>VDFB02000015.1:490280084-490954684 GCA_007258455.2 Sequoia sempervirens
TCCATTAATGAATACATTGCATGGCCAGCAGTTAAGTCAACAATAATGTCTATGTTAGGCAAAGGAAAATCATCTTTAGGACAAGCTTTATTTAAATCCCTGAAATCTGTACAAACTCTGATCCTTCCATCTGGCTTTGAAATAGGTACAATATTTGAAATCCATTCTGCATAGTCAATAGTTCGAATGAATCCAACATCCAAAAGCTTCTTTAATTCTTCTTTGACCAATAATGCAACATGTGGATGCATTTTTCTAAGCTTTTGCTTTACAGGTTTTACTCCTGGTTTAATAGATAAGTGATGCATTATCAAATTAGGATCTAACCCTGGCATATCAGCATATGACCAAGCAAAGTTAATTTGATTCTCCTTCAAGAATTCCATGAATTTCATGACTTCTTCAACTGTTAATGATGCTGCAATTTGCAAAACTTTTGGCTGCTCTGTTGTACTTATGTTGATTGATTCTGTTGGTTCAATCAAAATAGAAGATCTTTCATGATGATACTTGGGAAGAGTGTCAAGTTTCTCATCCTTCAATGCCTCAGAAAGGTTTTCACTGTCAGATTCGCTCTTTATTTTTCTCTTGTTTTGATCTATCACTGCCATTTTTCGGTTTTCACCAATAGATCCATCTTTTATTTCATTTATTTTGCAACTAAGAGACTTGACACCCTCCTTATCAAAATCATGAGTATAAGATTCTTGAATGAAACAATTGTTTTCTTCATTTGAGGAACAAAGGAAAGTTATAATGTCTTCATCATTACTGAATGTAGGAATATGGATAGGTGCATTAATATCCCAATCTATAAGTTCTGGATAAACTAGAGGCATAGGATCATTAGGTTGGGTAAGGTCTTGAATTGTCAAAGTCATGATATGGTTATCATCCTCATGGTAGACAAGGTCTATGATGGTATTCTCTTGTTGATTGTCAATCTCGCTAGAATCTGATTCTTCCTCACTTGAGTCATGATCGCTTTGTAAAACATAATCGAGTGGAGGCCTTGAGCCTTCTCCTTGTATAAGAACAGGTGCATATTTGTGTATAGTATCAACTTGTTTATCCCTCCAAAATTCATCATTATAAATGGTGTCCCATTCATATTCATTAGAATCGGTATCTGAACTATTTTGCAATTGGAAAACTGATTCATGAGATTTATCTGACACGGATCCTCCTTTATGAGTTAATGATGTCTGTTGTGAAGTAGATTCTTCTTTATCTTTACCATATCCAAGTCCTGTTTTATCACTTGAATGCTTTGAAATAGGTTGAATTGGTTCCACAATTCCTTCTCTTCGTTTCCCTATAGGACCATTCCCTTCATAGCCCATCTTTTGCATGATAGCGTACCCCTTACCATATTGTTCTTTAGGCAACTTAATGTGCAAGAGAGATTCATCTTCATCTTTGTATAGCCAATTTAGGATGTCCCTATCTTCAGCTTCTTCTTCAGTGGTATTAGCTCTAATGAATTTTCCATCAAACTTTGTGATTGGCACGGAAGTTTGAGATGTAGAAGCGGTTGCAATCTTTTGATTTGATAAAGTTGGCAAACCATGTGATCTTGGAGAAGGAGGTAAAGTAGAAAGAGATAGTGAATATTCACCTACCCCTTTGTCTTTAAATTTCAGCTTAGTATCAAGATTCTTTGTCAATTCTTGCAATTGGTCTTGTAGATTGGAAGAAGAAACAACAAGAGCTTCTCTATTGTGTGGCACAAAAACATCTTGAGTTACTCTAAGATTTGAACAAGTTTGGGTACTATTGTAATCAACTTGTATAGTTATTTCTTGTCCATCATATGGAAACTTGATACATTGATGATATGTTGATGGCACTGCTTGCATATCATGAATCCACAGACGACCCAAAAGTATGTTATAATACAAATCTCGATCTAGAACCTGACAAAATGTATTCTTCACAACAGGTCCCACTCTGATAGGTAACAATATTAACCCTTTAGAAGCTCTTTCTTCATCATCATATGCCTTGATGGTTATCTTCCTTCGTGGGTCAATTTCATTTTCTGAAATTCCTAAGGCATTTATTAATTTTAAGGTACAAATATTCAAACCGGCTCCTCCATCTATTAAGACACGTCTAATTCGATGTTTATGGATCATGACTTCAAGATAGAGCGAGGAATTATGTGGATGTGTCATGGAAGCATCATCTTTGTCGGAAAATGAAAGACAAGTGGGGGAAGATAAATGTCCCACCATGGCTTGAAATTTGTTTGCATCTAGATCAGTATCAACAGTTGTGTTTACAAGAGCTTCTTCTAAAATATTCTTGTGTATGGGGGATATTTTGAGAAGTTCAAGAATGGATATTTGAGCTGATGTTTTTCTCAATTGATCAACCAGATTATACTGAGTTGGAGAAGAAATAGTTGTTTTAGATGAACTTCCTTTTAAAACAACCTTTGCTTGACCTCTTGTTGTTACATTAACCTGTTGATATTCTTGTTTTCCTTTGATTTTGATAACATTAATCCGATTATCATCTGTGTGAATATGGCGGATTATATTGTCTTCAACATTATGTATGCTTTTGGCTTTGGTATCCGATGTTTCCCCCTTTTGGTAGTTTGGAAAAGGATCTTTGAATGCTTGATGATCATCATTGGTATGATGTCCCTCAATTGTAATGGTACCATTGTCAATTAAATCTTGTACTAGATTTTTCAAAGCTTGACAATTGTTTGTTCTATGACCTTTACATCGATGATAATTACAATAATACGAGTCATTCCATGATGGTGGTTTGACTCGTGGCTCATAATCTCTTTGTGGTGGTAAAGTGATAACCTTATTATCAAGAAGCTCCTTGAGAGCAGACTCAAGAGATTGACCCAAAGCAGTAAAAGTCCGTCGGTTTGAAAAGAATGAAGGTCTAGATGGATTTGATGTTTGTGTATTGCCAAGATTATTATTGAAATTATCACGATTTTGATTGGTATTTTGATTGGTCATGTTCTCTTGCTTGGAAATTTGTCCTTGTTGACTATTGTTTCCTTGTTGAATTGTATTTCCTTGTGGATTGTTTTGTGAAGCACTTGATAAATTGAAAATGGATGGTCTTGTTCGTAAATTATTTGCATCCACTATACCATCATTAACAACATTTTTGTTTCTGTTCCAAAACCTTGTTTTATCATTTTTGTTTTGATTTGATGTACTTGGATTATCAATTTTTATCACTCCTCTTTTAACCAAGGCCCCTTCAATGGTGATTGCGTTTTCAATCAATTTTTTAAAGTTATGAGGACAATGAAGGTTAAGCCTATAGCTTAATTCTGGATCAAGGCTATTGATAAAGATATTCATCTTTTCCTTTTCAGGAATATGACGAGAATATCGTGCAAATAACCTTCTCCACCTTTGTAAAAACGTAGTGAAAGGTTCTCCTACTTTTTTTTCACTTTACAAAGATCAAGCATTGTTATTTGATGTTGAATGTTGTAGGAGTACTGTGAGATAAACTGATTTATTAACTCCTCAAAAGTTTTGATAGGTGGAGTGATTTTTGAAAGCCACTCCATGGATTGTACACCTAGACTTCGTGGAAATAATCGCATCAAGTCAGTATCGTCATAGGCGAATTCAAGACTCATGTTTCGAAAATCCCTAACATGGTCAATGGGATCAGTTTTTCCACTATACCTATCATACTTAGGAATTTCACAATGTTTTGCAAATGGGATCATTTGAAGACTCCTATCAAATGGATAAGGAGATATGTCTTCCAAAACATATTTCTTTGTTGTACCTCCTTGCATTTCCTTTATTTGCCCTTGTAATTCTTTTATCTGTTGGTTAAGAGCACTAAAGTCATTAGTAGGAGTTTCAAGATTTTGTTTAATCCCTTCTATGTCAAAAGTGTGAGGCAACTTAGCTCCTTGATTAGCTAATGAAAGAAAATATTTTTCTTTGTTACGTTCTAGAATTCTTTCCACAAGATTATGGAATTGAGGATCTTGTTCTGCTTCTTGAAGCTTTTCTTCTATTAACTTATCAAGATTAAACGCTTCCTCTTCTTTTTCATTTTGGTCACCCATTTTACTGGTAGTGGTTTCTCCCTCGTCTTTTTCCATTTGTTTTTGAGATCTCGTGAAGACAGGCATAGATTTTGTTCCAAATTCTACCCACTTTTGATCAAAAGAGTGAAATAGTGCAATTTATATGATATATATGAAAGTCAAGATAGAATGAAAATTCTATGACTTACACAAAATTTCTAATCTTGTAGCTTGTGTTGTTCCCTAAGTGAAAGGATGAAAATCCTGTTAGCGGGAATATAAGAAAAAGATCTAGAAAAGGATGATTTTGTACTTTATGAAGTTTTGATCATGGCTTTGTAAAAGGATGGATTTTATGATAGATGCCTAATGTATTCTAAGTTCTCTATTGTAAAATTTGATTTGGACGAGTAGAATATTCGATTGCGGGTTGGGGAATATAACTGAAACGAATGCGTTGACTATGGTTATGCCTTTGAGAAAGGGCTCTTCTTTGAAAGTAAGCTTGTGAATACAAGGGCTCTATAGCATAATCATCTGAAAGACCTCTAACACAATCATGATACCTATGAAGAAAGGTTCTATATTTGAGTAAAACTTTTTGACTTTGATACAAGAATCATTGCTTCTTCAATAATTTCTTGTGATTGAGGGGTTTCTTTGGCTTCTTAATCCTTTTGGAAATGGATTTCTTTACAAACTTTGTGGATTTCCAATCTCGTAACATGAGATTAATCAATATGATAATGAGTGTTTTGGATGATCTTATCTAAATTAATGTAGTGAAAACACATCAAACAAGTTGTAAAACAGTTGTCTTAAGTCCTATGCTAAACATCAAGTGTATAACCAAAATGTTGTTCAAAAAATGTTTTAACGGGTTTTACACATGACAAGCACTTTAAACAAACTCACTCTTAGTTCTCAAGTAGGTCATCATAACAATCAACAGCCCACATCTTAGAACTGCGTCGACTCACACAGCCATGTCACCCCCGAAAGGGCGCCCGTGTATTTATCTTTTCCAGGTGCGTACTCAGAGTGACGGAAGTGGATACCGGATCCCCTGAGCAAACAATCCTTGGCAGTTATATGGTGAGTATCTTGGGGGTAGATTCTTCCCTCCCCTGCACTGTGATTGAAATGATGTTCAAAAACTGACTCTGTAAGATACTACACTAGGTTCGTAGTAAGGGTTTCCGTTCGGTGCGGCAAATGATAGACTCCCTTGAGAGACCTCCGTACCTTTAGAAAAAAGGCTTTGGGGATGGTTATCAATGCACACTACCATCAAAAGAGGGTTTCCCCAATCTTGCTTTAAATTTTAGAGTGAGGTGGAATAGCATGGCTTTGGCTTGAACCCACTTGAGTCGTTCCTCTTGGGTGAGTACTTTTTCCCACAAGAGCAGGCTCTCTACAAGGTTTTAATAAAGCTGTAAAATGCATAAAGGGAAATAGGTGAGTTTGGCATTTTGATCACCCAGTTAAGGGGAGAGCATAGGCCTATCACCGAAGACAAAGCAAACAAATATTCAAATTTTAAGCACTAAATGAAAATTTTCTAAACTAAGTGAAGATTTTGCTTCACATAAAAAGAAAATTCATTTTAAACCCAAAATAAAAGATTAAGTGTCTATCCTAGGATTGCTTCATTTTACCTTAGATGACTACCCTAGGATTGATTCATTTTATGCTTTAAATGACTACCCTAGGATTGGTTCATTTTATCCTTAGAAATTTTTAACTGTCCACCGCTGCGTCGGAATCAGTTAGACTAATTTACAGTTACAAATTACAGAATATACGGCCTTTAAAAAGTTGCGTTGCAACAGTTATTATAGGCACTGCAAAAAGCTTTACGGGCGCTGCAAAAAGCTTTACGGGCGCTGCAAAAAGATTTACGGGCGCTGCAAAAAGATTTACGGGCACTGCAATAGTTGTCAAATGCGCTGAAACAATTGTCAAGGGCACTGCAACAGTCTTCAAATGTGCTAAACTGGAGATAACATTCCCGAAACGTGTTGTTTGCGCTATTCCGTTGTTTTTACCTGTAACCTATCAAAAGAAACTACAAATAAAACATTAAAAAGGGGGCAAGAGCCCCACGGTGGGTGCCAAAAATGTGTATATTTGTTTATCGTTAATCTAATTGAAAAAAAAACATTAAATGAAACATTAATCTAAAGAAACTAAATGAATTCAAATCAAACAAAGTTTTCTTCAGAGCCGTCCCATTTTCCTCTATCTCCAGGAATTTGAAGTTGCTGCTCTCAGATTTGATGTAAGCTCCTCCAAATGGCTGTTGTAGAACGAGTATACAAATGAAAACTACTATTCTATATGTTGGTGGAGTGAAATTGTTAACGGATATGAACAGGGGTTGTAGATTATGCACAGGGGCTGTGAATGAAATGTATCATGATATGCTACTATGCTATGAAATAAACTGAAAATGAATGCTAAAAAGGCTTATGCTATGGATGCTTAAGAGCTATTTGACTATAGTTTCTCTGCTAAAAACTTCTATATCATTTGGAGCTTCCGACAGCTGTATTTATAGATTTTTGCAGGCTCAATCCTGGCTAGCAAGAATCTACGGCTGTGAGATTGTCTGGTAAGTTTGAATGGTGAGAGATGGAGAAGTTGAGAAGAAAATGGGAGAGGTTGAGAGGTTGGAGAGAATGATGGATTCCTGTCTTCAACCCACAGGAACAAGCCTGCACAGAAACAGAGAAAATTAATTTTCTATTTTGGTAGTTTGTTTCCCGGGAGTTGAAGATAAATCCCAAATTAAATAAATAAATAAATTTATTTAATTTTATTTATTGCATTTGATTTTTTATTTTTTTATACTATGGAAGATTTAATTAAATATTTTGAAATATTTAATTATGATGTGACTTTAGAAGAATATGAAATATTTAGAAGTTTTAATTAAATATTTTTGGAATATTTAATTATAAATAGATTTTTGAAGAATTTTGAAATGATTTTAAGAATGAATATTTAAATTGGATTTAGAGGAAATAATTAAATATTTTGGAATATTTAATTGTAAATGATATTTAGAAGAAGAATAATATTTTAATCTTTATTTGAATAAGATATTCAAACGAAGATTATTGATAATTAATATAAATAAATCGTAATGTTTATTTAATTAATTAAGAAATGAATACGAAAAGATGATTAAATATTCTTATTTATTTAATCAAAATAAAAGAATGAAGAAATATAAATAAATTATTTAAATTTATTTATACGCAGATAGAATTCAAAAATTTTAATTAAATATTAAAAATATTTAATTAATTACCAGACAATGTGATGTGACCATTTTAAGGTGTATACAGTTAATTTGGTGGATTTGTTGAAAATATTGACTGAAAGGACATAGTATTTGGAAAGGAGGTTATCTAGTTGAGGACAAATAAAATTCCCAAAGGCCTTGTAGCACTTGAAAGAGTCTTTCATAGCCAAGATAAAAGCAAGATTAAGACAACTATTGCTCACCTAGAGGATCTAGATGAAGTAAATTTGGGGATTGACAATTCCCCTAAGAAAGTGTATGTGGGAAAGAAGATGAAGCCAAAGGTAAAAGCAATGTTAATTTCTTTGCTTAGAAAATATAGGCATATCTTTCCTTGGTCATACGATGACCTAAAAGCTTACAATTAGGAATTGTTTCAACATGAAATTCCTCTAAAGGAGAATGCTAAACCTTTCAAGAAAAATCAAAGACCCATCAATCCTACTATGTCTCCCAAGATGCAAGAGGAGTTGGTAAAGTTAAGAGATGATGGCATTATAAAACCCATTATACATTCTTCATGCATTTCCAATCTAGTGTCAGTGAGGAAAAATAACGGTGATATAAGGTTGTCTGTTGATTTTACAAACCTGAATATATCCTCATTAAAGGAAATTTACCCATTACCAAACATGGAAGCCATGTTAGAGAAGGTGACTAGCTATGAGTTATTTTCAATGATGGATGGTTTTTAAGGTTATAACCAAGTAAAAGTGAAGGAGTCTAAGCATTACAAGACTATATTCACTACTCCATGGGTGACTTATGTTTATGTAAGGATGTCGTTTAGTTTAAAAAATGTGGGTGCCACTTTTCAAAGGGATATGGATGTAGTTTTTTTTATTCTATTGATTTATTTATGGTTGTATATAAAAATGATCTGACGACCTATTCTAAGAAAGAGGAAGATCATTGTATGCACTTTGAAACAGTATTTGTTAGGTCTCTAGAGTATGGGATATCTTTGAATTCAAAGAAATGTTATTTTTTGGGTGACTAAAGGTAAACTACTAGGGCACAATGTGTCTAAAGAAGGAGTAAGGATAGACCCTGAAAGGGTAGTAGCCATAGATAAAATCCCCCAGCCAAAAAATGTCAAGGGCATTCAGTCATATTTTGGACAAATAAATTTCTTGAGGAGGTTTGTGACAAACTTTGCAGAAATCACAAGACCTATCTGTAAGATGTAGAAGGGAGAGAAGGTGACTTGGAGTGAAGAGCCAAGTCAGGCTTTCAACAAAATCAAACACGCTATTAAGGAAGCTCCAGTTTTGAAGTCTCCTGACTTCTCTAAGCTAATGCAAATTTTATCTTTTGCTTCTTTTCATACCATTCCTACTATTCTGATACAAAAAAATGAGGAGGGATTTGAACAACCCTTTGCATTCTTTAGCAAATATTTACAAGATGTAGAGCTAAAATATGACATGATTGAGAAGCAAGATTTTGCTCTAGTTAAGGATGTGAAGAATTTTGGGACTTACTTGCAAGGAGCTACTGCCATTGCTTTTGTACCAAGTCCTACTAGGAAAGATATTTTCACTCAACAAGTGATTATAGGCAGAAGGTGTAGATGGATCAACATGATCCAAGAATTTAACATTGATGTTCAGATCACCAAATTAGTAAGAGGGTAGGGCCTAGCTAAATTGATGGCATAAGCTAATTTTGAGGCTAACTAGATTAATCAGGAAGAAGTGATTGATGTGGCACCTATCTGTGATATGCAAACATGTGGCTAGTATTGAAGAATTGTTTAGTCTTTGTAGACTTTGTAGTGTCCTGTAGATATGGCTTACAATGATAGGTGGGCATTGAAATTGTATGCCATCAAGTATGTGATTATTGACAATGAGCTATGGTGGAGAAACCTGGATGGTATATGGCTTAAATGTGTAGATGGAAAGCAGGCACTAGAACTATTGCATGAGATGCATAATGGAGTATGTGGTGGTCATTACATGGAAAAGACCACTGCACATAAGATTTTAAGAGTAGGATTCTAGTGGCCTACTATTTTTAAGGATTCTCACAAGTTTGTTAGGACTTGTGATTCTTGTCAAAAGTTTGCAGGAAAACTAAAGTTCTTATGAATTTTACCACTTATGCCTATAATTGTTCAAGATCCTTTCCAAAAATGTGGAATTGATTTCATTGGAGAAATACCAAAAAAGTCCAGTGGAGGACACCCATGGATCCTTGTTGCCACTGATTATTTCAAAAAATTGGTTGAGGCAATACCCACACAAAAGGAAATAAGAAAAGTGATGATGTATTTCTTATTGAATAATATCCTCATTAGGTTTGGAGTTCCTAAAAATATCATCTCAGATAATTCTATTTGGTTTAGATCTGAGGAATTCAAAGAATTTTTTGATAAACATGATATACAAGTTTCTTACTCTTCACCTTAACATCCTCAAGGAAATGGTCAGGCTAAATCTAACAATAATAGCTTAATGAAAATCATCAAAAGGGTGATGGAGAAGAAAAAGAAAGCTTGGGACTCAAAGTTGAAGTTGGCACTCTAGGCAGATAGAGCGACTGTGAAAAAGGATACTGGTTATTCACCATTTGGCATGATGTATGGTCTAGATGCTAGATTGCCACATAATAACATGTTGAAGATGTATAAGCTCATGCAAGAGTATGATGAGGAGATGTGTGATGATATGCAACACAAAATTAATAATCTAGTGCAATTGGATGAGACTAGAAGAGAAGCTCATGCTAATGAATACGAAGATGTAGTTGCAAGTTAAGCATCTACATGATAAGAGAGTTTCTCATAGAAAGTTTGTGATAAATATTATGGTGTTAGCTTGGAATGCAAGGGCTCAAGAAGAGGGTAAACATGGGAAGTTTGAAGCATTATTTGTAGGCCCATATTTGATAGCTAGCACACATGGGGAGAATTCATATTTCCTCCAAAGCTTGATAGGTGAACTTTTTGAACTGCTAGTACATGGATAGTTCTTAAAGCCATAATTTTCCTAAGTATGTTATATTTCCATGTAGGTTGTAGGTTTTGTACATTGTGTATATAGGTGTGTTTTCTTTGGTTGTGTCTGTTTTGGTCTTGCTACCTAGTCCGAGTAGTCTCCTAGTTTTTGGTTTGTTGTGTCTTGTTGGTATGCTTCACCTAATATTTTAGGATCTCACCATGCTTGTGAGAGGCACACATCCCCATTCAGAGCCACTGATGGAACCTACAAATTTTTTATGTTCCATCTCAAAATCTTGTCACACTTTGAATACTGGGTTGGTACCTAAAGGCTTAGGGTTCTGCTTATCATCACTGTTGAAGGATTTTTGTGCTCACTTGAAATCCTTCCTTAAGAAACCCTTAGCTCTAAATGCTTGTAAGGTTCTAATTTTCCGTTGAGCTCTTGTTTCCCATTGTCAGTCACATTAAAATATCTTATTCCATTAACGGTTGTGGGGTAACTGGTCCCTCATGCCTAGGTTTGAGTTTCTCATTTTATATATAAGGTTGAGTAAAGCGCCTTTTTGTCCTTTACATCCTTTACATTTTATGACTTAGGAACTTGTGAGCCCATTCTCTCGTATCATCCTAGAGGTTCCCCTTCATTAGAACATCTTGTTAGCACGTGCTTAAATTTTTTCACTAAGTTCCTTCAACCATCTTTCTTTTATCACTCAACGCAAATAGCTTCTGAAGTGTATGTTTGGAATCAACAACAAGTGATGAGTAGTATTGTTTTAAGTCTCACTCATCATAGATAGCTTTGAGAGCTCTTAATATGAAATGGCAATGGGAAATACTCTTGTCTCTCCCTATAGTGATTGATTTTTCACTTATCGCTAATGAATTTTGAGCCTTGAGTTTTGTATTAGCAATCAACGATGGCCTCCGATCTTTCATTATTTTTTGTATTGCTCATTGAAAATGATTATGTAATGGTAATTTTTCAATTAGCAATGAGTGATATGATGTATGTCTAGTTCTTCATGCATCACATATTGGTTTTGAATGTCAAGTTCTATATTAGTGATACGCGATGCCAATGTCCAATGTAATCGTTGGAATATCTCATCGCTAATTGCTAGCAAAATGTATGAGGAGAATTAGAAATGAGTGATGGCCTTGATGGTTTCCTTTTATCGCTCATCATGGATTCATTCCAAAGCTTAAGTTCCAAAATAGCAATGAGTGATGGAGTTATTTGTTCAAGTTTATTTCGCTACTTTGAATATATCTTAGGTGTGACGTCTTTTGTATCATAGATTCTCATGTAGGTGCACATGCCTTAATCTAGCCTCTTCACCTTATCTCTTGTTGCTAATTTGATCTAGAGTTTAAAGTATGAATTAGTGATGCACGATGGGAAGGTGAATATGATCGAGGAGGGGCCACAGATCCAAGGGCTAAGCTTTCATCACTTGGATGCTTACATCACTAATAGAACTAGTAAAGCATGGAATCTATCAATGATAGGTGACAACTATTGAAGGAAAAGGAAATGTGGAAATATCTTGATAATATCATATAAAGAAAAGAAGAAAGTAGTGAGGTGAATTGAGAACCGTTGATATGGTTTTATAATAGAGTGATCATCAACCAGGGTTTGAATGTCAATGGCTAAATGCAATTTCTCTCTCACAAACTTACTATCAAACATTAATGGTAGCATGCCCATCTCTCGGCCATAAAGAAGGTAGATACTTGGTTGGTGATGCATTTAGAGTTTCTTGGAAGTAGAGAGAAATACTAGAAGCTGAGGAAATTGTGTGTGAAGCTCTAATGACTTATTATAGTAGCAAATGTGTCAATTTTTCACTTGGGTGAGAAAATTGTATATCTCCTCTTAGCTAAAATACTAAATTACACTATTCTAGAAATATGATAGGGAATTGGGGAGATAGTGTGCTTGTCTATTTGTATTATCAACAATTATGTGATAAATATTGGGTCAAATTGGGGAATATTTTGTTCTATAAGTAGTCCTTTTATTTTTTGTACTTGGGAGGGTCTTTTTGATTGCAAGAAATTATAAACCCTAATTATCTTGCATTGCAAAAATGAGTGAACCAGAGCCCAGTGAATCCAGTATTAGACATGAGAGGAAACCAAAACAAAAAAGGGTTAAAAGGCTTAAAATTCAAGATTTTTAATTTCAGGTTAAGCTGAAACCACCTGCAGTATCTAACCCTACACCAAGTACTCCTGCAACATCTACTAGGTCCAAAAGTGCAAAGAAGGAAAAGTAAATATTTATGTAGGAGGCCACTGGAGATATAAAGGAAGGAGGGTCGTGAATAGTCAAGAGACATATGAGTCAATTTTCCATGACCACTAGGTTAATTAATGGTGTTGGTGAAATTGATGAGTGTGCCCAGCCTTAGAGTAGGTGGAAAATATTCTGGTATACTTTTAACAAGCAGTATTCTAGTAAGCCTGCATGTTACTTATGGGGGCTAAACATTGGAAAACTATAGGTGTCAAATGTGTTTATAGAGGTGGACTTGATGATGGAACTAGCTAGGCAATATAATCCCATTGATAGAAAAATCAGGAGTGAAAATGGTGATTTGATCTTTGAAGTGAAAAAAGATAAGATTATGGAGATATTTGGATTAAATCCCAATTACACTGTAAAATTTAAGTGTGCAAAGTTATATGCTGAATATGAGAATAACATGTTTGCATATAGAAATAGACTACTTGTTCAGCATAAAAAGAGCAAGGAGAAATTTCTCCCTAAGGATGTTGAGCCTTTTTAATGTGAGGAGTTTGTGGATTATTTCAAGAACACTTACTACTACCTAAATCAAGTGTTGGCCCAAATTTTTGAGGTGAGGATAGCCCCTAACTTATTGGTAATGGTGTCAGATATACAGAGTCATAATCAGAACACCGGTTTTGATTATGCCAACTATGTTGCTGAATAGATGCATCACGTTTTCCTCAATTTAAAGAAGGAGGTTCTCCCTTTGCATTTCCCTCATTATTCTCTGCTAATGCATATGATCTTATTTGAGAGTGATTATGGATGGAAAAATAAGTTGGACTTGAGATTAAGAGATGATGAAAGTAAGGTTTTTCCATTACAAATGTGGACACACATTTGGGATCAAGATTGTCCCAATTCCAATTATCTCATGTTTTCTAATATTATAAGGTTTGGTATTCTAGAAGTGTTGGGTGTAGCACCTATTCATAGGCTTTCTCAAGCAATCAAAAGTATCATGCACCCAAAACATATACCAGGATCAAATGCAACACATAATTGGGAAGATTGGTTTATCCATTCATAATATGCTTTGATCAGAGCCTATGGGTCTAAGGTGGTACCACATTGATTTCCCCTGTATGTCTCCAACAAATTGGATTTTATGGAACTCATGGTAGATTGATGTTATGGATTACAAAATGTTCAAAAATCCCAAGAAGGGTAAAGTGGTGAATCCCCAGTTCACCTTTGCATATTTCAAAGTTACTACCCTTGAGGGGTATGAAAGTTTTGGAATCATGGTAAATAATCTTAGATTGTCTATTGATGAGGTTAGGATAAAAACTTATCAGTGATACATCATCAGTTCTTGTGCAAGGATGATGTATTGCAAAACTTGACAAGTGATGAGGTTGTCATATCTAGAAAGAAATGGTGGACATCCATAATGGACATTGAAGAGAGTATCATGAAAAATAATTCCTTTTATGTAAGTCCATATGATGTAATTTTAGACCCTTTTGAAAAAGCTTTTACAAAGCAAAGGGATTATCAAAATGGTGATTTTAGGGTTAAGGTGAAGGGGGTTTCTGATAAAGCACAGACTCTCCTAGAACAACAACCACAAACTATGGGTATTCCAGAGCAGCCTATAGATGTTCAAGAAGTTAGGGAGGAACAAATGGGAGAGCATGTGCTAGGAGATGAGAGGTAAAGAAGAAATTTCCTCCCCCAAATATTGAAGAAACCTTTAGTTCAAAAGTTCCCCCTGATAGAATTGTCAAGTGGCAATATGATAAGGAAAGTGATGATGATCCTAGGGTCAAGGAATGTGATGAATTCCTTGTAGATGATAAGTTTTTGCAATCCAAGGAATTTCAGGAAAGTCTTGAACTAGCTCGGGCTAGTGTTGAACCTTCTCAATAGGAAGAAGCTGAGAAAGTTGAGGTAGAAAAGATCAAAGCTGAAATTATAGCTATTAATCCCACTGAGGCTAGGAAAATTGTCACATATAGTGGAATCATGTTGTTACTAGGATTCACTATTACCTCATCTATAGCATATGATACAGTAAGAAGAGAGCCTCGGGCTTCAATATCTCAAGAGAAGTTTCAAGATAAGGTGTTTGGATCCGGATATAGTCCAAAGTTGCACACTCTCACAATTTGCTAAATGGCACATAATATTAGAAAGCATGAGGTTTCTAGCTCTATTGAATAGTTTATGGGTTCCTTGGTGGTCAAAAGGGCCACATATATAACTCTAGTCCAAGTAGACAAGTGAAATAATCATGTTGCAATGCTCAGTGTGGACAATACACAGATTTCTCATAAGAAGTATGATTCTCTAGTGAAGGAATACAATAAGGCCTTGGATGAGGATATTTGTAGGATCATCATGGAAAAAATAGGCCCTTAAGTGGCAAAAACTTTAGAAAAATTAGAGTTAAGCAACTTGACTTAAACATTCGAATAAGTTATCTATATTATTTTAAAAATACGTAAGATTAGAATCTGTAGAAAATTGAATGTAGTTTCTAAACTACTAGGTTTTTTTTTTTTTTAAACTATTTGGTGAAAATTTAAAATTTCAATGCAATAGTACCTAAATTTTAGGGAAAATATAAGAAGTGGGTGTCTGTCTGACCACCCTAACCACAATAAAATGATAAAAAAAAATTATAATATTTTAAATATAAGTAGAGGACTCATGTACGGATGTGATGCGTATTTTTTGTAATTTTTTCCAAGTAAATAATTAATTATGAATATTTTATTACAACTTTTACAAAATATAAAAAATCATATGTCTGACCACCTTAACTTGGTCAAAACTTAATGAAATTTAATTTTTATTTTAATCCTATAGTATGCGAAGCATAGAGTGTGATGCATTATTTAGATTCAAAAAATGTGATACCGTTTGAAAGCTATAGATTTTTTTCAATCAGCCTATGAATTATGACTTTAGTCGTAATTCAAATAGAAAATGAATAATAATAATTTGTTAAATTCAAAGTAAAGCATAATTTATGTTGGTGGAAATTTGAGAATCTCCTTTGAAAACTCTTTTTGTTTCATCAATTTTGTGTAAAAAGAAAGTTGTCAGCCACATACCCTGCACATTCCCATTAAATCGCCACTTTTTGGCCCATCATGAATTGCACATGCCCATGAGATAAAAAAGATGAGGGCTATTGTTTAGGCTAGTCAAGAAGTAAGGACACTATCCCTTTCATCCTTTTCTTCCTTAGACTTGTCTACATAGGATAGAGAAACCTTGGCCTTGAAAATTAAAGATTTGAATGATGTTGAGTATTAAAAAGGAAAATTTCAAGGCTAAACTTGAAATCGTTAAGGTGGAAAATGAGATCTTTGAGGATGTATTGAAGCATAGGGTGACCAATTTGGTAAATAAGGTTGATGATGCTTGGGCCACCTATAAGAGTATTCATGAAGCAAACACAAAGTATATGCAAGTACAAGAAGCCTTCAAGAATGAATGGAGTAATTAGAGTACTAGGGTGGGTACTTTAAGAGAAATGATGCTCGGAATGAAGGACCCCAAGGCACCTACTAACATCCTTGAAATATTGCAAAATATTGATTCAGTTAATGAGATAACCACCTTTCATGGAAAGCTAGGAGTGCAGCTCCAAAGTAACCTAAAGTTATTTAAAGAGATGGAGGAACGTGGTATACCTCAAGTATTAAGCCCTAAAGGTGAGTTGCATCCATTTGACACCTAGAAGAAGGATCTAGGAGGAATGCTTGTAATAGCTATGATCACATTGACTATTACTGACTACATCCAGTTGAATTCAAATATTGATGCAATGGTGGAGATTGAAAGTAAGATCATGGATATTTTTGTTGAAGAGGCTAGGGCCTTAACTGATGCTAGTTACTCTCAACATAGTACTAAGGTGCAAAGTTTATTAAATGTGAATTTGCCAACTGAAGAAGAGTATAACTCTTGGTTAGAAAAATACACCAAATGAATAGGTGTGGGGATAAATAATGGATAGGAGATAAACAGTACATAGCCTAAATATAGTACAGATCAGGATTTTGATAAAACATTGCAAAATATTGTTTTGTCTTCAACTTAGAATGGGTGGCATAAAGTGTTGATGTGGATAAGCTAATTTTTTTTATCTACTTTCCATGTTTTGTAATTTTGCTGACTGGATTTCTCATGGGGGACACTTTTTGAGCATGTGGGGAATATTTTCAAGCTGTTGTAACAAACTAATTACACCTTTTTGAAGTGGGACCTGATCTCTACAATGACTGAGGGTTAATTTTTCCTCATGTTTATTTTCACCACCTAAAGGGTTGAGTATAACTGAAAAATGAATATTTGTTATAGTGGTCCATTGAGGTTTTGACATGTGTGCTTCTTGGCCTGAGGCTTGTTTTTCTCTTTCATCTCTATATGAAAGAATTCAGGGCTAGAAGCAGTGGTTCATTAAAAATTGAATTGACACAGTGAATTGTAATAGGAATACAAAGCATGTTTTTGTGTTTTGTCTTAAGTTTAGAGTCTATTGTCATGTATGTAATTTCAATAACAGTATAAAAAATCCAATATAGAGTGATACCAATTTCATGGTTATTGTCACTCCTTGTGCTCATTTTATGAGTCATCAATGAAATAAATCAAGGATTCTTTTATTTGTCTCTGTTGTATCTCAATGGATGTTTAATTTCATTCCTGCTAATTAGTTCAATAAATTAATATAAATGCTTGGGTGAGATTATCAACTCATAGGAATTAAGTGATAGGATATTTGTAAGTAGTAATGATCATGAATGTAATATGGGAATGTTGTAACGTGGTGTTTCTTGAGATTGTAGGTTGTTATTGATAAATGTTGTCTCATTGCATAGGTTGATATTGACTCCGTGCGTGGAATAAGACACTGGTTCATGCAAAGTATTCATAGCTAAGTTTCTTGGTTGATTCATCAGCTAATCATTTTCAATATTAAAAACTTTCAAATTGATACCACTGTAGTTGTTTTGTCTTGAGTTCTATCTTCTCATGCTCCAAGTATAAGACGTTGATAAATGAGTTGCCAACTTGTTTGACATATTATGTTGTTGATCATTTTTATGAGAAGTATCTATTACAATGTATTAAATTAAAGTCATGTGAATTTCTAAGTATACATTGTTTGATCACCCTCCTGGCTTTCAAAGAGCCCAAAATGTAGGAGTAGAAGTCTTACTGTGCTTACTCGTTCGTTGGCCAATCCCTTTGGAGTACCAAATATTGGAAATGGTAAAGTCCATAGGTATTTCTAGAGATTAGTTTGGTTCTTAAAAGATAACCAACATGTTCACATTGGCCAAATGAGCATACTTGGAGGTTAAACTCTTTGTTATTTTTTCTCAATTACTGCATGCTAATAAGTGTGGTGGGCCATGGTGTAAGATGAGATTTCATGACCTAGGCATATTATTGTAAATTGCAAAAATGGTAATATGGTGAGTTTTGGTATTATAGTTGGCTTGTGTGGCTTAGTCTAAGGGTGAATGGATCAACTTTAGTGTTTAAAAGAGTAGTAATGTTTCAATAAGAATGTATCTAGATACCTTTTATCCCAAGAAAAAATTGTATATGGTGGAAGGTGGAATATAGGTTCCCATAAATATTTATATCAATCATGTAAATGATGGTTTGTTGCATGGTAAATTTAAACATTTCACATTGGAGCTTAATCTGTTTATTACATTTTTTTCATTTATCTTTTGGAGCTTTTTGTAGGTAAGTTAAAAGTGTGAAAATTGGAGAAAAATATTTGCATGGAAAACAACATATTTTTCCAAAGTAAATATTTGGTTTGCTTTTTTTAACTTCTGCAGCTTTGGTGCAGGAAAAGTAAAAATATATTTTGGAAGTGGGTAACTATAATTAAATATAATATTTTTATATGAGGGAGAGTAAAAGCTTTGTGCAAGAAAATAATCATCTTAGAATAGAATGTGTGCATGAGAATATTTTAGTAACTTAGCTTATGCATTCATTTTGTAGATGGGTAATATTGTGGAGGAAAGTTTGTTGAGGCTTCGTATTTGGCACGTGGGAGTTTTTATTTTGTTGCTTAATTTTACAGCTTAGAAATCAGATACTTTTGGAGCCCTAATGAGGCAGTAGGCTTTTTTGTTATGCAGTTTCAACATAACGAGTAGTACGAAAAGTAGATTTGATCATTTTGCTTGTAGAGCTAGTGCAATAGTGCAAAAATGAACATGCCATTTATGCAAAGAATCTAGGGTAAAAGTATTGGTTATATATTGATATTTTTTCTAAGGCAAATAGATTGGTCTTTTTGGCCAAACAAAAGATATCTTGGCCAAATTTGTACAGTATTTCCTTTGGTCTATATTTGTTGTTTGGTGTCAAATTTTAAATTTGAGTATGAAGACTTGTTTGGGTATTTGTTTTGTCAATCGTGAGAAGGTTCTTGTGAATATAAATTCTCTCCATGATTTGAATGTCTTTGTATCTTTCAGGGAATTTTAGGCAATTTTACAAATTTATAGAGTTACCTTTGCTAGCTTGTCAATATTTCTGGTTAGTCTTTTGTTACAATAGTTATAAAATATTTCCATTAATATCTTATGGGTTTTTTGTTCATTTAAAGAATGTTTGGTCTTGGAAGTTTCTTGAGGTTTGAATTGCATTTAAGTGAAATTGCTTCTAGATTGATGGGATCATATGTGTAGTTCTGATTCTCTTTTATTGGTTGGTATTACATTGGATTTTTAGATATAGTTTTACATACATGTTTACTCATTTCTTTAGGGTTTAACTTTTTTACCAATTAATCAAGGCACTTGTCTTTTCTTGGCCATTTGGTCAAGTTTTTAAATGATGTATGTGTTTCCCTTTGTAAATTATTTTGAACTTATTGCCCTAGTAGTTTGTATAAGCTTAGGAATGCTAACCTTTGCCAAATACTTTGAAAGACTACAATTTTTTGCACATCCTTTGAAGTTTTATGCATTTTTTGGGTTCTCAGGTTGCAAATGGAGTATGAACTATGAATGAGTTTATATTTGGGATTAACTAAGTTTTACATTTTGAGATGCATTGTAACTGGATAAATAATATGCTTTGTATAGAGATTTGTGGTCTAAATTGACCAGTAAGCTAAGTATAAGGGATATTTAGTGACAACCTTTGGAGTATCCTTATGCACAAGGAATGATCAAGCCATGATGCCAGTTTAGTTTAATTATCCTATAAGATCTCTAGGAACACACTCCTTGGCCTAAAGGTGATCCCACAATAGTGGTTTACAATTTTTGGCCAAACTGGACATTGAAATTATTATTTTTAACTAAATTTTCACATTTGGGCACCTATAACAGCTAAACCGTGAGGAATTTGAAGATGGTGCAAACTAGAGTCTCATTAAATTTTGTTTGTAGATTCTAAAAATATTTTTTTCAAAATTTTTGGAATCAGATTGCACTTCTTTTTCCATCTCCCATGAAAACTAGTTTTTTCAAAAAATAACATTTTAAAAAAGTGGCCTTCTTGTATAACACATAACTTTTTTTCCATGAAGGATAAAATTCTAATAATTTAAAATTTAGATTTGTAACTCCGATATCTAGTGCTTCCACTTGGTTAGATAGTTTTTATTGAATATTTTTTCCTTAATCAAGTTTCAAAGTCAAACTAATTACAATTCGGACACAATCTTGCGCCAGTATACGCGTAATTTTTTTTTGTATATATCAAAATTCAATTTATTTATTTTTATTGGATCAAGGACTTCAATATCTAGTGCACTCATATTTTTAATTTCTTTTTTTGATAATCTGCTATTTTTCCACATGTGAAGAACAAAGACATTCATTTTCGATGAAAAACCTATGTTTAATAAAACTAAAAAAACAAATACATAACAAAACCAAAACATATTAAAATTATATTCATTGGATAGCTCATTCTGAGGAATACCATAATCATTTGAAATAATTTTTAAATGAATTCATTTGATCCCCCAAAAGCTAAATCAAAAGTGTTTTTTTATCAGCATTTGATAGGTGTAAAGGAGACTCATTTATAGGTATGGTTTAAAAATAGCAAGGTTCTATCCAAAAGGGTTTGATCTAAGGTGATTTGATCAAACCCTCTTCAATTGGAATCCTTAAAATGGAACGTTTTAAGGCTTAAATCACATATTTTCTAAAAATATGTGATTTCAGCAAAAAATCAGTTCCTCTCAGAAATTGTAAACCACTATTGTCGTAGCACCTAGAAGCAGAGCCAGAAGAGCTTTCTCATTCTTGTTAGTTAGTCGGGAGAATCTATAGTTTGATCATGAATCCAACGTGATTCTAGCCTAACATTGTTTCCCTTGGGTTAGTTATCAAAATTTTCCTTCTAGAGTTGTAGGATGCAATTTTGAGCACTGAAAGGTGAGATGCTTATTTTTCTTAAGTGCTTTGCTCTAATTAAGTATTATATGTAGGCTATTTGTTGATGTATAATTATTATTTTTTATGAAGAAAATTCCAATTAAGGGCTTCTCTATTTAAACATGATTATAAATATTGAAGAACTTTTTTTTCCTTTTATATATTAAAAATGATAATAATCAATTCATCAAAGCAAAGAATTATTGAAAATCTCTAAAAGATCCATTTTTATACTTGGATGGTGAAAGCATAGACTTGCAAGGATTATTTAGAGTTTTATCAATTATTAGATAATCCAAAAGGAAGTGGCCAATCATTATTAGAACAAGGCATGGACAATTTATATGTTGTTGTTCTAATATTGTGAAAATATTCAAATAAACATTTAAATTCAAAAAAATTGAAATGTGGTCAAATGACAACAAATAATATTCCTAATCAATTTCATTCTTATCAATATGTATTTGAGCTAAAGTACTTCACTTTTAGGATCTATAGTTACTGACTTATTGGTGTTACTTGTTAATTGTACTTTTTGCTTGAGACTGTTTGCAATACATTGGGTTGTGTTCATTCTTGTGAATTAGATGTTATGTTTTATGGTCTTTATCAGTCTAACCATGTAATTAGTTGTATGATGTATGAGGAGGACAACATCAAGAAAGTAAAGGTATGGCTAAGGAAATGATATAGTTGATGTAGTACATGGAGGAAATGATCTATAATTGACTTGTATATTTGAGGTTATCATTCACCAAGACCAATTTAAATTTACTTATTTAAATATCCAATTTAATATGCTACTGAAACAAGTTTACATAAGGTGGAAAGATGATGTTTTCCACATATTTGGGTTGGCATCTATATTTCATTCAATTTACATTCGTGTACATACACACATACACATCCATGATGCTTATAAACCAGGGCTACATGCCTTGTACTTGTATCGACATGTGATCTTTCCAATCCACAAAACATTGGTCTAGTAAAGAAGTGTACCTATTCTTTAAATTACAAGTGACTAGATTTTATTCATAGTCATGTTGTAAATAGGATAAATGCTTGTAATCAACTAATGTGTAGTTTGTATACCTTCTTTAGTGCTTGAAGTGGTTCATTAGTTGCACAAGGTGAAATTAGGTAAGTTAAAGTCTTATCCAAATGTGAAAAGAGATTAAAACAAAAAATTACCTCAGAGAAAATCAATGTGGGAAAACTCCAAAAAATTGAGGGGTTGTGCTTACTCATCTTCACTACTATCATTCAATATGAACAAGCCATCTGCTCAATTTGAGCCTTTAAATGCATTGAGGGCCTTGTATAGCATGCCTATGATGATTTACAAGCTTTCCTTGTTGTGGAGAACAAATTTAATCAACATTCTTCACTGAACATACACTCAATTTTTTATAGATATCTCACTACCCAAGAATGATCAAATTTCAACTCTAGATGATTCTGAATTTGTAAGCATGAACCCCTAGGGTATATTTATTCCTTTTATTTAGTAAAAAAATTGTACTAAGGGCTCCAAACACCTTTGACAGGTAGTGAACTTAGAAGAAACAATTTTTTCTTCCTTTTGGATGCTTGATTCTACTGTTTTGTCTTATGTTGAATGGGTTTAACTGTAGCAAAAATTTCATGTAGTTTCTGGTGTAGTAGGTTCATTGGATTATTGGTTTGGTGGTAACAACTCAATATGATATTACTCATCAATCCTTTCTTCCTTCCTCTGCTATGATTCTAGACTATTTTTGTCTAGTTATGCTCCTTGGAGTGAGTAGAAATTTTCCTTGAACCAATTTATTACTTAAAGAAATGCAAAGTAACCTGATACCCTATCAAATGATATGTCTTTCTTCCTCACTTAATGGATTGAGTCTACCATCTTTGTAATTTGAGAAAATAAATTTTGAAGTAGCATCATTAGTGGCAGATAGATCAATGACAATATTGTAAGGAAGCAAAGGTGTTTGGAAACATTTCCTATGCTAACCTTGAGAAGAGGGTTATGAAAATTTCAAATAAAATATTATAGATATTACAAGAAACACATAATACCATAAACAAAATAATAATAAAACCATAAATCAGTGATTTCCATGGGGAAAACCCTTTCGAGAGAAAAACCCCACACTCTAAAGCCTGCACAATGTATTATCAAATCTTGAAACAGATTACAACACACTTACAATGCAAGTTTTTAAAGGATTCTTCACCTTAGCTCAACTTAGAGGAATTTTAGCAGCATTCCGGCAGCATACAGACTTGCAAACTAACTCTCACCTTTTTTTCTCTCACACAAATGACTATCTCAAAGTACCAATATATAGTATTACATTACATATGAGAATCTTCTAGAGATAAAACTTTTATTTTTATAAAAATATAATAAAATCTCTTAGCAATCTTATCTCTATCCCCATATAAAAGATACTTCTCAAAATAGTCGCTTTTCACCTATCACAAAATCTTCTATTCTTGGATTGTTTTATTATTATTTTTTATTTCCATGCAAGATTGAGACACTTTCCTTTTTTTATATATATATTTTTGATTTAAAATGCTTTATTCCTAACATTCTCCCACTTTTTGAATAGCTTGCATGAGCCAACAGAAAATAGGTAGTTAATTGTTCAGGGGAGAAAGGCCCATTAATTTATAACACCATCTAAAATTCTTTGTGCTCACGGGATTTGTTAATGCATCTATAATATTCACCAAAATCTCTACCTTTTGTAGCTTCACCCTACCATCCTCAACCATATCTCTAACAAAGTGATACTGAACATCAATGTGTTTGGTCCTGGCATGAAAAGTCAAGTTCTTTGCTAGGGATATTGCACTCTGACTATCATAATAGACTGTAACTGCTCCATGTCTCAATCCAATATCTAAACGCAAATGCTTTAGACAAATGCCTTCTTTATAGGTATGAGTAGCTGCCATGTACTCTGCCTCAATAGTGGAAAAAGTGACCACAACCTGTCGCTTTCTCATCCAACTGATTGCACCACTATTAAGAGTAAACACTTATGCACTAGTGGAACTTCTTCTATCGACATCACTAGTGTTGGAAATATGTGTCTCAATCTCACAAGCTGAAACCTCTAAAAGAACCAAGTCAGTGTGACATCCATATTGGCTAGCCGACTAGCAGCTTTGGAACCTTGTGAAAAGTTCTGGTCATTGAGACCTTGTTTTAGTCTTGCCGAATGGACCTATCACTCTAACATGATGATCATTGTAACCCTCTACCGAGTGAATTGGTCTTGCCGATGGGTTGATGCCTAAAGGTTATTGGGGAGACTCATGGAAACTGGAGTCATCAGAGTAACACAAAGGCTTCAGTGTGAAGTCTTGGTGATAGGTGGTATGTATCACCAATAAGCATACACTCAGAGCTATCGAGGTGACGTGAAATCCTTGACAAGAACTCTTGTTGATTGTTGGTTCTCTCACCGACAATTATTCACTAGAAGACATCGGGGTGACAATGGTGACTTGATAAGATCTCTTGCCGATAGATGGTATGTCTCGCTGAACAGCTACACTCAGAGTCATCGGGATAACTTGAAGGCTTCGGTATGAAGTCTTAGTGATGGATGTTTGTCTCATCAATGGGGTAGTCTATTGTCGGTATGAATCCTAGCAACTGTTTGGTGCTCGGTATTACCTCTTAGCGATAGAGGTAAGTCTTATCGACGGTTATTTTTTTCGGTATGACTGGAAGGCTCGGTGTGATCTCTTGGCGAGTAGCGATAGTCTCGATGATGAGAATGCTGAGGTTGATGCGACTTGTGAACTCAGTGTAACATCTTGCCGATGGTCAGGACTCTTGGCAATTAAGACAATCAGGTCTTGTGGCATCGGGGAGACATGGTTAGTGTCTCACCGACATGCAACACAGGTTGAACGCCTTTGACCGGGTGATGACTATCCTACGTGGTAAGTCTACAACCAATCAGAGAAGTAGAATGGGAACCGCTAGCAGTTGGACTGTTGTGGCTGTTACTAAGAGGAAGATCGACAGACCATGGGCGTCATGGATATACTCAGGAATTGCAGATGTTGTTTGGTTTGATGGTTGTATGAACAGTTGGATGAATGTTAAGTGTGAATTCTATTCTGAGAAGAATGTAACTCAAATGTTTCTAGTACAAGGTTGATCATTGAATCTATTGTTGTAATTGACATCAGAAAGATAAGTCTGATCTCTATATGTAATCTCTATTGTTGTAATACAAAGAGGCTTTTCTTGGTGTGGTGGGTTTTTCTCCTATAAGGGTTTTCCCACGTAAATCTGGTGTTCATGTGTGTATGTTCATTTCTCTATTTCTATTATTGATTTCAAGTGTATCTTAATTGGACTGTAATTGAAAATTTAAAAGTATCTATGCATTCTTCCCTAAGATTTTGATGTTAGGAGAGTTGCTTCTGCACCTTAGCTTTCCTTACAAGTGGTATTAGAGCCTAGCCAGTTGTGTTATCCTTGTGGGTACGTTGGGTTTTTTGTGTCAATTTATGTTCAATGGGAGTCTTGTAGAAGTTTCGTAATTTGAATTATAGATTCAGATGGAAAGCACATCAGGAAAGATTGAAATTGAGAAATTCAATGGCAGCAATTTTGAGTTGTGGAAACTTAAAATGGAAGATCTACTTGTTGATCATGATCTTTGGATTGATGTGTCTGGAACGAAGCCTACAGGAATGAAGCAAGAGGATTGGGACCTTGTAGATAGAAAATAAAAAGGGTTGATAAGGCTCTATTTAATAGACTCTGTTCTTCTAAATTTTCATGAAGAAAATACTGCATCTTCCTTGTGGAAAAGACTGGCAGCTATTTATCAGGGCAAGTCCTTGGTGAATAAATTGTTCTTGAGGAAGAAGTTGTACTCTTCGAGAATGCAGGAGGGAGGGTCTATTGCTGATCATTTGAACACCTTCAACATGTTGATTGCACAGTTAACATTTGTGGGTGTGAAGATTGATGAAGAAGATCATTGTATGCTACTATTATGTTCTTTGCCAGATTCTTGGGATCGCCTGGTGATGACTATTGGGAGTACGACATCCACTTTTAAGATGGAAGATGTTGTTGCTTCTTTGTTATCAAAAGAGATGAGAAGGAAATCTTCTGAGATGGCGAGGGAGGCTCTTGCTCTTAGAGGCAGATCGAAAGATAAAGGCAAGAAGAAGGACAAGAAGTCCAAATCAAAATCAGAGGGGAGATCAAAGTCTCCTAGAAAGAAGTCCAAGGTGAAGTGTTGGGATTGTGGGAAACTTGGTGATGTCCGAAAGGATTGTAAAGAGGAGAAAAAGAAGAAGAAGTATTCTTTCAACAATGATTCTTCTTGGAGTGATGCAGACACTTTCATTGTAGCCTTGGCTATGCAGACATCAGATGATGTCTGGCTGATTGATTTTGGAGCATCTTTCCACATGACATCTCATAGAGACTATTTCACGAAGTATGAAAAATACGATGGTGGAAAGCTATATTTGACAAGTGATTCATCTTTGGAAATAGTTGGCCGTGGAAGAGTCATAATTCAATTCCCTGATGGAAGAGTGAAGGGAATCAATGATGTAATGCATATACCAGGTCTGGCTCAAAACTTACTTTCTGTTAGTATGTTGAATGATATTGGAGTGCAAGTAATGTTCTCTGGAAATGGCTGCAAGATGAATAGAGGCTCTATGGTGCTAGCAAGGGGTGCTTGAATTGGTACCTTGTATAAGCTAGATGCACATGTTGTACATTGCAATAGTGTCTCTGCAAAGTCATAGAAATCTACTCATGAGGGAAAAGAGGAAAAAGTTCTTGATTCTATAAACTCTATGGAAGTTAAACTTCCAACATAAAAGACTGTGCTCTGGCATCATAGGCTAGGCCACATTGGTGAGAAAGGTTTTAAAAACTTGAAGATTGTAACCTCGAATTTGAATTTTGTGAACATTGTACATATGGAAAACAACACCATGTTTGATTTTATTCTAGTCCTCACAAATCTTTTGGTTTACTTGATTATATTCATTATGATGTTTTTGGTCCAGTGAATGTTCCTTCTTTGTCTAAGTCAAGGTACTATGTATCGTTTATTGATGATTATTCAAGAAGAGCATTTGTTTATTTTTTGAAAAGTAAATCAGAAGTGTTCAGTCGGTTTAAGGAATTTAAGAACCTTGTAGAAAATCAAACTAGAAGAAAAATAAAATGTTTAAGGAATAATAATGGCGGTGAATTTTGTTCTGATGAATTCGAGAGGTACTATAAAGATCATGGGATTAAAAGACATAAAAATACACCTTACACTCTGCAGCAAAATGGAGTTGTAGAAAGGTTCAATAGGACAGTGATGGAGAGAGCACGAAGTATGCTGAGTAGTGTTGGCTTGGAAGAGAAGTTCTGGGCTGAGGCAGTTGCTACAACATGTTACTTGATAAACTATTCTCTGAATTCTACTCTTGTTGAGAAAACACCTTTGGAAGCATGGTCTGGTAAGAAGCCCTCTTTAAGACATATTCATGTTTTTGGATGTGAGGCATATGCATATGTGCCGAATGATAAAAGATCTAAATTGGATAACAAGGCTATCAAATGTATTTGTATTGGCTATAGTGCTAACATAAAAGTATACAAGCTTTGGAATCTTGATACAGAGAAGGTTCTATACAACAGAAGTGTTATCTTTCGTGAGCTAAAGCCTTCTACCTTGGATATGCAGTCAAAGAAAAAATCAGAAAATAAAAGGGATGTAGTTGAAATTCCTCTGACACTAGATAAAGAGGAATTTAAAATTCAAAATGTACCTTAAACTGAGGAGAGCTCAAGTATTTTTGAGAGTTCTGATGAAGAAGAACAACCTCAGCCTCAGCAAGTGAGGAGGTCAACTCGTGAAAGAAAGCAACCTGATAGGTATGGGTTCTCTTTGATAGATTCTACTTGTGCCTATGCTTTAATTTCTAGCATTGATGATCCTAGGACTGTGAAAGAGGCGTTTAAATTTTTTGATTCAAACTCTTGGTTGGAAGCCATGAATGAAGAAATGGAATCATTAGAAAAGAATGATACTTGGATTTTGGTTCCCTTTCTTGAAGGTAGAAAAGCTGTGGGCTGCAAATGAGTATTTAAAAAGAAAATAGGTCTGGATGGTAGTGTGGAAAAATACAAGGCAAGGTTGGTTGCGAAGGGTTATTCCTAGGTAGAGGGAATTGATTATGGAGAAAAATTTTCTCCTGTAGCTAAGCTGACATCTATTAGATTTCTTTTGTCACTTGCATCAGTGTATGACTTAGAGATTGAATAGATGGATGTGAAGACAACATTTCTTCATGGTGATCTTGAAGAAGAGATTTATATATCCCAACCTAAGCACTTTGTGGAAAAAGGTAAAGAAAAACTAGTTTGCAAGTTGAATAAATATCTATATGGATTAAAGCAATCTCCTAGAATGTGGTACCAGAAGTTTGACACTTTTGTTTTGTCATTGGGATTTGTAAGATCAAAATCTGATCATTGTGTGTATTACAAAGCTGAAAGTGATCAAGTTCTTATTATTTCTCTCTATGTTGATGATATGTTGTTCATAGGAAATAGTAAGTTAATGATTTATGATCTCAAGTCTCAGTTGTCTACAAAGTTCGAAATGAAAGATCTTGGTGTAGCAAGGTATATTCTGGGAATGGAAATAACTAGGGACAGGAATAGTAGAAAACTTTGGCTCAGTCAAGTAAGTATATCAAGACTTTTCTAGAGAGATTTTGCATGAATGATTGTAAGCAGCTAGTTGTTCCAGTTTTGCAAGGAACGAAGCTATCTGTTGAAGACTGTCCAAAATCTCCTACTGAGATGGAGGACATGACCAGTGTACCTTATGCTAGTGCAGTTGGCAGTCTAATGTATGCAATGGTCTGTACAAGGCCAAACATTTCCCAAGCAGTGGGAGTACTTAGTCGGTTTATGGCTAATCCTGGAAGGACACATTGGGATGTTGTGAAAAGAGTACTCAGATATTTGAAGGGCACTTTAGAATATGCTTTGTGTTACAATGGGAACTTGGTTGAATCACAAAGGACTCTCAGTATTTGAGGCTATGTGGATTCTGATTGGGCGGGGACATAGATAGCAGAATATCCATCGGTGGATATATTTTCATGTTGAATGGTGGTGCAGTGAGTTGGATGAGCCGAGGCTATAGTGCTTTGTCCCTCTGAGAGGTGGAATACATGGCAGCAACACATGCCTGTAAAGAAGCAATCTGGTTAAGACATTTGTGTTCTAACATTGGTTTTGATGCAGGGAAAATAACTATTTACTGTGACAGTCAGAGTGCTATTTGTTTGGCAAAGAATCCTACTTTCCATGTCAGGACAAAACATATAGATGTATAGTATCATTTTGTACGAGATATGGTGGAGGATGGAAAGGTCTCTTTAGAAAAAGTGGATACTCTAGAGAATGTTGTAGATGCATTGACGAAGCCAGTGAGCACAAACAAGTTTAGGTGGTGTGCCAGTTCGATGGGCCTTAGTGCCCATGAATTTCAATAGTTTTGTTCTACTCTCGAGGTGCCTGTGTGATCTTCGTCAAGTGGGAGATTGTTGGAAATATGTGTCTCAATCTCATAGGCTAAAACCTCTGAAAGAACCAAGTCAGTGTGACATCCATATTGTCTGGCCGACTAGCAGCTTTGGAACCTTGTGAAAAGTTCTGGTCGCTAAGACCTTGTTTCAGTCTTGCTGAATGGACCTATCACTGTGACATGATGATCGCTATAACCCTCTACCACATGAATTGGTCTTGCTGATGGGTTGATGTCTAAAGGTTATCGGGGAGACTCATGGTGACTAGAGTCATCGGAGTAACACAAAGTC
Source organism: Sequoia sempervirens (assembly GCA_007258455.2). Lineage (NCBI taxonomy): Eukaryota > Viridiplantae > Streptophyta > Pinopsida > Cupressales > Cupressaceae > Sequoia > Sequoia sempervirens. The sequence continues at coordinate 490,309,950 of VDFB02000015.1, forward strand.
TTCAGTATGAAGTCTTGGCGATGGGTGGTATGTTTCACCGATAAGCATACACTCAGAGCTATCGAGGTGATGTGAAAGCCTCGGCAAGAACTCTTGCCGAATGTTGGTTCTCTCACCGATAGTTATTCACTATAAGACATCAGGGTGACCTAGTGACTCAGTAAGATCTCTTGCCGATAGATGGTATGTCTCGTCGAACAACTACACTCAGAGTCATTGGGATAACTTGCAGGCTTCGGTATGACTTGTGGGTTTGGTATTACATCTCAGTGATAGAGGTAAGTCTTGCCGACGGTTGTTTGTTTCGGTATGACTGGAAGGCTCAGTGTGATCTCTTGGCGAGTAGTGATAGTCTCACTGATGAGAATGCTGAGGTCGATGCGACTTGTGAACTCGGTGTAATGTCTTGCCGATGGTCAGGACTCTTGGTGATTAAGACAATCAGGTCTTGTGGCATCAGGGAGACATAGTTAGTGTCTCACTGACATGTGACACAGGTTGAATGGCTTTGACCGAGTGATGACTATCCTATGTGGTGAGTCTACGACCAATTAGAGAAGCAGAATGGGAACCGCTAGTAGTTGGACTGTTGCAGCCATTACTGAGAGGAAGATCGACAGACCATGGGCATTAGGGATATACTTAGGAATTGGAGATGTTGTTTAGTTCGATGGTTGCATGAACACTTGGATGAATAGTTCGATGTATGATCAGTGTGAATTCTATTCTTAGAAGACTATAACTTGAATGTTTCTAGTACAAGGTTGATCATTGAATCTGCTATTGTAATTGACATCAGAAAGATAAGTCTGATCTCTATATGTAATCTCTATTGTTGTAATACAAAGAGGCTTTTCTTGGTGTGGTGGGTTTTTCTCTTGTAAGGGTTTTCCCATGTAAATATTTTGTTCATGTGTGTATGTTCATTTCTTTGTTTCTGTTATTTCTTTCAAGTGTATCTTAATTGGACTGTAATTGAAAATTTAAAAGTATCTCTACATTCCTCCCTAAGGTTTTGACATTGGGAGAGTTGCTTCCACACCTTAGCTTTCCTTACAACTAGCCCAATCCAAATCTACAAAACCATGAATACTCAGGGAATGCTAATCTCTTGTACCATGAAAACATATAGAGTACTCTTATGTACCTCACAAATATCTGAAGACCCTCTGAATTGCATCCCAATGCACTCTTCCAGGATTATACATAAAATGAGAAAGAACTCCCATTGCTTGCGCAATGTCTAGTCTTGTACAAACTGTAGCATACATTAAGCTTTTGACTACACTCTGGTAAGGAACTCTACTCATTTCTGCCATCTCTGATGGGGATGTAGGACATTGTGAAATAGAGAGCTTTGTTCCCAATACAACAGGAAGACAAAGTGGTTTACAATCCTGCATGTTGAACCTTTGTAAAATAGAACAAACATACTTACTCTGGCTAAGCCATAGCTTTCTATTCTCATGATTTCTTCTGATCTCCATCCCAATTATGTGTTTTTTTGCACCAAGATCTTTTATTTCAAATTTCACAGAGAGTTGAGATTTCAATTTTGCAATCAAGCATTTTCCTTTCCCAACAAATAACATGTCAATGTCAACATATAAAGCAATCACTAGGAAATAATCACCATGAGATTTAAAATATACATAGTGATCAGATTTAGACCACACAAATCCAAAACTCAACACATATTTATCAAACTTTTGGTACCACATCCTAGGACTTTTTTTCAGGCCATACATATATTTCTTTCACCTACAAACCAACTTACTTTTACCTTTTACCACATACTACTTTGGTTGTGTCATATATATCTCTTCCTCCAAATCACCATGAAGGAATGTAGTTTTCATATCCACTTGTTCCACCTCTAGATCATAAGTTGCTGCAATAGATAATAAAAACTGAATGGATGACATTTTAGCAACAAGAGAAAAAATATCACTGTAATCAATACCCTCAACCTGAGAGTATCCCTTTGCAACCAATTGTGCCTTATACTTTTCAACATTTCCATCTAAACCAATCTTTTTCTTAAACACCCATTTACATCCAATAGGTTTTTGACCTTCAGGAAATGGTACAAGGTCCCATGTATCGTTCTGTTTAAGAGTATCCATCTCTTCATGCATGGCTATTTTCCAGGACTCTGCATCATTCGTACACAAAGCTTCTTGCACAGATATTGGTTCATCAACGTTAGAACTCAAAGAAAATATACACTTCCAATCATCAGGTGAATACCCATACCTTTGAGGTGGTTACCTTTGCCTTGTAGACGTTCGAACAAGCTAAGGTGGAGGTTTTTCCACTTGTCCCTCCTCTTCTAAAGATTTAGAGCTTGATGAGCTCTCCTCAACTTCTTGTCTATTTTGGGGTATCGATTCGACTTCCTCATGCATAAAAGGAATTTGAACCACATATTTTTTCTATTCAATTTCTTTATGCTACTCTAGGTAAAAATAAATAGCAGAAGATTTAGTCTCTCTAAAAATTACACTTTTGGAATAAATTACCTTTTGCGCAACAGGGTCCCAAATCTTGTATCCTTTCACACCATAGCTATAGCCGATGAACATACATTTGACAACCTTAGAAACCAATTTTTTTCTCTTCTCCTTAGGTACATGTGCATATTCCTCACAACCAAAAACTCTCAGATGTCTAAGTGAAGTATTTTTCCCTGACCACGCCTCCATTGGTGTTTTATCAACAAGCGCTGATGTAGGAGATCTATTTATTAAATAACAAGTAGTGGCAACAACTTCAACCCGATTTTTTTTTCTAGACTAGCTCCACTCAACATGCTCCTAGCCTTCTCCATCAATGTTTTGTTCATTCTTTCTGCAACTCCATTTTGCTGTAGAGAATATAGAGTTGTCTTTTTCCTTTTAATCATGCAATCTATACAAAATTTGTCAAAGTCCGCAGAATAGTACTCACCACCATTTTTATTCCTCAAAAATTTAATTTTCTTTCCAGTCTAAGTTTCTCCCATAGCCTTTAACTCCTTAAAATGACTAAAAACTTCATATTTACTCTTTAAAAAATATACTCATGTTCTACTAAAATCATCAATGAAAGTAACATAATAAACTGATTTACCAATAGAAGAAACATCAATAGGACCAAATACATTAGAATGAATTAGATCCAAGATACATGAAGACTTATGAGAAGATGAGTAAAACTAAACATGGTTTTGTTTGCCATAAATACAATGTTCAACGAGGTTCTTATTTTTCAGGGCTTTTAAACCCTTCTCTCCAATGTGGCCAAGCCTTTGGTGCCATAACATGGTCTAATCTACAAGAAACTTTGATTTAGTAGACAAATCACCCTTGGGTACCTAGAAGTCACGACTATCCACAGAAGAGGAAACTATCTCTTTTTTCAGCAAAGTAGTTTTTGGCTTAATCTTATCAAAAGTGTTATTGTATTCAACTATGCATGCATCTAGCTGGTACAATGTAGCCAATCTACTTCCTCTCGCTATCACCATAGCACCTCTCACCATTTTCACACCTGCTTCAAAAAACTATACATGCACACCCGCATCTATTAGCTTGCTAATAGATAATAAATTTCTTGCTAGTCATGGGATATGCAAGACACCATCAAATTGTCTAACTCTACCATCAAAAAATTTCACATGAATGCTATCATGGCCAACAATATCAAGGAAAGAATTATTGACCAAATACACCTTACCACCATCATAGTTTTCATACTTACTAAACCAATTTTTGTTAGGAATCATGTGCAAAGATGCACCCGAGTCTATCAACCATACATTATCACCTACACGAGTGGCCAAGGCTGCAATAAAGGCATCTCCATTTTCCTTTTCAGACTTAGAATCAAAATCTTGCTTCTTCTTCTTTTTCTTCTCTTCTTTACAATCCTTTCAAAAGTGTCCAGGTTTTCCATAGTTCCAACATATTGCCTTGGACTTACCAGGAGATTTTGATCTCCCCTTACTTTTGGACTTAGAATGGCCATGTTGCTTCTCATCTTTGCCTCATTCTTTTGGTTTTCCTCAAACACTCAAAGCCTCTTTGGCATTCAGAGAGACCTTCATTCTCATCTCTTCAAAAAGTAGAGAACCAACAACATCCTCCATCTTCAAGATGATGGAAGTGCTCCCAATGGCCATGACTAGGTTGTCTCATGAGTCTGGCAATGAACACAACAATGTTTGGCACCTTTCTTCTTCATCCATCTTAACCCCAACTGAGGCCAACTGAGTCACCAACATATTGACAGTTTCTAGATGCTTAGAAATTCATCCACCTTCTTCCATTCTCAAGGAATATAACTTCTTCCTCAAGAAAATATTATTTACAAGAGATTTGGCTTGGTATATCTCACCTCGCTTCTTCCATAGCTTCTTCGAAGTGGGTTCTTCATGGACATTTATCAGGATTGAGACTGCAAGACATAGTCTAATGAGACCTTTAGCTTTTCTATCCATTACATCATATTTTTCAGCCAAAGCTGGATCCGTAGGCCTCTGGATATTTTCATCCACTACATCCCATAGATCCTGATCAATCAACAGATCTTCCATCTTTAGCTTCCACATCTCAAAGTTCGTGCCAAAAAAATTCTCTACTTCAATCCTCCTAGATTTGCTTCCCATCTCTATTATCCTGCAATACAAAATATGAAATACTCTGCACAAGCTCCCACTCAAACTTGATTAGCTTAGAAAACCTTGTACCCAACAAATAGAACCAAAATTGGCTAGGCTCTAATACCACTTGTAAGGAAGCAAAGGTGTGTGGAAATGCTTCCTACGCTAACCTTGAGAAGAGGGTTATGCAAATTTCAAATAAAATATTATAGATATGACAAGAAACACATAATACCATAAACAAAATAACAATAAAACCATAACTCAGTGATTTCCACAGGGAAAACCCTTTCGGGAGAAAAACCCCACACTCCAAAACCTACACAATGTATTATCAAATCTTGAAATAGATTACAACACACTTGCAATGCAAGTTCTTACAAGATTCTTTACCTCAACTCAGCTTAGAGGAATTTCAACAACATTCCAGCAACATACAGACTTGCAAACTAACTCTCACCTTTTTTTTCTCTCACACAAATGACTATCTCAAAGTACCAATATATAGTATTACATTACATATGAGAATCTTCTAGAGATAAAACTTTTATTTTTAGAAAAATATAATAAAATTTCTTAACAATCTTATCTCTATCCCCATATAAAAGATACTTCTCAAAATAGTTTTCACCTATCACAAAATCTTCTATTCTTGGCTTGCTTTATTATTATTTTTTATTTCCATGCAAGGTTGAGACACTTTCCTCTTTTTTTTTCATTTTTATCTTTTTCATTTAAAACACTTTATTCCTAACAAATATGTTGTAATAGGATAATCCATTTATCTTATTTGGTATGCAAAGTGAAATTTAGGATACAACAAATTTGAAATCAGCTCATCATGTCCTTGTTTTTGTTGTTTGCAATATGAACTAGAACAACATGTGTGGAAAGTTCTAGAATTTATGTTACAAATTTCCATGTATAACTATCTTTTGAATGATTAACAAATCAGAGCGATTGGGTTGATAGAAAACCACAAAGCATACAGGTGGGAAAGATGATTGAGAAAGGTTAAATACCACATTTATCTAAGAAGATCAAGCTGGGTGGGCCATTCAAAATACTTTGATTGATATTCTCATTTATGATTCTCATGTATGCATTTTTAAAAATCAAACCAAGGTTGGTTGAAACTTGCTTAAATGTGGATATAATAAAATCTCCATAGGGGATGTGGAAACTATTTTTGTGGATAGTGTATCAACAAGTGTCCTTATAAGTTCTTTAGGAAGAGGGTATTTGACAATCATCTTGACAATTTTTATTTTTTTTCATATTTGTTGTCAGTTTGTGGAGATTGCCAATAGTAGGTTAGAATGTCTTGAGGGTAATTTGGAATAATTTTATTAGTTTAGTATTGGAACTAGTTGTGAATCTATTCATAATTGAATCATGAGTTGCGATTGCTAAGTCTATAAGCTAAACTATTAATGGTTGGGGTGAAATTAAAGTAGAAAGTGGAAAACAAAAAACAAGGATAAGCAAAAGAACAACAATTATAGATATTTGTTTGCAACACATACTTATGATTACATTTGAGGTTATAAACTTTATTGTTGTTGTATAATAACCCTTCACCTCAATTTTTGGACTGTAGGTATGCAAAATAAATCTATGATGGTGTTTCAAAATGTTTGACTGGAAGGCCAAAAATAGTTGAAAAGGTACAAACCATGTTTTTGTTGTGGGTGCAGCTGGAAGTGTTTGATGTATTTGTGATTAGTTAGCATTAGTGATACTCAATAATGGATGTGAGATTTGAATATTTACAATTATGTTGTTCTCATGAAGTTTACATAAATTGTGTAGTTAATTTAATGATGTCTAGTCTGCAATATTTTTTCTTTTGTATTGTTACATATATCAGCTCTTTCTGTGTTCATGCTTCTAATTGAAAATTTGCTTATGTTTCAATTGATTTTCATTATTTATTTTATGAAGGAATTAGATCTAATTTTTCTATTAGAATACAACTGGGTGCGATTCTATGGGTGCTTTGTATTTTTGAATGTGTATTACCCAAAAAACCATATTTTCATGGTATGTAAGACTTATAAACTGCATATTACTTATAATTTATAATATGGATCATGAAACAATGCTAGGCTTTTACTTAAAATGTAAAATTTATGACTCATGGGCAGCACTAGGTTTCAAAGGTATTCTAACATACACAACATAGTCTTTTTTCCATTTCTGCACTTCTACAAGTACTTTGTAGGTTTTTAAATGTATGATACTATATTTATATTTGAGAGATTTTTGTTGTGCCAGTATAATGGATATGATTGTGTCAAAAAAAAGGAAAAAATAGCAATCAATTTAAGAACAAAAATTAAATATTTCTAATGTTATGAAAAAGGTAATATTCAATCATATGTTTATGTGGATTTGATTATGTTATTTCTCCTATTATACCATTTTAATATTTATATTTTTGTCTTGCATCTAGATCTAGAGATGTATCTATAATGTATCTATATGTATCTATTGCATTTGATATCAGTAGAAAAGATATCAAGGTTTTAATTTCTGATTTCATCAAAGAATAAGTTCCATAATGCATGTTAAGTCTCAACAAAAAAGTTTAGCTATACATAGTGTGGTTATATCACTACTTTTTTTTCCTGTTTTCCATTTGGTTCTTTAAATGAATGTTGTAAATGGATTTCCTCATTAAATATAATATTATTTTCTTGTAGGAAAAATTTTCTTTCACCTTGTTGGTTATCTTAGAGGAAGAATTTAGCTCCCTCCAGAATCGTACCAAAATATCGAAAGACTGTGCTATACTCAAGACAATTTGGAAATCCTATCGTTCATAAATAACAAAGTACATGATTTAGTGGATTGTTACAATGAAAGGTTGTCAGCCTTTGAGAGGACCAGACACATGCATGCAAGAAGAAGAAAGTTCCCGCTTTGAAGAAAAATTTTCTAGTCCAGACAATTGAGCCAACTCATTGTTAAGCTACCTTTCCATGCTTGAAAGAGTTATGCCAGTAGTTGGGTATATTCCACTTGCTTTTAGGGATATGGTTGGTCATAACAGTCATTCAACTTGCTCCATTTTTCATATTTTATAAGAATTAACTTGGATAGATAAAATCATGGATCAATTCAAATAAATCAGTTAATGGTGTACAAGGTAAGTTTCCAGATACGGGTTGGTCAGTCCAATTGGTAGGAAAATGTTAATATTTTCTCTTTCCTAGAAAAGAATCATTTTCTCATGCCATGTTATGATGTGTGTGTTGCTCATGATTGTACAATTTTTTTTATAAACTATAAATAAAAAATACATATTGCCATTAAATTTTTGAATTTGAATTAGGACACATTATTTTCTTTATTTTTTTATTAAAATTATGCTTTGTGTATTCGAAAACTATTCATTTCTCCCAACTTCAAAATCATTGACAATTTTTGTTATAATTTTTCCTTCACATTTGGAAAAATATAAATAAAAATTCCAACAAACAGGAGGATGATGAGAATATAAAAACATTGAATGTTGAAAACCACACTAAAAAAATATTTAAAATAAATTGTTTATCTTTTTAATAATTTTTTTCATATTGTCTCTAAAGAGAAAATTTAAGTGAAATTGTCTCTAAAGAGAAAAAAATACGTTTGTTTCATATTGTCTTTATAGAGACAATTCTTTAAGACAATAATTTGAGACACTAATATTTAAGACAATACAATAGTTTTTTTTGTCTTAAGTTAAGACGATTTACTAAAAAAAATATCTCAAAATTTGTCTTAAACCCCTCCTCTATGTAGTAGTGATAAAGAAAGAGAAGGGCTAGTTTGAACACTAGAATTTCATTAATCCAATCCTCCATATGTTGGAATTGAATAACAATAAGGTTTCAACTTAAGTTCGAATATTTAATTATCATAGAATATTTTTTTTGTGTATGTTAGCTTAATTTAATTTAACTTAGTTTATTTTTGTACACCAAGTTTATCTTTCATATGCTAGTAAAAGAATGATTCATAGGATGCTAGGTGACATACTCTTCACTCAAAGTTACTCTTTTCATTGTTGATAATTTAGGAGCTATAATTCCTATTATATGAGGTGTGTAGACCTACTCTAGCCTTAAATTTATTATAAATCAACTCATTCTCTTTATTTTTTACAACCCAATTAATGGAATAACATTATTCAACCATTTTTATTCTCAAATTATTTGTGTTGAGAAAGAATTGTAGATGATTTATAGGTATCAAATCTTGATATTTATTTTTATTACAAAATATATAATGGAATTGATGTTACTATTTTCATAGATTTTGTTATAAAATCAATAATAGCATTGGTCTTATTTTAGTCCATACTCAATTTTAAGAGCACTAGATTTAGGAGTGATAAGAGTAGAGTTGATATTTCATGAATGTTGTATATGATTGTGTTCTCTCCTCGAGGAATCAAGGTACCCTTGTAGGTACTTGGATATAGGTCAGACAATCTGTCATATACTTCTTTTATTTGTATCATCATTCTTCTCTTTGTAGTGCTTTCATTTCTGACATTTGGGGACAATACAAAGTGTTGGAGGTATTTAGGCCTTCATCCATTCTAACCCAAATTTTTTATTTTCACTTTATTCTTATCTATTCCTTCTTAACGATCTGAAATATTTGGGGACATGATCATGCTTCATATACAATTATATATAGAATTATTGATATGTATCATGCTAACCCTGAATACTAAGATCCCCATATCTCTCTTATGTCTCTCTTATGCAAGAATCTTGAATAACATGTGTTACTTTCCATAGCACAAGCTATTCTAAAGGGGTGGACTATCACATTCATATTGAAAATCTTTTATCTTATGATTATTTTTGAAATATGTGCACATCTAGTTGTCTTATCTGTCATCTAGCATGGGGGAAATCCACTAGAATTTTCCTTTATGATTGTCTATTTTTTTTTGTGTGGTTGTCCTACGATGAAAATTTGTAGTAGTCATAGGTTGATTGAATTGTCATATGGTGCCCACACATATTGGTGCCCTCTTATTTCTACATAATTCTTGATGTCTAAATTTTTTTCTTCACCTAACATGTTTGTGGTGATGCAGCTTGATCATTTTTATGCAAGATTGACCGGGGTGTATTTTTTTGAGGAAACTCTACATGGATAGGATGCTCTACTTCCCCTTCACATCCTAGGTAAAATACTCTCCTCCTTTTACTTTAGCTCACATTCTCTTGAACATATATGATTGCTAAAGTGGGGGAAAAATATAATGTCATAAATTGCATCCGATGCAATTTCATGTTATATACATCTCCTTTTTAGATAAATTAAGATAATTATTCTCTCTTTTATCTTAGAACCATCTCTCGCATGCCCATTTTCTCGACTGTTGAGTCCATTTTTCTTATGAACACACACCGTGAAGATGTCTATAGGCCATGCTCATGTCCTACAAAAATTCATGACTAAGATGGTCATTGAGACATTTCATCTATCATTTCTTGGAAGTTTAATGACTTTTCCAACTTGCAACCTCATTAGGAGTCACTCAAGGAGGTTGTTTAGACCAAAAATGTCCCTCTCTCTTGAGGATTCAAATCATTCAATATTTCTTTCTTGGGAAAACACACATGTCTCTCTTCTTTTATCATTCTTCACCATTCTACAACACTTATCTCATTCATATAGCATTATCCTTTTCACTTTAAGCATATATTTCAAAAAAATCTTCTACAACTTCCAGAGTGTAGTCCATTGTTGCAAACATGAGGTCATCTTACAAAGAAGCCACAATCATCTTGTATACTCTTGTCGCTTCCTCATTGCACCAGCTAGCTACCTAGCTTCTATTCTTGGGAGTGGTAATTATTCAAGTATTTTTATTCAAGAATATTAGTTTTAGTTGATAACATATTGTTCTCTTTATCATTTTATGTCTATTTCTAGGTATGTGTAGGATCATCATAGAAAAAACAAGCCCTTAAGTGGTGAAAATTTCAAAAAAATTAGAGTTAGGCAACTTGATCTAAAAATTTGAATAAGTTATCTATATTATTTCAAAAATATGTAAGAATAGAATATGTAGGGTATGTGCAGGATCATGATGGGCCAAAAAGTGGCAATATGATGGGTATTTGTAGGGTATGTGGTTGATGACTTTTTTTACCCAAAATTGATGAAACAAAAAGGGTTTTTAAAGGAGATGCTCAACTTTCCACCAATATAAATTATGCTTTACTTTGAATTTAATAAATAATTATTATTAATTTTCTATTTGAATTATGACTAAAGTCCTAATTGATAGGATGATTGAAAGACATCTATAGCTTTCAAATGATATCACATGTTTTGAATCCAAAATATGTCACATTCTTTGCTTCGCATACTATAGGATTAAAAAAAAATGAATTTCATGAAGTCTTGACCAAGTTAAAGTGGTCAAACATGAGTTTTTTAGTTTTTCTAAAAGTTGTAATAAAAAAATTATAATTAATTAATTACACAGAAATATTTTTACAAAAAATATCCATCACATTGGGACATGAGTCCTCTACTTATATTTAAAATCTTATAAAAAAATATTATCATTTTAGTGTGGTTAGAGTGGTCAGACAGACACCCACTTCATATTTTTTCCCTGAAATTTAAGTGCTACTGCATTGAAATTTCAAATTTTTACTAAATAGATTTAAAAAAAAAAAAAACCTAGTAGTTTAGAAACTACATTCAGTTTGCTATAGATTCTATGCTTACATATTTTGAAAATAATATAGATAACTTATTCAAATTTTTATGTCAAGTTGCCTAACTCTGGTTTTTTCTGAATTTTTTGCCACTTAAGGGCCTATTTTTTCCATGATGATCCTACACATATGTACCCTGTAGAAAATTGAATTTAATTTCTCAACTACTAGATTTTTTTTTAAAAAAATCTATTTGGTGAAAATTTGAAATTTCAATGCAATAGTACTTAAATTTCAGGGAAAAAATAAGTAGGTGTATGTCTAACCACCCTAACCACAATAAAATGATAATATTTTGTTATAAGATTTTATATATAAGTAGTGGACTCATGCCTCGATGTGATGCATATTTTTTTGTAATTTTTTTTCAAATAAATAATTAATTATGAAATTTTTATTACAACTTCTAAAAAATATTAAAAATCGTATGTCTAACCACCTTAACTTGGTCAAAACTTCATGATTTTTTTTTTTAATCCTATAGTATATGAAGGATAGAATGTGACACATGTTTCAAATTCAAAAAATGTTATACTGTTTGAAGGCTATAGATGTTTTTCAATCATCCTATCAATTAGTACTTTAATCATAATTCAAATAGAAAATGAATAATAATTATTTATTAAATTCAAAGTAAAGAATAATTTATATTGGTGGAAAGATGAGAATCTCCTTTAAAAACCCTTTTCATTTCATCAATTTTTGGTAAAAAAAAAGTCATCAACCACATACCCTACACATACCATCATATCACCACTTATTGGTCCATCATGATACTATACCTACCCTTCCATTATCTTTTTTGAGGTTGTCTATGGAGGTGGAAACACCAATATGAGTGTTTGACTAAAGAAAAATCCTATACATACACCCAAACCTTTCCCTTTGGTCTTGTGTGTATCGATGTAGGTGGAAGTACTACTTGGAGAAAGATTGGACTTTGTCAAACATTTTTGGTGATATCATAAACCTCTCCTTGTCATTTTCATTTAATTTTTACTTAGCATATTTATTTATGTCACCTTATATTGCTACACATAAATATATTTTGCACCTCTTCACATCCAAAACCATGTATGGGGCATTTTGAGTTTTCCTATAATGACTTATGTTTTTTGTCCATATGGGGCACTAGGGCAGTGTGCTATTGTTTGAAATCCACGTGTTCATACTATAAATTTTTTTTTTTGAGATGTCCAAAATACCTTTGTACCCCACACTTTTTATTTTTGACATCTGAAAGACCTAGATAACAGTGGCAATCTATTAAATCTCACATTCCTCCATTTTTGGCTCACTTGAGCAATGTCAATTAAGGTACAGTTGAAAGATAATTTTCTCCTTGATATACCATTGTCTTAAGGGTAGTGAATTCCCTCCTCTACATATAGATACTTTGGGAAGATTTTATTTTAAAACTATTCTTGGTGGAATTTATATTGCAAGTTTAGAGTTTCATCTACAACAATTTGGTATCAAGCATCCTAAGATGCTAGAGTGGAAAATTGAAGGGAAAGTTTTTAGTAGCTTTGAGGGTAGCTATGGCTATGGATGTTGATGAAAATATTGATTTGTGTCATGATGTGAAATTCAGATAACCAAGTTGGAAGAAAAAAGATAAAGGAAAGGTAGAAACAAACAAAGACCAACAAAGAAAGCTACAAAAATAAATTTTTAGTTCAAAAAAATAGTTGTTTATAACTACTTAGTCTTTGTGAGTGTGGAAGCAAATATGGAATTGTGTTATGATAAGAAAAATAGGATAACCAAGTTGTCCTATAAAAAATAAGACAAAAATGTAAGGAAAAAGTAAACAAAAGACTAACAAATAATCTAAAAAAACTAGAGTTTGAGTTGGAGTTATGGTGGAAGTTGGAATAATATGGGACATGTAATAATAAAGAGGAAAATAAAAAGAAAATAGTAGTGAATTCCTTTAAGTGTTATGAGAAGGAAAAAAAGGATGGTGAGAATAAGTACTCATCTTGTGAGCAAGAGCTAGTTTTATAGAGGGAATCCATAGTGTATATAATTTAGCCAAGAAATGGAATTGCAAGAATAAGGAGATATTAAATTCCTTAATGAGTTGGCATAATTATTAGTGAATGGAAGGACCTTAAAGGTGAATTTGTAAATAAATGAGAGAGAGGATATATGGATGAATTTAAAAAGGATGAGTAGGATGAATATTTTTAGTCATGTTACACTAAATAATGGAAAAATATTTAAAATTTTAATGGGAGAGAAGATTTCACAATAGGTAGGTAAAGATGTTGTAGCAGTTAGTCAACATTTGATATGAAGCAACTAAGATGGAGATATTTGGGGGCCCAATATATAATAAATTCTTATTGTTTTTAGAGAACATATCAGATAAGAAGCACCTAGAGGGATGTCATTCAAATCTCTATTTTGATAAAATAGAGAAGATGAACATTTTTTTCATGGATAATAGTTTATGTATTAGTTTCATAGAAATTAATGGAGAATGATCACTAGAATTGGATCTAATTCAACAAGAATATGGGAAAAAGGAAAGATAAAATTTTGGAAAAGGAGGATGATTTCTAATGCAATGAAGCTAGAAGCAAAGGAAAAGAAATGTGAGAAATAGTGGAGGTATTTAATTTTATGGAAAGATGCACTATGGCTAAGTTTTAGAAATCAAAAGGATGGTTGTACATCATTTAGTTTAGACTCTTACTTAGATATTTCATGTATTATTATCTTTGGCTACAAGAAATAAAGGTCAAATCAAGGGTGAGATAAAATTATGATATAAACTAAGTTTCCAATAAATGACGGAGCTAAGGGAATGCATATTCCTTCTTTCATTATTGATTATTTTGATAATTTGTGAGGAATTGTTTCTATTGATTTGAGCATAGGTTTATATATGCTTAGTCTTTGTGGGACTAGGAAACTCATTTAGTGTTAACAATTAAATCTCGAGTTAATGAGAACATGTGATATTATTATAGATACTTTGAGGAGTTTATGTTTTACTACCATTCTTTTTAAAATTTAACTTAAAAGTTTAGAGTTTTCATTTGCATCAAATATGACTAGTGATGATGAGGTGTAGTTGGTGTTGGCAAGGGATCTAAAGGAATAGTCTTGGCTAACATAGTGCATTCTACTTAAACACCAAATGTTTTAACGATCGAACACTCAATAACAATTTTAAACCTCATCTACACCAAAAAATTATAAATAATTGTCCCATTTTATTGATAAAAATAACCTTTGACTAATAAACTAGATAATATTTAAAATTAACCAATATCATATTAAAATGATTTACTAATAAATTTAAAAATAAAAATTACTTTAAATAAAAAATAAATTATAAAACTTTAATAATTATTCAATTAGGTATAATATTATTCCCAAATAATATACAACTAATATACCTCAAAACGAATAAAATTGATAAATGTGATCCAAAAATTGAAACATCTCATTAGACCAATATTAACCGTAATGAAGATGTTCACGCCCGCGAATGATATGATTGTAACGCTCACATGATGCTTCCATTTCTATGGTAGATAACGTCGTTGTTTGCACATTGGTCATTGACTTGATTAAGTTTTCCTCCTCTGCCATGACAAGTAAAACCTTTGAGCAATGATACACTCTTATCTTCTCTACACTCTTCAAATTCCAGTAACATTGTGGTAACCTCTGCAATGCCTCACACTTCATTATTGTCAATGTTTTAAGTGAAGGAAGTGCTCCTTCTTCCACTATTGGTAGCTGCTCTATCTTCTCCACCTCCACCATTGAAAATACCTCTAGCTTGGGAAATGCTCCTCCCTTGCCAAATTCCTTAGGGAAATCTTCTATGTTAAGGCAGTCAATGATCTCTAGGTGCTTTAGACTCGCAAGTTTGTGGAAGGCAGGTAGTAGTTCCAGCTTCTCACATCGAAACAAACCAATGTAGCTAAGAAGTTCAAATTTACAAAATGAATTTTCTATCTGGAGTAGCTGAGGACATTCTAGAAGGAGTTTCCTCAATTTTGACATGGAAATAATGTCATGGGGCAGCCTTTCCATATCTGTGAGATGAAAAAATAGATATTCCATCTGCTTCATGATTAACAACATTCCTTCTCGAATTATTTCACCGTTGGTTTTAAGTCCCAACCTTCTGAGTTGGTTTAGGGTGCTAAATCACTAATTGAAAGCCTATCTTTTCTGGACTTATTCCACCCTATATTTGAAGAACCAAATGCATTTAGGTACTCTAGAGATGTAAGGTGTGAGATCCCATAAGGCATGCACTACATATGCCGACATAAACTAACGTCCAAGAGTTTTAGGGAAGTCAACTTAGAAATGTCAGACGGGAGTTGTGTAATATCAGATTTATAAAGATCTAATATTTGAAGTTTTTTGAGACCAGCAACAGAGTTGGGCAGTCTCTTGATTCGCATGAAACTTAACTAGATGCAAACTAAATGCTTCAAGCATCCCATGTTTTTTGGCAACGACTAGACGACAATCTTTGATAAATCCAGGACCCTGAGAGCAGTAATACTCCCAATCATTGCTTTTGGAATTTATGTCAAAGAACAATTCCCAACAAGTAGCAAGGAGCAGATATAGGGAGCTCTAAATGCCTTTGGGATGGTAGTCAAATTGTTGTCCATCAATGAAATTCTGACGTGTCCCGAACAGTCGTCCCCTGGAAACTCAAGTAAACCTCTGCCTACTTGAAAGAAGCATTTTTCTTCCTTCTTAGCAATTTGATAAGCTAAATCGCCCAAAACATCATGCACCCTAAAATTGATTACCTTTCCGTTGTAATCCTTCTTGACAGGTTCAATAAGGCATCGGTCCGCTAACAAATTGACGTATATCTCTCCAATTTGGAATGGATCCATCGCTAGCACTAACCATTCTCCAATCCAATACTTTGTAGCAATTGTAGTATTGATGACTCGAGCTTTCGAGAAAGCAGCAAGGTAGAGGAAACACAATTGCAAGGAAATACCATAGCTGGCCACATCGGCCAAATCATCGTAGCTTAGTCTCAGCCTGCTTGAAAGCATGCCAGAAAGTGCATGTGTAGCATAGTTCTGTAACCTCTAGAGTGCGAACTCCCATTCATTTGGTTGAGCGATGTTTTCCATCACGTGGCCGATTACTTTGATGGCTAATGGAAGGCGCCCGCACTCCTTACAGATGCGCATTGCTTATTCTTCGTCAATACTCATGGGAAAAGTTCCACTGTTGTGTGGAAACACATGGGAAGAAAACAATCTCCAACTATCATCCTCAGTCAATTCTTACATTTTGATGAGTGATGAAGTCGGAACACCCAACTGTAAGAGCACACTAGTAGTTTTGGAAGTGGCAATGATGACGTTGGAATTGTGGTGTGGAGAGGGAGGCACACACAACTCTTCCAACAAGGAGGTTGCACTTGTTGCCCAAACATCATCTAAAAACAGGGTAAACTTGTGGTTTGCCATGGTTTAATTCAACCAAATTTTCACATGGTCTTCCTCTTTACTCTCCAATATTTCATCTACTTTAAGAGCTATTTGTTTAAAGAGATCATTTCTAAGAGCATTGAAAGATGGATTTTGTGAAACAGTAAGCTAAAGCATCAAGTCATTGCAAAAGAGACTATGTACCTCGTTACTGTTGAAGACTCATTTGAGTAGTAGAGTCTTATCGGTGCTGTCCTCCCCAACTATGCCAAAACGAGACACATTTTTGTGTTGTTGTGAATGAATCAGATCCGCAAGTCTTTTTGATGCAGAATCTTGTCCGACAACAAGTGCCTCTTCAATATACTTCTTGTTGGAAGTGGGTGAAGAAGTGAATGGAAAGAGATATCCAGATGTGTCGGTAAATGCTTGAGGAGGTGGATTAAGAGAATTCACTATCTCTTTAATCTACTCAAGGACTTTCCTATTGGCCACATGCTACTGCAATTGGTGCAAAAAAGCAACGGAAGATCTAGAGGCTAGATGCTTATCCACATTTGTAGTGAGTTGACTGATCCTTTTGCTCATTCTGTAACTAGAAAAGAAATGAGTATGAGGGTACAATTTAGTGCTGACCCAAATCAAATGATTCCTCTAGAAGAGCTTTCAAGTCATTCAACCAACTGTTGATAGTGGAGGGCAAAGGATGGTGAGGGGATATACTCACTTTGCAAGAATTCAAAGCCTTTCGATACTCCTGTAATTCCAATTTCATTGCTTCAACTCTGAGAAGCAGAACTTTGAGGGCATCTGACTCTTTCCTACATCAGATGGCAACGTTGATGTGATGAATTATCTGATCTGTGAAGGAAAGAGGCAGGGGAATTTTCACAGAAAAATTAAAACTTAAAAAAAATCTTCAACACAGAGCTGCTGCTCATTAATTTCTGTATGCTCACATTCACCTTAAAAATCAAAAGTAAATACATATCCAAATATAGGTAAAAGTTGAAAGTCACGTGAAAAACATTCACAGAAGGGAGGGTATGAAATAAAATTTATTACAAATTACCTAACTACATTTTCCCGAACAAAACATATTTAATAAAGCGTCCTTTACATTAATATAAAAACTTAAATATCAATTTTCCGTATTACGAAATATCCTCTGGCGGAGGTGGCTTGGTAAATGGTTCCCCACGGTATTGGAATGGGTAACAAGCCATATTGCGATATCACGAACAGCGGTTTGAAGATGGCGCGGATAACGGCTGGCGGTGAAGATGAACCACGATGCTGCAGGGGTCTCCCACGGTATCGCAATGGATATTGGCGGTAACATTATTTATTGCGATAACGCGGGCGGCTGGAGGTGACGGCAGTAGTTGGGTTTACATTCCAACACTCCCCCTTAAACATAACTGCACTATCCACCATGCCCAATCTGTTTCTTTGAAAAATGAAATTATCTCTTCCTAGTGCCTTTGTGAAAATATCTGCACTTTGCTCTTCTGATCTGCAAAACTCTAAAAATATGTCACCATTGTTAATTAATTCCCTGATGAAATGATACCTAGTATCAATATGCTTGCTTCTCTTATGAAAGACTGGATTTTTTGAGAGAGCTATGGCTGAATTGTTATCACAGTAAATTTTTGTTGCCTCCATTTGTTCATTTTGCAATTCTTTCAAAATTCTTCTCATCCAGACTGCCTGCATGTTGCACTTGTGGCTGCCACATATTCTGCTTCAGCTGATGAAAGACAGACTATTGGCTACTTCTTTGAAGACCATGAGACAACTCCAGTCCCAAAATTAAATACATAACTAGACGTGCTTTTTCTGTCATCAATGCTGCCAGCACAGTCACTGTCTATGTATCCTATGAGTTTGAACTCATCTGAACTTGAATACTTAATGCCAAAATTCCTTGTTCCACTTACATACCTTAAAATTCTCTTCCCAGCTTTCCAATGGGTGTCTTTTGGTGTTTCCATAAACCTAGAAATCAAACTTACTCCATACATAATGTCTGGCCTTGTGGCTGTGAGATACATGAGACTTCCAACAAGCCTCTTAAACAAAGTTGGATCAACATTAGACCCTCTATCATCCTTGCTTAGTTTCAGACCTGTCACTGTAGGTGTTGGTGCTAGTTTGCACTTCATCATATTAAACCTTTTCAAAATGTCATTTGCATATTTTGACTGTGAAATAAAAATACCATTTTCATTTTGATTCACTTCAATGCCCAAAAAATACTTCATCAGACCTAAGTCTATCATTTCAAATTCTTTCTTCATGTCTGCCTTGAACAGATCAATTGACAAATTGCCAGTGAAAATTAAATCATCAATATAAAGCATACTATCAGTATTTCACCTTCTTCATTCATTTTTGTATACAGTGTGGGCTCACTGCTACATCTATTAAATCCATTCAACAAAAGATAACTGTCTATTCTATTGTACCAAGCTCTTGGGGCTTGCTTCAATCCATACAGTGCCTTTTTCAATTTGTAAACTTTGTCTTCTTGACCCATAATTTCATACCAGGTGGCTGATCCACATAAACTTCTTCTTCTAAATAACCATTTTAAAAAGCTGACTTTACATCCATTTGAGATACATACCACTTATTCTGAGCTGCTAATGCTAAAATCATCCTTATAGTATCCAATCGTGCTACAGGTGCAAATGTCTCATTGTAATCAATTCCAGGCTGTTGTGAATAGCCCTTTACAACCAATCTTGCTTTAAGCTTCTGAACTTCATCTTTTTCATTCAATTTGGTTTTATAAACCCATTTCACTCCAATTACATCTTTTTTCTTTTGGAAGACTGACTAGATCCCATGGTGATTCTTTTCAATTGCTTCAATCTCTTCATCCATAGCACTTACATTTATCATCTTTGATTTGCATCTTCAAAATGAACTGGATCTTCTATTTGAGAATAAAATGCAAAAAGAGAAATCTGATCTGAATTATTCTCACCTTCATTTTGCTCATATATATCTCTTATGCTTCTGATTTTCTGTCTTCTCAGACTTGCCAATGTAGGATTTGACATATCACTTGAACTTGTGGAATGTGGACCTGATGGTCCTGCTGTAGATGGTGTTTGTTGTCCTCTTGTTGGACTGCTTCCTTGAATGCATGAGGTTGTTCTTACAGTCGATGCTGGTGTCACTTGTGGACTACTTTGCTGAGCTTGAATGGGAGTGGTAGGAGTCACAATAGCTGGAATATTTGTTGATGCTGAAACTTCATTCTCCTCTTGAGGTATACTAGCTGAAATATTGACTGTCTTCTCTATGCTTCCATCCCATGCTTCATCTTCTACAAATTGTACATCTTTGCTGATTATAACTTTCTTTGTTGTTGGATTATAGAGCTTATAAGCTTTGGATTCTTCACTGTATCCAACAAATATACATTTT
The DNA here is from genome assembly GCA_007258455.2 of Sequoia sempervirens. Classification (NCBI taxonomy): domain Eukaryota; kingdom Viridiplantae; phylum Streptophyta; class Pinopsida; order Cupressales; family Cupressaceae; genus Sequoia; species Sequoia sempervirens. The sequence goes on from VDFB02000015.1 coordinate 490,330,217, forward strand.
TCTCCTTTGTTATCTAGCTTCCTTCTCAATTCATCAGGCACATGTGCATATGCTACACATCCAAATACTCTCATGTGAGTAACACTATGTTTTCTTCCTGTCCATGCTTCTTCAGGTACCATATTCATGACACTTTTTGTTGGACACCTATTCATTATATAGGTTGCACAAGATATTGCTTCTGCCCAATATTCATTTGACAAATGTTTGGCTTTCAACATGCTTCTAGCCATTTCCATGATTGTTTATGTTTTCCTTTCAGCTACTCCATTTTGTTGAGGTGTGTATCTAGTTGTGAACTGCTTGTGAATTCCATGATCTTTGCAAAAATTAAAAAATTCTCTTGAAATATATTCACCACCTCTATCTATTCTCAACACTTTGATATAATAACCACTTTGTTTTTCAACCAAATTCTTGAACTGATGAAACAGATCAAACACTTCATTTTTTGCTTTAGAAAATAAACCCATGTTTTTCTTGAATAATCATCAATGAATGTCAGGAAAATAAAAAACACCACCTATTGAAGGTGTTTGCATGGTCCACACAAATCTGAATGTATAATTTCCAAAGGGCTTTTGCTCTAGTTGACTTTCCTATTGGAAATGATTCTCTATGTTGTTTTCCTAAATGTACCCATCACATACCCTTTCTGGTTTTCTATTAAAGGTAGTCCCTTGACCATGCCTTTCCTATGAAGTAAATTTAAACCTCCAAAGTTGAGATGCCCAAATCTCAGGTGCCATAACCAGTTTTCATCTTTTATCTCAGCTTGAAAGATTGTCTGCACTACTGCTGTAGTTTCTTCTCTACCTACTTGTGAATTCATTAAGTGTTGTGCTTGAGCATAATTTATATTCAAATCTAGCCTTATCTTTAAGGGAAACATTCTATTGTTTGTCATTCTGACTTTTGCAATAAGCTGGTTGCTTGGGTATTTGTCTAAAATTGTGCATAGACCATTCTTGAAGGTTACTCTATACCCTTTTTGAACAGTTGCCCTACACTCATTAAGTTATGTTTCAGACCAGGCACAAAATACACATCTGAAATATACTTTTTCTCCCCCTGTTTAGTTAGAATATTGACATCTCCTTTTCCCTTGACTGACACTTTGTTGTCATTACCCAATGTAACATCAGACTTTACATTCTCATCTAAACTTGAAAACATTTCTAGATTCCCTGTCATATGATTGCTACAGCCTGAATCTAAAAACCATACATCTTTTTCATTTGCTTGAGCAACATTACAAGCTAAAAACATTGTGCTCTTATCTGAATTCTGATTTTGACCTTCTCTTGAAAAATTTGCATTTTGTCTATTATTATCATACTGCTTCTTTCTACACTCATTCATATAATGCCCATATTTTTTACAGTAGTGACATTGGACTTGAGATTTATCATACCTTTGATTTTGTGACTGATTCTGTGTTGGGTTTTGGCTTGAGCCTTGATTGCTGCCTCTTCCACTTGAGCTTGATAGACTGTATCTTTCACCTCTATAAGAGTTTCTTCCTCTTCCTCTTGATCTACCTCTACCTCTTCCTTGACTGACTGAAGCCTGAGTTTTGAAAGCATGCTCCAGTGATGTATCTGCTGACCTCTTTAGCCTGTGTTCATGAGAAATTAGAGATGCATACAACTCATCAACTGAGAACTGTGAGAGATTCTTTGTCTCCTCTATAGCAACTACAACTGGTAGAAATTTTGTGGGAAAACTCCTTAAAATCTTTTCAACAACTCTGGTATCTTCCAGATTCTCTCCATGAGACCTAATTTGATTAACCACCCCAATGACTTGGGTGTAGAATGAATCTACAGATTCATTGTCCTTCATACATATTGTTTCAAAATCTCTTCTCAGCATTTGTAGCTTTACTGTTTTAACTTTTACCATGCCTTGATAGGTCTTTGAAGTATGTCCCATGCTTGTTTGGACTTTGTTGCTCTGAAATCCTTGGAAAAATGCTCTCATGTACAGCTTGAAACAGATAAAATAAAGCCTTTGAGTCTTTCTTCCTTGTGTCTTTTAATAAGTCTTTCATCTTGTGTTAAATCATTGTATGCAACTGCATCTCACTGGCTCTGGAAATCCATTCTCAACTAAATCCCATATATCTTGTGAGCTAAATAGTGCTTTCATGGTAATTGACCAGTACTCATAATTCTTCCCATTAAACTGTGGAATTTGTGGGTTTGTCAAGCTTGTGCTTGCTGCCATTTTGAGAAATTTACGGATAAATGCTTTGATAAAATTGGCTCGATAATCAAACTTGCTCTCGATACCGCGTGAAGAGGAAAGAAGCGGGGAATTTTCATAGAAAAATTAAAACTTAAAAAATCTTCAACATAAACTGCTGCTCACTAATTTCTATATCCTCACATTCACCTTAAAAATCAAAAGTAAATACATATCCAAATATAGGTAAAAGTTGAAAGTCACGTGAAAAACATTCACAGAAGGGAGGGTATGAAATAAAATTTATTACAAATTACCTAACTACATTTTCCCGAACAAAACATATTTAATAAAGCGTCCTTTACATTAATATAAAAACTTAAATATCAATTTTCCGTATTACGAAATATCCTCTGGCGGAGGTGGCTTGGTAAATGGTTCCCCACGGTATTGGAATGGGTAACAACCCATATTGCGATATCACGAACAGCGGTTTGAAGATGGCGCGGATAACGGCTGGCGGTGAAGATGAACCACGATGCTGCAGGGGTCTCCCACGGTATCGCAATGGATATTGGCGGTAACATTATTTATTGCGATAACGCGGGCAGTGGCTGGAGGTGACGGCAGCAGTTGGGTTTACACTCCAACAATCTCCAGCCAATTGAATGGCGTAACCAATAAATCTAGGTATGAAGTCAGGATCGTCCATTTTGGGGTATTTGAAGAAAAATTGAAATTCTAATTAAAATGATTTTCTCACAAAAAATAGGGGAAATAGTAGCTAAAGCTGTGGCCAGAGGAACTGTCTGATCTGCTAGCTCATCTGGAAAGCAAATGCTTTCTTAGCATATGATATGAAATGTTATTATTTTATAGTTTTAGGCACCTCGTGAAATGGTTATAATTCGGAAATTGTGTAGTTTTTATATCCATCCATCAGAATCTTGAGTTTAATATTCTCTTTGTTGTGCAGAGTCCTTCAAAATGATAGAAAGAGCAAAGACAAAAAATAAAGCAAAACCAGATTGCTACAACAGAAAAAAAAAAAAAAACTTTATTTATAATATTGATTCATATTCAAATGGCCACAACTGCTTAAATAGATGCAAACAAACTATCAACAACGACAGATAATAGCAACTTCTAACCGTAACACCAAATTATAGAGGAATCAACACAACAGATTATGGACAAAACATACACATCAGGTCTGATTTGGTAGAATTTAAAAGAAATCGTAGGAACTGCAGACTGCGGAAAGAGCAGAGGGGGAAATTATAAAGTTTCTTCCAACACTCCCCTTAATTTTGACCATCAACAACTCCCAAATTTTATCTTAGATATTCAAAACTATCCTTTGGTAATGCCTTGGTAAAAATGTATGCTAGGTGATCTTCAGATCTACAAAATTCAAGACAGATTTCTCCATTGTTGACCAATTCTCTAATGAAGTGGTATCTTGTATCAATATGCTTGCTTCTTTTGTGAAATACATGATTTTTGGACAATGCAATGGCTGAATTATTATCACAAAGGATTGGCGTTGGTTCATCTTGATTATGCAAAAAATCTGACAAAATTCAATGCATCCAAATTGCTTGACATGTTGCAGCAATTGTGGTTACATATTCTGCTTCAACTAAAGAAATTGTCACTGGAGGTTGCTTCTTTGATGCCCATGAGACAACTCCCTATCCAATATGAAATATATGTCTTGATGTACTTTTCCTGTCATCCATGCTACCTGCAAAGTCACTAACAGTATAACCAATCAAATCAAAATTGTTAGTTTTGGAATATAGAATTTCATATCCTATTGTTCTTGCAACATATCTGAGTATTATCTTCCCAACTTGCCAGTGATAATTCCTCGGTGAATCCATGAACCTTGAAATCAAACTTACACCATATATGATATCAGGCCTTGTAGTTGTAAGATACATTAAACTACCAACAATATTTTTAAATCTGGTTGGATCAACATTTGACCCCTTATCCTCTTTGCTCAACTGTGTTCCTCTGAGAACTGGAGTTGGTGCAGGATTACAATTCAACATTTTAAATCTCCTTAATACATCCTTGGAATATTTTGATTGACAAATAAAGATTCCCTTATCTGTTTGAACAACTTCAATACCCAAAAAGTATCTCATCAAGCCCGAATCTGTCATTTCAAAATATTTCATCATATTTGACTTAAACATGTCCACAAAAAAAATTCCATTGAAAATCAAATCATCAACATACAAACATACAATCAAAATTTGACCTTCATCATTAGTCTTTATATACAATGTAGGCTCACTATTGCTTCTTCTAAATCCATTACTTATCAAATATGAATCAATTCTACTATACCAAGCCCTAGGTGCTTGTTTCAATGCATAAAGTTCCTTTTTTAATTTATAAACCTTGTTTTCATGACCATGAACTTCATAACCAAGGGGTTGTAAAACACAAACCTCTTCATCTAGAAAACCATTTAAGAAAGCTGATTTTAGATCCATCTAAAAAGCATTCCAATTATTATGTGCAACTACTACTAGAACAGTTCTAATTGTGTCCAACCTTGCAACTGGAGCAAAAGTTTCATTATAGTCAATCCCAAATTGCTGTGAAAACCCTTCTGCAACTAATCTTGCTTTATGTTTTACAATTGGCCCTCAACATTAAATTTAGTTTTATAGACCCATTTAACTCCTATGCAATCTTTACCTTCAGGTAAAACTACTAACTCCCATGTTTTATTTCTTTCAATAAAGTCTATTTCTTCATCCATTTCCTTAATCCAATTATCATCTTTTACTATTTCTTCAAAATAAATAGGATCACTAGCAAATTTAAAACAAAATTTGAATTCACAATTTCATCTCCTTTATCATATATTTCTTTTAAGATTTTTGTTTTCTTTTCTTTGCACCTTTTTCTAAATGAAGCAAGTGTTGGATCTGATTCATCACTTAAATTTGAATTTGGATAAGAAAGATTTGGATGGGATGATGATATACCTTGCACAATATTTCTTGGTGGAGTAATTGGTGGTGTTTGACCAAATTTTTCTTTTGGTTCCTCCTCACTATCATGTATAGGTTCTCCACCTGAGACTATTTTGTCAACATTTCAATCCCATGATTCTTCTTCCTTAAATTCAACATCTCTACTAATGATCAATTTCTTTGTAATTGGATTATACAACCGGTAAGCTTTTGATTGCTCATCATAACCAATAAAAATACATTTTTCACTCTTATCATCTAATTTCCTTCTTAATTCAGATGGCACAAGAGAATAAGGAACACACCCAAAAATTCTAAAATGAGAGACAACATGCTTCTTACCATTCCAAGCTTCTTCGAGGATTTTATCCCTCACACTCTTTATAGGACTCCTATTCAAAATGTACACAACACATGCCACTACTTCTACCCACAAATCATTGGATAAATTTTTGGCCTTCATCATGCTCTTGGCCATATCCATTATAGTTTTATTCTTCCTTTTGGCTACTCCATTCTGCTGTGGTATATATCTTGTTGTGAACTATTTATTAATTCCATGATATCTACAAAAATCCAAAAATTCATTAGAACTGAACTCACCACCCCTATCAGATCTGAGCACCTTAATGTAGAATCCACTTTGTTTTTCTGTCAAAGCTTTAAACTCCTTGAATTTATCAAATTCTTCAAACTTTTGCTTGAGAAAGTATATCCATGTCTTCCTGTTGAAATCATCAATAAATGTTAGGAAAGATAAATTGCCTCCTAAAGATGGAGTCTACATTGGGCCACATATATCAGTGTGAACTAATTGTAATGGTGTCTTTTCTCTATGAACCTTTTACTAGAAAACTCTATCTATGTTGTTTTGCTCCGATACAATTTTCACAAGTACTAGTTGGATGATCTATAACTGGTAAACCTCTCACCATATTTTTCTTTTGCAATAAACTCAAACCTCCAAAATGAAGGTGGCCATACCTTAAATGCCAAAGCCATGTTTGATCTAAGCACACTATTTTGAAATTAATTTTCTCCTTTCCTTGAATACAATTAATTTAGAGGGGGAACATTTTGTTTTGCATCATTTTGACCTTTGCAATTAATCTATCATTAGGATTTCTATCCAAAATTATACATTCATCATTTTTAAAGTGAATTTTTTACCATTTTTACATTAATTGACCAGCACTCAACAAGTTATGTTTTAAACCAGGTACAAAGAAAATATCATCAATATGTCTCTTTTCACCATTCTTAGTCATGATATTAATGATTCCTTTCCCAGTTATAGATACTCTACTATCATTTCCGAATTTTACTTATGATTTTATAGAATCGTCCAAACTAGAAAATAATTCTTTGTTTCTTGTCATATGGTTACTACAACCACTATCTAAAAACCATACATCACTAGAGCTTTCTTGAGCCACATTACAAGTTATGAGTAAACTTCCAGAATTATTACCAGATACATATGTGTAATTTTCCTTTCGCTTATCCACTTTAGCTTGTTTGATTCTACATTCATTTGCAAAATGACCATATTTTTTACAATAGTGACACTATATGTGGGACTTATCATACCTTGATGATTGAAACTAATTTCTTCCACGTCCTCTATTATTAAAATTTTGATAGGACGAATTGCTTCTTTCTCCTCAATCTGAACTTGTGTGTTCACTTCTTTGTCTTCCTCTTCCTCTAAATTTTTATCTTCCTCTACCTCTCCCTCTTCCAAATGATACCTATGTTCTGAAAGCACTCTCCAAAGAAGAATTGTTATTTTGGTTCATTCTGGTTTCATGGGAAATAAAAGATCCCATCAATTCATCTATTGAAAATTGAGATAAATCTTTTGATTCTTCAATTACAACAACTATTGCATTAAATTTGTTAGGAATGCTTCTAAGAACCTTTTCTATCACCTTCTGATCAAATATATTTTCACCATGTATCTTCATTTGATTTACAATATTCATTGCATTATTGAAAAATTGGTCTACAAGTTCTGATGAACTCATTTGAATATTTTCAAAATTCTTCCTTAAAATCTGTAATTTTGCAACTTTAACTCTAGTTGTCCCTTGGTATGAATTTTCTAATATTTTCCAAGCTTGCTTAGAACTAGTTACAATAGAAATTCTAGAAAACAAAGGTTCATCCATTGCTTATTGAATAATAAACAAAGCCTTAGAATCTTTCTTTTTCTTTTCCTTAAGATCATCTTTTTGTGTTTGTGACAAAGTAGAAAAATCATGAGGTTCTACAAACCCATTTCGAATGAACTCCCACAAATCTTGTCAACAAAACAATGCCCTCATTTTTATTGCCCATGTATCATAATTTTTACTTGTAAATATTGGAATTTGGGGCTGAGTTAAATAACTATTGGATTCCATGATGTTATCTCCCCTTCTTGATATGCACTTATCTTATTTTTCAATAAAAAAACCTTTCAATTCATTTTTTTTATATCAAATCCATAAAAGAGTTTCAAGAAAATACAAAAAAGACATATAAATGACTCTAATACTTAGCAGTTTCAACACACTCAACAACTATATCAATGATCACACATTTTCCTTATCTATGTTAGTAGCTTTCAACCTTTTGAAATCTTCATCCCTGGTCATCTAGCTCTAATACCAATCTGATAGAAAGAGCAAAGACAAAAAATAAAGCAAAACCAGATTGCTATAGCAGAAAAACAAACTTTATTCATTATCTTGATTCATATTCAAATGGCTACAACAACTGCTTAAATAGATGCAAACAAACTATCAACAATGACAGACAATAACAATTTCTAACCATAACAACAAATTATTGAGGAATCAACACAGTAGATTATGGATGAAACATACACATCAGGTCTGATTTGGAAGAATTTAAAATAAATCATAGGAACTGTAGACTGCAGAAAGACCAAAGCGAGAAACTAGAAAGTTTCTTCCAACATGAAAACCATTTATCTTAGTTAGAAACCCACGACTATTAAAAAACTACCCAACTGTCGAAGGGTGCTTGGTTGAATGACAAAGTCGTGTTGTAGGCACCTATCTGGCACCAAGTTCAAATCCAACCACTTGAAATGGTCAGAATTCTACTCAGTCAAATTGAATGGGCTACGACCAAACCAAATCAAATTAGATATTCTATGAAAAAAATTGATGACATTTTATTATCATCATTAAAGTTAGAATAAAATTGTGAGCAATAGATAATAAATGTGGTAAATGACTCAGTGTTCACATCACAATTTATAAATGGTATTCCAATGCTTTGCTTTGCGCCTGATCAACTGAAAAGGACGTTTACTTACATATTACTGTATAGAGATGAAAAGTTCATTTTTATTAGTTTTTTATTATTTTTTCTTGAATGTTATGCAATACTATTGCAATTAATCAAAGTTATTAATAACTTTGGAAAAAAATTAATTATTTTTTAAGATTTATAATTTTAATATATTTTAAAATTATTTATTATGAATATCATTGCTTTAAAATTGTAGATGTTATGAATGAATTTATAAGAATGATAAAAAAATTTAAATTTTTGAAAGATTTTTTTATATTTAAAAAATAAATATTTATTTTAAATAATTTTTTATTTTACTTTTAAATTCATAATATTGTAAATAAAGTGATTATTTTATATAAAAAAATAAATTTTATATTTATATATTTAATTTTTTAATTTTTTAATTTTTTTAAACATAATTCATAAAATAAATAAATTATTTTAGTGTGATTTGGATTCATACTATTAAAATAACAAAATACAATTTAAATTAAACCACATCCACAAATTAGTGTAAAGAAATAATATTAAGATATGATTTTACATTTGATTAAAATTTTAAAAACAATAAATCTTAAATTATTTGATTTCAAGTATTACGATCATTCTGATTTTTTAAAATTTCTTAACTTCAGAACATAAATAAATATGAAGAAGAATTTTTTTTATATTAGATATAGAGTATCAAAACATATACAATTCAATTTTTTTAAATAAAAGTGCTTTGCTTGCGAAAGTTATATAAATGTGAATCTTATGCAAAATCATCGAATGTGATGTAACTAGAACTCGAATTTAAAATTGAATCAGCAATCACAACATCGACGGATCAAAAGGCATGAACCCTAACAAAAGACCTAAGAAAGCAAACATAAAGAAAAGAAGAATAGAACGAAGGTGGAAGGACAAATCGCGAAGAAGAAGACCACAAAAAACAAAGGAAGGGAAATATAGAATTGACTTCAAAAAGCTTCATTTTGTCACCTAACAGAACCATATAGAAATAGACAAGAATAAATTATGAACAACGACAGGAAAAGAAAGCCCTGAAAATCCTAAAGACTAGTAGGAACATAGGAGGAAATATAACATAAGGCAATCAAAATACCACCCCACCATAAATAAACCAACAAAGAAGGCCCAAGGCTGAAGTAAAAGGGAACAAATTGTCCATCTCTCTCTAAAAAAGGACTTGAAGAAGACAAAAAAAAGAAAAGAAAAGGTGGCAATGCAAATAGATGTCCTAAAGGAAACAGAGGAAGACATAGGAATTTTGGAAGACTTAGCCATAATTTGCAAAATTCTCGAACCAAGGAAGGGAAGAAAAGAGATTGAAGAATGGGCACAATCAAGTATAAAAACAAATCACAAAATTAAATTTCTCCCTAAAGGCTCCTTCATAGTGGTCTTCTCTCTACAAAAAATAGAGACAAGGCTTTCAATCAAAGCACATGGGAAATAAGTGGTTAAACGATCTACACACAAAAATGGGAAACAAAGTGCAATCCTCTAACATATTCATTATATTCAAAAGCGAAATGGATCAGACTATACAATCTACCCCTCGAATTTTAGTTAGAGGAATGCTTAGAGAACATTGGAAGATTGTTAGGAGAATTAGTATAAATTGATGTCCCTGTATTAAAAGAAAACTCTTATCGCTATGCTAGAATCAAGATAGCCACAATAAAAGAGATCCCTAAGGAAATAAATCTAAAACCAAAGTAGGGATCTAGAAGCAGGGTATTGAAATAAATGAATGGATGGCTCCTAGACATAAGAGGCTAACAAAAGACAATAGCATAGCAATAAAAAAGGCTCCCCCAAAGCCTAAATAGATGTGGAGAAGGAAGGAAAACAATGAAACAACAAAAAGAGAGTAGGCCTCCAAATCCCAAGGAAAACCTAGTCATAAACCAGGTAGAAATCATAAGGCCTATAGAAAAAGTGGCACAGTAGACACACTCAGAACCACCATTAGCCACAAGCCTTGGGCATGAGAAGCCAAATTTAGAGAAGACAACAAAAGGTCATAAATAGACAGAGGAAGCTAACAACCACACCTTAGGGTAGAGGTAGCCCACACAAACAAAGGTAGATCCTTGTAAACAATCAATAGAGGAATCAGAAGGCTTCTCACTAGAAAGTGAAAATGAAGAGGTCAACAAACTCAACATAATTGAGAAAAAGAAGCATAACACAAATAATAGCTCAATTTTTGGACTTAGGAAAGAAAAACAAAAAGAAGGGAGGAAGTCAAGAAGGAAAATCAGGGAGGATTTGGCACATGTGAAAGGGCTGAAGAGTACTAAGAAATTCCTTTAAGACATCAAGGGGGCATAGCACCCCCAACAGGAAGAACCATGAAGATTACAACATGGAATGTAATGGGGTTGAATGCCCCAAATAAAAAGTGTCTGATTAGATGTCAAATAGTGAAAGTAGAAACAAATGTCATTCTCCTACAAGAAACCAAGATTGAGTAGGAAAGCAAGAAAATCTTTAAAATCTTGGGTTGGGAGGAGGCATACTCTAAAGCCTTTGGAACTATGTGTGGTATAAGCATACTTTGGAGAAGAAATATAATTGATGTGACCATAGTGGAAAAAAAACCAAATTGGATGCTATGCAATATCAAGTACGTAAAGAACAATACATATTTTTATCTTTTAAATGTCTATGTGCCTACCAGGAATGGGAAAAAAGATAAATTATGGAATAAATTGAGTCAACAAATAACCTTGATAAATAAGGAAAAAATAATTTTAGGTGGTGACTTTAAGACAATATTGAGAATAGAGGAAAAGTGGGGAGGTAATAAGACAACCCCTTCAATGGCAGCCTTTGGTATGTTCCTCTGCCATAACAATCTCATGGAGGAACCTATTCAAAATGGAGTTTACACTTGGTCAAATAGGAGAAATGGTGGTTGTTGCATAAAAAATAAGTTAGACAAGTTCTTATACTCTCAAGACTGGTTGGAAGACAATCAATCTATAGACACAAAAATTCTACCATTGGTCGAGTTAGACCACTACCCATTCAAAGTGTCACTAATGGAGGAAAACAATAACTCAAAGTTTAAAATGGAAAAAATATGGTTCAAAAGGGATGGCCTGATTGAAAAAATTGGTAAATGATGGAAAGAGGCCCCAAAGTATAGTGGGACCAAGAGTTTCATCTTCATGTGTAAATTGAAATACATAAAGCAGAAGTTACAAATTTGGAATAGGATACTTTTTCAAAATATCTTATTAGAAAAAGAAAGATTGGAGGAAGAACTATCAATGCTAAATAATAAAGTTATCAAAATAGGTATGATTGAAAAGGATTACCTAAAAGAAAAAAAACTAATGGCATAATGTGAGGAAATCTTGGCCAAGGAAGAGGTGTACTAGAGAACTAAGTCTAGGGAAGGGGATGCAAACACAATTTTTTTTCATAACACATCCAAGATTAAAAAAGCTCAAAAAAAGATATCAAGTATTCAGTCTGCAGAAGGTATCCTGATCCAAGAGCAAGGAGGTATTGAGGAAGAGGCAGTCAAATTTTACAAAAAAGGTCCTAGCCCTAGAAGGTGATAAGGAAGTCCTAAATGATAGAAGAATATTAGAAAATATACCCAAGCTGATTACGCCAGAAGATAACTAGATCTTAACAGATCTTTTTTCTAAACAAGAAATAAAGGCGGCTACCTAACACCTCCACCCTGAAAAAGATCTAGGTCTGGATGGGTATCCAACTTTCTTTTATCAAATGTGTTTGCACATATTTGGAGATAAAATATGGGAATTAATAGAAGACTTCAGAAAACACAAAAAGTTTGTAAAAGACCTTAACAACACTATTATAATGTTACTTCCCAAGAAGGAAGTATGTGAGAACTTTGGGGACTTCCACCCCATCTCTCTTTGCAACAACATTTATAAAATCTTGTCCAAAGTTGTAGCAAACATTCTCAAGAAAGTATTGGAAAAGATCATATATCACCAAACCAAAGCGGTTTCACTCTAGGAAGGGATATTGTGGATAATATCATTCTATCCAATGAAGTTGTTACACAATAAGTACAAAGATAAAGCAACGTATGATGATAAAGTTGGACATAAGCAAAGCATATGATAAGGTGAAATGGCGATTGCTAATCAGAGTCATGGAGAAATTCTTTTTTGAACAAGCATGGTTGTAGATGATTTTCCATTGCATTTCCTCAACAAGATATTAAATACATGTTAACAATTTCCCATGTGTATTATTCCAAAGCTCCAATGGGATAAGGAAAGGAGACCTGATCTCCCCCTTTTATTTGTTATTATGGAAAAATCCTTGGGAAGGCATATTGCTTCTAAGTAGAAACAAGGAATATTGAGAGGAATACAAGCTGCACAAGAGATAGAAGCTCTGAATTACCAATAGTTTTTTGATGATGCATTGTTATATGGTAAAGAAACCATCCAAGAGGTAGTAAATATAAGAGATTTATTACAAGAGTACATTAACATCTCAGGCCAACAAATAAATATGGAAAAATTCAAGATATATTTCTCAAACAAATAAATACTTACAAAAATGATTACTAAAATACTAGGTTACTCAATGGAGCTATTACCCTACAAATACTTGGGAGTGCCTTTATTCAAGGGCATAAGTAGGATTGGGTTGTGGGATAAAATAAAAGAAAGTTGCAATAACAAATCCCTAAGTTTGAGAGGGAAATGACTTACATTAGTGGGGAGGATAACAATGACCAAAGTAGTGCTATCAGAATCCCTATATATTCAATGTCATGTATGCAGTTAACATCTGAAGCATCAGCATGGCTAGAAAGCATACTTAAAAACTTTTTGTGGGAGGGCTCAAATGAACAATATACAATCTCACTAATTCATTAGGAAAAAGTATGTAGGTTTCAAGAAGAGGGAGGAGTTGGTATAAGAAGCTTAAAACTACAAAGTGTTGCCCTAGGAGTGAAGTTAGTGTTGAAAATGTATCACAATCCTTCACTTCTATGGTGCAGAGTAATGCAAAAGAAGTACCTAGATAGGCTAGAACTAGAAAGGATATTTACCATAGAAAATGCAAGAAACAGTTCTCACATTTGGAACTTTATGCAAAGCTCAAGACATGTAATGATTGACCAAGTCATATGGAAAACCAATAATGGGAAAAGTTAAAACTTTTGGAAGGACTCATGGGACAGATATAAACCATTGAAGAAGTCCCTAGAACTAGCTCCCCGCATTCATCTCATTGAAAAAAGGTTTAGTAGAAGTGTACAAGACTATGTCAAGTGGGATGCGAATGGGGGAAGCCAATGGTAGATCCCAAATGATCTCCCCTTGGATGATGAAGAAAAAAAGAAATTAGAAGAAATATTGAAAGAAAGGAAGGTAAGTTTGAATATGCAAGAAGATAGGATAATATGGTGTGGGACCAAATTGGGAAAATACATAGTGAAAATGAGTTACCAGATCCAAGATATGCAAGAAAGAGGTGATTGGCCTAAGAAAATTTGTTGCAATAAATGGGTGCTCGCTAAGGCAGGGGAATTCACCTAGACAACCTTGCATGGAAGAATACTAATAGGGGAAATGTTGAAAGTTGTAGGTTTCGAAGGCCCAAGAAAATGTGTACTATGTCACAAGAGTGAAGATGACTTGGATTACCTACTTCTAAATTTCTAATTCACAAAACACTACTAGGATTGGTTATAGAATAAAATTGGTTCGATGGCCCCAAGGAATAATAAACTAAAGGAATTACTCATTTACTGGTCCAATCTTAAGAGAGAATCCTTGTGGGGGAAATATGCTTAAAGAGAGCAAAAAGAAAGAATTTTCTTTTGGGTCAACATGGAAGAAACATGAATGTCTTGATGCCTTGTGTCATCCCTAAAAATAAAACATAATACAAAGAAAAGATAAAGATAAAGCTTTTGGGTCAACATGGAAGAAACAAAAATTTCTCAATGCCTTGTGTCATCCACAAAAGGAAAACACAAGACAAAGAAAAGATAAAAGAAAAAGCTTTTGGGTCAACATGGAAGAGACATAAATTTCTCGATGCCTTGCATAATCCCCAAAAGGAAAACACAAGACAAAGAAAATATAAATACAAAGATTTTGGGTTAACATGGAAGAAACATAAATGTCTTGATGCCTTGTGTCATCCCCAAAAGGAAAACACAAGACAGAGAAAAGATAAAGACAAATCTTTTGGGTCAACATGGAAGAGACATAAATGTCTCGATGTGTTGTGTCATCCCCAAAAGGAAAACACAAGACAAAGAAAAGGATGCAAGATTACGACATAGAGAGGAATGAAGGTACATATAGAAGAATGCACAAAGAAGAGAGAGGATACATCAAACGAAACATCATAGGGGATCACATTATGCACATGCAATCACATAAAAAAAATGAAAAAAAGACTAGTAAGGCACAAGTGATTCAACCTAAAGCAAGTCATCCACCTCCCAATCTCAATTGGTATAAATAGAAGGCGAACAACTAGAAAAATGGATAAAATCGAGTGCCAAACTAGGACACACACCAAGTTCAACACTCTTTTTAGGAAATTTTTCATTTAAGCTCATGGAAGAAGAAAACAATGTATTCAACTCATCATGCACTTGTTCATCAATCTTTGCATTATCAACATGTCATCAAATGCTAAATTAATCACAATAGGAGGTCAAATAATAATGTCCACACAATGTTCTTGTTTATGTTACACTAGTGAGGGTTGAGAGTCATCATGCATTGTCTCAAGTAGATTTGGATTTTTATTTTCTATGTTATAGTTATTTCCTTGAGTTTGTACTATATTAGCAATAACATGACATCTATTTCTATGCCCTCTATCACTTTGATTTTTTTTCAGTTTATTATCAATTTGTTTTTGTGTAAGAGCAGGTTTTTCCAATCATAAGTTCCTTCTCTTCCTTGGGAGGAATAGGAGAAACCACAATAGGTTGTTCAACCACTTTCTCTTTGACTTTGTAAACTTTCTTGACTCTAGGAGGGACAATGAGATTGTCTGTCCTATCTCGTGGTCTCTTGTGGGAAACTGCAGGAGGTTATTCTTATATGTTCAGAAGTGTTTCGGTTCAATCATTATTTCATCAAGGATAGTTGGTTGAGTCATATTGTGAAGGGATAGTTCTGCTATTTTCTTTGCCTTTAATTTTTGGTAAGATTTGAAAAATAAATCCTCATGAGGTTTGATAGGTTTCATAGGTTCAAGCCAAAAGTAATCTAATGAAAATTTCCCTTGTGTGGATGTAGGATTAAATCCACTATGATGCATAGTAAAGATATCATTGTTAAATGGAAATGTTAGACATTTAGGCACAACTGAAGTGACAATATTCATGGAGCAAAGCCATGGGTATCCTAGCTTCACACAAAATTGGTACAATTGTGGAATGATGGAAAATGATACTTTTAGTGTTTTTAGTCCAAATTTTAAAGGGAGATCTATTGAGCCTATCGTAGGGAAAGAAAATCCATTATGTGTCTTGATCCATGCTTTCAGGTTATCATATGTTTCTTGATATAGTTCATGCACATAGAAGAATTCCTCTATGATCACATTCTCCCTAAAGACAAGATCAATTGATATCCCAATAGTGGGCTTGTCATTGATTTGGTTGGCTATGTAAAGAGGACCATTAGGTGCACATTTAGGTATGTCATTTTGTAAGAAAGAAATGTCAAGAGGTTGTCTAGTCAAGCCCTTATGAGGTTTAGCTTTGATAAATTCTATCACCTTCTCCATGGGAGGTAATTGCATTTCATCAGCCATGTTGACATTATTTTGGATTTTAAAAGGAGGATGGACTATGACATTTATATTGTTATTGTCTTGTTTTTTCAAGTACTCATGAAGGAAGCAACTAAGGCTATAAATGATTTTTGTTTTGTTTTGAGTTTTAAGCACTTTCCTTAGATTTTGTATGATAGGAACCAAGCTAATGTTTATGCATTCATTGAGGATCTGAGCTTGTAAGTTTTCCATTTTTTCATCTAGCTTTTCAATAACATCATGCTCATTGATTATAGCCGGTGAAGTCATGGGTGATGAAGTATGCAAACTATGAGCCATTGAGGGTTAATTCTCAACACTATTAGAAAGAGAGATAGGAAACCCAAGATACACTATGAGTGACATATCATGGGATGACATGAGCCTTGAATGACATCTTATAATAGTATTGTGAATAGGACACCAAGTTGTAAAACTCATGCAAGTTTTACAACCGTAGTGTGCAACCCCTAGAATAGCAAAGGGAAAACGCAATAACATAGAATGAAATGTAATTTTCAGATTTCAAGCAATACAATTTACTAAAAATAATATTTTTGGATACAATTTTGAATTTTAACAATGCATTGAAATGAAGCAATTTCAGCTAAATGAAATGAATTTCATGAAATGGAAAATCGAGAAACTGAAATGGTAAATTAACAACACCAAACATAATCTAGAAACTAATATTTTATTGTGCAGAAAATGCAAATCAGTACCTAACAAGGACTCATTCTCCAGTAAGAGTGAATGGGTCCTGATTAGATGTTTTTGAAATGTTTCAGTGGTTTTTTGTAATGTCCCTTGTAGTTACTGACTTAATTTTATCTATTACAGGTATAAGACATTTCGTCAAACACTTCCTCTGTAAAATTCTTCTACTAGTGTTTGATGTTTCTCTTTGCATTTTGATGCATAGAATGATAATGTGACCTTGCAAATCTCTCAACTTCAAACACTAAAATGAACAAGTGAATGCAAATGCAAGTTTCCTACTTTACAATATTATGAGATGACTGGAATTGCAACTAATAACCCTCTATAGTAGATAGTCATTTTGACAAACATTTGACATTCAAACCCTAGATTCCTATGTATTCTTTCTAATGGATTACAATCAGATTTCAATGCTATATCAATAACTCAATGTTGTCTCTAATATCATACAATGCAACCTTGTAACCTTAACCAAGTACAACACTGGTTCACTTCAAGGATGATAATCAAATTTAAATACATCAACTCAAGAAGGTAAAATAAGAGACAACAATTACATTTCTAATGCCACCTACAAACTTGCATATCAAAATTGAACCTAGTATGATGCTTTGATAATGACATCATGGATAAAGATTGCCTTCAAAGAGCAATGTTCAGTTCTTCTATAGCAGCCACAGTGATGCGCTTTGCAACCCCTGATTTCCTAGAGATGAATGGAAAGAGTGTAATTTATAGCTGGTGATATACGACTTCTGGCTAGCTATGTGTCACTTCCACAACTGTTGAAAATGACAAGCAATAAATCGGCCCTGTAGATGCTGGTGACCCTTTCTGTAGACCCCACGATATCTTCCAATCTTCAATAGTTAAGCGGCTAGTGTCTGGCTTCCAAATTTGATTTGTCTTCATTGATACCTAGATGGTTGTGAGTGACTTCAGTCAAATGCCCATTTTGTTGTTATTGAAGTGGCAAGAATATTTCCAAAGTTCGCACCAAAGGCAGATATAATCTTTGAATCCCTTGAATACTTTTCATGGAAAATATTATCACCAAAAATCATCATCCCAACAATAGTTTAATATTTTCTTTTATTTATTCTTCCTTCCAAAGTCCCCAACGACATATGAATATATTTACCCTGGAATAAAGCAATTCCTTGAAATATCGGATTCAAGTAGTTTGATATTTAAATTTACTTTATAGCCCAAGAGAGAGATTGTTCGGCAAAATGTATTTATTTATTTATTTCCTCAAATATTACCAAAAGTCACTTTTTCCCTTTTCAAAATATTACTCATAAATAATTACAGAAAATACTCTGAATAATAACTTTATTTTGAAGATACAAAACATGATCACAATAATAAAATGCAATAATAATCCAACTATTGCATTAATTTAGAAATAATTGCAATAGTACATTAGCTATTGCAATCAAATACTTAGCTCCTCAAATAAGTTGAATACAATTGATAATATCCAAATGAAATTACAACAACTTAAATGTATTACTACATTCATTGCTGAGATTTGATAGTTTACAAATTTAATGACCTTTGGCCAAATTTGTGGAGATTGTTTATATTAGAAGGAATTGATATCATATTTCCTAATTGTGGTATTACGAGAAGCATCGTCTGGTCTACACAGCCTCAGTCGAATATGATAGAGTATTTTCCTAATTTAGAATAAGAAAAAAATACTAAATAGAGAAGACATGTGACATTAAGTACAAGATGAAGATTTCAAAAAAATGAAAAAGCATCACTTATTGGGTCATGCCTGGTTCCCTACTTCATTTATACTCAAGAAATCTATATTTAAAGTGATGGGTTTGTTCATTATGGTGAACATCTCCTTGCTACTACCGCTTTGAAGACTCAAAGGATGAATTTTGTAGTTCATGTAGAAGTTGCTCACAAGGTAGTATAAGACAAAGTGATATAAGCTTAAGAAAAGGAAAAGTATAAGGAGACCACACCATTGCAAAGGAGATGATTGAACAAGACAAGGTAGAAAAACGTAGAAGAAGTCGATTGAGGAGATTGGCTAAGTTTAAGAGGGGTGACTTTACTCTAGAAGAAGACATCTCTAGGTGGAGAGACTGGCAACAACTACAGGGATATTTGATAAAGAAAAGCGTATCAAATATTTGTTGAAGAAATTTGATGTTTTTGAAGGATGTCTTTTGCATATAAGATAACGACATTAATAGTGTCAAGTAAAGACAAGTATTGATTTTTGGTAATTTATCATGAGGAGTTGGCTTAATGGTTAAGACAAAGGAGTTGGAAAATAAGGACTTTAGGTTTTCAAGGAGAATGTATTTCATTAGGCCAGGTTGGAAATAAGTGAATCACACTTCTTTCCTAGAAGCGACTTAGCTAGGTAAGACATCAAGCTACAAACAACACAAACTGGGTGTTGCTGAGTGTGTCATAGAAAAATGGCCCCTTGTCATTTTCATGGCCTTTTAGGTCTCGTTTCATGATGCTTGGTCTATTTTTCTCTGATTTTATGTTGTAATGTGGCTTGAAAATGCATATTTAGGTACTAAAATCTAAATAATGACATCTTGTCAAGGTGTTATGAAGTGTTGTAAAACAGTCCTACACTCTTCTAGACTCTATTCATTAGAATTCACCTAAAAAACACCTTTTTGTCACTAAACAAGTCTTATTTTGAAGTGTTGTAAAGTCTTGTAATAGGATTTCACGCTTTTCTAGGCATATCTTCATTATTTACACCTTTCTTATGCTTTATTTGACCCCTTTCTTCCCTTATAAGCTTTAATTAAGTGTGTTTTTGAATGTAAACCCAACAAACAACATTAAATCTGACTTAATTTTTGGCACCCATGTTCATGTCCAAGGTGGGACCCATTCGCCATGGGTGGAAAATGAGTATCTCTTGGCTCCAAATTCAAAATATTTTAAATTTCCTTTCGGGTTTTTATTCAAAATCACTTGATGTTGGCCTATTATGAGGTATCATCAGGTTACTAAGGCAAAAATTTGTATAAATAAGTGTTTTTTCACCTCATTTTACATTTCCTACTATCTCTTATCTCTTATTCATTATTCATCCACCAATCTTCTCTTTCAAGCCAAGCAGCTTAGGGTTTTATCATTTCAAGGCAATAAGACATCAATTTTCAGACATTCAAGGGAAGATCCTCGATGTTTTGTTATAGACTGTCAAGATCAAACATCATGGAAAGGTAATCAACTCCATTATTGTGTGTTTCATTCCATTCTTTCTCTATTTTAGTTTAATTACCGAAAAGGGGTTTGACCAAGGAAAACCCCCATGCCCTAACATTCAACATTTCTTCTCCTATTCTTTCATTTTTGTAGATTTAGGACTCTTAGGAGCTTGGAAATTATTGGATATCAAGTTGCAAGGTTGCTCAAGTCTTCTCCTCATTCAACAAGTGAAAATATCAATAAAAACTCATTTTCAGATCTGTAAATCAGAGTTTTGGAAGTAGACACCTGTAGGAAGTCAAAGTGCAAATTAGAAGCTCCAAATTCCACCTTTGAATATTCAAAAATTAAAAATTGGAATAATTTTCCATCAGTGGTGAATGAGTCCCACTTCTAGGTCAATTTTGAATTTTCTGCATTTTTAAATACCCTTTTGTCTGAAACAAGTTCTGGCATAATTTTGTAGAACTGGGATTAACTTTCCCAAAATGGATAATGAGTCCCACTAGGCATTAAAATCAACTTCAGCAGCATTCCATAATTCATTTCTAGTCTCCATCCATTTCTAGGTGCACACTTTCAGTTTTGACAAGTTCTGTTATAATTTTCATTCATTTCTAGTTGTTTTTGCATTACACAATGTGTTTTCAAATGTCACTTGTTTCTTAGGTTTTGCATTCATTTAATCAATCAATTACTTAACTTATTTGCATCTAGATCATCTCATTTAACATTACTAACATCATACACATCTTAATTTGATGAACCACCAAGATTTTGGGTGTAGGATCTATCTCTTTCCTCTAGGTGAAAGACCCTAATTGAGCAAAACAGACTTAGCATTCCTAGCCCCTAAAATCTACAATTCATTTTGGTGAACTTGATTTTTCGAATACTTTCTTATTTGATTTGGAGTCCTTCATCATACATCTAGCTTTCATTGATCTTGCATTAGGATTTGCATGATAAGTTTTAAATTTTTCATTCATAAAAAGTGCATTTAGGTTGCATTTTTGGCATCTACATTCATGTAATTTTTTTGCAATTCTACATTTTTAACTTAACTTAGCATCATTACACTTAGGAAACATCACAATCCCTCAAAAATTTCTGAAAATTCTAAAAAATGTCCATACAGGGACTCATTCACCACCCTGGGTGAATCATTCCCTTTTGACCCCTGAAATGGCCTTTTACAGAGTTGAAAACCCTATTTTTATACTTTTTTTGCTACCATCAATTATCTATATCACTTGGCTGACTTTTTGTAACATGGATTTCATTACATTTATCTTACATTAGCTCATTTCATGCATGGTTTCAATTTCAAGTTTGCATTCTTGTATTGTTACATAGCATAACCAGTCAATTATCATCTGAAAATTGTATTTCATTTCAGTCTTTTATATTGCATTTTGAGTTAGCATATATTGTTCTTTCAAAATGTTAGTTTCAATCTTCTCAAAATTTACAAAGAAAAAATTTAGTCAATAAACATGATTGTCAATCATTCAATGGATTTCCTAGTTATCAGAGTCTCTTAGCACAAGCGAGTGAAAATGACAATGTTAACCTTAAACTAACAGCCTCTCCTATCTCCCCTATTTCTGTGGATAATGTGATAAAAGAGCATAAAAACATAGATACTCATGATGATCATGATTGTGCTTCTCCTAATACCTCTCCTTTTTTGTGACAAAGGTATCTTGGAAAAAGAAGATACAATCATTGAGAATCATGAGGATTTTGTTTGTCCTTCTTCTAATCCCCTTTGGGAAGATATTTTAGCACAAGAGAATGAAATCATAAACACATTCTTAAAAATCACCTTACCTAATTTTCATTGTGAGGATAATATTGAGGAAGATAAACTTATAAATGATGAGGATGTGTTGGTCTACAACAACCCTCTTTATGACCATTCCCTTATCTATCCTATTTTGGAAGACATTCAAGAACAAAGGAATGACATTGTAAATGCTCATGACCTAACAAAAACCTTCTTGAGCAAGACAATTTAACCATTGATCATCCTCATACTTGTGACAAAGTCCTTCTAGAAGAACCAACCTTAGACTGTCAAGAAAATTCAATTTGTAGGTCTCCTCAAAACCCTCCTCCTAGGAAGGATATCATGATGCAAGACATGAACCAAAATAATGATATAGACTCTCACTTGCTATGGGATGTTAAAATTATTCAACCTCAACTCATCCTTTACCCCACTTCACATTAACCTCCACATCAAAATAAACGTAATTTCATCCTCTATCCACCTTAGAATAATGTATCGTAGCAGTTGAGTTATAATACTATTGCTCATACATATAACACTCACAATAATCCACAACTACTACAACCAACCCCACCCTCTTTACCTTTATCCAATCTTCCTAGTGACCCTTGTTACTTCCCACACACAAAGGAGTATGATCTTGTTGAACAACTAAAGAATATTCCTGCTAAAATATCACTATGGAACCTTATTCAAGCATCCCCTCACTATCACAACATGATCCAATCAGCCTTGCAACAAGTTCCCATATCTTCTAATGCAAAACCAACTAACATAGAAGCCATGATCCAAGGAATAAATGTTGACATTGTTTTTCACCAAAGCGAGCTTCCTCCTTTACAAGTGTAAAAACAAAATGAAGCTTTCATGATCATTTCTCAATGCAAACAGATAGGGATAAAGTGAACCCTTATTGATAATGGTTTTTCCCTTAATGTGTGTAGTGTGAATCTCCTTGATAGATTGTGTGTTGGCAAGTCACAAATAATACCTGATTATGTATATGTTCAAGGATTTCATAATACAACAAAGCAACCGCTCAGCATAATTACTTTTCCTATTACAGTTGGAGTGGCTACTTTGAAAACTCCTATTCATTTCATGCCTTATGATCTTTCATATACTCTTCTTTTAGGCAGACCATGGATTCATGAGATGAATGCAGTTCCTTCAACCCTTCATTGTATAATGAAATATGTCTATAACAATAAAATTTATCATGTTGAAATAGACTGTGAGCCTGAAAGTTGCTTGCACCTTGAAAAATGAGTGACAAGTCCTCTGAAAACAATAATTCCTGCATCCAACATATATCCTCTTGAAATTGAACATGCAACGATGAGGAATCACCATCTAATTTATTTGGTGATGATTGGGGATCCTTAGAATTCAGACCATCATTTATGGGTGAATACATAACTACAAAAAAGAAAGATGAGAAACAAGGACAACCAATCATCATGATAAATTAAAATTTTGCACAATCTTCTCAACCATCTACACAAGAAAATACAACATACACAACAACCTTTGATGAACACAATAATGAACCATCACCCAATCCAAAAGCAATGAAGACCCTCTATGGAAAAGGTTATGACCTCATGAAACAACTTGGGTATAGTGGAAAAGGATATGGTGCTTGCAAACAAGGTATTCACAATCCTATTGATCCTATCACACAAAAAACGACTCATGGTCTTGGCTATTGTCATGTGATAGAGTTTTCCAAACCCTCACTCAACATCAATGACTCCACACAACATATTCTTAAATCAACCTTCACTATCATCCATCCTGAACTCCTCAACACTAGTAGTCTTGAACATCATCCTTTACCAAACATAAAACAAACAACTACACCTTCGCTTAATGGCAATGTCATCTCCCAAAATGCTCATGATTTTAATTCATTAGATTTTGTACCTTCCTATAATGAAGAGAATAAAATCTTGCAATCTAAAGAGTCTTTCGAAGCTATGAAAACCATTACTATTTGTCACATACCACAAAACCACGTTCTACCCTAGATCAAGAAGGTATCTTCTTGAGACTCCTCCAAGATCAGTTGATCACCCTCACTCCCAGAACTTGTAAGAAATGTTATTATAAGACTTCATTATGCGCCTATCATAGAGTCCATGGTCACTTCACTAATGAATGCAAAGCTTTGAGTAGTAAAATTCAACATATTAAGGAGTTTGGTATGCTTCCTCATGTTGGGGCACCTAATTCCTCTGATTGATACTGATTTTCACTCTAGCATGCATTTCATAAATCGTTTTGGCTCACCTTTGTCCTGCACTTAGTGGGGGAAAGGGGTTAGACAACCTTGTCCTCATCTATCACTTGTGGTTTCCTCCTTTGGCTAATCGTTAACCTTTCATGAACACATAAGAGCAAGCTTGGCATGTGGACAACATGCCTTAGGTTGGCTCACATGTGACATACTACCTTATTCATGATGTAGCTTCTTGAAAACATATGACTTGGCATAGGGTTTTTCGAGTAAGCTCTCATTTCCTCTTCTACTTTAAATCAATTGCTCATAGTACTAGTGTTCGCAATTGCTTTAAAGTTGGAGAATACATCACCACTCACATTTCATTGTGTGATTTTCTTTCTCTTGTGATTCCCTCTCTTGGAAGCATTAGGTACAATGTTGCCTAGGATGAGACCTTGCGCTTTTCCTCTCTTGCAAACAAGATGATATCGTTTGCACTTATCATCTCTTGGAAACATTGAACATGATGTTCCCTAAGATGAGACATTACATGAACAAAGAAAAATCCCTTTGAATAGTTCTTGCACTATTTTAAATTAACAATTTCTATTAGTGTGAAGCATACAAAGTTTTGCTTACCTCATAGAGCTCGACAATCATTTTTCTTTATGGTGCCTTATTAAATTTATCAAGAGGTATAACTTTGATATGGTCGAGCAGGAAGCTCATTCAACAACACAAATTTCCCCATAACCACCTTTGTGTTTGTGAGTGCACACCAACTAGCATATGTATTTCACCTTTTTGGGATTTCTCACCCCGCAGACAACCATAAGTTTTATGGCCCTAGAGTAAGTATATTTTGGGATTTCTCACCCAATGGACAACCAAGAGTTTCATCAACCCAAAGTGAGTATGCATTTTCATTTTCAAACAAATAAGCCTAGATCTAATCCACAACTAGTCAGACAAATGATTGAAGCTTGATCCCCCTTTTTCATTTTCATCTTTTGTCTTGCCATTGCATGATTTTGTATCTTGATGGTTTGACTTAGGATCATGGATCCTGGGGGCTTGCGAAACCTCCGTTGATCTTTTTCTTTCTTTGTCATCTGCATCTGTACATGTGGATCTCTCTTGAATGTCCACTTTAGTGTGAGTTTGAAACTAGTTCATCCTCTCAATAAAGTGGGGGCTAAATGTGCCATAGAAAAATGGCCCCTTCTCATTTTCATGGCCTTTTAGGTCTTTTTTCATGATGCTTGGTCTATTTCTCTCTGATTTTATGTTGTAATGTGGCTTGAACATGCATATTTAGGTACTAAAATTCAAATAATGACTTCTTGTGAAGGTGTTGTGAACTATTGTAAAAAATTTCTACACTCTTCTAGACTCTATTCATTCCAATTTACCTAAAAATCACCTTTTCATCACTAAAAAATTCCTATTTTGAAGTGTTGTAAAGTCTTGTAATAGGATTTCATGCTTTTCTAGCCATAACTTCACTATTTACACCTTTCTTGTGCTTTATTTGACCCCTTTATGCCCTTATAAGCTTTAATTAAGTGTAGTTTTGAATGTAAACCTGACAAACAACATTAAACGTTACTTAATTCCTGACACCAATTTTCAAGTCCAAGGTGGGACCCATTCACCATGGGTGGTGAATGAGTCCCTCTTGGCTCCAAAGTCAAAATATTTCAAATTTCCTTTCAATTTTTTATTCAAAATCACTTGATGTTGGCCTTTGATGAGATATCATCAGGTGTACTAAGGCACAAATGTGTATAAATAAGTTCTTTTTCACCTCATTTTACATCTCCTACTATCTCTTCTCTCTTATTCATTATTCATCCACCAATCTTATCTTTCAAGCCAAGAAACTTAGGGCTTTATCATTTGAAGGAATTAAGACATCAATTTTCAAAC
The DNA here is from genome assembly GCA_007258455.2 of Sequoia sempervirens. Classification (NCBI taxonomy): domain Eukaryota; kingdom Viridiplantae; phylum Streptophyta; class Pinopsida; order Cupressales; family Cupressaceae; genus Sequoia; species Sequoia sempervirens. The sequence goes on from VDFB02000015.1 coordinate 490,356,396, forward strand.
ATTCAAGGGTAGATCCTCCATGTTTTGCTACAAACTTTCAAGATCAAACATTGTGGCAAGGTAATAAACTCCACTATTTCATGTTTCATTCCATTCTTTCTCTATTTTGGTTTAATTACCTAAAAGGGGTTTGACCACGACAAACCCCCATGCCCTAACATTCAACATTTCTTGTCCTCTTCTTGTGTTTTTGTAGATTTAGGACTCTTGGAAGCTTAGAAATCATTGGAAATAAAGTTACAAGGTTTCTCAAGTCTTCTCCTCATTCAACAAGTGAAAATATCAATAAAAACTCATTTTCAGACCCGTAAATCAGAGTTTAGGAAGCAAACACCTGCAGGAAGTCAAAGTGTAGATCGAAAGCTCCAGATTCCACCTTTGAATATTCAAAAATTCAAAAGTGGTCTCATTCACCATCAATGGAAAATGAGTCCTACTTCTAGGTCAATTTTGAGTTTTTTGCATTTTTAGATATGTTTTTGTCAGAAACAGGTTCTGACACAGCTTTGTAGAACTAGGACTGATTCACCCAGAATGGTGAATGAGTCCCACCAGGCCTAAAAATCAGCTTCAATTGCATTCCAGAATTCATTTCCAGTCTCCATCCATATTCCAAGTGCAAACATTTAGTTTTGACAAGTTTTGTTATAATTTGCATTCATTTCTAGGTGTTTTTGCATTGCATAATGTGTTTTCAAATATCCCTTATTTCTTAGGTTTTTCATTCATTCATAATCAATCAATTAATTAGCTTAGTTGCATCTAGATCATCTCATTTAGCCTTAATAAAATAATACACATCTTAATTTGAGTGAACCACCTAGATTTTGGGTGCGGGATCTATCTCTTGCCATTACCTGTGAAAGACCCTAATTGAGCAAAAGAGACAGCATTCCTAGCCCCTAAAATCTACAGTTCACTGAGTGTCAAACCATTAAATTTTTTCAGATAGAAAAGACTTGTGTAGGAGATTCAAAAACTTGCAAATATGTGGAGGCACTACATTCAACAACTCAATAGCGCTACCTTGAGGGAGATAACTGAATTTTGTCATCTACATCATTGTTGCATTAAGACGTCATAGTAGGTGTTGGCCTCCTACAATGATTTAATAACTAATCCCTTACAACAATGATTAAGAGATTGGACATCTAACTTGAACATCTATTTCAATCATCATGAAGGTGCATTTAAATTGTCAACCCAGGGACGTGAACTTGAAATGGGTCAGAACAATATGCGCACAAGGGACTCAAAGTAGCCATTTCATTCTACAAATAAGGAACACACAATGCTGAAAGTAAATTGATTAGAAGGGAATACCATAAATACCAATCATTAATCAACAACTACCTCAATCTAAAATGCATAACAGGAATGAAAATTTGAGCAACAAACAAGGCACTACTCTATCTGTCTTTGTTGTAGGAACAGTCACAAAATAGGATTCTAGTGGTTGCAGGAACTGTTGGTGCCAGATTTCTAACTAATTACTAAATAGTAAGTAGTACTAAACTAATACTAAACTAAGAAGGATTACTCTCCAAGTGAGCCCCCTTGGATAAGTATCTTCTAAAACTAATGAGAACTCAGATGCTCGAACTCATAACTTTATTTTATTCACTATAAATCATGAGTGCAAAAGAGTAATGTATCTGTATTGCTGAAAAATTGAGAGTGCAAGTACAATATCAAATCCTACAACCTCTTGAGGAAGGAGCTTTAGATCTTATTTATACTATCAGCTAAATAAGGCAATCAACTCCACGACTCAGAGGACGCCACTTAGGGAATATAGAGAAAATGGAGCGATGTTGGTTACACATGCATGTAATCTGTTTAGACATGCAGGTCCAAATGTAGATTTAGCATAGCAGTAACACCCACACATTCTCAATCATTAAATTCCACTACAAGGCAGTTACATTTGGTTCCATGAGGAATCTTCTGTTGTCGACCTCTTTTGAGCTCGAGTGATTCCTTTGCTAGACGTTATGGTGCATGCCCAGCTGGTGGTGTCTTCCTCAACTTAGCATATTAAATCTACATGGAAGTGTTAGTACACACAATAACTGCACATCTATCACCACCTTAAGGAACATTCATTAGGGTATGTGCAGGATCATGTTGGGCCAAAAATTGGTGATATGTAAGTGATATGATGGCCCATGTGGCTGATGACTTTTTTTTACCCAAAATTGATGAAACAAAAAGGGTTTTTGAAGGAGATTCTCAAATTTCCACCAATATAAATTATGCTTTACTTTGAATTTAATAAATAATTGTTATTCATTTTCTATTTGAATTACGACTAAAGTCCTAATTGATAGGCTGATTGAGAAGTTACATCTATAGCTTTCAAATGGTATCACATTTTTTGAATCCAAAATATGTGTCACATTCTATGCTTCACATACTTAAAAAAATAAATGAATTTCATGAAGTTATGAGCAAGTTAAGGTTGTCAGACATATGATTTTTTTATATTTTTTAAAAGTTGCAATAAAAAATTCATAATTAATTATTTACTCAGAAATTTTTTATAAAACAATATGCATCACATAGGGACATGAGTACTCTACTTATATCTAAAATATTATAGAAAATTATTATCATTTTATTGTGGTTAGGGTGGTCAGATAGACACTTACTTCTTATTTTTTCCCTGAAATTTAAGCACTATTGCATTGAAATTTCAAATTTTCACCAAATAGATTTATTTTTTTAAATAAACCTAGTAGTTTAGAAACTACATTCAATTTGCTACAGATTCTATTCTTACATATTTTTGAAATAATATAGATAACTTATTCAAATCTTTATGTCAAGTTTCCTAACTCTGATTTTTCTAATTTTTTTGCCACTTAAGGGCCTATTTTTCCATGATGATCCTGAACATACTGCTGGAGTTATGGATAGACACTAAGAAGGGGGGGGTGACTCAGTGTCTAAAAATTTTCAACTTCAACCAAGATTTTTAATCAACATAGTAGATTAATCACTTTTGAAAGCACAAAGATATGACAACATTAACTCAGTCTATTAGACAACTTATGAAAATATTACTTGAGTGAGATATCTTACATTTTCCAAAACAATTTTGGCTGACATTGATTAACAATCAAAGCATGATGATAGTGTAGGTGTAACTCATAAGACTGTGCAAATGATGATCAACATTATTGACTCACTTCTTAAACAATTGATTTGAATGTAGCTTTTAAGACAAGAAAGATATTGAGACAACAAACACCTTTAGCAAATTATAACAATTCTTGAGCAATGAATCAAATGAGAAATTTTAAGCTTCCTTTTGAATTAGACTCTTCAACAATGACTTGTGCAAGATATTTGAACTAAATATTTCCAGATATGAAGGAACTATCATTCAACAATGTTCAGATTGATAAAAATTATCACAATCAAGAAACATTATGACATCAAAACAAAGAGACCATAAGACAAAGGATTTTCCGAGTAGAAAACCCTCCTGGGGTAGAAAAACCACTCCTAAACTGCCTTACTGGCTTAATCTTCAAAACCACTGTTAACAATTATAGGCTAATTTTTGAGCACCGACTCAAGGAGCACCAACCCCTCATTTTGAAACACCAATTTCAAGGAGCACTAACCCCTCAAATTATTTTCAGAACAATAATAATATCAGAGGATTTCTCTATTTTCAAGTAAGCTCAAGAAACTCAACACTCTTATCTACCTAATACCCTAAGAATCCAACTCTTTGAATCCTTAAAATATTAAATAGAAAATAATTACAACTCTGTTCTGTATCATGTTTTCCAAATTTTGTATTATAGATTTTTTCAATACATCTCTTGATACAGCCAAAACAACTATCTCTTAATTACCAGCTAGGAGTTCTTTCAGTATTCACAACACTGCATTTTATACATCTTTTCCAGTGTGTAGTCTTTAAAGAGGTTGGAGGTCAAAGGAGAGCTGAAACCTCCTTTCTATTTTCAAGAAAAAAGGATGCCAGAAAAATAAATGTCTGCAAGAGTAACGCCTATGCAATAGGCTGTCAATAAACTGACAATCATAAATCAAAGTTCCTTTTTGAAATTTCAAATGCCTTACACAAAAAGCAGATGCTTCATTAAAACAAAACTCATTTGAAACTATTTTTAGAATACCCATATGCAGAATCCATCAATTTGTAACGAATGTAATGTGTCAGTAATAAAACTGGCAGATCTTTCACAAGAATCTAAAACACTCTTGCTAATTTTAGAATATGAAGCTGAATACTGATAATCTATAGATGATGGTAAACATCAAGAGTAATGCTTGTCCAAAAAGCTTTAATTTCTGCGCTAGATCAAGAGATTTCAAATTGTAACTGATATATTTTCATCAAAACCATGACTGCTTCCCAATTCTCAGAGAATATTTTTCCATGTAACCGATCTAAGATTCAATGCCAACCAATAATGTCGGCATGTAACTATATTGAGAAATTTCCATGTTGGCCACAATGACAGAGTTTGTTAATTGTTCGTCGAGACATCCAGATAGTCCTGCCGAAGGAAATTAAATCACCAGTCATTCCCCTTAGTTATCGCTTTCACCATGACCCATCAGAGTTGGGGAGAAGTCATAATGAATATCGTATGTTATGTTGAGAGCCATGTAATGTTCTTCTGGTCGATGAGACAAAAAATTTCTCTCACCGAAATGTAACCTTTATTCTCATGAGAGTCGCCGTGACAAATTGTTATCGGGGAGACGCTTTGTAGATTTCATTATGTTTCACCGAAAGACCTTATCCATTATGAGTCACTATGACAAAAACACACTCTCGCCAAGAAGTATCCTACATTCACCTTCGCTAAGACAATGCATAGTTGAGGTGACTTCTAATTGAGTATCTTGTGTCTTACTGAAAGCCCACGTGATCAAACTTGTCGCCATGACATATCAATGTCGGGGAGACCTCTCGGAGAGCACTCTATGTCATACTGAAATACTTTATCCACTCTGAGTCGCTAAGACAATACCAACCTCTCGCTGAAAGCCCCTCATAAGACTTATTCAGAAAGACCTGATGGATTCGCTATGACATTATATCGAAGCTGAGACCTCTTGCCGATATGCAATTTTTCCAACGGTGGTCGGCAAGACTAAAGTATGATCCTTTTCTGTTGCCGAAACAGAAGAGAAGTCCTGCCAAAATCTTCCTGTGAAACTCCATGTGTAATGTCGGCAAGACTGAAGGTCACTCGCCAAGACCTCACTTTGATAACCCTAACACTTACCGATGTATCATCCTGCGACTGATCGGTGTGACAATGTACAATTGCTATGACTTCACACCGAAAGCAATATGTCTAGCTGAAGTGAATCTTTAATGTGCCAGTCAACAAGACACAAAGCGCTCGATGAAACAACATGTTGAAGACCAAACTCCTATCGAAATGTGTATCCTTTTCAATAAAAAGGATGAACCTTTACCTTGAACAAAACCACACTAACACCTAAAAATGTAATCCAGTGAATGCCACCAGTCTGTACATGGAACTCGAGGCATCAATACACAACAAACTAAATCCATGAATAAGTGTAGAATATCAAAACCAACTGAAGCCATCTGAATGTAAACCAATGCCAAAGTTATCAAAGAGGTGCCATTAATAAAGTATAAGGATCCAAACAAAGACTGATCATCAAAGAGAACCAACTAAAAGATATTTTGTCATCAAGGACAAACCATAAACTGAGATCCAACAAACTCCCCCTTTGTCCTTGATGAAAAAACAAAAATGACTCTCCCCCTTTTTGCCTCAATGACAAAGAACATAAGATAAAAAATTTTTTGCATTGCCATATAACACAACTGAGAAGCTAACCAAAATATCATAAGAACCGGCTGCAAATAGAGCAATAGTGCAATAAGAATGTAACATGCTAATATCATAGCAAAAATAAAAAAATGTCCTTTTCAAGAATCTCAGTCCATATCATCAACGCCAAAGCAAAGGTACCAAAATATTATAATGTAACAAACCAGGTTGATACCTAAAGATTGAAGACCTGTTACTCTAACATACCACCTTCTTTGTCATGTTCAATCAAGGCACATTCAAGATCACCTACTCCACATTCAATTTGATTAACTTCAATCTAGAAATACCAGAATTTGAGCACAAACAACCAACCTCTTCTCAGCAGAAGTAACCTTAGTCATTGTCCATGACAATACATAGTAAAGACCAATGATACTGGTTATTCTTCTTCAAACGACACACATCATTTTACTCTTTTCATACACAAAATATAACTTGAAAGCATGTATATTGCATAATTCATCGTCAATTTGTTCTTGTACACCCGTCCTCAGTCCATATGAGAACTTCTATTACCACACCAAGAATGATGAAAAATACCAAAGATAATTAATCTCAGCCCTCACACAACACCGAATAATATCATCGTAGAAATAACTCATAACATCAAACATGTTTTTCAATCACTGTTCTCCAAAGATAAATACATCCCATCACTTCAAAACAAAGGCTTTCTTATTTTTAATATATTGAGGAACTCATCCATATGTCTCCATACTGCTCAAAGATGTCATAAGGACACACCATTATTTCCAAAACCCAAGCATCCAAAAATTTCATTTAAAAACAAAGTGCACTATCATTTCAAAAACTTCTGAAAACTGTCAACCACTAGACCAAGCAAAAACATTCCTTAATTCAGAAATTCATTCATTACCTTTCAAATCAGATGATTACCTTTGTCAATAATAACAAAAGGTTAAGGAATTTAAACCACAAAGCTTCAGCTCCTATCAATGATCATCAATATCAGAGTCACAAACTCAAACAAGTAGTGATGACACACTGTCATATAACTCCTCAAACAAATATTACTTTTGATCCATGACATTTCAGCTATTATGTTACAATCAAAAAATTTGTCTCAAATAACACAGTCCATACAAATTCATCACCAAACACACTCATTCTAGACTCCATAGGGGTAAAGTATTTTACCATAATAGACTCCCCCTGAGTCTTTGATTCTTCTCAAGACCTGGAAGGCAACACTTGTGCAAGGAGTGCACAAGGAGTTTTCTCAGAAGCATCTTTATTGCTCTTCTTGTCATCTTGATTTCTCTTTCTTCTCCACTCCAATGAAGACTTTTTCACTTGTTTGCTTAAAGTACTTGTCTTTCTATTGAATCTGCATTGTTGTAATTTATGCCCAATGTTATTGCATCTGAAACAAATGACTTTGTGATTGTTCTGAGAAATAGAAGACTTCCTACATTATTATCACTTGTATTTATTCTACAGTCTCTTCTCAAGTGACCAAAATTGTTATAGTTGTAACACACCACATCCTCATTTCTAGGGACATTAGAATGATTCTTATTTGACCATCTTATGCAATCAATTGCCTTATGACCATAGTCATTAAAAACATAACAGTATCCTTCGAAAGAATGATTATACCTGAATGAATGATCATGCCAAGGATGTGAAGATCTCAAGACATTTTTCCTTTCTCTATGAATACCTTTAGATTGTCTTCTAGTGTCAATGTTATCCTTTGATGTAGCAATACTGTAACCAAGATCAACCTTCATTCTTGGTGTTTGCTTGGTTGTAAACTTCTTTCCATCTGAAGTAGTAAACATTGTTTCATGTTTAGATTTGTCTGCAAAGCTTTGTCCAACCTCATATCCCACTCTTGTAGGATCTTTAGAATGCTTTTTCCTACCCAACATCTCATTCAATATATTAGTACTATGATCAAATTTCTGAACTTTACCAGATTGAGCCTTGAAACTTTCAAACTCTTTTCTTAAAGCAACTACCTCTTCTTCAAGTTTTAGACAAACAATCTTTTTAATCTCCAAATCATAACTCACAATGTCTGCAATCCTCTTATATTCTTCAATTTCAATTTTTTGACTTATAATCATATCATCCTTAAGAGTTAGTTCTTTTAACAAGGAATCATTATCTGAACATTCCTTTAAAGAATCAATCTCATTTTCTAGTTTATTACACAATTCATCCTTTTCTTTTAACTTGACTTCCAAACTCTCCTCTTGCTGAAGTTGTCTTGCTAAAAACTGGTTTTCTTTTCTGAGCTGCTTAATAGTATCTAAGGCACATAGGATTTCACCTTCCAAATCAACCTCACTTTCTAGTTCATCATATTCCTATTCAGAGTTAACTTCACCCAAAGATTGATCTACTTTTACACAAGTTTCTTGATCATTTAAATATTCATTAATAATCTCCTTGGACTTCTTTTCAAAACTATGAAGGTTTACACCACTTTCACTCTCGGATGTTTCACAACTTATTTTAGTATCCAAAGATATCTACTCTTGTAACTCACTATTCTGATTCATTTCAGTCAACTTGTCCCAAACTTCCTTAGCACTGTTGTAATGAATGACTTTTCTAATGAATTTATTTGGAAAGTTATTAAAAATAGCATTTATAGCTCTGGTATTGAATTCAAGTGCTTTCTTCTCCTCAAGAGTGGAAGGAGATGTTGTAGATGTAGTACAACCCTTTTCAACTGCTACCCACACTTTAGACCCTAAAGAAAGTAAGTATATTTCCATCCTATGTTCCCATATAATAAAGCTTGTACCTTCAAACCGAGGAGTTCCAGATCTAGGATACTCTTCCTCATTATTCCTTATACTAGATTCAGGTTGAACATGATGAATATCATTTTGCTGAGAACATCTTTTTCCCTTATTCCTTTTGTTCTTTCCCATATTAACCAAAGTACTCCAAGAAACTAGGAACAATCCTAGGTGGTTTAGACCTATCAGAGGACCCTATGCTCTAATACCAATTGTTGGAGTTATGGACAGACATTCAGAGGGGGGGTTGAATCAGTGTCTAAACTTTTTCAACTTCGACCAAGATTTTTAATCAACAGAGTAGAGTAATCACTTTTGAAAGCACAAAGATATGACAACATTAACTTAGTCTATTAGAGAACTTATGAAAATATGATTTGAGTGAGATATCTTGCATTTTCCAAAACAATTTTGGCTGACATTGATTAACAATCAAAGCATGATGACAGTGTAGGTTTAACTCATAAGATTGTCCAAATGATGATCAACATTATTGACTCACTTCTTAAACAATTGATTTAAATGCAGCTTTTAAGACAAGAAAGATATTGAGACAACAAACACCTTTAGCAAATTATAACAATTCTTGAGAAATGAATCAAATGAGAACTTTTAAGCTTCCTTTTGAATTAGACTCTTCAACAATGACTTGTGCAAGATATTTGAACTAAATATTTCTAGATATGAAGGAACTATCATTCAAAAATGTTTAGACTGATAAAAATTATCACAATCAAGAAACATTATGACATCAAAACAAAGAGACCATAAGACAAAGGATTTTCCAAGTGGAAAACCCTCCTGGGGTAGAAAAACCACTCCTAAACTGCCTTACTAGCTTAATCTTCAAAACCACTGTTAACAATGCCTTATAAGCTAATTTCTGAGCACCAACTCAAGGAGCACCAACCCCTCATTCAGAAACACCAATTTCAAGGAGCACCAACCCCTCAAATTATTTTCAGAACAATAATAATATCAGAGGATTTCTTTGTTTTCAAGTAAGCTCAAGAAACTCAACACTCTTATCTACCTAATACCCTAAGAATCCAACTCTTTGAATCCTTAAAATATTAAATAGAAAAGAAATACAACTCTGTTCTGCATCATGTTTTCCAAATTTTGTATTATAGATTTTTTCAATACATCTCTTGATACAACCAAAATAACTATGTCTCTCAATTACCAGCCAAAAGTTCTTTCAGTATTCACAACACTGCGTTTTATACATCGTTTCCAGTGTGTAGTCTTCAAAGAGATTCGAGGTCAAAGGAGACCTGAAACCTCCTTTCTATTTTCAGGAAAAAAGGATGCCAGAAAAATAAATGTCTACAAGAGTAACACCTGTGCAATAGGCTATCAATAAACTGACAATCAGAAATCAAAGTTCCTTTTTGAAACTGCAAATGCCTTTCACAAAAACTAGATGCTTCATTAAAACAAAATACTCATTTGAAACTATTTTCCAAATACCCATATGCAGAATCCATCAACTTGTAATGAATGTAATGTGCCAGTAATTAAACTGGTAGATCTTTCACAAGAATTTGAAACACTCTTGATAATTTAAGAATATGAAGCTGAATAATGATAATCTGTAGATGATGGTAAAAATAAAGAGTAACGCCTGTCCAAAAAGCTTTAATTTGTGCGCTGAATCAGGAGATTTCAAATTGTAACTAATAGATTTTCATCAAAACCACGATTGCTTCCCAATTCTCAGAGAATATTTTTCCATGTAACCGATCTGAGATTCAATGCCAACCAATGATCTCAGCCTGCAACTATATTTAAAAATTTCCATGTTGGCCATGGTGATAGAGTTTGTTAATCATTCGCCGAGACATCCAGATAGTCCTGCCAAAGGAAATTAAATCACCAGTCATTCACCTTAGTTATCGCTTTCGCCATGACCCATCAAAGTCGGGGATAAGTCATAACGAATATCCTATGTTACACTGAGAGCCATGTAACATTCTTTTGGTCGATGAGACAAAAAAGTTCTCTCACTGAAATGTAACCTTCATTCTCATGAGGGTCACTATGACAAATTGTTATCGGGGAGACATTTTGTAGATTTCATTATGTTTCACCAAAAGACCTTACCCATTATGAGTCACTGTGACAAAAACACACTCTCGCCGAGAAGTATCCTACATTCACCTTCGCTAAGACAATGCATAGTCGAGGTGACTTCTCGTAGAGCATCCTATGTCTTATCGAAACCCCACATGATCAAACTTGTCACTGTGAAATATCGATGTCGAGGAGACCTCTCGGAGAGCACTCTATGTCATACCGAAAAACTTTATCCACTCTGAGTTGCTGAGACAATACCAACCTCTCGCCGAAAGCCCCTCTTAAGACTTAGTCGGCAAGACCTGACGGGTTTTCTATACAATTATATCGAAGCTGAGACCTCTTGCCAATATGCAATTTTTCCAGTGGTAGTCGGCAAGACTAAAGTAAGTTTTCCAAGATGTTACAATGAAGAAAAACCTTTCACCGATGAGCACCCTTTGTTGCCAGTCGGGGAGACATGATGAGTTCGCTAAGACATCATTCTGATGGTATAACTTATGTCGATATGATCCTTTTCTGTCGTCGAAACAAAAGAGAAGTCCTTTCAAAAGTTGCCAGTGAACTTCCATGTGTAATGTCAGCGAGACCAAAGGTCACTCACCAAGACCTCACTTTGATAACCCTAACACTTACTGATGTATCATCCTACCACCAGTCGGTGTGACAATGTACAATCGCTATGACTTCACACCGAAAGTAATATGTCTGGCCGAAGTGAATCTTTAATGTGCCAATAGGCATGGTGCAGGAGCACCTAGGCTAACCTCCATAGTTTAGGAAATTTTTGCTTGTATCTGACATTAGTCAAGTCAAAGTAAGTGTGTGTTTATTTTAGACCTTAGAAGGTCATTGTTTTGGTTGAGTGAATTAGTCATTAGGACTAAGATTCACCAAAGTTTAGTCATCATTGATAGTTTAGCTTTAATTATCCTTAGTAGCTTAATATGGGATTGGAGTCTTTAATATGTTCTAAACACATCTATGTTGTTAGAAAGATTCCAAGAGGCAGTTAAGGGAGTTGGATGCTCAAAATACAGGAGGTAGAGGTCCTAAGAGTTAGGATGATGGCATAAGGACAAGTTGCCAAATGTTGTTGCAAAGTTGTCATGGCAACATTTGCCATTATGGCAAATGTTGCATGCAACTCGGTTATCTTGGATCCCCTAAAAGATAGGAGTGTGGGATCGAACAACATTCCTAAAAATGTGGTAAAAATCATCTATGAAAGGTGTGGCTCGAATCCAAGAAGGGAGTTTTTCTATAATCAAGCTTTTGGTTTTTGGAATAGAAGAAAGAAGTCTGCAATTTATGTGTTTTCCGAATGTTTTGAAGTAACAGTGTTATCAAGTGGATTGGATGTACTAATTTGACATTTCATTTGTGTTCATAGAGTAGTTCTAAGTCTTTTCCATTATGCAAGTAAGTTCATTTGAGTTAGTTTAGTGTTTCGATTAGATAGGTTAAGGACTAGAGGGTTTGTTGGTTCTGTCCTGACCAATTTACCCTTTTATGGCTCCCCCATGAAAACTAGCCACGGGAATTTTCTAAGAATAGATGGAAATGTTAGGGGAGCCATTGGTCTATACATATGTAGTGGTAGGATTCATGTGGAATCGAGTAGTAGTGTGCAATAACAAACCATAGGCGAGCTTAGAGTGCCCGGTTAGAGGTTTGGCAGTGAAGAATTGAAGAACATAGGTAGGGGATTGAGGTACAGTACGGATTAAGTATGGTTCCAGGTAGAGTATGATCATATCCTAACATGCTAATAGGATTGAGGGTTTTTCAATCAATTTGATTAGGATAGGAACAAGAAATCAGTGAAACCATAGGAATTAGGTCTTTTAGCCCTATTTGACCTAGATAATAGGAACCCAGTGTACATATGGCTCAGAGGACTAAAAATTTGTGAATCTTTTAGAGGAAAAAAAGGGTATCTGAATGTGAAATTGGTTTTCCAAGTTGTTTGGAAAGTTTGAGCAAGAAAGTCAAAAAGGTCACTGTCAAGGGCTACAAGGAATTAAGCCTCGTTAGGACAAAATCTTGGAATCGGTAAGAAAGAAGATTGGAGACCATCCAATATGGATCTAGTTGGATGTGTATGGCTTGTTTCTAGTATCTCTGACACCCCTGCAATCAATTCAAGGTGTTGTGTGATGTTGGAACTTAGAGTCTTCTAAGTGTAAGAGAGAGTTTTCCTAGTACAAGTGGTGTTAGTCTTTCAAGGTGAAGCACAAGTGTGAACTCTTGGAGAGGAGTTGGGATAGGACTTGGTTAATCATCCAAGCCTAACAAGAACCTAGAAGATATCAGGTTCCAGGAAGAAGATAGGGAAATGGTCTTTTTAGCTAATTGTGCAAGCAAGCCTAGGAGCACTTACACCATATTGGTATCAAAGCAAAGTTTGATCAGGCTTGTGATTGATGTTGCAACCCACTGAATCAGTAGGAGAGAATACACCAGAGGAAGATAGAACCATGGTGACTAATGTTGATTTAGCTAAGAAAGTAGAAGAACAAGAAGAGGATAATCAACTGCTAAGAGAAAGATTGTCTTGAATGGAGAAGCTCCTGGATGAAGTCCAAGAAAAGGTAGACAAGGTAAAGGATAAAATAAAATTGAAGGAAGAGCAAGAAGCAAAGGAAAAGGAATTGGACTTGGAGGAGGAAGCTCCAACACCTGACCCTGTTCTTTCTGAAGAACCCTTCTTGAAGGCACTGTAGGTCTTTAGTGGCAAATCTTTGGAAGGTGTGTCACTATTTAGTGGACAAATGGATCCTAATTCAGTAATGGACTGGATTGAAAGTATATAGAATCACTTTGAATGTGATGGTATAATAGAAGCCCAAAAGGTTAAGGTGGCCAAGTCAAGGTTGAGAGGTTCAGCTCTCACATGGTGGAAGTTTGTGCAAGGTGAAAGAGAGAAAGAAGGAAAGGGTCCTATAGTTACATGCAGAGGCATGGTAACCAAAATAAAGCAGACCTACCTACCTAATGACTATGAAGTTGAATTTCATAGGAGGAGACATAATCTTAGACAAAAATATTTGGATGTCCAAGCATACACCAAGGAGTTCCAAAAGTTGTGCCTCAGATCAAAGGTGGTTGAAGATGAAAGCATCAAGCTAGCAAGGTATTTGAATGGACTCAAGTGGTCTATTCAGGAAGACATGAGCCTAGTGAACTTCAAAACCATTCACCAATGTTATCAAATGGCCTTAAAGATAGAGGAGAAAGCCAAAAGAAAGCAAGAGAAAACCTCCAAAAGTAGAGGTAAAGGAAAAGACAGTAGAGGACAAAGAGGTGGCTATGGTGGAAGGAGTTCAGAATCAAGGGCTCAAGGAGAAGTCAGGTACTCTGAGCAGCAAGAAGGAAGCTCTAGTAGAGGTGGTAGAGGAAGAGGCTCTAGCTCTAGAGGAAGAAATGGTGGACAAGGAAGAGGCAGTTAATTTACCAATATGAAGTGTTACCACTGCAATCAAATGGGACACCCTGCCTATAGGTGTCCAGAGAAGGGTAGTACTTCTCATGGAGGTGATAAGAGAAATAATCTAGTTCATGATGAGACAAATGCAGTAGAGAAACATTATAAGGTACCATTGAATTCTGAGGAAGGTGAGAACCTCATGATGAGGAGAATTTTGATCAAGGAGCCGGTTAAAGAGGAACCAAGCCAAAGGAGGTCCCTGTTTAGGATAAAGTGTAAAATGATGGGGAAGGTATGTAGAGTCATCATTGACTCAGGGTCTACTAACAATATTGTGTTAGAGGAGATAGTCAGCAAGCTGAAGTTGACAAGGATACCCCACACCAATCCTTACAAGGTCACATGGCTCAATAAAGGCCAACATGTCTTGGTAAATGAACAAGCATGGGTGGAGTTCTCAATTGGTAGGTACAAGGACAAAGTCTTGTGTGATGTGTTACCTATGGATGCATGTCACTTGCTCCTAGGTAGACCATGGAAATTTGATTGCCAAGCTATGCATGATGGAGTGAATAACTCTTATACTTTCAAGAAGGATAAGGTAACATTCAGAATTCAATCACTGTTAGAAGATGCAGAGGTGCAGACAGCAGGTCCTAAATTGCTCATGGTTGGTGAAAAAGAGTTCTTAGAAGCCTTGGAAGAAGGAGAAGGAGTCGGATATGTAGTAATGTTAAGGCCAAGAGAGGTAAGTAATGACAAAGCAGCTGAGAAGCCAGAGTTACCTAAAGAAATATAGAAAATGTTGCAGACCTATGAAGGCATTGTGAGTAGTGGACAACCAGCAGCATTACCCCCTAAAAGAGCCATAAGTCATAGGATAGACTTGATACCAGGGGCTACCCTACCAAATAAGGCAGCCTACAAGATGACCCCTCAACAAAATGAGGAAATATCTAGACAAATACAAGAACTCCTAAACCAAGGTCTCATTAGAAAGAGTATCAGCCCATGTGCAGTACCCACTATCTTAGCACCTAAAAAGGGAGGAGAATGGAGGCTTTGTACTGATTCAAGGGCCATAAATAAGATAACCATTAGGTATAGGTTCCCTATCCCTAGGATTGAAGACCTCATGGATTGTCTAGGTGAAGCTAGGTACTATACCAAGATAGACTTAAAGAGTGGTTATCACCAAATTAGAATACATGAGGGAGATGAGTGGAAAACAACTTTCAAAACCAATGAGGGTTTATATGAGTGGCTGGTTATGCCATTTGGGTTGTCTAATCCCGTCCACATTCATGAGACTCATGAATGAAATCATCAAGACTACATTGGTAAAGTGGTGTATCTTGATGATATACTGATTTATAGCAAAACAAGAGAAGAGCACCTCAAACAGATAGAGTTGGTTTGCAAGAAGCAGTAGGAGGAGAAATTGATGATCAATTTAGAAAAGTGTGAATTCATCAAAACAGAGCTGGTGTACCTTGGATTTGTATTATCACATGGCAACTTGAAGATGGACAGTAGAAAAGTGGAAGCCATACTAAATTGGCCTACTCCAAGGACAACAACAAAGGTAAGAAGTTTTCATGGCCTTGCTCAATACTATAGGAAGTTTATAAGACAATTTAGTGCTATTTGTGCTCCTATGTTGGATACCATTAAAGGAGGGATGAAGACTAAGTTTGTATGGAATGAGCAAGCTAACAAAATTTTTTAGTTGTTGAAAGAAAAGATAGCTACCCAACCTGTTTTGGTGTTACCAAGCTTTGAGAAGCTATTCACTATTGAGTGTGATGCGAGCAATGTGGCTATTGGAGCTGTTCTCAGTCAAGAGGGTAGACCGGCAGCTTTTCATTCAAAGAAGTTAAGTGAAGTCAAGAAGAAGTATTCTTCTTATGACCTTGAGATGTATGCATTGGTCCAGCTGTTAAGGAAATGGAGGCACTACTTGCTTCCCAAAGAATTCATAGTGTATTCAGACAACCAAGCACTTAGTTTCCTGAATTCACAAGAGAAATTGAGTCACAAACACATGAAGTGGGTTGAATACTTGCAAGCTTACACTTTCAATATCAAGCACAAGAAAGGAGTACTCAATAAGGTGGCAGATGCCTTGAGTAGAAGAGTCCTCACCATACAAGAAATTCAGTTGAAGAGCATGGGAATAGATCATTTCAAGGATCTATATGTAGATGATGAAGATTTTGCAGAAATTTATAAGGTATGTGTTGAATACAAGAATCATTTTCATAGTAAATATGTTGAATATACTTTGCAAAGTGATCTTTTGTTTAAAGGGAATCAGTTATGTGTCCCTAGAGGCTCTATTAGAGAGAATTTGATATAAGAAAACCATAATGGTGCATTGAGTGGTCACTTTGGGATCACAAAGACTCAAGAACTTGTTCAAAGGTTTTATTATTGGCCAAGAATGAATCTAGATGTTAGGAGGTATGTGGAAAGTTGTAGAGTATGTCAAAAGTCCAAGGGTACTTCTTCAAATGCAGGCCTATATCAACCACTGCCTATTCCTAACAGGCCATGGAAATGCTTGAGTATGGATTTTGTAGTTGGGTTACCCAAGACAAGACAAGGCATGGATAGTGTTTATGTAGTTGTGGATAGAATTAGAAAAATGGCTCACTTTGTGCCATGTAAAACAACCAATTATGCTAGTCAAATAGCCTCTCTTTTCTTCAAAGAGATAGTAAGGATAGATGGGTTACCTATAAGAATTGTGTCAAACAGAGACACCAAGTTCATGAGCCATTTTTGGAAGACCCTTTGGCAGAGATTGGGAACTAATTTATCTTTTGGATCTGCATACCATCCCCAAACTGATGGTCAGACCGAAGTTATTAATAGAAGCCTTGGAAATATTTTAAGGTGCTTGACCAAGGAGTATGGTCAACAATGGGATCAGTTGATTGGACAAGCTAAATATGCCTATAATGACACTATGAACAGGTCAACAGGGAAGAGTCCCTTTGAAATTGTCTATGGTCTACATCCTAGAGGATTCAATGAGCTAAGAGACTTAAAGGATGGAGTCAAGGGAAGTGGATATGGTGATGATTTTGCCTATGCAATGTAGGAGATTCATGATACAGTCCGAAAGACATTGGCAGAAAACAACATGAAGCATAAGACTAAGGTGGATGAGCATAGAAGAGAAGTCCAGTTCAATGTTGGAGACTTGGTGATGGTGCATCTAAACAAGTCCAAGTTACAAAAAGGAGTTCCTCACAAGTTTCAGATGAAGAGGATAGGTCCCTGTCCTATCTTGGCAAAGTATGGAAACAATGCTTTTAGGGTGCAGCTACCGAAAGACAGTGGACTGTCCCCTATTTTCAACATTGTAGACCTAGTTCATTACAAAGGACCACCACCAGACATGGTTAAAAGTCTTAGTGAAGTCATCCAAGATGTGGAAGAGCTCAAACTAGCTTCTGCTACAGTCAAACAAGCTGACAGTATACTGGATACCAGGGTCTACAAGAAGACTAGAACCAAGGAATACAAGGAACATTTGATTAAAAGGCATTGTCAATCTGATGCTGATGCAATGTGGATCAAAGAATCAGAGTTCAAGAAGTTGGGCATTGATCTCAACTTACTCAATCCAAGGGTGGATTGAACTCTTTTGTTTTGGGGAGGATGGTGCAAAAGCACCTAGGCTAACCTCCATAGTTTAGGAATTTTTTGCTTGTATCTGACATTATCCAAGTTAGAGTAAGTGTGTGTTTATTTTGGACCTTAGAAGGTCATTTTTGTGGTTGGATGAATTAGTCATTAGGACTAAGATTCACCAAAGTTTAGTCATCATTGATAGTTTAGCTTTAATTAGCCTTCGTAGCTTAAGATGGGATTGGAGTCTTAAATATGTTCTAAACACATCTATGTTGTTAGAAAGATGCCAAGAGGCAGTTAAGGGAGTTGGATGCTCAAAATACAGGAGGTAGAGGTCCTAAGAGTTAGGATGATGGCATAAGGACAAGTTGCCAAATGTTGTTGCAAAGTTGTCATGGCAACATTTTCCATTATGGCAAATGTTGCATGCAACTCAGTTATCTTGGATCCCCTAAAAGATAGGAGTGTGGGATTGACCAACATCCCTAAAAACATGGAAAATGGCATCTATGAAAGGTGTGGCTCGAATCCACGAAGGGATTTTTTCTATAATCAAGCTTTTGGTTTTTGGAATAGAAGAAAGAAGTCTGTAATTTCTATATTTCCAATTTTTTTGAAGTAACAGTGTTATCAAGTGGATTGGATGTACTGATTTGACATTGCATTTGTGTTCATAGAGTAGTTCTAAGTCTTTTCCATTATGCAAGTAAGTTCATTTGAGTTAGTTTAGTGTTTTGATTAGATAGGTTAAGGACTAGAGGGTTTGCTGGTTCTATCCTGACCAGTTTACCCTTTTATGACTCCCCCATGAAATCTAGCCACGGGAATTTTCTAAGAATAGATGGAAATGTTAGGGGAGCCATTGTTCTATGTATATGTAGTGGTAGGATTCATATGGAGTTGAGTAGAAGTGTGCAATAACAAACCCTAAGCGAGCTTAGAGTGCCTAGTTAGAGGTTTGGCAGTGAAGAATTGAAGAACAGAGGCAGGGGATTAAGGTACAGTACAGATTAAGTACTATTCTAGGTAGAGTATGATCATATCCTAACATGTTAAGAGGATTGAGGGTCTGTCAATCAATTTGATTAGGATAGGAACAAGAAATCAGTGAAACCCTACGAATTAGGTCTTTTAGCCCTATTTGACCTAGATAATAGGAACCCAGTGTACGGAGGGCTCAGAGGACTAAAAATTTGTGAATCTTTTAGAGGAACAAAAAGGGTATCTGAATGTGAAATTGGTTTTCCAAATTGTTTGGAAAGTTTGAGCAAGAAAGTCAAAAAGGTCACTCTCAAGGGCTACAAGGAATTAGGCCTCATTAAGACAAAATCTTGGAATCGGTAAGAAAGAAGATTGGAGACCATCCAATATGGATCTAGTTGGATGTGTATGGCATGTTTCCAGTATCTCTGACACCCCTGTAATCAATTCAAGGTGTTGTGTGATGTTGGCACTTAGAGTCTTCTAAGTGTAAGAAAGAGTTTGCCTAGTACAAGTGTTGATAGTCTTTCAAGGTGAAGCACAAGTGTGAAACTCTTGGAGAGGAGTTGGGATAGGACTTGGTTAATCATCCAAGCCTAACAAGAACCTAGAAGATATCAGGTTCTAGGAAGAAGATAGGGAAAAGGTCTTTTTAGCTAATTGTGCAAGCAAGCCTAGGAACACTTACACCACGGCAAGACACAAAGCGCTTGATGAAACAACATGTCGAAGACCAAACTCCTGCTGAAATGTGTATCCTTTTCAATTAAAAAGATGAACCTTCACCTTGAACAGAACCACACTAACACCTAAAAATGTAATCCAGTGAATGCCACCAGTCTGCACATGGAACTCGAGGCATCAATACACAACAAACTAAATCCATGAATAAGTGTAGAATATCAAAAACAACTGAAGCCATGTGAATGTAAACCAATGCCAAAGTCATCAAAGAGGTGCCATTAATAAAGCATAAGGATCCAAACAGAGACTGATCATCAAAGAGAACCAACTGAAAGAGATTTTGTCATCAAGGAAAAACCATAAACAACTAAGATCCAACACATACCCATTAGCCACATGCAAAATCAATATAGATAATCCACATAATATGCCAATGTCATTAAAACTTGTAGAGATAGGATTTATGCCTAATGTCTATGGTTTGAGGGAAACATTATGAAAATATCAACATTTAACATCAAATTCCATGACAAATGCTAGCAAATATACTATAGATTCTACACTAAATTGGACTAAAAACTAGGCCCATTAGTAGGTTCTATATTTTAGTTACAAACTCCACTATGAGAATTATATTTGCTTAGTATAGTCACTAGGTCTTAGTCCACTATAATCATTGTCAAAGTAGTCTATGTATTAGTCATTGGTATTGTACTATTGTGCAAACATAGCACCATTGGCATGAATAAGTGTATTGGTGGCTATCAAGTTGGTTGTTGTCAATTGTTTGTCTTTATGTCATTATGCTAAAGTTGAATATTTACACAGTTTCGGCCTTAGAACTCGACTTAGGTAAATTTTCATTAGTTTTTCGTTTGCAATTCAAAGTAGTTTTGAGGTTGTTTATCAACTGTTTGATAGAATATCTCAGTACTATAGCTAAGTTGGTACATGTAGTTTCAAGTATTTTATAGTTTGAGAAATTAGAAGCATACTTTGCATTTAAATTGAGGTTCTCTTACACATTATTTGATAAGTCTTAGAATCCACTTTGGATGCATTTTGATCTTTATATAAACCTAAAACAAAAAGGGGAACATTTATTAGCTAGAAGAAGGTTGGAAGTAGACTATTAGATGAAATTTCTAAGTGCTGCAATTGAAAATTTACATCCAAAACAGCAAGGGACATTACAATTTTTTATGCTAGAAGATTTAGGTTTGATCTGATCAGGGACTCATTCACTAGTAAGGGTGAATGGGTCATGGTTAGGTATTTTTAAACTATTTTTGAATGATTTGCAATCTTTTAGTACTATCTTTCAGTTTCAAATTTTTCATAAATGTAATGTAAATGTGTAATAAAACTTGATGAAATGCAAGAAGTACAAATTTATTTTTATTTTCAAATGAAATTGTATGAGATCTAAATGTTATGCAAAATGATTGATTTTCTTTTGTATTTTTCATATTTAGAGAAATGGAAAACAATGTAAATCTAAACACTAGATGAGATGCAAGATTTCAATGCAAAAAAAGTAACCCTAAATGAGATCTTAATGAATGCAAGATCTAATCTAAGATGCAATGAGAGACTCCAAAAATTAGAAAATTGCAATGCTCAATATGTCAGGTTCACTATAATTAAACATGGAAAAATGTGCTCACCAAAATGTTTAATGAACAAGAAAATGAACCACTATTTTTCTAAGGGGTGATTCATTCAATTATGGGTATGACAATATGCAAATAATAATTGGAAAATGACCCTAACGATTATAGCAACTATGAGGGAATTTTTTAGAGCATAAAAAGCTATGTACCTTGTCAAAAACATGTTGTTTTAAGCTATAAAGGAATCATTCGCCTTCAGTGGAAAATGGGTCATTATTAGAGATTTTGAAACTGAGATCAGGGTCATGTTCCTTGATGTCTACACTCTTAAAATCCTAGTTATTAGATTTTTGAATTTTGTAGGTAATTTTGTAGCTTCAATTCTTAGATTTTTGATTTTGAATGATACCTTTGCAACTTGACAACTTTGACATTTTTTCTCCAAACTTGCTCCACTTGATCTTTAACCTATAAACCTTGGGTGTTGTCTTATGAAACAAAATTGCAAACTAACATGTAATGGCCATGAAGAATGTAGATCTTGGATCCTTGAATATGATGTGAAATAGTGCTAGTAATAGATCTTCAATGCTACACTCACAATATTAGCTCAACAACATGACATCAAACCCTTGACACGATGATATGATCTTGAATTGCTGCAAGAAACACTTGATAATCTACCTTAAAATGCATTATGAATGCTCTTGAAATGCTTTATAATTCTCTATTGAAATTGCTAGGATGCTTCATAAAATTACTAGGTCTTGTTAGGATAATTAACCCCTTATTTATACTAAGTTAGGAGACTAAACCCGAAAATCAAACAATTAAAGTCAATACCAGATCTAGAAAGAAACTTTATTAAATTCCCACCAAGATGAAATTTTAAAAAGGAGGTCCTCATTAAGGGAGGACCCATTTGCAATCTTGGGTGAATGGGTCCTAGCACCATTTTCCAAGAACTAAATTTTCCCAATTTAAATGTTATATTATTTAATTATTGGGTGTCAGGATAGATCTTCGGGAGGTGTCATAAATAAGGCTTAAATTTGAATTAAAAGGGCCCTAATTAACTCAAATCAACCACAATTAATTAAGACTACCCTAGATAAATGTGAAAATGTGTTACAACACTTTACAACACCTAAATAAGGTACACATTATGTACATTTCATTCAGAAAGGGGTTCATAAGGCTTAATTAAGTAAATATGTCTTGGAAAGGCATGAAAGTGTGTTACAACACTTCACAACACCCTTGCAAAGGACTAATTAAGGCATGTATTTTAATCAAATAAAGGTCCTAGAATGATGTGAATGTGTAAAACACATTTCAACACCACTCTAAGAAACCATTAGTCTAGTTTTAATCTTAATTATTTAAATCATGCAATGGAAAAGGCTACTTTTTCTATTACTACAACATCATAGAAATACTTCAACCCAGAATAGGAAGTTTAAATCATGCAATGGAAAAGGCTACTTTTTCTATTACTACAACATCATAGAAATACTTCAACCCAGAATAGGAAGTTAATGTTATATAAAAACTAACACATGAAACACACACCATACTACACCAAATCATGAGAAATATTGAATTCTAAAAGATCATACAATTAGCATAAGAAACATCCCAGGTCTGCACAACCTGAAACTAAACTATGAAGAAATGTGGAGAAAATACATTTTTCCCATACCACAACAAACAACACATATTCTTTTTGTGGTCTAGGAGAAATGTATTTTCTCCACGTTTCTTCATATTTTGTGTAGTGTAGGAAAATGCATACCATTGCATTTTCACACTTGTTTGGGCTAGACTTGCTTTATTTATGCCTTTTTTTAGCTTAATTGGTCCTATTTTGTGTCCTCAAGCCCTATGAATAATGCATTTTTTTGGTTAATCATGAAATTCTCCAATCCATAAATGATAATTTAATATCTCCATTGGTGTGTCCTTGATTTTTTAGTCGATACTAAAACACCACCTAGGGCATCTTAGTTCCCCAAGAATCTCGGGACCCTGATTTTTTAATATTTGGATTTGGCCCCTTCTTGTTGTCTATGCCACAAATTTTTAGGACTTGGGACTAAGATTCCACCCAGGGAATCTTGGTCCTTGAGTAATTTTTGGGATTTAATTTCAAATTTTTGTAGTATTTAGCCTCCTTTATTTAACACATTCATATGTCAACTTGGTGTGATATAATTTTGAGATATGAAGCCTAGCAATGTATATATAAAAGGTTCATTCATTCATTTCAATCCAATTCTTTTGTGAGAGAATTCATAATATCAAATTGAGTTCACAAGAGCATTCAAGAGTAGATTCATCAAGCATTTTGAGCCATTTTCAGATTCAAACATCATATCAAAGAGTTTTCTTGCATCATGTGTGTTGTGCTAACATTTGTGATGTAGGATTTTGATTCAAGCAAACAATTGAAGTCCTATCTTTCAAGCATTCAAGGTCCATATCCATTGTAGCCATTGGACACAATTTTGTAGACGTTATATGGATTTAGTGAGTTGTATCATTTCATGTTGTTCATTCACCATTTCCTTCATTATTTCTATTTCATTTCAAGGTTTAACTACGAACAAGGGGTTTGAGCAAGGCATGTTCTATATAGAAATGGCCCCTTGTCATTTTCTTGTGCTTTTAGGTCTTGTTTCATTATGTTTGGTCTATTTTTCTATTATTTTATATTCTAATGTGGCCTAAACATGCATATTTATGTACTAAAATTCAAATAATGACGCCTTGTGAAGGTGTTGTGAAGTGTTGTACAACATTTCTACACTCTTCCAGACTCTATTCTTTGCAATTCACCTAAAAATCACCTTCTTGTCACTAATCAAGTCCTATTTTGAAGTGTTGTAAAGACTTGTAACAACATTTCACACTTTTCTAGGCACAACTTCGCTATTTACACCTTTCTTATGCTTTATTTGACCCTTTTATGTCCTTATAATCTTTAATTAAGTGTATTTTTAAATGTAATCCCAACAAACAACATTAAATGCAAGATAATTCCCGACACCCATTTTTAGGTCCTAGGTGGGACCCATTCACCATGGGTGGAAAATGAGTCCCCTTTGGCTCCAAATTCAAAATAATTCAAATTTTCTTTTGGGTTTTTATTAAAAATTACTTGATGTCAGCCTGTGATGAGGTATTAACGGGTTAGTAAGGCACATGATGGTATAAATAAGTTATTTTCACCTCATTTTACATCTCCAACATTCACACATCATATTCAAGAAATCTCAAGAATTCAAGCATCTTACAACATCAAATCAACCACTATTCAAGTGTTGTGGAGCATCCATTGATACAACTTTAGATTTTCATCAACAAGGGTTTGGTAAGTTGATAGAATTTGCATGTTATTTGTTTATCTTTCTCTTGCATTTCATTATTTTATTAAGGGTTTGATTACCAAAGTGGGGTTTGACCAAGGAAAACCCCTTATTTGCTAACTCTCAACCATTTTCCCCCTCTTACATGTGTGTTTACAGACCTAGGTATGCAAATTTAACAAGCATTTAGGTGATTGAAGATTGGTCAACAAGTCAACTTGTGCTTCAAGTCAAACCATTCATATTTCAAGCTTGGAGAAGGTTTTATGTTCATTTCCTGCAGAATTGACTTTGGTAACCCGACAAGCAGACATTTCTAGATTTGGTGTTGCAGAGTTGTTTGTTGTTTTTTTATAATTTTGGGAAAGGACTGATTCGCCACCAGTGGTGAATGAGTCCAACCTTAAGACTGAAAATCTAGGTTTTGTCAGATTCCAGACCCCAACAAATTTCACTAGTAGTAGGACTAACTCACCATCCTAGGCAAATGAGTCCCACCAATGTTGAGTTTCAATAATCTTAGACAACATTCAAACTATTCTTGATTCCTCAAATCTTGCCCGTGTGCACCTTGATTCAGCCTTTGTCTTTCCATTTTGCATTTATTCATTCTTTAGATCTTTGTTTCCATATCAAAGTGTTTTTTCCAACATAGTTTAAATCTTAGTTTTGCATTCATAATCATTCATTTAAATCACTTAATTACATTTATTTCACTTCATTTATCTTAGATAACATCATACATAACATAATTTGAATGACCCCCTTAGCATTTTTGGCCCTACCTCTCTCCTTTTAGGTGAAAAACCCTAGAAGAGTTAGAGAAGTGCATTGGAGCCAAAAATATACGGTTCATTTTGGTGAACCAACATTTTGAACACTTTTCATTTCAGATTTCATTCATCTATTGCATCCTAGATTACATTTTCATCAACATTCAATTAGCATATTGTTTTGTTATTGCATTCTAGGACTTTTCATATTGCATTAGTGAAAGCTTTGTTTAGATTTCATTTTGACATTGCATATCATTGAAAAAACTAAAAATTTTCATTTTGCATCCTTAATTACATTCTGAACAACATTAGAATCGCATTAAAATTTCTAAAAAGCACAAAAAAATATCATACTGGGGCTCATTCGCCACCTAGGGCTAATCAGTCCCTCTGCACTTTTTACACAACATTTTCAGACATTTTCTGGCATCTTCCTGCATTACGGTTTTCTATAGTTACTTTCTATTTTTCTTTCTAAATTCTCTATTTTCAGCTATTTTTTCAATCTTAGTTAACTTGCATCATGGAATTTTCTTTCAATAAGTTTTGGAATTCATTAAAATATTTGGTAGACATGTCCAGTTGTGCTTTTGGTTGTGATCCTAATGACCTTGAGCTTCCTCATGCTCCTTCAAATCCTCATGATTGTGCTCCTCATGATGTAGAAATCATTAGAGAAGACTATGATAGCATGAACAAGTTCTTAAATTAATTCCTTGACAAACCTGAAGCCAATGTAGCCTTCTATCCATCCATGCAGACACAAAATCTTCCTACTGTTGCACCTCTTGATCACTTTGCATACTTACATCCTCAAATCAATGAAGGACCTAAGGTCCCTCCCTCAAGTGGACCTAGTCCCTCTAAAGAAACACACCCTCACCCATTTTATGACCACAAAGTCACAAACACTCCCATAAACCTTGAAGAAATATATGGCAAAGGATTTTCCATTCTAAGAAAACAAGTTTGTGACATAAAACATGAACATGGCATTCATCAATTTCTTGAACAATAGTTGACCGATGCACACAAAATAGGATTAGGATATCAAGATCCTTCTCATCCTGATAGACCTCCTTTTCAACCTAGGATACTTCAAGATGCTAGTACAGTGATCTTGGATGCTCCTCCTAACTTGAATGTTCTCCTTTGACATGAACAACCATTACCCTCTTCTATTGACAAGGATGCTAAGATTCCCATGGGTCCTCTTCTTCCTTCTATTCATGGAGAAGGAGAATCCAACAAGCCAAAACGACCAAGGTACAAATTAAAGAAACTCAAGTTTCCTACGCATCCTCCACCTGAATGTGAAAGGAGACTTCAACTGCTCTTAAACAAAGGCCTTATACTTTTACCACCTATGAATAGGTTGGTTATTCATCCTAAAGATTCCAACATACAATTTTGCAAATATTATCGCATTCTTGGTCATCGAATAGAAGAATGTCAGACATTGAAGAACATACTGGATATGTATCACTTCACTGATGTCAATTCTTTCCCCATCATACCTTAAATCAACCAAATCTCATCATCATCCCATAGTTGTAGAATTCTTTATTCTCACTATCACATGATCCTTTTCCATCATTCACCTCAGCTCATTCTTTCCTTTACACTTTGTGGGGGCAAGAAATTGCTAGCCTTGTCCTTGTAATGCATTTTTCTTTATCTCTTAACTATGCTAATCCTTTTCCGCTTAGTTGCTTAAGATTGAGAAACCAATAACTTAGTTAATGGTTGACTTCCATGTGTGTATCATGTTCCCTCATATTGTATGTTCAGTTTTTTCTCTCGTCGTATGCTTCTTCTATTTATATCTCTATTCTTCTATATGTTGTGCATCTTCACTTTTTCTCCTTTTTATTTTGTGTTTTCCTTTTTGGGATGATGCAAAGCATTGAGACGTGCTATTTCTCCTCCATGTTCATCTAATTGTTCCCTTTTCCTTTTGTCTTTTTCTTGTGATTTCCTTTTGGGGATGACACAAGGCATTGAGATTGAAATTTCTCCTTCATGTTGACCCAAAATATTTTCCTTTTCTTTCACCATTTCATTTTCTTTTTGCTTGTATTTTCCTTTTGGGGATGATGCAAAGCATTGAGGCCGCAATGTCTCTTCCATGTTGACCTAGAACAAACTTTATTTTTCTTTTATTTTCGCTCTCTTTGTGTCAATTTCTAGTTCTATGTGCTTTGGGGAATGATGACAGTTTTGAGCTCTTTCATAAAAATATTTCAGCAACGAACATACTGACCCCAAAACCATAGATCCCTTATGTGTTTGGTGTGCTCTATTTCGGGGGGAAAATCCTTTTCTTTGTTTTTTTTTTTGTTGAAATGATGTAGCCTAACTTTGAAACATATGACTTGGCATAGGGCTTTCCAAGATTGGCTCTCCTATCTTTTTTTCCTTTTTGCATTTTATTTCCTTCTGTACTTTAAAGTAATTGCTCATAGAACAATGTGTAGCAATTCCTTTAAAGTGGGTGGCATACATTACCATTAATTCATTTGCATTCTTTGTTCCTAGTGTAGCCTTTTCATTTCATACGATGTGTTTGTCACTTTTTGGATGATAGTTGGAGTGATGCCCTTCATAAGTGTGATCTATTGTATCATATTACATTCCTCTTGGTGGCTTGATGTGACACACTGCATCCCCTAAGTTGTGAAAATTCTATTCTTTGATTGGTCCTCTCTTGGATACATTAGACACAATGTTCCCTAAGTGACAGACCTTGCATGAATTTAACAAGACTCCTTTAAACATCTTTTACATTTTACTTTTTTGCATTTTACATTTTGCATTTTCTCCACCTTGCATAACACAACTTGCATTCTTGTGGTACCTTCCTTCTTGTTCATGAGTTCTAATCATACAAAGTTTTTCTTATCTCATGAAGGATGAACCAACATTTTTTCTTGTGGTGCCTTGTTAATGTTATTAGGAGGTATAACTTTGATATGGTTGAGCAAGAAGCCCATCTAGTGGTATGACTTTTCCCCATAGCTACCCTTTTGTTTGTGACTGCATACCAGCTATCATATGTATCTCCCTTTTTTTGGCTTTCTCACCTTGTAGATAATTAGAAGTTTTGTGGCTCTAGAGTGAGTATACTTGGGCCTTCTCACCCAATGGGCTGTCATGAGTTCTGTCACCCCAGAGTGAGTATACATTCTCAATTATCCTAGATCTAATCCACAACTACTTGGACAAATGATCG
Source organism: Sequoia sempervirens (assembly GCA_007258455.2). Lineage (NCBI taxonomy): Eukaryota > Viridiplantae > Streptophyta > Pinopsida > Cupressales > Cupressaceae > Sequoia > Sequoia sempervirens. The sequence goes on from VDFB02000015.1 coordinate 490,384,842, forward strand.
AAGCTTCATTTGATTCTCTCATTTCAACACTTGTGTGTTCCTTTGTTCTTATTCTTAATTTTCCATGGGATCTTCATCCTAGGGGCTTGATCATCCCTCTTGATTGTTGTTATTCCATCTTGCTAACATAAGTGCATTTGAACCCTCCTCTTGATGTTCATTGCTACTTTAGTGTGAGTTTGAAGTAAGTTCATCCTCTCACTAAAGTGGGGGATAAATGTGCCATAAAAAAATGTCCCCTTGTCATTTTCATGGCCTTTTAGGCCTTGTTACATGATTTTTGGTCTATTTTTCTTTGGTTTTATATTGTAATGTGGCTTGAACATGCATATTAATGTAGTAAAATTAAAATAATGACATCTTGTGAAGGTGTTGTGAAGTGTTGTAAAACATTTCTACACTCTTCTAGACTCTATTCTTTGTAATTCACCTAAAAATCACCTTTTCATCACTAATCAAGTCCTATTTTGAAGTGTTGTAAAGACTTGGAATAAGATTTCACACTTTTCTAGGCACAACTTCACTATTTACACCTTTCTTATGCTTTATTTGACCCTTTTATGCCCTTATAAGCTTTAATTAAGTGTATTTTTTAATGTAATCCTAACAAACAACATTAAATGAAAGATAATTCATAACACTCGTTTCCAGGTTCTAGGTGGGACCCATTCACCATGGGTGGCAAATGAGTCCTCCTTGGCTCCAAATTTAAAATAATTTGAAAATTTTCTTTTAGGTTTTTATTCAAAATTACTTGATGTTGGATTGTGATGAGGTATTAATTAGTTACTAAGGCACAAGATGGTATAAATTAGTGTTTTTCACCTCATTTTACATCCCCAACATTCACACATCATATTCAAGCAATCTCAAGCATTCAAGCACCTTACAACATCAAATAAATCACTATTCAAGTATTGTGGAGCATCCATTAATACAACTTTAGATTTTCATCGACAAGGGTTTGGTAGGTTGATAGAATTTGCATTTTATTTATTTATCATTCTCTTGCATTTCATTATTTTATTAAGGGTTTGATTACCAAAGTGGGGTTTGACCAAGGAAAACCCCTATTTTCTAACCCTCAACCATTTCCCCCCTCTTGTATGTGTGTTTGTAGACCTAGCTATGCAAATTTAACAAGAATTTAGGTGATTGAAGATTGTTTAACAATTTAACTAGGTGCTTCAAGTCAAACCATTCATATTTCAAGCTTGGAGAAGGTTTTCTATCCATTTCCTATAGAATCGACTTGAACAACCTGACAAGCAAACATTTTGAGATTTGGTGTTGTGGAGTTGTCTCCTAATTTCTCAGAATTTTGGGAGAGGACTAATTTTCCACCAGTGGTGAATGAGTCCCACCTTAAGACTAAAAATCTAGGTTTTGTTAGATTCTAGATCCTGACAGTTACAAACTTGATTCCCGACATAGTTAACCAGTAGCAAGACTAATTCGTCACCCTGGGTGAATGAGTCCCACTGTTGATTTTCAATAATCTCACAACATTCAGACCATTTCATATTCCTCAAATCTTTCCCAGGTGCACTTTGATTCAACCTTTCTCTTTCCATTTTGCATTTATTCATTCTTTAGTTCATTGTTTTCATATCATAGTGTGTTTTCCAACATAGTTTAAATCTTAGTTTTGCATTCATAACCATTCATTTAAATCAGTTAATTTCATTTAGTTCACTTCATTTAGCTTAGATAACATCATACATAATATAATTTGAATGAACTGGTTAGCATTTTTGGCCCTACCTCTCTCCTTTTAGGTGAAAAACCCTAGAAGAGTCAGAGAAGAGCATTCGAGCCAAAAATCTACAGTTCAAGGCAATCCCCCATTCACTAACAAACAACAAGGTTTTCCCTTCTTGCATATTTTTGATTGTAGATCTAGGTTGAATTCTTGAAGATCCCTTGGAGTGTAAATTTTTTAAAGTTGTAAAGTTGCATTTCAAAGTTGTCATCTTCACACAAACTCACCTACAGGCCACATTTAGAAGATTAAGAACCTGAGATTTGAAGACAAGCAAGTGTAGACCTTGGAGCTCAGGATCTTGTTTGGAGTTACCAGAAATTCAAAATGGGACTAATATTCCATCTTTGGTGTCTTAGTCCTCCAAAGCTTATTTTTAAAATATTTTTTGAGATCTGGTTCTGAGATATGAAGACTTCATATTGGCCCCGAAAAAATAGTAGCGGGACTAATACACTATTCAACGCATCTTAGTCCTCCCTGGAATTTATGAACAACATCTTTGCATTTCCAGACTCCTCACAACATCTCTAGACTTCCCAAGTACACACATATTATCTCCCTATTGCATAATTTCATTATTTGCATCTCTCATTTAGCTTACATTCATATTTTTCTTTTCCAAGAATTTGCTTGGTGGTGAACCCCTTATAATTCTTAGAACCTCTCCTAGGACCTTCCTAAAGGCGAATTGACTCATCTTGTGAGGTTGTTAGTCAATCCAATTGGGACTCTTAGGACAATAGTGAATGGTTGAATAGAAAAGTGTGATATCTTTTAGGTATCCATTTTTCCTATTCATCATTTTGGTGAACTCAACTTGTAAGAGTTCATTTCACTTCTAATTTGGAGTCCATTAGTGTCCTTAGATCTAGATTGCATCTTGTATTAGTGAAATTGCATCTAGGGTTTACTGCATTTTGCATTAATGAAATTGCATTTAGGGTTTTCTATATATTTGCATTAGTTAAAGTTCATATAGGTTCCATCTTTACTTTATTACATCATTTAATTTCATTGAAAAACTAAAAAGTGCATTGTTCATCATCTTAATTGCATTTAGACACATTCTTATTGCATTGAAAATTGAAAAAAATATGCATTACACATTGCATTCAATTTCTTGTTCTTAGTTACTTTTCCTTGCACTTATTTCAACATTTTTCTATTTTTGAGCATTAGTATTTTGCATAGGAAATTTTTAATCATTGTTGGCATTCCATAATTCACTATTTTTTGCAAAAAACCTCTACTAGTACTAAAATGTCCTTCCTAACGTCCTCATCCCTCTTAGGATTTTTGCTTCAGAAATCTCCCTCTATTGTGTGCTATTTGTTTTCTAGAACTTGAGAATCTCACTAGGAGGACCAAGATGCCCTTCCTAGCATCTTAGTCCCTGTTGAATTTGATTCTTTAGTTTGTTGAATTTGAAATTGATTTTCTGTGTTTTTTTTGGTTGCCTTTTTTTTCAGTTTTAGTTTCTAGATTTGTTGTTATTTCAATTTCTTTCATTTCAAATGTAATTGCAAGCATAGGAGAATGTGTTCATTGCACTTTTTTTGGTTTATTCCTTGTATGAGTTGTTGTACTTGGTGTCCTACTGCTAATACTATGTTTAGATGAAGTGTGAGACTCATGGCATCCTTGGATAAGACACTCATGTATCTTGGGTTATTAATCTCTCTTACTTATGGTGCTGGCATTAGTTCACTAGGTATGGATCATACCTTTGACACCTCTTTTTCTATGCCTACCATACCTACAAGTTTTTTTCCAAGTGTTCAAACAATGGTGGACCATATTTTTCAAGAAAACATAATAAAAATGCATGAATATTTAGTCCATTCACAAGATAGTGTGAGTACTAAAAACATTGCAAACACTATTATACCTACCATAGAAAACATTCACCCCATGATGTAAAGTGATGAAGGATTAGAAGTTGTGCATAACTAAGCTCAAATATTTAGAAAACACCTCCCTGCCACCACTAATGGTTCTCAAGCTTCAAACAATCTACCCATCCAAGGAGGAAATCAACCTCCTCCCTCTTCTACCATAGCCTCAATTACAACCTATACCAATCCTCAAATGACCACAACAATGCAACCAACTAGTAGCATCCTTCCTACCTTGAACATTGCCAATAGTGCTCGTTATACCTATGTGGCATCTAATCTTAGATCTCCTCCTATAAGAAATCCATTCATTAGCCCTTCCAACACATACATACCACCACCATATTCATCTCTGTCACACACTACAAGAAATGATCCCATTATTAACCATCTCTTACAAATTCTTTCATCCATTCAACGTTGAGTCTCCATTATAAATCAAAATAAAAATGGTCCACCTTCATATTATGTAAAGAGAAATCCATTGTCCTTGGAGATATTAAGAACCCTACTGCCACAAGGTATAGAGATCCCTAGATTTGAGAAATATGGAGGAAAGGGAGATCCAACTAATCATGTTAATTCCTTTATTGCTTTGTGTAGTGACTTTATCCTTGAAGAAAAACTTTTAGCTAAATTTTTTCCCCATTCATTGAAAGGAATTTCCATGGATTGGTTTTTTTCATTACCGAATAACTCAATTTGTTCTTTCAATGAACTTGTTGAGGCCTTTATTAACCATTTCCATGTACACATGGTCCCTAAAATGATGTGGGATTATTTGATGAGATGCAAGCATAATGAGGGTGAAAAATTCATTCACTTTATTTCACTCTATGAATTGCTTTATGCCTAAATCAATGTGAAAATTCTTGATTCCCACCTTCAGAAGATGTTCGTAGAGAACTTACAAAGCAAGATAAGGGATAAGTTCACAATGATGAAATTCCTCTCATCTATGCATTTATGCACTACCATTCAAGACTATTAGAATTCCCTAACTAGTAATGAGCCAAAAACCACCCCTACCCATCCTGAAAAGACATAAGCATCAAACAAAACACTTACCAACCTTTTGAAACAAAAAAAAAGCTTCCTTTAGCTAAATTCCACCTCTCAATCTACCCAACAAGCTGATACCCAAGTAACTGCTATAAAGAAGAATAATCCATATATCTTTGGGGATATGCAAAGACAATTTACTCCCTTACCCGACACACTCCACAATGTTATGACCAAAATCTTAAACAAAAACATGCTTACCTTACCCCCTATTCAACCTCTTGACCCTAGCAATCCACTACCTACAAAATTTAGACACAATTCCTATTATGCTTATCACCAACAAAAGCCAAATGATACAAAACATTCCAAGTGTCTTAAACATCTTGTGCAAGACCTCATTGATTCCAATCATATCCAAATTGGAGGTGTAAATGACAAAGGTAATAAGTTTGTAGCTCCTCCCAACAAAAACTTGAAAATATTTACCAATCCCATGCCCAAACATAATATTTCATTTGTTAAGACTAGTGAAACTAAGCCCAATGTGATGAACATTAACATGGATGATGAGAATATAAGCAATCATGAACAAATTCCTATGAATGATGATGAAAAAAATCCTATGGATACTAATGAAAAAGGTCCTATTGATACAATGATAGGATTGGTTGACATAGAGCCTTGTAAACAACAAACATTGACATTACTTTCTCTTCAGAAGAAATAATTAAACATGCACTTGATGGTCCTCTTTACTTGGCTAGAAGAATCAATAACAAGGCCACTCCTGGGATTTTAGTTAATCCCATATATGGAGAGAATGTGATCACAAAAGAACTTTTATATGTGCATGAGCTCACTCAAGATAGATATGATAAACCAAAAGCATGGATCAAAACACATGATAGTTTTGCTCATGCTACAATGGGGTTGATCACACTCCCCTTACAAGTAGGACAAAAGAAATCAAATGTATCATTATATATCATATCTAATTTGGACTAATTTCATGTGAAGTTAGAATATAAATTGCTTCTCTCCATGAATGCAGTCCCATCCATTTTCCATAAGTTGTTAAAGTTTCCAGTCGGCAATGAAATATTTACTGTAAACCATAGCAGCTTTAGAACCTCATATTCTTTTGGCAGCTTTTCCTTAGATTATTTTTGGCCTAAACCTATGGAACCTATCCAACCCCATGAAGACTTCCTTTCTCTATCCTACCAAAAGTTCAAAGCCAAATGAATAGCCAGAATATCCCTTAATAACTTGTCTCCACCCATGCTTGAACCTCCACCACCTAAAGAAAACAATGTTCAAACCCTGCCAACAAACCAAGACACAACCATGAAGAATCCCTTGCCTATTCCCTACAAGAGACCTAGAGAAAACTATACAAGTCCTAGTCCACCACCTAAGAAAATTTATAAAGTCAAAGAGAAAGTGGTTAAATAATCTTCCATGTTTTCTTCTTTTCTTCCCTCATAAGAAGGAAAGGAACCTATGGTTGAAAAACTCGCTCCTACACAAACGCAACTCGAAAATCATAATAAATAATTTGCAATGCTAGAGAGCATAGGCATAGACATCATGCTATTGCCCGAAAGATGCATAATGATAACAAAATTGAAAATCAAGTCCAAAATTTACAAAAAAAAAAATGATGACCCTCCTCTCTTACCAGAACAAACAAATATTACATCTCCAACACAACAACGACTTGTATCTTCTATGGATATTATCAATTGTCCTCCTATTGTGGTTAAATTGGATGATGATGAGGAAACAGTTAAAATTGATGAGGAAGTGCATAATGAATTGAATTTATTATTTTCCTCTTCCATGAGCTTAAACTATAAAAACCATGATGACCCTCCTAAACCGAGTGATTTGCCATGTGTTGAACTTGTAAATTATCCTAGTACAACACTTGATATCATCCCTCTCACTAGTGATCTACATTCTTCATATACTAAACAATACTGGGATTTGGATGACCTACTAGATGGTTGACTTGCATGTGTTTTACTAGTTTGTTATTTCTTTTCTTTTTCTTTTTCTTTACTTTTATTTTTGTTCGATTGCATGTGTGTAATGTAATCCCCTATGATATTATGTTTGATGTTCGTCCCTCTATGTGCATTCATCTATTTGTACCTTCATTCTTATATATGTTGTATACTTTTAATTGACCTTTATCTTTACTTTCATTTTTTTTTCTTGTGTTTTCCTTTTGGGGATGACACAAGGCATTGAGATGTTCATGTCTCCTTCATGTTGACCCAAAATATTTTTCATTATCTTTTCTTTTCCTTTCATTTTTCTTTTCATTTGTCTTGTAGTTTCCTTTTTAGGATGATGCAAGGTATCGAGACACCCTATGTCTCTTCCATGTTGACCCAAAAGGATTTTCTTTTTTTTTTTCACTCTCTTTGTGTCATTCTTCTAGTTCTCTGTGTATTTGGTGGATGATGACAATTCCAAGCTCTATAACATTGTGGCCAAGAACATGCTAACCCTAAATACATAGATCCTGTATGTGTTTTTGGGGGGAAACCCCTCCTTTCTCTTTTACCTTTTTCATTTGGCTACTTTAAATAAATTTCTCATAGCATGGTTTTAGAAATTTCTTTAAAGTGGGGGAATACTTTGGCATTACTTTGGCATGATTGCATTTTTTTTTCCTTTTGATGTGAACCTTGATGTGATTTTCTTTATTTATGTGATGTGTTTTTCCTATTGGTGGTGTCATTGGGTTTGACTTCCTCTAAGAGTGTGATATTTCCTTGTCCTCTCTTCGAAACATTAGATATAATGTTCCCCAAGATGAGACCTTGCACTTGTCCTCTCTTGGAAACAAGATGAAACCTTTTACTCTTGTCCTCTCTTGGAAGCACTAGGTATGATGTTCCCCAGGATGATACTTTGTATTTATCATCTCTTGGAGATGTAAAGCATTATGTACCCTAAGAGTAAAACCTCACATGAACTAAGAAAAATTTGTTTGAATATTCATCTTTCTTGTTGCATTTCCTTTTTGTCCTTATTAAAGTCATGGAGGTATGGCTTTGATACAAACTGCCTTGGGGTTCACCTAGTGGATACCTAGCTCCCACTAGCCCTCATGAGCATGTTCTTTTGTACCGTATTAAATTCATGGAGGTATGCTCTGATATGGTCCCTTGGGGCTTACCTAGTGAACACCTAGCTTCACTAGCCCTTTTGAGTACATTTTCTTTTGTTCTTATCATAGTGATGGGGGTACAACATTGATATGGAATTCTTGGGGCCCACCTTGTCGACACCTAGCTCCAACTAGCCCTTTTGAGTGTGTATTTTTTTTGCATAGTGGACAATGCATTCTACTTGTAGGCTTTCTTTTTGCACAAATAGCCTAGAACCGGTCCACCGTGTTGGACAGCCAATCGAAGCTAAATCCATTGTAGTTTTCCTTTTTCCCTTTTCCTTTCACCTTTTTCTTATCTTTGATGGTGTATGTTTTTGATTTGGTTATGGCATCATATATCATCCACAAGCATGTTCTTTTTTCCTATGTTATTTTTTCCATATGATATTAATCTTGGAGGCTTGGCCACCCTCTTGATTATTGTCACCCTATCTTACTAGCATTTGTACATATGAACCCCTCTTGATTGTGTGGTTAGCTACATTAGTGTGAGTTTGATGCAAGTTCATCCTCTCACTAAAGTGGGGGCTAAATGTAGTGTAGGAAAATGCATATATTTGCACTTTCACACTTGTTTGGGCCCACCTTGCTCTATTTATGCTTCTTTTTGTCTTAATTGGTCATATTTTGTGACCACAAGCCTTATTAATAATATATTTTTCTAGTTAATCCCAAAATTATCCAATGCATAAATGATAATTTAATGACTCCATCGATGTGTCCCTAATTTTTGGATTGGAACTTAAACACCACCTAGGGAATCTTAGTCCCCCAAGACTCTTGAGACCTTGATTTTTGGATATTTGGATTGGACCCCTTCTTGGTGTCTATGACCAAAGTTTTTAGGACATGGGACTAAGACACCACCTAGGGTATCTTAGTCCTTGAGTCATTTTTGGGATTTAATTTCAAATTCTGGTAAGATTTAGTCTCCTTTATTTAATGCATTCATATGTTGGCTTGGTGTGATATAATTTTAGGATATTAAGCCTAGATAAGTATAAATACAAGGTTCATTCATTCATTTCAATCGAATTCATTTGTGAGAGAATTCATAATATCAAATTGAATTCACAAGATCATTCAAGAGAAGATTCATCAAGCAATTGGAGCCATTTTCAGATGCAATCATCATATCAAAGAGTTTTCATGCATAATGTATGATGGTGTGCTATCATTTATGATGTAGGATTTTTATTCAAGCAAGAAATTCAAGTCCTATCTTTCAAGAATTCAAGTTACATATCCATTGCAGCCGGGTATGTGTAGGATCATCATGGAAAAAATAGGCCCTTAAATGGCAAAAAATTTAGAAAAATCAGAGTTAGGCAACTTGACTTAAAAATTTGAATAGTTTATCTATATTATTTAAAAAAAATGTAAGAATAGAGTCTATAGAAAATTGAATGTAGAGTATAAACTACTAGGTTTATTGAAAAAAATAAAAAATCTATTTGGTGAAAATTTGAAATTTCAATGCAGTAGTACTTAAATTTTAGGGAAAAAATAAGAAGTAAATGTCTGTCTGATCACCCTAACAAAAATAAAATGATCATATTTTCTTATAATTTTTTAGATATAAGTAGAAGACTCATGTCTCGATGTGTGCATATATTTTTGTAAAATTTTTCCAAGTAAATAATTAATTATGATTTTTTTATTACAAATTTTAAAAAATATAAAAACTCATATGTCTGGCCACCTTAACATGGTCAAAACTTCATGAAATTCAATTTTTCTTTTTCTAATCCTATATTATGTGAAGCATAGAATGTGACACATGTTTTAGATTAAAAAAATGTGATACTGTTTGAAAGCTATATATGTTTTTTAATCAACCTATCAATCAAGACTTTAGTCGTAATTCAAATAGAAAATGAATAATAATTGTTTATTAAATTCAAATTAAAGCATAATTTATATTGATGGAAATCTAAGAATTTCCTTTAAAAACCCTTTTCATTTCATCAATTTTGGGTAAACGAAAAGTTTCCAACCACATACCCTACACATACCCATCATATCACCACTTTTTGCCTCATCATGATCCTACACATACCCAACCATTGCACACAAGTTTGTAGACTTTATAAGGTTTTGGTGAGTTGCAATAGTGCATGTTGTTCATTTACCATTTCCTTCATTATTTCTATTTAATTTCAAGGTTTAACTACCAACAAGGGGTTTGACCAAGGAAAACCCCCATTCACTAACAAACAAGTTTTTCTCTTCTTGCATATTTGTGATTGTAGATCTAGGTTGAAGTCTTGAAGATCACTTGGAGTGCAAAGTTGTCAATGTTGCAAATTTTCATTTCAAAGTTTTTATCTTAATGGAAACTCACTTACATGTCACATTCGAAAGATTTAGTACCTGAGATATGAAGAGAAACAAGTGCAAACCTTCAAGCTCAGGATCTAGTTCGAAGTTAGCATATATTTAATATGAGACCAATACAACATCTTGGGCATCTTAGTCCTCCTAGGCTTATTTTTTAGATATTTTCTAAGATCTAGTTTCGAGATCCGAAGAATTTGTATTGGCCCCAAAAAATAGCAGCAGGACTAATATGCCATTCTGCGCATCCTAGTCCTCCCTGGTATTTCTGAACAACATCTTCACATTTCCAGAATCTTCATAGCATCTAAATACTTCCCAGGTACACACATATTATCTCCCTATTGCATAATTTCATTATTTTCATCTCTCATTTAGCTTACATTCATAGTTTTAGGTCATTTTGCATATCACATTGTGTTTTCAAATATTTGTCTTTTCCAAGCATTTGCTTGGTGGTGAACCCATTGGAATTATTAGAACCCTTCCTAGGACCTTTCTGATTGTGAATTGAATCACCTTGTGAGGTTTTTAGTCAATCCAATTAGGACTCCTAGGACAATAGTGAATGGCTGAGTAGAAAAGTGTGATATCCAGGTATGTGTAGGATCATCATGGAAAAAAAAGGCCCTTAAGTGGCAAAAAATTCAAAAAAATTAGAGTTAGGCAACTTGACATAAAAATTTGAATAAGTTATCTATATTATTTCAAAAATATGTAAGAATAGAATCTGTAGAAAATTGAATGTAGTTTCTAAACTACTAGGTTTTTTCTAAAAAAAAAATCTATTTCGTGAAAATTTGAAATTTCAATGTAGTAGTACTTAAATTTTAGGGATAAAATAAGAAGTGGGTGTCTATCTGACCACCCTAACCACAATAAAATGATAATATTTTTTTATAAGATTTAGATATAAGTAGAGGACTCATGTCTCAATGTGATGCATATTTTTTAGTAATTTTTTTCCAAGTAAATAATTAATTATGAATTTTTTATTACAACTTTTTTAAAATATAAAAACTCGTATGTCTAACCACCTTAACTTGGTCAAAAATTCATGAAATTCAATTTTTCTTTTTTTAATCCTATAGTATGTGAAGCATAGAATGTGGCGCATGTTTTGGATTCAAAAAATGTGATACCATTTCAAAGCTATAGATGTTTTTCAATCAGCCTATCAATCAGGACTTTAGTCATAACTTGAATAGAAAATGAATAATAATTATTTATTAAATTCAAAGTAAGCATAATTTATATTGGTAGAAAGCTGAGAATCTCCTTTAAAAACCCTTTTTGTTTCATCAATTTTGGGTAAAAAAAGTCATTAGCCACATAACCATCATAATGCCACTTTTTGGCCCATCATGATCCTACACATACCCATCTTTTAGGTATCCATTTTTCCTATTCATTATTTTGGTGAACTCTACTTGTGATAATTCATTTCATTTCTGATTTGGAGTCCATTAAGGTCCTTGGATCTAGATTGCATCTTGCATTAGTGAAATTCCATCTAGGGTTTATTGCATGTTGCGTTAGTGAAATTGCATTTAGGGATTTCTATATTTGCATTAGTGAAAGTGCATATAGGTTCCATCTTTACCTTATTTCATCATTTTATTTCATTGAAAAACTGAAAAATTTCATTGTTCATCATCTTAATTGCATTTAAACACATTTTTACTGTATTTAAAATTGAAAAAAATTGCATTCTACATTGCATTCAATTGCTTGTTCTTAGTTACTTTTCCTAGCACTTATTTGGACATTTTTCTATTTTTGAGCATCAATATCTTGCATAGGAAGTGTAGACACGTAAAATATACTGATTGACATTATGCATCTAATCCTGACTTACTAACATCGTTTCTTCCTGAATCATCTCTCGGTCTAACCATTTAGTCAAATCTCCTTATCTGATTAAATTCATCAATTTCTCTCTCTTAATTAAATAAATCATTTTATCTAATTAAGTCAATCTCTTTTTTTAATTAAATCAATCCATCTAATCTAATTGTCCCTATTTAATTAAATAATCAGTTATTTGATTAAATCTATAAAGTCTATCCATTAAATTAAATAAATTAAAACCTTATTTGATTTAGTCTAACACCATCTCTTTTAATTAAATAAATCAAAATCCTCATTTAATTAGCCTCTTATCATATTCCTCTCTTATTTGATTTTAATAAATCCATAAATTTGAGTCAAATAGGTCACATCATCTAACCTCTCTCATTAAATTAATTAACCCTTAATTAATTTAATCTCATCTCATGTCCCATCCTCTAGATAATGCAAGTTGCACATGAAAATAGATTTAATTCATTTATTAAATCTCTATTTTCCTCACAAGGCATCTTTTAGAATATTCTCTCAATTTGAATTCAAAAATTCCAAGTCAACATGTACATCCAACAAGGCAATAAATTCATCTTACATGTCCTTTTCCTTGAGCCAGGTGGCATTTATTGCATTTTCCCTTCCCTCTTACATGTCATTTCAACAATTTGAAATTTAAAATTATGCATTTATTGGCACAAACCCCAAATATTGCACATCCTCCATCCATTCATAACTTGACAAGTGGCATTTTTCCATTGGATGAATGCTAGTCCCACATTGCTCAAATTTGGACATTCATCCATCTTGGAATTCTATAAATAAAGAGCTCATATCCTCATTTCATCATCCACAAATTATGCAAAGTTACCATGCTCAAATATCTCTCAAATTTCATCCATTATCCTTGAGTTCATAGCTAGGTTTTTGCATATTTTTGGCTTGGAGCACTCATCTCTCACCAACAAAGTGGATCAATCATCTTCGACACATCAAGTTTTCATCTTAGGAATTGGGAAAGGGCCAATTTTCACATCAAATTGGCACCAATTCCCCCATGGGATCATGACTTTTCACATTTAAATTAGGATTCAATCTATGTTGTTCTTTTTATCATGCTTTTCATTGTTTTCTTTCCTACTTTGAGTTTGTAAATGGATTTCATGGGGAATCCTTGTTTTGGCTTGCAATCTCTTGTCTAACTCATTTATTCTTGTTGTTTTGCAGGTACCAAGGTTGGGGTTCACGCTGGAAGTTTGTAATCATTGTTGACATTCCATAATTCACTATTTTTTTGCAAAAGACCTCTACTAGGACTAAAACACCCTTCCTGGCATCCTATTCCCTCTTAGGATTTTTTATTCAGAAATCTCCCTTTGTTGTGTGCTATCTGTTTCAACCTCTAGAACTTGATAATATCACTAGGAGGACCAAGATGCCCTTCCTAGCATCTTAGTCCCTATTGAATTTGATTCTTTATTTTTTAGAATCTGAAGTTGATTTTTTGTGTTTTTGTGTTATTTTTAGTGTTATTTTTGGTGGTGTAGGAGAAATGTATTTGCTCCAAATTTCTTTGTATTTTGGTTTCAGGCTGCGTAGATCTAGGAATTGTATCTTTTAGAATTTTAGATTTCTTATGATTTGGTGTAGTACACTATGTGTTTCATGTGTTAGTGTGCATATAAGATTAACTAGTTGTTATAGGTTGAACTATTTCTATGATGCAAGTATGGACTGTTCGCATCCTACAATGATTTAACAACTAAGCTCTCATAGCTATGATTCAGAGATTGGACATCTAAAATTAATAGCTTTTCAATCATCATGAAGGCGCATTTAACTTGTCAACCTAGGGACATGAACTTGAAATGGGTCAGCACAGTATGTGCACTTGGAACTCAAAGTAGCCATTTTCATTCTACAGCTAAGAAAGAAACAATGTTGAAAGTAAAATTCTTGGAAAGGAATAACATAAATGTTGAACATCAACCAAAAACTATACTTAGCTTAAATGCATGACATAGACGAAAGTCTGAGCAAAAAAAGAAGAAACTACTCTGTCTGCTTTCGATGCAGGAACAGTCAGTTCCATATTCTTCACTAATTACTGAATAAAAAGTAATACCTTTTCTAAAGTAAGATAAAGGATGGATTCCTCACCAAGTGGGCCCCCTTGGATGAGTATCCTCTGCTACTAATGAAAAATTAGATGCAAAAAATTATAACTTCAATATATTCATTAGGAAAGATGAGTACAAGAGAGTAGAGTAACTATATCATTGAAAACTAAGAGTGCAAGTACAATATCAGATAGTGCAACCTCTTGAAAAAGAGAATATGATTAATATTTATACTACCAACTAAGCAAGGAAGTCAACTCCACAAATTGGGAGGATGCCACTTTAGGGAAAGTAAAGAAGATTGAGAGGCGATTACACACGCATGGAATCTGGTCAGACGTGCCCATAGATTTAGCACAACAGTAACGCCAATATTTGTTCAATGACATTAAAGTCCACTACAAGGAAATTACATTCGATTTGCATGGGGAATCTCCTTCCGTCAACCTCCTTTGACCTTCAAATGATTCCCTTGCTAGACATTATGGTGCATGCCCAACTGGCTATGTCTTTCTTAATTTAGTACCCTCAAATTATATATGCATTGCAATGTTAGTGTGTGCAATAATTGCATATCTATAACTACCTTAAAGAAAATTCATTAACCACATGCATAATTAATATAGATAGTCCATATAACATGCAAATGTCACTAAATATTTCCAAAAATAAGATTAGGCCCAATGTATACAGTTTGAGGAAATATCATAAAAAATATTAACACTTAACATCAACGTCCATGATGACTTCAGAAAATAAATCATAATTTCTACCCATAATTAGACCATAAACTAGGATCATCACTCCCCCCAACCTAAGGCTTTGTTGGTCCCCTGGCAGGGGAAGGGTTGTTCTTCTGCTTGGTCAATTCTCTAAAATTTTCAACTAACAACTATCCTACATCAATGTTTGTTGTGCATGAATCAGTGTCCCAATAGAATCCTCCCAATATGTCCAATCTACTCCATTATTGTCTCTCTGCAGCAATATCATAGTGGTAAAACCTGAAGTTTGGTACGAGCCACATCAGAATAGGTGGTTGAAAAGTTAGGGGAAGCCATAATCATCCCTTTGTTCTTCCAATCTGTATATATTTGTCAATTCTTTTGAGTGTTGTAGGATAGTTCTAGATGGAATGAGGATCAATTTTTTTTATCTCATCAGTTAGGCTATTCCATCTTTGTGAGAGGTATCTCTTCATAGTTTCCTATTTTTCCTTTTCCTTCACCTAATACTCATTGTAGACTACTTCTATACAATTCATAATCCTATTACCATAGCTAGGTCTAAAACTAATTATGTGCCATTCCCTATAAATGTCCCTTGGATTCCTTGATTTAGCCTTGATGGGCAAGGGGATGTTGGATTCCAATTACTTATAAGCCCCATCTTGTTTTCTCCAACTAATCTCATTTTGTACCCAAGACATAAATTCACTTAATTGGACATCTCCAATATATAGTAGTGGATTCCAATCATGGTCTTGAGTCACAACATAATTATGCAAATAAAACTCACACAACAAATTCTTTATTTTAGGGGAAGCAATTCGATAAGCATTGAAAAATTTAATAGGAGTCTGAATAGAAGGGTTCAAACCTAAGACAATTCTTGCCAATTTAAAAGAAATATATTTTTCCTTCAAATGCAAAGCATAGACCCTTGGAGGGGTCCTACACTCTAAAATCTATGGTACTAAGGCTACCATATCATGCGCATTCTTCTTCAAGGTTGCAATTTTTGCATCCTTGTCTTTAATCTCCTCATCTTTCTTTTGAATTTCCTTCTTCAACCCACATTTCTCTTCTTTCCATTCATCTTCTCTTCTTTGCATCTCTTTCCATAAATGCATAGCTACCATGTGCATTGAAAAATTAGGAGGTTATGCATTCCTACCAGCATTTTCCCTAGCATTGATGCTTGTTCTCCATATAGTACTAACTTCAAGGATTCAGGCTATCTCATCAATTTTGGTTGCAGGGGTATTGATTGTTTTTTTTCTTGCTATTGTTGTAGGATCTCTTGCTATAGGAAATTCCAATTTTCCTCATACCCTTGATTCTCCATTTGTTATGCAATATTAGCAATATTTTCCAATGCTATGTTTGTTGCCATCTTAAATATATACTCTTCCTCAACATTCACCTGCCCCATTGGAGCTTTTGTGTCCCCCTGTGATATTTCTCTATACTTGGGGCTTTCCTGCGGAGGCATACCAAAGGATAGCCCAAAAGGTCTTGATTTTTTGAGAGGGCTCTCATGTTTTTCTTTGACTGGAGGATGAATAGTGTTAGCCTTTCACTTCCTAGAGCTTGGTACTTCTTTTTCTGATGGTTTCTTTTGATCTTTTCCTTTTAACATTTTTTCCTCCCTTTTTTGTGCCCTAGTTTTCATTAGGATGCCAAGTGGAACATCTTCATTAGAATTTGGAGAACTTTCTTTTTCTGAGTGCTCTATCCCAAAAGAGCTAATTTCTATGGTTTCTTTAGCTACAAAAGGGTTTGCACTAGGGCCTATGCCAGAGGTTGAAGCACCAAGAGTGGCTTCAACCATTCTCAATCTCTTGCTAGACCTACGAGGTTGAGGTAAAACCCTAGGTTGCAAGTGCTCAGGTCTAATTTGATCAATTTTTATGAATTCTTCCTAGGTCATTTAAGATACATCATGCAAAGACTTCTCAACTAACAATTTAATCAAATAATGGTGGGAAATAGAATTGTCCCTACCTTTCTGAGTCTCGGCCGCCATGATTGAAAGAAGGTTGCATAGAAAATTCATCACATTCATCCTCCTATCATGCCTCATGCGATTCAAGAGTTTAAAATGTATGGAGTGTAGATTTGACTAGTGTCCTTACCAGGTGATATATTTTATGACATAAAAAACTATATGCTTCCATGGATCAGGCATAGAGGTTCCCTTCACACCTTGTTTATCTATGCTCAATGGAGGGTTGTTTGGTTTAGTAAATTTAAACCTAGTTGACCTGGCGTCTCTAGAAGTAGGGTAATTTTCTCCATCAATAGGAAACCCTATAACTTTTGCAATCCTTTCTTCAGTTGCCAATACTTCCAGCCCTTTTACCATGGCCTTCCCTTTAGACAATGTTTGCATGAATTCTAGTGCAATGTCTTCATCAAAACCATCCAACTTTAGGAAGTAGTCTAACCACCCGCAATTTTTGAATTCAGCTAGGAAGGGTGCATCCTGCAATAATACATCATGCATCGTGGGTTTATTTTGAATTAACCAATCTCCCATTGTCTGCAATCAAACAATCACTATGTTTTCCTTCCTCCAATTCTCGTCTAAAAACCAAATTCACCTTCCTACAACACTTGCCAAATTTTCAATGCCAATTTCGACTGAATTTTCCCTTTTTACCTTTTGTTTGCAGCTTGAGATTGTGAGAGGGTCAATAATGGAAAGGATAGAGTAATAAAGGAAAGCTATGAGGGAAAGAAATGGTGGTGACAGTTGGTGTCACCTCACACATGTGATCCATCCTCTCACTCAGATTTCAAATTAATTCAATTTAAATTTTTCTGACATAGACTAGGATAGACTGACACGCGGGAAAAGTATTCACATCTTTTTCCTCCCCCCCAACCTAAATTTGTGCATGTTTCCTCACATGCGAGATGATGATTTGATAGGGGTAGGGAATAATGGCATATGATGGTGAATGTCTATATTAATGTACAACAATTAAATGAATGTAGTAAAGAAAATTAAGATATAGCTATTAATGCGCACACACCTGAATGTGTGGAGGATTCATTGCAAGTATTGTGGAGAAATTATTGTTCACCTTTTTAGGAAATAAGCTGAGAAATTATTGAAAGTGAGGTGGAATGAGGTGGAGTGGAATGAAGTGATGTGATGGAAGAGAGAGAAAGGTGGAAATAGATGGGTGGATGGGTGGATTGATGAAGAAATGGACTCCCATAAAAGTGGAAGTTTTTATTATGACAAGTGCATACCTTAATTAGCTAGAAGGAGGGACACTAGGTCCATTTCATTCAGCTCCAAGAAGCTCGAGTGCAACATGTTGAGTGAATTGTTGTAGGAACTCCTCCTTGGAAGTTGGCTTGTGATACAATATGAGGTGATGACAGTTGACAAGCAACTTGAATCTGACCAAGTTAATAGTAATGAGCTAAAAAAAACCATTAGGGAATACTTCAACAACCTCATATGGTCCTAGCCACCTTGTCTGCAATTTTCCAACATCGTCTTGATATCTAGAATCATAAAGCAATGCCCAGTCACCTAGCTAGAATTTCTTGTCCTTGATGAATTTGTCATGCCACTTGATTCTCTGATTCTGTACTACCTCTATGCGATGTAAGGCTGCTCTCCTCATCTCATCCAAAGCATTCAGCTGTAGGATTCTTTCTCTTTGTCCCTCAGAGATATCCATCCCCAAGTCCACTATAGTCCTAAGAGTCTTAAGTTCAAATGCAATGGGCATCATTTTTGTTTTTCTATATAGCAACTCAAATGGAGTGAAGCTTGTAGTTATTTTCCTAGTTCTTTAGGCCCAAACAACATCTAGTAATCTATTTTCCCAATCCTTCCTGGGCATAGCTACTTTTTAAGTTAGAATAGCTTCCATTTCTCTATTGGTCACCTCAACTTGGCCATTGGCCTGGGGGTGATAAGGAGTAGACTTCTTGTGTCTTATGTTGTACTCATTAACTAGTGTTGCAACAAGGGTTGATGTGACTTGAGTCCCTTGATCAGTCACTATCTCTCTTGGAACTCCATACCCTGTGAAAATCTCCTCATATTTTTTTTTTGCAACCTTGTTGTCTCTTGCATGCTTCATGGCCTTAACTTCTACCCACTTAGCTAATGTTACCATATTTTCACCTATGGCTCAATTAGGCAGAGCCCATTGATATTTGAAAGAAAATGGTACATTTTATTATCTTTGTTACATTACATTCAAATGTATCAATGAAAAAATCTAGAAAGATTACAGCTACAAATCATTGCATTCATACATATGCATTTAACAAAAGAAAGATTTTAATATTTTAGGAAAAAATTAATCTTTCTTAAATGGATAAGTATACATTGTCTCATACAAGCCATGAGACTTATTTTTTCTTATTCAATACAAATTATGAAAAAATTCATACATGAATAGGTAAAAAGGAAAAACAATGAATGTGCATAGAAAGAAGTAACCAACCATTTCTTGTGAGTGACTGGTCTTGTATCATCCTGCTACTATCTTGAGCTTCATTTTCCTCTTCTAGCCCCTTTCCGCTCCTAGTCTTGCATATGACAGTAACAATGGTGTTAGAGCATGCTCTAAACAATGACTAATTCCAAACATTACATACACATTCATCCTATGCATGTATAAACTGATCATAATGTGTATTAAATAAGCAGGAATACTTTAGATGTCCCATAAAACCATTGAAGTCATTAAAAAAAATATAGGATATGTGTTTATTTCACTAATATGTTTGCTTCATGTGTAGATCTATTCTATCAAATTGCAACATGTGGGTTAAAATGTGGCTCCCGCAAGGGTTGCGCCCAACATGCTGCATTATTGTACTTTAATTTGAGCATGGAAATAGTTCTTTTCCTTATGATTTACTCAAGTAAGGATACATTACTCATGATAATGATCTTTTAGTCACATTCATAAGTGATATATACTAGCTCTGTAAAGGCAAGAAAGATATACACAATATCATTGTATTGAAATAGAATGCTCAAGAATGTAGATATTAGGTCCTCAAGGTTTGAATTTTGAGTATGCTATCATGTTGATGAGCTTTGTTTCTGAATTATTTTGTCAAATTATTGATGTATGATGTCGTCATTAAAAGAATAACTCATGATGTGGGATTAATGCACAAGTATTGACTAAGTGCTTACAAAGGAAAATATAGTGCTATCAAATAATATCCCTTATTAATATTAATTATGTAAGGCAAAGGAGTGTATGTATTGGATTCAAAGGGATGCCACAATAGGAGAAAAGGTTTGTCATTAAGCTATAATAATCCTATAAGGACAAAAAATATTATAGTGTAATCAAAGAATCAATGATATCACTATTTTGTAATAAAAAAGAAACAACTCCATTGATGTCTTTGAGATTCTTCCATCTAATATTTGAAGGATAAATTTATCCTTGTGATGGAGCTTGAACAAATAGATGAAACCCTTTTTCAAAGGCATAATTTGCATGAATAGTGATAATTTAAAGTATATTAGCAAAGAAAATGGCATTGACCACGAGATACAAATGGGACAGTCAAAAGAACATATGACAGTTACTTGAAAAATTAGATTGATAATGAAATGAGGTTTCATGACAATAATTTTCCATAAACATGTGATAGGGTGCGGCCATCTCAAGATGTATAAGCTATTGTAAGTCATACTTTGGCAATGTGCCATAACAAAGATATGGAAAGTTATTTAATGGAAAAATCTATTACGAAAAACTTGTTAATATATTTTACCTTCACAGTGATCAAGAAACATATGTACAAAAGGATTGGATAAAGCTCTTAAGCCAAAAGAGGATTTTCAACCTTTGGAGGGACATTGAATTTAAGGAGGCAGTTATGAATATGCTAGAGGACTATGGAATATCAAAGGTGATTGTTAAGAAAAAGTAGTTTGAAGGACAACAATACAAAATAAGATCAAATGATAATGACAATCCGATTGGTGAAGAATGAAGATGCAACAATGGGAATGATCAAGGGAAGACAAGTGTTTCAAAATGACAATGACAGCATTGTAAAATTCTTGTGTTGATAGAATCATCAATGGCAAAGGTTATTGATTAAAATCTATAGAAATAAAAGTGTTTTTAAGCTTCAAAAGGACAATATTTTGCAATTAATAGTAGTAATCAAGAGAATAACATTTTCTTGTGAAAGGTTAACTGAGAAAGTTCTCATTTCAATTGTCCTCCCTCTCTTGAAATTCTATTCATATTATAACACTGTTGGAAACTATTACACAATATCACAAGGGTAAAATGATACCCATGAAAGCCATTAAGCTTATTAAAAAAAAATGTTATTTAGAGCAAAAATGAAATCATTTTCATTTTGGAAAAAAAAGAGAATATAAAACCCAAAATGCAAATAGGTTGATGTCTCAGCTTGTGATTTCAAAGATGGAGAATAGGTGTAAAATCTTGTAGAACATGATATGAAGCATGATACCAATTTCATAAGATAGATAAGGACAACCATAGTCAAAATGAAGAAACCTATGATTGGGGGTTTTCTGTAAGCTTTAGATTTTTTGCAGAGAGAGTTTATTTTCAGGGAAATGAATGAAAGATTTCACAAAACAATGAGAGTAGAAGTTATGTAGACATGATGTATTTCCAATGAAATATCCTACAAATGGCCATGAATAAGGTATAGGAAAAACACAGAAAGAGCTTTTTAAAATCCAAAAAAAGAAAACCGCTATGGGTTTTGTGCTAGATGACTTAGGAATAGAGAAATAAAGTAGCTTAGAAAGCTTGACTTAACATATTTTACCTGAAATTTTTGGTTGACTGGCCTTGTGCCTCTATAATCAGGTTTTGTCCCTCAAATTTTCTAAGAAAATGATCATAAACTCTCTGCCAAAAGAAATAAAAATCAACAGGTATAGTCATGAAAAAGAAACAATAAGATGGCTAAGAAATAGTGAAAGGCCGCAGCCATAGAAGAGATGGAAATCTCCAGTTTCCTCAACTAAAATGACATAAAAAATGTTTACCTAGTATATAAAGGTCATAATTTGACAGAAATTGAAATAAAAATCCTTCCTCAAGCTGTCAAATTCTCCAAAGATCTCTATCCAAGCTCTTTGAAACCCTATGGTGGCGCAACAACTGTGAAAGTTTAGAAAATATGAGTGTAAAATGAATGTCATGTGGTTATCTTTAGGGTTTGAAAGCCCTAAGAATGTCGACTTAGTAAGAGGCTTTTGTTCTAATCTTTTTTCTTCAACTATATCTGTGTTGCCCTTTGCATAATACATTTGATGCAAAATTATGATTTATTGTTGAATAAGTCGTAGTTGTTAAAGAATACGAGTCTAGTATCATGTATTGTGGACTAGTACTTTTAGTCTAATTCCTTGGTGGCATTTTATCATTATTTTTCAAATGCAAAGTAAACTCTTTAAGCTGTGAGTTGAGGCTTTAGATTTATGCATATATTATGCATTAATTCATTTTGATGCCTTATGAATAATTCTATGCTTCGATCACATGTGAGGTTCTATTATTTTGAGTGTAAAACAAATGGATTTAATGATATTTGTTATAAATCATTAAGTCATTTTTTTATTTGACATAAATACATTCCTTACATTGTGCTTATTGATTTGAGGGGTCTTCATAGCTACAAGAATAATGGAGTTGGTTGGACGAACTTGGTGGACAAAAAGAGTCCTTTTAGGAATGCTTTGAGTTGGTTGCAAACATCAGGAAGAAATATAGGATTTCTTCTTTTTGCTTTTTGAAGCATTTGAAGCAATTTTAGGCACTTTTCTTGTGTCTTTATGGAGGACATAGTCATGCTTTGACTTTTTCTACATATTGGAACTCATTTGTTGGAAATCTTGTTGCTAAAAAATAGGCTTTTTGAAGGCTTACAAAAATGGAGCTTCAGAATCCTTTTTTGGTGGATCTTGATGGGGGCTTATTTGAGATAATCACTGAGGTGATTCATTGTAATCAGTTCTTGAGTTGTACTTTTTTTCCTTGTGAATTTTATAGTCCTTTGCTAGATTTTATAAATTTTGTAACTCATTTTGGACAGGAATTTCAAAAAGGACCTTGAATATCAATATTTGGAGCTTTTACCCTCTTATTCTTCCAGAGTTATGTGCTATCAATGTGATTGATCCAATCAAATGTGAGGTATTTTAACCTCCTTGTAATTTTGTCTCATATTTTATGCCTTTTATGCAAAGTTAATTTTTATATAGGTTGGAAACTATGTTTAGAGACTGCAAATAGCTTTTAGATTGTGAAAATAACCTTTCCCTTCTGAAAGATAGGTCAATTTAAGCCTTTTTTCAAAATATTTATGCATAAAACTTATTGAAATAAGTTGTGTAAGTGCTTTGTTTCCATTCATTGAAAAATAAGTGTTCATCCTCTAAATTTTTCAGGTCTTTATCAATTAGGTGTATCACCATAGGAGATAGTATTTACTAGTTTAGTTTTATACATTTTCAATATTCCTTCTCCCTTTCCGTAACAAGTCGGTAGAATAGGTGATACCAAGAGGAAGTCGACCTTCTCCAGAGTTTGACCTCTCTTCATAAGTAACCCATAGTTTTAGAGTTCATCCCATGTTTTCTCTGAAAAGCTAAGTCCTACACTTAACTTGTGAAATCTTGTAGCTTAGCTAGGGTGCAATCTTAGTAGTTAACAGTTTTGGCATGCCCGATGGGACACATTCTTCAATGTCTTTTTCTAGTTTGGTTTGCAACCAACAATTTCCATCCTTTTCAAAGGTAGTATTTGCATATCTGGTGACTCCAAGTCCAAGTTTACTAGTTTGCGCAGTGTCAGTTCTGGTTTTTTTTTATGTTTTTGAAAGAATTTTTTTTTCTGCCTTTTTAGAGCTAATTGAATGAAAGAGAATGTCTTCATTTCATGGAAACATGGATTTTCATCCTACATTCCATGAAAATCCCCCTTATGTGCCCTCTTACCAACCATATGAGTTAGAATGTACTGCTAGTCTTGTTCTGAAAAATTCACAAATAAAAAATGACCAACAAGTTCAATATGCCATCCACTTACCCACCCTTACTAGTCCTGGTTGGCAGCCTCAGTATGACTATTCACATAATCAGCCTCAAGAACACCCTTATTAGAGTGTATTGATTTTGGTCAAATAGTTTAATCATATTTTGTGGAATTTGAGCCAAAATCTTGATTGTATAAAGATTAATGATATTAGTAAAGTGTTCTCTCAGATGAATAGAATGTTGGTAGATATCAACAGGTAAAAAATAATAATTATGCAGTAACAAGAAATGGATGAACATGCCTATTCTTATAACCAGGAATTAAGGATGCAAATGATGTATTTTGAAGAAGGTTTCAAACATGAGATAGCTACTAAGGAGGGGAAAATGAAGCTTTTCTCAACTCGAGTGGAAGGAAGTTAGGCTTACATAGAATATCGATGCAAGATGCATGGAGAAGTTCGAAGGAATCAGTTTGAAGAGAGCTTTGAAAGGTAGAGAGTTGCATTTAAAGAAGAGGAAGTAGAGGTGGCCCACAAGTATGAGTCTCAAAATTTCAAACAAGAGAAATCTCCTGGGTTTTCAAGTGAACCTACTCCTAAGACTTCTACCCTTGAAATTCGAAGTTAGAAAAACCCATCTTTTCCACCTTGTGAGGTTCCTTCACCTATCATACAAATGAAATCATGCTCTAATAGCCAGAAAATAGAAGTAGAGAAAATCCTTGATCAAAATAGCTCATTCCCTATAAAGGAAATTGGAACTCCCAATCTATTACATCTAGCTATGGAGCATTATTAGATAGCACAAAGAGATCTTCAAGCTAAAGAAATTGTTCCAGGATAGCAGGAAGACATCAAACCAACCGATGAGTTCTTGATTAATGATGATGAACAAGAAAATAGAGCCTTGGACCATAAGGAAGTTCATGAAACTGAACCTGATATCATTCTCCAAGGTATGAGTTGTGATATTTTTCTATGTATTATGAATGAAGAAGCTAATGTTGAGCTTTATGAAGAGATATGCATGGACATAATTGAACAGTTTTTCTCAAAGTTGGATGACAACAATTAATACCTACTTGAAGAGATTAACAGTCATGATAAACTAGAACAGGTTCACAAGTTTGAACAAATGCTGAAAAAACATGAGGAATGTGCTCTTGATAAAGAGGAGTTCATTCTCTCAGATGAAAAAGTTTCTCATGAACCTGATACGCAAGATATTTTCTGGTCGGAGGAACTTCCTTTCTGTTGTATAATAAAACTTGAAGTTGATCTGTCAGATGAAAGTTCATTTTTCGAAGCTTCTTCATTATTTGAATTTTTTCCTTCCTTCATTAAGGAGAACAAACCTGAGTTGGAGTTTACTTCCTTGGGAAATAATGAAGATTTAGAACTTATACCAATTGTTTCTAAGAACCTTCTAGAAGTTGATGGTTTTGAAGAGTTGTTACCTATCTTAGTGGAAGAGGATTTTCCACTCACTATGGAGGAGGAGATTACCTAGAAACTTATTATGCAAGATGAAGGTAATGTTTTTGTTTCTAAGCATTCAAATTTTCTTTTGGACTTGGCTATGAAGCAGGACAACCCTGTGAAATCAAAAGAAAGAGAGGAAACCAGCAAGGAAAGCCCAAGTTTTATTTGTTCAAGAGGTTGTCCAATCATATATTTTTCCAATATGGAGACTATTGAAGTATCAAAGGTCATGTTTACACCCAAGCATGAAGTTGAAATTGAAGACAAAGTTGTTTTTGGAATAGTAGCTGAAAGTGAACAAGTTCAACTTATTTGTCTAGCTCAGAACAATAATAAACAAGTTCAAATTCATGGTACAATCCAAGACAAGCAAGATTTGACAACATTTGACCAACTTGATAGGGTGGATGGAGTAGAAATTCCATTCACATATGAGCCAATTCATTCAAATAAAATTGACATTGTGAAAGACAAAGAAGAAGTAATTTTTTAGAAAGAAATCAGCATTAAGAGAAAAAGGTTTATCCTTTCAGGAGGATGCCCAATTAAAGATTTGATTAACAAAACACCAAGGAGAGCAGAGTGTTCCATTGTTCTAGAAAATGTTGATACAATTACAACATTAGAACAACAAGATTTATTCACTTATTCATTTATAGACACTAGTTTTTGTGATCAATTTGAACTGGTAAGTGGATTTATCATTGTCTTTCCAAGTGTTCTGAAATTAATACAAGCATTTTTTCTCTTTTTTCATGTTTTTTCTACAAGTCATCAACTTTAAATTCATCTTTTATTGGTTTGGAGGGGTAGTTATTTTTATAGAGCTGGTGAATGGTTATGTTTGATCAACTTCTTTGTTGATTAGTTTAGGATAGAATAGGTTTTAAATTCAATGCAAGTTTCAAATTCCCTAAGTGTCATTCCAGAACAATTAGGTACTTTCCCTTCTTTTATTTTGTTTTCAATAAATTCCAAGGTGTCATTCATACTATCAAGTCTGAGTTACAAAAATTCTGAATCTATTTTCCTAAGTCATTAGCCTAGTTTTTGAGTGACTCCATGCCCAATGGATAAATTTAGGCTATTGGTTTACATGTTTAGCAAGCAAACATCTAGCAAATGCTGCCAAAAATGTTACTAGATTTTTACCTATCACTCAATTAGGTAGACCCCATAGATAATTGAAACAAAATGGTACATTTTATTATCTTTCTTACATTACATTCAAATGTATAAATGAACAAATCTTGAAATATTAGAACTATAGATCATTGCATTCATACATATTCATTTAACAGAAGAATGATTTTGATCTTTCAGGAAAAAAGTAATGTTTATTAAATGGATAGGTATACATTGTCTCATACAATCCATGAGAGTAACCTTTTCTTATTCAATACAAATTATGAAAAAAATCATACATGAATAGGTAAAAAGGAAAAACAATGAATTTGCATAGAAAGAAGTAACCAACCATTGCCAGTGAATGAATGGTCTTGACTGGTGTTGTATCATCTTGTTGTTGTCCTGAGCTTCATCTGCCTCTTCTAGCCCCTTTCTGCTCCTAGTCCTACATATGACAGTAACAATGGTGTTAGATCATGCTCTAAACAATGACTAATTCCAAACATTATATAAAAATTCACCCTATGCATGTATAAACTGATCATAATATTTATTAAATAAGAAAGCATACTTTAGATGTCCCATAAAACCATCAAAGTCATTAAAAAACATAGAGGATATGTGTTTATTCATGTGTAGATCTATTCTATCGAATTGCATCATGTGGGTTAAAATTTGGCTCCCACAAGGGTTGAGCCCAACATGCTACATTATTTTACTTTAATTTGAGCGTGTAAATAGTTCTTTTCCTTCTGATTTACTCAAGAAAGCATACATTACTCATGATAATGATCTTTTAGTCACATTCATAAGTGATATATACTGGCTCTGTAAAGGAAAGAAGGATATACACAATATCATTTTATTGAAACAGAATGCTCAAGAATGTGGATATCAGGTCTTCAAGGTTTGGATTTTGAGTAAGCTATCATGCTGGTGAACTTTTTTTTTGAATTATTTTGTCATATATTATTGATGTATGATTTCATCAATAAAAGAATAACTCATGATGTGTAATTAATGCACAAGTATTGACTAAATGCTTACAAAGGAAAATACAGTGCTATCAAATAATATGCCTTATTAATCTTCATTATGTAATGCAATGGAGTATATGTCTTGGCTTCAAAGGGATGCTACAATAGGAGAAAATTTCTATCATTAAGTTATAATAATCCTCTAAGCACATAAAATATGATACTGTAATCAAAGAATCAATTATATCAATCTTTTGTAATAAAAAAGAAACAACTCCATTGATCTCTTTCAAAGTCTTCAATCTAATATTTTAAGGATAAATTTATCCTTGTGATGGAGGTTGAACGAATAGATGCAACCTTTTTCAAAGGAATACTTTGGATGAATAGTGACAATTTACAATATATTAGCAAATAGAGTGACAATGACCACAAGATACAATCGGGATAGTCAAAAGAACATATGACAGTTACTTGAAAAATTAGATTGATAATGAAATGAGGTTTCATGAAAATAATTTTCCATAAACATGTGATAGGGTGTTGCCATCTCAAGACGTATAAGGTACTGTAAGTCATAGTTTGGCAATGTGCCATAGCAGAGATATGGAAAGTTATTTAATGGAAAAATCTATTACAAAAAACTTGTAAATATATTTTACCTTCACAGTGATCAAGAAACATATGTACAAAAGGATTGGCTAAAGCTATGAAGCCAAAAGAGGATTGTCAACCTTTGGATAGATAGTGAATTTAAGGAGGTAGTTAGGAATATTGCTAGAGGACTGTGGAATATCAAAGGTGACTACTAAGAAAAAGCAGTTTGGAGAAAAAGAATACAGAATAAGATCAAATGATAATGTCAATTCGATTGGTGAAGAATGAAGATGAAACAATGAGAATGATCAAGGGAAGACAAGTGTTTCAAGATGAGAATGACAACATTGTAAAATTCTTGTGTTGATAGAGTCATCAATGGAAAAGGTTATTGATTACAATCTATAGAAATAAAAGTGTTTTTAAGCTTCAAAAGGACAGTCTTTTGCAAGTAATAGTAGTAATAAAGAGAATAAAATTTTCCTATGAAACGTTAACTGAGATAGTTCTTGTTTCAACTATCCTCCCTCTCTTGAAATTCCATTCGTAGTATAACCTTGTTGGAAACTATTACACAAATATCACAAGGATAAAAGGATACCCATGAAAGCCATAAAGCTTATAAAAAACAAATTGTTATTTACAACAAAAAAGAAAGCATTTTTATTTTGGAAAACACTAAGAATATAAAACCCAACATGTAAATAGGTTGATGTCTCAGCCTGTGATTTCAAAGATGGAGAATAGGTATAAAAGCTTGTAAAACACGATATGAAGCATGATATCAATTCCATGTGATAGATAAGGACAACCATAGTCAAAATGAAGAAACCCACGACTTGGGGTTTTATATAAGCTTCAAAATTTTTGCACAAAGAGTTTATTTTTAGGAAAATGCATGAAAGATTTCACAAAACAATGAGAGCAGAAGTTATGTAGAGTTGATGTATTTCCAATGAAAGATCCTAAAAATGGACATGATAAAGGTATAGGAAAAACACAGAAAGATATTTTTAAAAACCAATAGAAGAAAACCCTTATGGGTTTTGTGCCTGATGACTAAGGAATAGAGTAGCTCAGAAAGCCCGACTTAAAGTATTTAACCTAAAATTTTTGGTCGACCAGCCTTGTGCCTCTATAATCAGGTTTTGTCCTTAAAATTTTCTAAGAAAATGATCATAAACTCACTACCAGAAGAGATAAAAATCAAGAGGAATAGTCATGAAAAAGAAACAATGAAATGGCTACGAAACAGTGCAAGGCAGTAGCCATAGAAGAGATGAAAATCTCTAGCTTTTTCAACTAAAATGACATAAAAAATGCTTACCCAACATATAAAGGTCATTGTTTGACAAAAATTGCAATAAAAATCCTTCCTCAAGCTGTCAAATTCTCCAGAGATCTCTATCCAAGATCTTTGAAACCCTATGGCAATGCAACAGCTATGAAAGTTTGGAATAGTTGTGTAAAATGAATGTCGTGTGGTTATCTTTAGGGTTTGGAAGCCCTAAGAATGTCGACTTAGCAAGAGGATTTTGTTCTAATCTTTTTTCTTCAATTATATCTGCGTTTCCCTTTGCATAATACATTTGATGCAAAATTATGATCTTTTGTTGGATAAGTCATAATTGTTGAAGAATACGAGTCTAATATCATGCATTGTGGACTAAAACTTTTAGTCTAATGCCTTAGTGGCATTTTATCATTATTTTACAAATGAAAAGTAAACTCTTTAAGTCTTGGGTTGAGGATTTTGATTTATGCATATATTATGCATTAATTCATTTTGATGCCTTATGACTAATTCTATGCTTTGATCACATGTGAGGTTGTATTATTTTGAGTTTAAAACAAATGGCTTTAATGATATTTTTTATAAAACATTAAGTCATTTTTTTATTTGACATAAATACATTCCTTACATTGTGCTTATTGACTTGAGGGGTCTTCATAGCTACAAGAATAATGGATTTGGTTGGATGAACTTGGTGGACCAAAAGAGTGCTTTTAGGAATGCTTTGAGTTGGTTGCAAACATGAGGAAGAAATATAGGATTGCTTCTTTTTTTATTTTTGAAGCATTTGAAGAAATTTTAGGAACTTTTCTTGTGTCTTTATGGAGTACATAGTCATGCTTTGACTTTTTCTACATATTGGAACTCATTTGTTGGAAATCTTGTTGCTAAAAAATAGGCTTTTTGAAGGCTTACAAAAATGGAGCTTCAGAATCCTTTTTTGGTGGATCTTGATGGGGGCTTGTTTGAGATAATCACTGAGGTGATTCATTGTAATTAGTTCTTGAGTTGTACTTTTTTTCCTTGTGAATTTTATAGTCCTTTTCTAGATTTTACAGATTTTGTAACTCATTTTGAACATGAATTTCAAAAAGGACGTTGAATATCAATATTTGGAACTTTTACCCTCTTATTCTTGTAGAGTTATGTGTTATCAAAGTGATTGATCAAATTGCATGTGAGGTATTTTAGCCTCCTTGTAATTTTGTCTCATATTTTATGCCCTTTTTACAAAGTTAATTTTTATGTAGGTTGGAAACTGTGTCTAGAGATTGCACATAGCTTTTAGATTGTGAAAATAACCTTTCCCTTCTGAAAGAGAGGTCAATTTAAGCCCTTTTTCAAAATATTTATGCATAAAACTTACTGAAATAATTTGTGTAAGTGCTTTCTTTTCATTCATTGAAAAACAAGTGTTTATCCTCTGAAGATTTTAAGTCTTTATCAATTAGGTGTATCACCATAGGAGATAGCATTTACGAGTTTAGTTTTATACATTTTCAATATTCCTTCTCCCTTTTCCTAAAAAGTCGGTAGAATAGGTGATACCAAGAGGAAGCCAACCTTCTTCAGAGGTTGACCTCTCTTCATAAGGAACCCATAGTTTTATAGGTCATCCCATGTTTTCTTTGAAAAGCTAAGTCCTGCAGCTTAACTTTTCAAATCTTGCAGCTTAGCTAGGGTGTAATTTCAGTAGTTAATAGTTACATAATTAGTTCATACCAGGATATAAGACCTACCATTTGATCAGGGGTCAATGAGTCCTACAATCTTGACTTTTCAAAGGGAGTGATTACTACCTAAGGGAAAAGTGGCATCTCATCAGATCTGGTTGGTCTGCCCATTCTTTGGAATCTATCACATTTTTTGGTATACCTTCCTGCATCCTTTTGGAGTGTTAGCCAGTAATATCTTGTGTTCAAAATCTTCATTGTTTTCCTCTTGGTTGTAAAATTTCCTCCACATGGTTCATTGTGGCATGCATGAAAATGCCATATGTCTCATCTTCTCACACACATCTCCTCATGACATGGTCTAGTCTAGTATAAAAAAAACATCCAATAGTCCATTAGAAAGGAAAATATTTTTTAATGAGTGCCCTTCTCTCTTTTGGAGAGAAGTGAGGAGGGACTCTACCTATGACTAGATAGTTAGCTATGTCAGCATACCAGGGCATTTGTACACTTATGGATAATAGATTCTCATCAAGAAAAGATTCATCTATAGCCAGATTAACCCTTGATGTAGTCATACTTGAAAGAAAATATGCAACAAAATTGACCTTCCTTGGTTTATCCACAATGGTTATGTCAAACTCATGCATCAACAATAACCATCTTGCTAGCCTACCAAAGATCAAAGGTTTATTCATGAGATATCTAATGGCTACATGATAAGTGTGCACAAATATTTGGTAACCTATTATGTATTTCCTGAATTTGTTCAGGGCATAGATCACTACCAACATTTCTTTTTCTATCATTGTATAGTTGAATTCAACTCCCTACAAATTTTTGCTAACAAAATAAATGGTATTTTCAATAGCTCCTTCTTTCTACCCTAAGACTTCTCCTATGGAATAATCTAATGCATCTATATTGATGTGGAAAGGAAGCTCTCAATTAGGTCCTTTGTGTATAGGAGCATGAGTTAAGGCTACCTTCAAATTAGAAAATGCCTTGTCACAATCTTTAGTCCACTATAATTCAACATCTTTAGTGAGAAGAGTATACAATGGTGCTGCTATTTTGCTAAAATACTTGATGAAACACCTATAATATCTTGCATGGTCCAAGAAACTCCTAGCATCCTTTTGTTTTGTAGGTGTGGGAATATTTGTGATTACCTCAATCTTTGCAGGATCTACTTGAATTCCTTTGTGGGAGATGTAGTGTCCAAGAACTATACCTTCTTGCATCATCATGAAGTAGTTTCCACTATTTGAAGAGATATTTTGATCTTCACATATTTGTAGGACTTTCTTGGGATTCTCCAATGCTTCATTGAAATCAACACCATAGGTGGTGAAATCATCCATATAAATTTCCATGCAATCATGAGAAATGTTTTCAAATATGCTAATGACTTCCCTTTGAAAAGTTGCAGGTGCAATGCATAAAGAAAATGGGAGTACTGAGTAAGCATAGGTCCCCCATGGATAGGTAAAGGGGGTCTCCTCTTGGTCCTCTAGTGCAATTTGGATCTGGTTGTAGCCACTAAATCCATCTAGAAAAGAAAAGTATTGCTTTCCTTGAATGAGTCTGAAACTTGATTTATGAAAGGTAAGGGAAAATGGTCCTTTTTGGTGGCAGCATTAAGTTTCGTGTAATCAACCAAAACTTTCCATTTCCCTCATTTTTAAGGAACAATCACTAATGGAGACACCCACTAGCTATCAAAAATGGGGTAGATAAATCCTGTAGCTAGTAATTTATGTAGATCTCCTTTTACAATTTCTCTCAGTACAGGGTTAATTCTTCTTTGTGGCTGCCTCACTGGGGTGCAATCATCTCTAATGTAAATTATGTGAATGCAAAGCTTAGGTTCCAATCTCTACATCTCATGATAGTCCCACACAAATGCATCTTGGTGGGTCCTCAATAAGTTTTCCAATAACAATTGCTATTCTTCACTCAGTTTGTTGTCAACATTCAGATACTTTCCTTCTAACACTTGTACTTGTGTATTTGACTCTACCATAGTTGCTTCATTAACACATGGTACCTTGATTTCATTTAGCAACAATTTATGGGACATACCTATTGCTGCAGGAAGTCTAGCTATAGGAAGAGTGGCTACAAGAAGAGTGGTTACAGGAAGAATGTCTACAAGAACAGTGGTTGCAAGAAGAGTAGGAAGACATGTCTTGACTAGAGCAACAAAATGAGAAGATGATGCTTCCTCCAGTTCACAATGGCTGTGAATGATGTTAGCCAATACTTCATCTTCATCTTGAAGTTGGATGAAGGAGCTTCTTCCTAGCATCATAAGCTATGCCATGAAATTAACTTCCTCAGCCTCTTCACCAACATGTGGCCATAAGGGATTATCCTCATCATGGGATAGCTAAGAAGGATGATAAAGAATAAATTTTTTTGTGTTCTTCCCATCATAAATGGTCATGTCACGTGATTGACATCCAATATATGCATTTGTAGTTTACAACCATGTCCTTCCAAGAATAATGGGATACCAACCTAGTGTAGCTTTAGGAGAAAGAATCATGAAGTCTATTGGGTACTCCCAAGAGTCTAGAATTACCACAAGGTCCTCCACTATACCATCAAGCTTAATAGTAGAACTATCAGCAAACTATAGGAAAGTAGGAGTAGATCTCATGCTTGCAATGTTTAGTTGTTGTAGGATGTCCTTAGTCATTACATTTATTGTTGTCCCTAAATCAATCAGAGCATTCTTTATTTGAATCTCATTTATAACAACTACTACCACAAGACTACCTTGGTCATTGTACTTAGGGATAGTCACTTTTCCAATCATAATATCAACTAGTTGTCCCACCACATGAATTGTAGTGGGGTCTTTCTTCTTCTTACCTGACTTCTTGAGGCATGCTTCTACGATTGTCTTGTCATATATTGGGACATCATTTATGGCCTAAAATAGAGGTATCTAGACACATATATGCTTCAGCTGATCCAAAATGTCAAAGATTCTATCCTCATTTTCTTCCTTTTTCTTGGAAACTTCCAATCTTTGAGGAAATGGTGGTTCTTGTGCAGTCTACTTGACTTAGACTAGTTTATGATTTTTAGGTGCACTTGGTTGAATAGGATCATTCAGAGTGTCCTCTTGCTCTTCCACAAGAAGCTCAGTGATAATGGGCTTGGAACGTGTTGGTAAAGTAATTCTTAAATGCAAGTGGATGTCACTTACACTCACAACATATACAAGGAATTGGTTTGAATCAATAGAGTATACAGGCTGTTGCTATGGTTTGTTATTTGGATTAGGTGTGGGTTGAGCTAGTAGCTAGGAAGGTTTAGGTGGATTTGAGCTTGAATTAGTAGGTGGAGGCATTATAGTAGGATGATGGGGCTGAGAAGGTGGCTGCATTTAACTAGTTGTCTGGGTAGGCCATTTCTATCCTCCCCTCCTTTGATTTGTTTGCTACCAATTTCTTGGAGGTGGTTGCCAATGGCCTTCAAATTGCTACCAATTCCCCTGAGGTTGCTACCATTGGGTGGAGAGTTTAGATGATTGTGCCAAGAATTTGGAGGGTTACCCCAAGGTTTTGGTGGGTATGTGCAAGATCATCATGGAAAAAATAGGCCCTTAAGTGGTAAAAAATTTAGAAAAATTAGAGTTAAGCAACTTGACATAAAAATTTGAATAAGTTATCTATATTATTTCAAAAATATGTAAGAATAGAATTTGTAGCAAATTGAATGTAGTTTCTAAATTACTAGGTTTATTTAAAAAAAAAAATCTATTTGGTGAAAATTTAAAATTTAAATGCAGTAGTACTTAGATTTTAGGGAAAAAATAAGAAGTAGGTGCCTGTCTAACCACCCTCGCCACAATAAAATGCTAATATTTGTTTATAAAATGTTAGATATAAGTAGAGGAATCATGTCCCAATGTGATGTATATTTTTTTGTAATTTTTTTCGAAGTAAATAATTAATTATGAAATTTTTATTAAAACTTTTAAAAAATATAAAAAAATCATCATTAATTATGAACTTGGTAAAATTTAATGAAATTCAATTTTTTATTTTTTAATCTTATAGTATACAAAGCATAGAATGTCATGCATGTTTTGGTTTCAAAAAATGTGATACTGTTTGAAAGCTATAAATGTTTTTCAACCAGCCTGTCAATTAGGACTTTGGTCATAATTCAAATAGAAAATGAATAATAATTATTTATTAAATTCAAAGTAAAGCATAATTTATATTGGTGCAAAGCTGAGAATCTCCTTTAAAAACTCTTTTCATTTGATCAATTTTGGGTAAAAAAAATCATCAGCCACATACCCTATATACATAGCCATCATATCACCACTTTTTTCCCATCATGATCCTGCACATACCTTGGTGGATATCCTCCATAGCTGGATGGATATGGGGGCTGACATTGGTTACCAGATGAAGAGGAATTAAAATATGGCCCAACATAAGCGAGTGGATCTAGCAGCATACCTTGTCTTGGAGCCCAAGGCCTCCTTTGCGCAACATAGTAGACTTGATCTTCTTCAATCTGAATTGGCTTGAACTCGGGTGCAATCTACTTGCCTTCAATATTAACTACCATCTTGCATCTACAGTCCTTTTTTTTGTCTACAATGGGGGCAATACTCTTCCAAAATTTCCTCTGCCTCCTCTTGTTTCTTCTTGGCTTGAAGTGTATCCAGCTGAGTAGCTAGATTGTTTATAATGTCTTGCTTGAAGTCTGCCAGCAAATGAGTAATCTCCATTCGTGACAATCCATAGGTAGATGAATTTCCCATGGAAGATTGGTAAGTTGTCCCTTTCTTTGAAGCTACCCTATAATAGTTCTAGCATATTTTCTTGATATTCTCCAAAGGAACTTAGGAGATATCTCCTCCTCCTATCAGGTCCAAGGCATTAGTGCAGTTGTCATTGATTCCTCTCAGGAAAAGAAAATTTTGTGAGTCTTCATTAAGTGTATGGTGTGGATAATTTTGTAGAAAAAGAAAAAACCTTGCAATATAATCCTCCAGGCTCTCATCTTCCTTTTTTTGCATCCTAAAAATTTTGCATCCTCTCATGTCACTTCCCCTACAATGCTCCTTGTATTTCTCAAGGAATTTTGTCTTCGTGTCTTCCCAAGTTTCCACAGTATCTCTACCTAGGCTCATGAACCATCTTAATGTAGTTTCTTTTAAAGTGGTAGGAAATAGCTTAAGCCTATGGGCATTGGTGGTATATGTCAAACTCAAACAAGAAGGTATCAGGATCTTCTATGACAAGTCCATAAAACGTGGGAAGTGGTGAACCAGGGATATTTTTTATGTTCTCAACTTCATTCTGATAGGAAATGGGGAAAGGAAAAGTTGGTTGGATAGGTCTATTTCTATTTGCATATTCCATGCCTACTTGATGTAGTTCCAAAGAAAAGGGATTCTCAAGCTATTTTTGGTCTTGGAAACTTCAGAGGTAGTCAGATCAAGAAATGAATCAACCAAGGGGTGTGGATCTTCTTCTTCCTCTTCTCTTGGTAGGTTCTAATAGTCAACTAGCTAGAATGGATTAGGATTGTTAGGAAGGAATATGCCATAAGCATCCCTTCTCCTTCCTCTATGCATGTGGTATCAACTCACTATCACCCAACTCACACAAAGAATTGGTAGAGAATAAGGGGGGTCATTATTTCCTAAAATAGGGGTACACTAAGAACAATTTTCAAAAATACTACAACAAGGAAAACTACCAATGACTCCAAAGAACTCCATAGTTTGACACCATCCCCAACAACAACGCCAAAAAATGTTGGCCTCCTGCAATGATTTAACAAATCTCTCATAGCTATGATTCAGAGATTGGACATCTAAAATGAATAGCTATTCAATCATCATGAAGGTGTATTTAAATTGTCAACCTAGGGATGTGAACTTGAAATGGGTCACCATAGTATGTGCACTAGGAACTCAAAGTATCCATTTTCATTCTACAGCTAAGAAAGACATAGTGTTGAAAGTAAACTGCTTGGAAAGGAATAACATAAATTCTAAACATCAACCAACAACTATACTAAGTTGAAATGCATGACATAGATGAAAATATGAGAAAACAAACTGGAAACTACTTTGTCTACTTTGGTTGTAGGAATAGTCAGAGAATGAGATTCTAGTGGCTATAGGAACAGTCAGTGCTAGATTCTTAACTAATTACTAAATATAAAGTAATAACTCTACTAAACTAAGCTAAATGATGGATTTCTCACCAAGTGGGCCCCCTTGGATGAGTATCCTTTGCTAATAACAAAAACTCAAATGCACAAACTTAGAACTTCATTTTATTCACCAGGAAACATTAGTATAATAGAGCAGTGTAACTGTATCATTAAAAACTAAGAATTCAAGTACAATATCAGATCATGCAACCTCTTGAAAAGGAGAATCTGATCCTTATTTATACTACCAACTAATCAAGGTGGTCAACTCCACGAACTAGGAGGAAGCCACTTTAGGGAAAGTAGAGAAATGGAGAGGTGGTTTTGCATGTGTGGAATCTGGTTAGATGTTCCTGCAGATTTAGCACAATAGTAACACCAATATTTTCTCAACAACATTAAAGTCCACTACAAGGAGGTTACATTCAATTTGCATGGGGAATCTCCTTCCATCAATGTCCTTTGATCTTCAAATGATTCCCTTGCTAGACATTATGGTGCATGCCCAACTGGTAGTGTCTTTCTCAATTTAGTATCCTCAAATTATATCTACATGGGAATGTTAGCATAGACAATAATTTCATATCTATAACTACCTTAAAGAGCATTCATTAACCACATGCATAATTAATATAGATAGTCCATATAACATGCCAATATCATTAAAGATTTTCAAAAATAGGATTAGGCCCAATGTCTATAGTTTGAGGAAATATCATGAAAAATATCAACACTTAACATCAAGGTCCATGATGACTCCAACAAATAAATCATAAATTCTACCCAAAATTAGACCATAAACAAGGCTCATCATGGAAAAAATATTTTTTGAATCTCAAGTGATTTGTAGATTTGTTTAGATCATGTAAAAGATATTTGTATGCTTCGCGGGTCATTTTGATCAAGTGGGAAGCATGTCTTTAACAATTTTACGGTGTTTTGCATGGGTAAATGCTGACATGGTGTTTACACTACATACGAAGGAGATTCGATATTTTTGGAAGGTGTTGATGTGTGTTAGGACAAATTGGAGTCCTAACTAAGGATTTATATGGGTCACCTTTATTCCTATCCACCGTAGGAATATTTGGGTGGTGATCTAATTTGAAATTGTAAATGCAAAGGATGTGTTTCCAACCTTGGAGAAGGTTCTCAATGTTGGGGATGGTATACATTAGAGTGGTATTGTTTTCAAATCTTAAGATAGATGTGTAGGAGATGTAAGTGATGAATGAGGTATGAGTTTTAGCAGAGTAGTGCAAACTTCAAAGTGGTGGACTTCTAAAGGTAGTGAGCTAAAGGAATCTGCAACCTTTCAAACAAGGCTACAAAAGTGTTGGACTATTTGTGGTGGATTCCTTACTACATTTAGATAGTGTTCTATATGTAACGTTTCTCTTCTATCTTCTTTTCATATTCTAGCAGCGAGTTGTGGTTGTGAGCCCTAGTGGAAAGTGTGTCCTATTTTGGTAGTGATCCCTTGTACCAGTTTTGCAACTAATTTTATTACGAACTAATCCTCACCATGTTTTTCCCTCATTAGGTTTTCCACGTAAATTTGGTGTTGTCTTGTGTGTGGTATTGTTTCAATTTCTGTTATCTACATTCCATGATTAATCACTATAATAGAATAAGGATTTAATGAATGCTTATGGATCTAGTTACTGTTAAGGGTTTTGATGTTTTAATTTGATACAATTGATTCACCCAATTCCAGTTGTCTTGTGTATTCAACAATTAGTATCAAACGAATGTTCTTTGTAGAAAAGATTAACTACTTAAGGTAGATCCAGGATGGTGAATAAGATAGAGATCCCTAAGTTTGATGGCACAAACTATGAATTCCAGAAGGAGAAGATGGAAGGTTGTATGGTGTACATTGGATTTGATGTTGAATATGAAATAAATATTGCATACACCATACCTCAATGTGGTCTAAGGACAAGTTATGAGATCAAGGCCTATGAGACAAATGATAAAGAAATATTTTTTCTTTTGAATAGTCTTTAAAATTATGAATTAGTAAAATTTATGGATCTAAAGAATTATAAAGAAGTTTGGGATAAATTAGAGAGCATTTATGAAGGAGATGATAAGGTTAAATAAGCTAAATTTTAGAATTTGAAGGCATAATTTGAGACTTTGTGAATGTCTAAAGTGGAAACAATTTCAAGTTGTATGTAGAGAGTTGATGAACTGGTAAGTGCAATGAGAGGTTTTGGTGCACAAGTCAAAGAACCTAAATTGGTAAAGAAAATTATAAAAAATATTCCTGATTCTTATAGTGAAAGAGTTAATACTTACACTAGAGATCATTTATATGGCACATTATTCTCATTTGAAATGAGAAAAACTAGTTTAAAAAATGTAGCTGAGGTGGAGACTATGTTCAAGGCTAGAAAATTAGAAAAGGTTGAAGATTCACATGATGATGATGATGATAATGTGGAAGCTAACTTTGTAACAAGGATTGAAAAGGGAACTAGTAAGTACAAAGGTAAACTACCTTTTGAGTGTTTAGTTGTAGAAATACAAGTCACTATGCTTTAAGATGTCCAAATAAAGCTATGAACAATAAAAGCAAGTAAAATAAAGGAAATATTATCAAGAAAAGCTATTATGTTAGAGAATATGTTGGTATTTTTGATGATGAATTTGATTATGAATATGTTGATGAAAATGAATTCCTATTCTTAGCTTTAAAATATTAATCTAGTTCTTCTAACTATGAAAGTTGTGTGAAGGAAAGTGTTCTAGAGAAGAAGGATAAGGTTGAAGGTACTTTGGTTTTTGATTTTCATGCTAAATAGGATAAAAACTATTGGTTTTTTGACAATATCTACTCTAATCATGCATGAATGGAGAAAAAATTAATTTTGTTAATATGGAAAAGTATAATGGACAACTACTTAAATTTGGAGATGATTCAGGTGCTAAGATTTGTGGAATATGTCCAATCAGTTTTGATGGAAAGCATAATACTTAAGATGTCTACTATGTTAAAGGTTTAAGGCATAATATTTTGAGTGGTGGAAAAATGTGTAGAAAAGGGTACAATCTTGTGTTTTAGGATGATACACATGAGATCAAAAAAGTGTCCACAACTGTGATTGCTTCAAGAAAGACGATAGATGGAAATATCTATCAACTCAAGGGTGTTGATGGTCATTTCTTTATGAATCATATTAATGATATTTGTTTATGGCATCAGAGGATGTGTCACATAAATTTTTAAAATTTAGTTAGAATTGGTTCTATACAAGTAGTAAGAGATCTTCCAAGAATTACAAAGCCTATCAATAACTTTTACAAAAATTGTGAGTTTGGAAAACAAACAAGGAGTAATTTCAAGGGAAAGGAAAAATCTTCTACCAGATTGTTGGAATTGGTACATACAAAACTTTTTGGTCCTACAAGAGTGAAAATTATTCAAGGTGAGATGTATTTTATGCTTTTTATTAATGATTATTATAGAATGACATGGGTTACTTTTCATAAAGAAAAAACTAATTCCTAGATAGATTCAAAGAATTTAAAGATATGGTTGACAATGAAATAGATTTGAAAATAAAACTTTTGAGGTTTGACAGAGGTGAAGAGTTCACCTCAAATAAATTTAACATGTTTTATGAGAATCAAAGGATAAAGAGGAACTTTTCTACCCCTATGACTCCTCAACAAAATGGAGTGGTTAAAGGAAAAACAAGACTATTAAAGAAGCCACAAGGACTATGATGAAATAACCTAACCTACTGGATTTCTACTGGACAGAAGAAATTCATACTATTGTTTACATGTACTTAACAGATTTCAAGGAAGAGATAACAATAGAAAGAATCCCTATGAGTTGTGGTATGGAAGGATTTCTATTGTCAAGTACATTAAAGTATTTGAAGCAAATGTTATAACAAAAGAGACAAAGAGAACTTAGGAAAGTTTGATGCAAGGTCTGATGAAGGTATCTTCCTTGGATATTCTATTAAAATTAAAGTTTACAAATGCTACAATAAAAGACTGAGATAAATCATTGAGAGTGTAAATGTTAAAGTGCATGAAGATTTGTAGAATTCAGTTGTGATAGATGGATATGAGTTAGATGAAATTTCTTGCAGAGAAGTAGAAGAAAAAGCTAAGGAAAAAGAGATGCAGAAGGAAGAACAATATTCTCTAGAAAATATCATTGATACCCCTAAGTATGTGTAGAGAAATCATTCCAAATAAAAAATCATTGGAGACAAGAGGAAAGAAGTATTGAAAAGAAGAAGAGTTGCTAAAAAAGAGGTAATTTTTTGTTTACTCTCTAAAGTTGAACCCAAAATAGTAAGTGAGGCATCAAAGATGAACATTGGTTGAAGGAAATTGAAGAACTTGTGCAAGTTGATAAAAATAAAAATTGGGAACGAATCCCAATGTCAACAAAACAAGAACATAATTGGAAATAAGTGGGTATTGTTACCAATTTTCACTACAGCTCAATTGGACAAATTGATTAGTTGGATTTATCTTAAAGTAAAAAGTTCAATTAATTTCTACATGTGCTTAAATTGTTGTTTGCATCAAATTTATGAAGTTTCAATTATACAATTGTTTCAATGAATAGAATTTCAAAAGTTTTCTCAATTCTTTGCAGCACAAATGAAGTACATGATAGAATATAGAAATGATTAAGCATAATAATTGCTTTCATTTATTTCACAATGCTTATTCGTATTACAATATTTCTTTTGCTTACAAAAAATCAAATGATTGAACAATTTTGTATTTTGATGCATTTCTTTTTCAGAATGGAAATGAAAGGAGAAATTTGAAGGATCCACATAAGCCGTGGAGATAGCTAAAACCATTAATTTCAAGAAATTAATTCTACAACTAAAGGTGGAAAAGTAAGAATCAAATAACATAAGACATATCCATCATTTCCTGTGTCTTGATCTTTAATTGATGTTTTTGCTGCTAGCTCCATTATGCTTCTGATTCCGAGTGTACCTACAGAAGATTAGCAAAGTCCTATTAGAGCTCCGAATATGAGTTACACTACATTCTCTACCAATAGAGATATAATTCATTCCTTCAAATGAATGGAATCAGCTAAGAATGAGGAGTGTAGTAATAAGAGCCTGAAGATGAAATTTCACATTATGGAACCATTTAAACTTCATTATTTTATGCTAACATGATTTGTTTCCTTTGCAGGTATAGGAAAAGTCATGTAGCTAATCATTTCATGAAGACATAATAGCATGTGGTGTGAAACAAGCTCCCACAAGGGTTGACACCCGACATGCTATCCCTAAAGAATTTTAAAAGGGATTGAGAAGGAAACAGATACAAAGTTCTCAAGGAAATACATTCATCAAATGAGTGCATCATGAAATGCCAAAAGGATTCAAATAGTTGACCACTTTGGATAGTCAATTCTTGAAGTGCAATGAATTGAAAATCAAGAGTGAACAACTATTTGAATGCAATTTCATAATGTCATAGTGAACATGCATACATAGTGCCTTCTTTGAAAACAACAACTACAACTGAAGCAAATGGAGAAGCTCTAGGACATCATGATCAATTGTTTCTATTTCAAAATACGCTATGCAATGATAGTTTCACATCATCATACTGTTGTTTGAAGAAAAAAAGTTGCATATGGTAAATGTAATCAAGTGAATGTGAGTAACATCATAGTGGTATTAAAGTAACTTGCAGGAAACCACTGGAACCATAATGTCTGAATGTATCAATGTATTTGAAAGAGAAAAAGTACATGGAGCAACCATATTTAAGAGGACATAAAAATGCATGAAGAGTGCTAAAAATTAAGAGCACTAGCATTGTCTAGGCATTGATTGAGAAGGAAACAACATCAACAATAGGGGTGACAAGGAAGTGGGAGAGTAATCTAAAGGTGTGCCATGTTGGTCGAATACTATTTTGAAAAAAGTAAGTGAAATGGAAGTATTTACATATAGTGCACTTGAAGGATAAATGAAGTTTCTATGTGCATGCAAAAGTTTCTTATCATGTTAAACATTGAAACTACATGAACAAGAAACGTATTTTGATAAGCAACTAAAGGATTTGAATTATTTTGAGCTTCATTGTGTTGTGCCTTTCAAAAAAATAGTGGAAAGAATTTAATTCATTCCATTAACAGTATTCTTTGAGCAACGTAAAATTTGCATCCTAAGAACAAGTAAATGAAGTTACAATAGTGCAAAGAATAGGAATCAAAAGCATGTTGGTCTTTGAATACATAATACGCACATGGGGTGTTAGAGCTTCTAAAATCCTAATGGATTTTCATCTCCATGGGTCTAGTTAGCCTTTGATAAACACTTGTCCTCATAGGTGAGTAGGGTTTTATCTTAAAGTATGTGAACATTATAAATTTTGGTTGACCTGCTCAATTGGTCATCAGACCCTTAAGTCATTTCTTATTCCATCCACCATGTTGATCTACCGGCCCCATCAACCCGAACTACCAATTATCAAATTTTCCCACCATGTTAACTTTTCCTAAGGTCGGGTTTTAAATTTAACCTAGATAACTTGTGCAATAAGCCATTAACCCCAGAGGGTCCCATCGCTATCAGTCGATCCATTTAATACTAATATTATGTGATGTGGAGGTTGCAAGATTTGAAAATCAGGGAGAAGATCTCAACCGTACCCCACCATCCTATGGGAGTTGAGTGACAACAAGTTAAATAT
Organism: Sequoia sempervirens; assembly: GCA_007258455.2. Lineage (NCBI taxonomy): Eukaryota > Viridiplantae > Streptophyta > Pinopsida > Cupressales > Cupressaceae > Sequoia > Sequoia sempervirens. The sequence continues at coordinate 490,428,811 of VDFB02000015.1, forward strand.
GACGAGGTTGGCGAGAAGTTGATGGGTGTTCAATGCAAAGTGAGGGACCCACTCCCCAGTAACGATCCTGCAGGACCGCATGTTCAACGAGTGGCTAAGATCAAGCGGGCGGAACAATCTTCACCATTCCTCACTAGCTCGCTGAATTAAAGTGAGCGATGGTTAAAACCAGTGAGATCATCGAGATCTCAAAATCTGTCATCCATTTGATCAGATCATGGAGCCCATACATAGTGATGGTGTCATCCAACATGGATGAAAATGATTGGTCATAAGTGTTTCATAAAATCACCATTGGAAATCAATGGAAGTCAAATGAAGGTTGGATGTTTGATCATCCATCAAGGCAGAGAATCAAAGGATAGCATTCAAAGTTGGAAAAATAGCATGTGATATCCATTTTTATTCTAAGCAGCCAGCCTACATTAATGGTTGATAGCTCGCAGAGCAATTGAGTCGATCTCAATTCGTGTGACAACACAAATACTGCTAATCATGAAGGATATTCTATAGACTCCATGCAAATGGGGAATTGAATGGTGTCAGTACAACTACCAACGGGATGCTAAGGTTACACATGTGTGATAAAAATGTAGTGTGGATGTCATTGCTTTACTCAATAAATGTAGTAGGGGTAGTTGCTATTTGCATCATTATCATTTAGTAGTTAAGAATTTTCTGGTGTGAGTACTTATCAAAAGAGAGGATGAGAAAACTAGTGAGAAGATCTATTCACTTGAGTTCATTAAATTCTGGGTCAGATGCATAGGAAGTTTCTCCCACCATGAAAGCAGGCACTTCTTCTGAAAAGTTTGGATTAGTGCCTAGTAAATGCATTCTAAGGTTGCATTTTCAAAATGATGCTACAACAGGAATAGATGACAAAGGAAAGGGTTGACTGTAGTCTCTTATAGGTTCATAGCAAAAATTAAGGTATGGACGTGGCTCATATGGATGCCAGTGTTATCGTATCAACCTCACGAGCAGTTCCCCTGACAGTGGCTTTGAGACTGATTCTACTTATGGTCAAGACTTAGCCTTGTTAAATGATGGCTTGCCCTCTAATGAGGAGGTGATCTCTATCTTGCCACTGGAGGTTAAGACCCCTAGTGGGAAAATTGAAACCATGGTGATGAAGAAAGAAAAAAGATGGAAGTTGAGGTGCCCTCCCTTCCTTTGGCGATGACAAGAAGTGGTCGTGTGTATCACGGGAGTAATGTTGGTGGTGGTACAGTGACAGGAAATTGAGCATTGGTTGTGTGTGGGGTTGGTACTTTTTGTGTTGATGCATTGTGTTCTGGTGGTCCCGGTTTTCGCATATGTGGCACTTTTTGGTTTTTAATGTTGGTCATGTGCTTGCATGGAATTTTTGGATACTTGGTTCGTGATGGTCGAGATGGTGACAAAGGAGAGCTTTGGTGGCAATTTTCATTTCTCCTCTCGGTTGGTGGTTATTTTTTGCTGTAGATTTTGGAATGGAAAAGAAAAATGCAGTCAAAATTTCAATAAAATGAAAAATATATATGGAAACTACAATTGATCCCTAAGCTTATTGCTTCCCTTGTGTTATAAGAGGGAAACCAAGGCTCATTTTGATAGAAGAAAATAGGCTTTGGGTAGAGTTTTGGAAGAAGGTATACCAGTAGATAGGAATAGACTAGTCTGTTAGCTTTGAGTTTTATGAATGAACATATGCAATTACCTTAACCTGTTTCTCAGACATGGTTCAAGTGCAAGTTAATATATATAATTTTGATATATTCCTCTCCTCTTGCAACTATGGGTGAATTGTAAATGAAATATTAATGATATTTTGTTCTACTTTGAATATTTTTTCAGATGCATGTCTCTAGTCTTTGTGTTCATTCATGTAATCAATTCAATACATAGATGGGGCCATGAATTTACTTTTATTTGCAATGGATTTTATAAGTATTGATATATTAGAAAACTTGAGATCCATGATGCAAAGTATTGTGAGGGTAGTCTATTTTATTATTGGGTCATTTTTGTTTTATTGATTCTTGCATATGTGACTCCATTTTCCCCAATAAATATGACACTGATTTGTTCCTTAATGATTCACCTAAGGGGTTAATCAAATAATCATTCAATGACTAGCCTATAGCTAGGGTTTAAATTCACTTGAAAATTTATTGATTCAAATATTCATGTATGTCAATTCATATAAGGGATGTTTTCATTTTGATGAATGGGTAGAAAATTATTTAGAGACAAGCCAATTTCTAGGTAATTGCTGCATAATTATCCTTCATCCAAGTGTGATCTATGTTATGAAGTGTTCAAAATAGCTAAATATTAAATGAACATACTAGGAATACCCTCCTTTGTCCTATAGAGCCTAAAGTGTAGAATATCTTAGTCATCGGCTAGATCTTGTTAGTTGGTCATTCATTCCAAGAGTCTTGAGTATAGGAGCTAGCTATTCCTTAGAGATATCTTAAGTGCAATGGAAAAACCAACAAAATGGAAACTCTGCTGGGGAGAATTTAAGAAAATTCTCATTGAAGAATGTAGAAACAGAGTCAAACCATTTGCATAAGAGTCATAAAATTATTTTCCATTTTGAAATTTAGTTCAAATATTGAAGGATTTCAAGCTTGGAGAAAGAATTTGTTATGTATAACCTAAATATTTCAAATATCTATGGTGCTCTACTGGTGAAAGGAAGTTAGAAAGAAAATTACATGTTAAAGAACTTCATGCTGTTTGAAGTTCAGTCCTCTAAGAAGAGAGGTGGCGACTCTATCAAGAACCTATTGAAGAGGTGAAAAGTTCTAGATCTACAATATTTTCAACATAATTTGTAGTAGTTGCAATGTTTCCAGGTATTCTTCACACATTTGAACATCTTATGAAAAAAATTGCTTCCCTATTGAGTGATTCAACACTAGATCAAGGAACATTCAAGAATCTTAGCATGCTTGATATGAAATTTATGTAATAGGTTGCAAGAAGCATGTCATGTTGTAGATCTTAGACAACCTTTGTATTGAATACTTGCACTAAGATCTTGAGATTATTATTGTAAAATGAATTGAAGTGGTGTTGAATAAATTGTATAAATATTTTAAATTCCTTTTTTTAAGAATTAAGGGGCGAGTTGTTGATTTTTTCCATCTGGTACAAACATGGATAGAAATACACAAGTCAATCAGCCTGGGGCCCATCAGGATGGCTTCTATACTAATAGGTATAGGGCTATAAGCTTTGGTAATATTTGTGGCTACCCGAATGTTATGCCACCCAAGATCAGGGATAAGATAGCAAATTTTAGTGGTGAAAAATCTGAATCAGCAAAAGGACATTTGCAAGAGTTTGTAGATATAATGGGAGATTACGAGGTTGACTTTGAAGATGTGGTGATGAAACTCTTTGTTCAATCATTAAAAGTTGATGAAAGAGATTGGTTCTCTTTTCTACCTACTGCCTCAATACACTCTTGGAATGAACTTAAGGATTCTTTCCTTGAGAAATTTGGTAGTAGAGTAAATCGAAGTGTGGCAAGGAGAAATTTCATGGAGATCTTTAAAGGTAAGCAAGAATTGGTCCTTGCATTCAACCTTAGATTTTCCAAATATATAAGGGAAATCCCTGAATACATAAGACCAAATGATGCAAAGTGCTTAGTTGTATATTTAGGAGCATTTGACAAGAAGATGAGTTTCCTATTGAGAGATAAAGAACCAACTACATTGCAACAAGCTTATCAGGAAGCTATGAATATTGAAAATAATTTGAAGTACTCAATTATGAAGAGATCTGTAGTAACCAATCCTACTAGTTCTAGTAGTGTCCAAACAATTTACTGTGTCAATTAGAAAATAGAAGTGTTCATCAAGATGAGGATTCTTTAGATATTGTTCTTACATAAAGCAATGCAGAGCAAGCATCAACTTCTGCCCTACCATGTATGGGAAGTATGAACTTGATGTTATCTATTGGAAAGTTGTATGAGATAAAGAGGCATACAAATGAGTTAGCATATGACTTGTTTTCAAGGTTCTTGGATACTTTAATGGAAATCCCCATAGGATTTAGACCAAGTGAACAGATGTGTATCAATCTATTTTGTGAATCATACACATTAGGATGAAGCCAATGGACTGAAGATATGAGGCCCCATAGCATTGACCAAGTGGTGGATTGGATAAGTATTGTTGAAGAGGTTAAGCATGGTAATATGTATTCCATTGCATCCCACCATGCGGATAGTGATTTTCATAATGAAGATAGACAGAGACTAACATTGTAAAACCCATAGGGAGCATCAGTATCAAGTTAGTTAGCTATTAAGTGTTGTTATTTTATAGATAGTCTAAAGATAGATGCACTCGACAGTGATGAGGTTGAAGAAATAGAATGTGAATTCAAGGAGATCATCTCTCATTTCCCCCCTCTAAATACCTTGAGCCACGAGCTTACATAGGAGATGCAGGAAACTGCACAAATTAATTTTGCTAGAATTGATCCTATGTCATATGATAGTGAGGATACTCTTGATAAGGCTCAAGCAAGGAGTCAGAGAAGTGATGTTGAGTCTAGACCATCCTTAGTTGAATATGATTCCTCTTATGAGGTAGAGGTTGAATCTGTGGCTTCTAGTAGTGGGTATGCCAATAGCCTTGAAGGGATCTACTTTTTAGGAAGTGAACAATTCTCTTAATGTGAAGAATTTTCAAAGCATGGATCAATAATTGTGGGCATAATTGATTAAGACGTGGTTGAATATTCCTCTCTTTGTTCCTTAAGTGACTATACTGATTTTGAAGGCTTGGAAGACCTAGGTCAATGGGATTTTCATGATGAAGATGATGAGATACATCCAATTATGTCCAAGATATGGAATTTTTTTTTAATTTGATAAACCTACACTATCATTGAGGATACAAGGAAAGATGTCTATTGGTGTTGGAATAATCCTCTATTTGAAGACAACCCTGATGAGTGATTATCAGATGTTACTAGAACATGTGTTGCAAAGGATGTATGTAGATACCAAGGTGATCGTGCATTCAAAAATATTGGCCTAGATTTCATACTTTTTCAACTGAAAGAAAAATATAGTGGAACACCTATGGTGAGGATTGCTCATCAACAGATGGTTCAATTGCTACCAACCTATAATCTATAGTGCAAGAAGCGGTAGGAAAAAAGAGGACAATTTTCTCTTTGACGACCAAAGAACTAATTAGGCTAAGTACATTAATGATCTAGTGAAAGGGGGATTTTTTGTTGAGTATGAGGTTGCGGTTAAGTGCTTTGCAAATGCTCCTTCTCTTCTAGATATGATTATGGATTTCCTTTCACCCACCAAAGAAAATGTTGATAAGAATTATATGAAAGAGATGTATGGTTCTGTTGTCTCTTTTCTTGATCTTATGAAAGAATTCCCAAATGTAAGCCATAGTGCTTATGAGGTTTTTAAACTTGATGAATAGTTTAGGTATGATACCACATCTCATCATGATGTAGAATATGATAGTTTTATATTTTCAATACAGTTTGATGAATCCATGATGAGAAAGGGAGACTGTAATAGTGGTATTTCAGGTGTTAAGGGGAATACTAATTGCAATGAGGTTAGACACCTAGAATTGCACAATATTCATGAGAATCCACTGCCAGTGAAACAAGCCAAGGTGTTTGAAAGAGGAAAATTTTTCCCCTAAGTTTTAGGGGCCATGGGCTTCCAGTTTGAAGATTGAATCCAATGGTTCATATGAGGCTTCTAGAATGAATTACAATGTTTCTTTGTAATTTTTTTTACATAGGTTTTGGTGTGTTTTCTTTCTGTTGTGTTTGCTTTCCTTCTCTGGGTAAGCCCCCTTTTGGCCTTCTACCCTAGTCTGCTTTAGCTAGAGATTTTTTTATTGTCATACCCGCCAGGGGTATGCATCCTCGAGCATGAGTCGTTGTTAGAGCTTCCAAAATCTTGATGGATTTTCATCTCCATGGGTCTAGTTAGCCTTTGATAAACCCTTGTCCTCATAGGTGAGTAGGGTTTTATCTTAAAGTATGTGAACGCTATAAATTTTGGTTGACCTGCTCAATCAGTCATTGACCCCTTAATTCATTTCTTATGCCATCTGACATGTTGATCTACTGGCCACATCATCCTAAAGAACTAGTTATCAAATTTTCCCACCATGTTAAGTTTTCCTAAGGTCAGGTTTTAAATTTAACCTAGATGACTTGTGCGTTGAGCCATTAACCCTGGAGGGTCCCATCACCATCAATCGGTCCATTTAATGCTAATATTACGTGATGTGCAAGTTGCAAGATTTGAAAATTGGGGAGAATAGCTCAACTGTACCCCACCATCCCATGGGAGTTAAGTGACAACAAGTTAAATATAGAGAGGCTGGCCAGAAGCTGGCACATTTTCAGTGTAGAGTGTGGGACCCACTCCCCACTACCGATCATGTAGGATCGCATGTTCAATGAGTGGCTGAGATCAATTAGGTGGAATGATCTTCACCATTCCCCACTGGCTCACCCAATTAAAGTGAGCGATGGTTAAAACTAGCAAGATCAGCGAGATCTCAACTCCCATCATCCATTTGCTTAGATCGTGGAGCCCATACATAGTGATGGTGTCATCTGACATGGATGAAAATGATTGGTCGTAAGTGTTTCAGCAAAGCACAATTGGAAATCAATGGAAGTCAAACGAAGGTTGGTTGTCCGATCATCCATCAAGGTAGAGAATCAAAGGATAGCATTCAAAGTTGGAAAAATAGCATGTGACATCCATTTTTATTCTAAGCAACCAACCTGCATTAATGGATGATAGCTTGTACAGTGATTGATTCGATCTCAATTCGTGTGACGATGCAAATACTTGTAATCATGAAGAATATTCTATGGACTCCATGCAAATGGGGAATTGATCAGTGCCACTACACCTACCAACGAGCTGCTAAGGTTACACATATGTGATAAACATCCAACGTGGACATCATTTCTTTACCCGATAAATACAATAGGGGTAGTTTCTATTTACATCATTATCATTTAGCAGTTAAGAATTTTCTGGTGTGAGTAGTTATCAAAAGTAAGGATCAGCAAACAAGTGAGAAGATTTTTTTTCTTGAGTTCATTAAAGTCTAGGTCAGAAACACAACAAGTTTCTCCTACCATGAAAGTAGACACTTCTCCTAAAAAGTCTAGACCGGTGCCTAGTAAATGCATTCGAAGGGTGCAATTTCAAAATGATTTTGGAGAAGGAACAAATGACACAAGAAAGGGTCTAGTGCAGTCTCTTACGGGGTCAGAGCTGAAAGTAAGGTGTGGACATGGCTCCTATGGATGCCGGCATTCTCCTATCAACCTCACGATCAGTTCCCCTAACATTGACTCTAAGAACGATTGTAATTATGGTTAATGCTTAGTTGTGTTAAATGATGGCTTGCCCTTTGACAAGGAGGTGATCTTTCTCTTGCCACTAGTGGTTAAGACCACTAGTGGGAAAACTAAAACCATGGTGAACGAAGAAAGAAAAAAGAAGGAAGTTGAGGTATCCTCCCTTCCTCTACCGATGACAAGAAACGGTCATGTGTATCATGGGTGTAATGCTGGTAGTGGCATGGTGACAGGAAATTGAGCATTAGCTGTGTGTGGGGTTGGTACTTGTGTTGATGCATCATGTTCTGGTGGTCCTGGTTTTGGCATATGTGGCACTTTTTGGTTTTTAATGTTGGTCATGTGCTTGCGTGGAATTTTTGGATACTTGGTTCATGATGGTCTAGATGGTGACAAAGGAGAGCTTTGGTGGAAATTTGCATTTCTCCTCTCGGTCGGTGGTTATTTTTCGCTGTACATTTGGGAATGCAAAAGAAAAATGCAGTCAAAATTTTAATAAAATGAAAAATATATATTGAAACTGCAATTGAGCCCTAAGTTTTTTGCTTCCCTTGTGTTATAAGAGGAAAACCAAGGCTCATTTTGATAGAAGAAAATATGCTTTGGCTAGAGTTTTGGTCAAAAGTATACCAGTAGATAGGAATAGACTAGTCTATCAGCTTTGAGTTTTATGGACGAACATATGCAATTACCTTAACATGTTTCTCAGACATGGTTCAAGTGCAAGTTAATATATATAATTGTGATATATTTCTCTCCTCTTGCAAGTCTAGGTGAATTCTAAATGAAATATTAATGATATTTTGCTCTACTTTGAATATTTGTTTAGATGCATGTCTCTAGTCTCTGTGTTCATTCAAGCAATCAATTCAATACATAGATGGGGCCATAAATTTACTTTTATTTGCAATGGATTTTATAAGTATTTATATATCATAAAACTTGAGCTCCATGATGCAAAGTATTGTGAGGGTAGTCTATTTTATTATTGGGTCATTTTTGTTTTACTGATTCTTGCATATGTGACTCCATTTTCCCCAATAAATATGACATTGATTTGTTCCTTAATGATTCACCTAAGGGGTTAATCAAATAATCATTCAATGACCAGTCGGTAGCTAGGGTTTAAATTCACTTGAAAATTCTTTGATTCAAATATTGATGTATGTCAATTCATATAAGGGATGTTTTCATTTTGATGAATGGGTAGCAAATTACTTAGAGATGAGCCAATTTCTAGGTAATTGTTCCATAATTATCCTTCATCCAAGTGTGATCTGTGTTATGAAGTGTTCAACATAGCTAAATCTTAAATGAACACACTAGTAATACCCTCCTTGTTCCCATAGAGCCTAAAGTGCAAAAGATTTTAGTCATTGACTAGATCTTGTTAGTTGGCCATTCATTCCAAGAGTTTTGAGTATAGGAACTGGCTATTCCTTAGAGATATCTTAAGTGCAATGGAAAACACCAACATGGGGTTTCAACTTTAAATGGAGATTTCCTTAGGAATACAAAATAACCATGTTGGATTTTCATGTTCAGACACAAATGTCATCAAAATATACAGTGTCGATCTTTAAAGCTTTTTCAACTGACAAAAATGTCAAGTGTTGGTCGTGGCCATGAATTTCTGCAAATTCATAAGGTAAAGTATTTTGAATCTAAATGATTTTGTTAAGAAATAAAATGAGTATTATTTTACATCATGGTTTGAGTCTAGAAATGGGAGAAATGCAAAAACCTTCAGGGAAATGTAGTAGAAGTTACGTAGAAGCTCAAAACCCATCAGGTTTCTTCTTAATGAAAATCATAGCATATATTTTTGAGTTCATCCAAAAGAATATAGAATAACGGGTTTACAAAATACCTAGATGATAAAGAAGAAAGCTCGCGGCTTGAAATGGTCTATTGGCCCACAAATGTCAATGTAAATCAAAACCCATTTAGGGTTTGTCATAGTTTTTTCAAATACAAAGCAGTATGTGAAATGCATGATTTTCCTTGTGGAATTTTATCATAAAAGAATGCAAGTAAGCCATATCCTATACAATGGCTTGCATATTTTTCTCAATGATTTTCTTTTTCTTACAAAAGAAAAGCTTTTATAAGTTTTTATTTTAGAGGAAAATGCAAGGAAAATGAAAGGGAGATGTAAGCTTACCATGATCTTTAAGAAGATCCTTTTAAGCCCATGGCTGAGAGCTTCATATAATTCCTTTACAAATGACCATGGTCAAGCCCTTATGGTGGCCGAAGTGGAGATATAAAGAAAGAAAAATATAGAATACAAGAGATTTATCAGAAGCTACACTCAAGCCCACAACCTTGAGGCCAAAAGATCACTTCAAAATGAAGAGGAGAAGCCACAAATGGCTTGAAGATAACTTACCCATGCATTTTAATAGAGAATCAACTAACAGAGGAATTGATGGCCAAAACCCTTCACATTTTTCTTGTAAAACCCTAACTCCATTGTGGCGGCACCATTTTTCCAATAGAGAAGCATTTTCTCCAAAACATCAAGTGAAAATGGGGAGGATAGTTTAGGGTTGTCATGTTTTGTCATTAGGGTTTTCCCTTCTTTACCCTCATTTGACTTAGGGGATTTTGCAATGTTTTTAAAATATCAAAGTTCTAAGTCCAAACCATGTTAGCCGAAATGTATTGCTTAGGTCTACCATTCAAAAGATTTATTTGATGATTATTTGCCTAATTTTTTCTATGGTTAGGCAATTAAATGTTTTGCAAAGTCTTAAAATCCTTAGGGTTTTTATTATTTTCAATGCCTTTCCTTAGTGGAGTAAAAGTGTTCATATTGATGCTTAGGTTTCATTTTATTGATTTCATATAAATCAATTAAAACCCAAAGAATAAATATTGTCCAATATTTTTATGATTTTTGGAGAAAATCAATTGTGATAAGAGATATCAAAGAATTTTGCAAAGCTTTTTCCACAAAAATATTGAGTTGCAAAATTAGGATATGGATAAGCCTTGTTTTATAAAAAGAACTATAAAATCTTGTAAAGCAAAGATAAGACAATGTTTTTATAAATTGCTTTTATCTTTTGCTATTTTTAGTAGTGCTTTGAAGCTGAGTTGTTGACTTTTTCCTTGGGTGAATTTGAAAATGATGGGATTAAGATAAGGTGTTCTTTTTGCTTTTAAAGAAAATTAAGCCTATTTTTAGAAGCCTTTTGGGTGGACATGCAGAAAGTGTGAGTTTTCCACTTTCATTACACAGTATGATGCAGATTTGGATGATTTTTTATGGGCTTTTCAATTGAGCTCGGATTAGGGTTTGGAGAGATATATTTTGAAAAAAAACTTGGAGTTTTTCTTAGTTCATATTTTTTGCTTCTTGCTCTTGCATACATTATGAGAGCTTATAACCAGTTTTGTACTCAGATTGTTGAGATTTTCACTTCTTCATTCAATAAAATAGTAGAGTTTCGTTTCTCATTTCTTGTTTATGTTTTGCAAGAACTAATTTGTGTCTTGTGATTCAAATCTGTTGAATCATTTTATTGTCTTATTGTTGTTAAGTGATTTTCAGGAGTTGCATGCTAACTCAGGTTGTGCCTTGTGTTTATTCTAAACCTTTGCATAAATGAATTTTGGGTTATATGTGTTGTGAGATTGTGAGAATAAATTTTTAAAGAGGTGGTGAGAGTGGGTTATTATCAGAAATCTTCTTAATGTTGGTTAATAATTTTAGGTGATATAATTTCAGTCATAAGTTTTAAATCCAGTTTATCCTTCTAACTCTTTACCTCAAAAAAAATCATTTAGAATATGAATTATCATTTAGAGAACCAACTCACTCTAGAGATTCCTTCTTCACGCAGATCACCCACATCTGAAGAAGGTTTCCATGTGTCAAAAAATAATTAATTTTTCTGCAAGCTTAGCATACGGTGCATATCTGATTGATAATAGTTTTTGGCATGCCCGGAGGGACCCTGAAAAATTGATTTCAGGAAGAGTTTTAATTTTTCAACTTGCTATTTGGTGTATGTAGTAGTTTTATTTTAGCCTTTCAGAGGTTTCTTATATACCTGGCGACTCCATCTCTATTTCACGTGCAAACTTAGTGCATCCTGTGCATGAAAAAAATATAGACCAGATCAAGTTTTGTGCCATTCAAGTACCAACAATTATCCCCACCATCAAGGAGAGGTAGAACAACAAAGATATTTTTTGAAACACCTATGAGCTCAAAATCAACGCATATAGTTTCCAGTTCCATAGTTCTATCAGCAGGAAATCCTGTTCCTATAGCACAAGTGCTACCAATGGCAAGACAACACCCATTTGCACCTTTTAACGAGGCAAACCCGTTGAATATTGTGCAACACAATGATATCCTAGTTACAACCCTCAAAAGTATATTGTTATTTACTACAAAATATCACATAATGTCAGTTGACCATAGTCGAGATGTGGCCACTTTATGCTTAGTTCACAACATCACTCAGGAGAACGTAGCACTGAGGCTCTTGGTTGCGTCACTGAAAAGGAAATATTTGTAGTGGTTTAGAGGCCTTCGACCAAATACCATCGTGATGTGGGATGCATTAGGTGATGGCTTACATCAGAAGTTTGAGGATGAGTTAGATCACCTATCCCTATTAGAATAGTTAAGCATGATTAAGAGAGCGTTGCATGAACATATGTCATTTTTCAATTACTGATTTCAGAGGACCTAGGACCAAATTCCTTTAATGGTAAAACCAACACCTTAGCATGCTTCTTTTTTTTTTCCTAAAGGCTTTGAATAGAAATATTTTAGTAATGATCTAGTCTATGGGTGGGTTCACACTCCCCAATGCTTTTGAAATTTCTAGTAGAGTGGAAAATTGTCTCATTCAAGCTGGAGAAATAGCCCCCAGGCCCTCTATGCCCCTATTCCCTGAATTTCATCCACTTATTCCTATTGCTTTAACCCCTTTAGTCATTGTCCCGCTTGTTCCAGCAATAGGATATCATGCTACAACACATGAAACTGTTGTTCCAGTCCAATCCCAATAGCTTCAAGAGATAAAAAGTATACTTAAGACCTTTGGAAATGATCTCGTGAGCATAAAAAAATAAGTTGGCCAAGAGCATAAACTCTACCAAGCTCCTTATTAGTAAAATCAACAAAATAAACTAGCCTTTCAAAATGAGTACCAAGGCCAAAAAAGGAATTTTAATCCTAGAACTTTCCATCCCTTTAACCCGAACACTACCAGTTCATCAAGGGAACTTGTACCACAAAATAATGTTTCCCAAGATTGCGATTGGTTCTATCCATGTAATCAACACCATAACCATTCAACATACGTCAATGGCATGAGAAATCAAGCCTTAATGGTTTAGAACAACTATGTTGGTTCAGAAAATTTTCCAGATTAGAATCAAGAATAGCAAGATAACTTTGAACTTTCCTTGCCAAACTGGTAGAGTTCTATGTTTTGTGGCATAAATGGTGAAGATCAGTAGAATTCTCCTATTTCAACCAATACCAGATCAAATAAAAGAGCTATGGATTTGGTGTAGCAAGCTGGAAATGTACAACAATAGTCTACTAAAAGCAATCTGCCTATTTCTCTACCTCATGTTACTCCTGCAACCCATCCTAAAGTGCAGATTTTGCAAAGAGGTCAAACCATACCCAACAAGGATCATTTTAAGACACAATCACAACCTTTATAGAAATGAAATGATGCTACTATTATTAAAATTCAACAAAAGGTGAGCCCTATTTCTTTCAATTTTGTTGAACATCTTAAGAAGGCCACTATTAACATGTTAGTTTTAGATTCTTTGCATATTCTGGGTCAAAAGAGTTTGCTAGAGGAAGCCTTGGATAAAATATCTATTTTCGATGATGCTAATCAAGGAAATGCTAAAATTGTGCTTGCAAATAGTTTGGAAGTAAAAAATGAGCAGAAAAATAGAGAGGTAAAGCCTCCTCCATTTTTCTTGAGTCTAATTATTGGCGATAAAATAGTACATAATTGTATGATTGATTCTAGTGCAAGTAGGTTAGTTATGCTGAATAGCTTAGCCAATAATCTAGGACTTGTTTATGAGCCTAATTCTCATAAAGGTGTAGTTTAGTTGGATGGGTCTGCTATTAAAACTAGTACTATGATTAAGAATTTAGCCCTTACTTTGCATCCATCTCTGAATTTCATCATTCCTTAGGATATACATGTTATTTACCTGCCACCCCATTTTCCCATTTTCCTTTCAAGAGATTTTACAACCAAACTAGGTGGGTTCTTGTCTTTCGATTGGTGTCTGTAGAAACCCCTGTTCTCACTGTTCCGGAAACTGTATTGTTTTTTTTGTTTTTTGTTTTTTTTTGTGTTTTTGCATGTAAATAATGAAAGTACGATTTTGACAGAAATATTTCTTAAAATCTAATAAATTCAAGTGGGCAAAAATTGAAGTAGATAGTCTTTGAAAATGTTAGCATACATTCTTATTGTCCTTTCTAGATGATTACAATAATAGATCTCTGACATGCAGAAAAAAGACAAGACAAAATATCTAATGTAGAAACCTGATTGTAGCCGCTTGGATGAAGAATAAATGGTACAACCAGCTTGCAACCCTGACTTCTACTCAAAATCTCTCTGAAAGACCTCCTCTTGCCTGGGCGTCACCAATGGAGATGAATAGAAGCTGAAAAGGTAGGCGTTTTGGCTCCAGATGAAAAGATGCCTTCCTCTGTAGTTTGTACGGCCTCCAACTAGCAATAAAGAAATCATACGGATTTTGCTTTGTTTGCCTGGGGTTTAGAAATGGATGCCTGTGAAGAAGAATTACCTCCAGGAAGAAATCTGTACCAAAACCTTGAATCTAAACTTGCAACTGAAACTTTGTAATAACTTTTGGATGAAGCTATCTCTTTGATAGGCAATAAATCAGCTAATATTTCACAGCCTCTAAACTGCAGACACTGAAGATGGCACGTTCTCCAATGCAGAATGAAAACTGGAACCCTAGGCTCTATTCTCTGAAGAAGCACTTGGAAAAAATTTGATTTCATAACATAATGGTCTCTCTTCACAAGTGAAATCCTTATATCCTTCAAGAGGGTCGACTTTCTCAGCAAAAAGCATCATTTAAATAAAGTTGAAAACTCACTTTTAATATTCCCATAGTTGGACGCCTCTTTTTAATTAAAATGATTAATTAAAAATGGTCCCCTTCTCAATGATGGTCGCCCCCTTTAAATAATCACTTAAGTTATAATATTTAATTATATTATAACTTTATAATATAGCCTTTAAATAATTAATATTTATTTTTGCAAACAAATATTAATATCTCTCTCAAAACAGGTCCAAAAGATGAACCGTCTAAAGCCAAATGATAAGTGATTGATTCTGCATACGACCAAACCATACTGCTAAAAATAGTAGGGGTGCTCCGCTGAGTGACTCCACTTACTAAAAATAGTAAGTCAAGCGAATGATGTTCGAACAACCCCGAACGAAATCCAAACTGAAAGATTCTTCCAACTGAAGCCAAGCCAAGCCTCAACCAGACCCTCTATCCACCCTATCAGCCTACGAGGGTCACATAATAGGCTAATCATGAGTCCTGAGAGATGTCAACTGGAAGGGGACATTACAGTCCACCCCTCCTAAAATTGCTTGTCCTCAAGCAATCTCAACTCCGGATGCTGCAAAATCTCCTTACTCTCCCACGTAGCATCCTCCACTGGTAAATCTCTCCATTTCACCAAGTATTCCCTAATAGTCCTCTTGCGCAATTGTGTCTCTCTATATTCTAGGATCGACTCAGGAACTAAGATCAACTTTCCCTCATCATCTAAGGGAGGTAATACTATTGAAGGTACCACACGGTGTCCGAACGCTTTCTTGAGATGTGACACATGAAAAACGTTGTGGACTTTACTATCTACCGGGAGCTCTAGCTCGTAAGCCACCTCTCCAACATGCCTTAGAATCCTAAAAGGACCATAATACCATGGCTTAAGCTTCTCCGATCCACTCTTCCTAAGAGTAGACTGACGGTAGGGTTGCAGCATGAGATATACCATGTCTCCCACCTCAAAAGATCTCTCTGTCCTCTTCTAATCTGCATACTACTTCTGCGCCTTAGCAATATTTTCCTTAAGAGCCCTCATAGTGTCCTGACTCTCCTATAATAAATCTCCAGCACTAGGCACTCTACTATCACTCAGTAGCAAATCCAGAAAATTAGGCACCTCATAACCATACAACGCCATGAAGGGGGACATCTGAATGGTCATGTGAAAATTAGTATTGTAACAATACTCGCATAAATATATCCACTTGACCCACGCCTTTTGCTGCCCTGAAATATAATTCCTGAGGTAACCTTCCACCCATTTGTTCACTATTTCCATCTGACCATCGGTCTGTCGGTGGTAACTAGTGCTCAGTGTAAGCTCGGTCCCACAAAGTCTGAACACCTCCTACCAGAAGTGACTCAAGAACCGACTATCCCTATCGCTAACTATGCTCTGAGCCAACCCATGTAATCTAAAAACCTCACAGAAGAAAACCTCTGCTACCTGTGTAGCTGTGTAAGTGGTGGTGATCGGAAAGAAGTGGGCATACTTTGTCAATCGATCCACAACTACATATATGCAATCATGCCCCTGGGCTTTAGGCAAGCCCGTAATAAAATCCATCGACAGGCATTCCCACTTCCTATCAAGAATCAGAAGTGGCTGCAATAATCATGCCGGATACGTGTTCTCCTGCTTGTTCTACTGACAAACAGGGCACTCACACACATACTGAAGAACATCTGCCTTAAGACCCTTCCATGTACACCTTTCCCAAACCTATCTGTATGTTTTGAAGTACCCGGGATGCCTTGCTGTAGGTACATCATGAAAGGCTCGCATAATAGTGTTCTTCATTTCTGATCCTGGGATCAAGAAAATCTTGTTCTTGTAAATGATCAAGTCATTCACAAGTGTATACTTGGTGTTCACCATAGATCCCTCAACAATACCGGATGCCCAAATGTCCTTGGCATATTCTGCCACAATCAAATGCTTCCAGTCCTCTGCAATATGGACCATAGAACTCAGATAAGGCCGGCATGAGAGAGCGTCATCAACAACATTCTAGGTACCTTTGATATAGGTGATATCAAAGTCATAGGCCTATAACTTACTCACCCACTTCTGCTGACGGTCATTTAAATCTCGTTGCCCCAGGAAATGCCTCAAACTATTGTGATCATTTTTAATGCAAAACTTACTGCCCACAAGATATTGCCTGAATTTGGCCAAGGCATGCATTATGGCCAGCATCTCCTTATCATAAATACTGTAAAGCCTCTCTGGTCCTCTAAGGTTTCTGCTCTCATAAACAATCAGGTGCTTGTCCTGCATAAGCATCGCTCCAATGCCCTCACCAGAAGCATCACACTGAAGCTCAAAAGGCTTCGCAAAATCTGGCAGTGCTAACACTGGACACGTAGTCATCAGCTCCTTGAACCTCACAAAACACTCCTGTGCCTCAGGAGTCCAACAAAATGCACCTTTTTTCAACAAATCCATCATAGGTGTTGCATGGCATGAATAACCATTAACAAATCTATGATAAAACCCACATAGACCAAGAAATCCTCGTAGCTGTGTAAGGTTCGTAGGAGTAGGCCAATCTACGATAGCATGGATCTTTTCAGGATCCATCCACACTCCCTCTGCACTGATGATATGGCCTAAGTATAATAACTCAGTCATCCCTAAATCACACTTGGATTCCATGGCATACAAGGACTCCCTCTCCAAAATACTGAGTACTGTATCCAAATGAGCCAAAAGCTCCTGCCAAGTCCTGTTGTAGATCAAAATATCATCGAAGAAGACAAGTACATATCTCCTCAGATGTGAGTGGAAGACCATGTTCATGGTGGACTGGAATGTCACTAGAGCGTTGGTTAGCCCAAATGGCATCACCACAAACTCGAAGTGTCCACAATGACAACGGAAAATAGTCTTCTCAACATCCTGTTCACAGACTCTAATCCGGTGATATCCCGATCTCAAGTCTATCCTCGAGAAATAACAGGCACCATGGAGCTCATTAATAAGCTCATCTATACGAGGTATGGGGTACCTATTTTTGATGGTCCTCTTGTTTAAGACTCTGTAATCAATGCACATACGGAGCGTACCATCTTTCTTCTTCACTAGAACCACTGAAGAAGCAAATGTTGATTTACTTGGTCGAATGTGACCCATAGCAAGCAGCTCCTTGATAGTCTTCTCTATCTCATCCTTAAGCCACTTCGGATGCCTATAAGGAGTAATCATGACGGGCTTAACACCCTCCTCAAGCTCTATGATGTGCTCAATACCCCTGTCTGGAGGTCTCCCTAGTGGAATGTCATTGAAAACCTTCCCATGCTTAACTCTCAACTGTTGAATGTCAGGGTGATACTTGGTCTTATGCTGTCCCTACTGTATAGGTGTCAAAGTGCACTCGATAGCCCACTCAACCATGTCATGATGCATAAGTCTCTCCATCCATCAGAAAGAAATGGTCATGATGTTACTGTCTCGAATGGCCTTCAGAATATGAGTCTTACCATCCACATCAAACCGAATCTCCATGT
The DNA here is from genome assembly GCA_007258455.2 of Sequoia sempervirens. Classification (NCBI taxonomy): domain Eukaryota; kingdom Viridiplantae; phylum Streptophyta; class Pinopsida; order Cupressales; family Cupressaceae; genus Sequoia; species Sequoia sempervirens. The sequence goes on from VDFB02000015.1 coordinate 490,446,823, forward strand.
CTTTAAGATGAAGTGTGACTTCCTCAAGGGAATGAAGCCAATTCATGCCCAAGACTAAATCAATATCTCCCATGTTCACTACGTAATAATCAGCCTTGAATTCATAATTATTCAAGCGCAAGGGGAGATCCTTAATCATACGGTCACATCTGAGAGTGTAACCATCAACTACCTTAACCCGGATGCCCTCAAACCCCTTGGTTATGAGTCCATGCTTCTCCACAAATCTAGCATCAATAAAATTATGAGTGGCTCCTGTATCTAGAAGGGTAATAACCTTTTGACCTGCCAAAACTCCATGAAGTCTAAAAGATCCCTCCTGCTGAATGCTAGACAACCGTGCCTCCTGGATTTGGAGCTCTGACTCTCCCTCTGCCTTAGGCTCTGAAGCCTCTGATTCTAACTCTTCAGAACTCTCCTACTATTCAGAATTCTCAAATTCCAAATCCTCATAATAGGCCCACATAACTCTATTGGCCTTTCCCTTAGGCCGCAAAGGACAATCATGGTTAGCGTCGTAGGGACCCTTGCAGTAGAAGCAAAGCTTCTTCCTGCGCAAATCATTAAGAGTCTCACAATCCAAGGGTGCTGCTGATTTTCCCTTTGAGTCACTCTTAAAATCTGATTTTTCCTTGTTTTTATTAAATCCCTTATTGTCTCTAAATGAAGAAGTATTTTTAGAGTTGAATTTGCTAGATGGGGCTGCACATTCCATACTGCGTGCCTTCTTCATAGCTTCCTGTAACGAAGAAGGATCAAATGCTTTGATCCAACCTCTCAATGGTTCCAACAGTCCTGTTGTGCAGTTTTGCACACATGGCCCACTGAAAGTAGGGACCCTCTTTTTGCTCTGGCTTTTGGTGTCTTTTGGCCCCTTAATTTTATTGATTTCATTATTTTTAGAGGTCCTGAGATGTTCATCTTACTTGCCCAAGTGAGTTCCACAGGTTGCACTTTCAAAAAACTAAGTTCTGAGAAAAATCCGAGTTTTTACCCCAATCCGGAATTTTCCAGTCCGTCCAGATTTTCCCGGATTCTGCTTAAAGTATGGCTCTGTGCAAAAATCTGGGTTTTTACCCCAATCCGGGATTTTCCAGTCAATGTTCAATTTAAATTTTCAAAGTGGGACCTGCCTAAGAATCCATGCCAAAAATGTCTACAGCTGGAGGACTTTCTGGAAGACACGTGAATCTGATTTTGCTGGAGATCATAGGCCGACATGGATAATATTCATGCATTTAATGCAAGTCTTGTCCTATTTTGAAATTCTCCTGGCCGACCTGTTTTGGGGCCAGTTATTATTGTAAAATCTAATTAGGCCGATATGTTTGGGGTTTTCTATAATTGGAATTTTGCCTCATTTGTAAAAGGGGGTAGATAGATAGAGTAGAGAACAGAGGAATGCACAGATAGATACAAGCGAATTCAGCAGTAGTTAGAGTTAGGAGTTAGCTTCTTTCAAGCAAATGCTGTAACAGAACATTGGAATTGTTGTTGGAGTTTGGTGATTCAATACAATTGAAGGCATTGTGATTTTCTAGTGATCTCTTTTGTGTTGACTTATCTTGCATGGTTCTTATGATTCTATCTTTCAAATTGCTCAAGGTTGTTAGATTTAGATTTAAATCCGATTCAATGATGTTTATGATTTAACGTTTGAAGTGTTTGCAGCAACCCCCAGTCCATACTTTTTCCAGCTAGTTGATTGTTAGTTACTTTACAAATTTAGCCTGGACCTTTATATTCATTGTGCTTGGTTCAATTGTAGAGATTTATTCATTTCAACTGCAATTGGGTTGTCTAGGGTGAATGTTCATGATCTGAAAATCTTTAAAACCTTAGAAGATTGCACTATTTCTGTAAGACTGCGGATTAATCTTGGTCAAGCAGAGATTGGTTTCGTTGGGATTGGTCCATTTCAAGTGTTTCATCATTTGCATTGTTAATCTTAGGAGTTAGAATAGAATAGAATATCTCTAAACCCTTATCTCTTTTTCTATTTATTTTGAATCTAGGTTAGTTTTAGGATTGAAAACATCACTATATTGTCAAATATGATGAAAATTCACTTCCAGCATTGTTCATTTGTAAGGCCCCTTGTGATTACCAGCATTTTCACATATTATCTGAGTTGTTTATGCATTGTCATGACCTGACACCTGAGAGACCTTAGGGTGATTTTCAACAATTCATTGTTGAAGATTATCTTTCAAGAGAGATAGAATATCATTTTCTGTCTGAGTTGTTGCTGTGCAGAAAACACCATCAACAGATTGGCGCTAGAAGGAGGGCGAACAAGGTGACATTGCTGGAAGATTGAATGAGCCTCTATGTTGAAAATATGAGATATGGCAGATCTCAAAATCTGAAAATTCAAGTTCTGAGTCAAGATGGAAAAGCAGCGTTATGTTTTTCATAATGGAAATAGTCTTCAGATTGACCTTTTTCAAATCTGTAAGTCCCTGAATAGGAGGATAAATCAATGGAATGGCAAGGGTTTACATCATTGTGCATTTTCAGACAAGTGTAGGCTTCATAATACCTGTAGACATAATGAGTTTGAATGCTTGGCCTTTCTAGACAACATTGAGATGGTCTTGCAAAGGAACCTTTTCATGCAAAATATGCCAGAACCATTAGCCTCCTCAGATCTAGGGTTTATTGACGTTGCAGTTGAGGCATTTACATGGATGGTCGAGGATCAGTTTGCTAGTGGTAAATGCTTGCAGGATTTCTTTTCATCTAAATGGTGCAGAGTCCATGATGCTGCCCATTCAGAATTCATCTGTCGTTCGTGTGGGGACATTATCTTTAAAGTTGGAGAATACCTGGAGTGGAAAGGTGAGTTAAGCTAGGAATGCGTTACAGAGAGGCCAACCAATTCTCAATGCAGGGATGATGTTGCAACTGATGTTGAGGCGACTTTGAAAAGAACTGAATGCCATGAAGACGAATCTAAGGCATCAGAGATAACAGAGGAATGTTTAAGTGAAGAATCACCTATGGAGATCAAGGAGGATGCTCTCGTGGAGGCTAGTCAAGCTCCGGAAAACATAGTGGAGGCTGAACAAGAAGTTCCCCTACAAGCTCTTCCTTTCCTAGATGAAGATGTGATACAGACCAGATACAAAGAGTTTGTTGCCAAAATTATAAGAGATTGGTCAAGCCTAGGTTTTGGAGTCTACGTAGAGGAGCTGTTGTTACCAGCTTGGTGCAGGATACATGAGGAAGATCATTCAAAATTCACCTATTTCCAGTGTCAGACAGCCATTAAGGAGGTGAAGGAAAAAGTACAGCTACTCTTACATGCAAATGATACACTGACAAATACATCAAACAAGTCTCTGACTGAGGGATGTCAACCAGTTGTTGATGAATGTCTTGAAGAACATGAGGAAGCACTCAGTGAAATGGTCAACATTCCTGATGATTGTGATCAAGAATCTGAGCTAGTGCCAACAAAAGATGAATTCAAGGAGTCTTCTCATTTATCTAATTCTGTTTTTCCTCAGCTTATTAATGAACTAGACAATGAAAACTCATAGATTCTATGCATTACTGATGGGGTAGCTGATGTGGTTCATGCTAATGTGTAGAAAAATATGAATAATGTTGAAAACAAAAATGTTGCAGTCAGTATTGGTGAACATGCTCCAACTTCTCCAAGTGAGAATGTGCTGGAAGATCAATCTGTGATACCTTCGAATGAGCATCCTGCTGAGGAAATTGTTGTACAAGATAATGCCTCTGCGTTTTCATTATTGATCCCTCATGGAAATACTCAAACAGGTGAAAAGTTCCATGTTCATAGTTCTGAAAGTCTTCGACATGAATTTCACTCTGCATCATGTAATGATTCCTCTAATTCTATCTTGCATGTTTCAAATGCAAGTGGAATACTGTACAATCAATGGAGACCCCCTGATGACACTATGATCAACTCTTCACAAGTGCAAGATGATGAACACAACATTCAGTCTGCAGAAATGCAAAATCAGGTTGTTTCTTTCTTTGCTGGAAATTTAGAATCTTGTCAATTTGATTATGGAGATTTAGGAAAGACAACTTGCATATGGGTTAATCATGGTCCTAATGAGTTTCCTCAGTTACTAGTTATTCCTAATTTTGACATGGAGTTTGAATGCTACAATGCATAGATTTATTTTTCTGAATATAAAGACATGTTTGCATTTCTGAGGACTTATACCTTCACCTTATTACTTGTTCATACATTGATTAATCATATGGGGATGAGTCTCAGTTCATCTTATCTGATCATGAGCCACTTTGAGTCTCTCTTTACATAGTGTTGATTTGAATAAATGCAGCTTGGTCTGCTTTTCTTTTGCTTTTGTCTATTTTGTTTTGTTTAGGATAGATTGCTTTAGTTTAGATTGTGTTTCCTTGCTTCTGTTTTGGCTAGTTTAGTTTGCTTTGGGTTTCAGTATGGTTGTTGTTTTGCTTCTTTGGCTTGGGTTTTCTATTTTCTGGTTGGGGAAGTGTCTTTCCTGTGCAATAATTCTTTTTTATCTAGGATTTTTCTAAGTGTTTCAGTGATGGACTTTAATCATGTGTCTTGAATTAATGGTCAAAGATCTTTTATTGGTGTCAAGCAGTCTGAATGTCTGATTTAAAGAGAATGGGTCATTGGTCTGACTTGAACTTGAAGTATTCTGAAATCTTATATCCTTCATACATCTTAAGAATCTGAAGGTTGCAGTAGGGTCCTTGCAAGGTCTTGTTGGGTGAAAAATCATATTTCTGCTTCAGTGCCACTGTGGTTCTCAGCCCTGAGTGTGGACTTCATTGTTCACAGGTTGAAATGAAAAGAGTAAAAAGAAAAAAAATATATCAAAAGAAAGAAAAAAAAGAAGAGAAAATATTGAGAGTCAGAAGAATTATTTCAACTTATCAGGGGTATCTGAATATCTCCATTGGGGCTATGGACACTCGGCTGGCAGTAGAGCTATGTTCAGGAGAGTCACAATGATAACCTCATCGGGGCTATGGACGCCTGACTGGCAGCGAGGCTCTATCCAGGTTGCTTTTGGAGCTAGAATCTTTACGTAGCCTAACTTGACTGAGCTTGGTTTCTATGGTAGCTTAAGGAAAGAAATGAACTCACTTGCACACACTTGGATTTTCAGTCTATGGAAGTTTTAGTCAGCATTTGGTCTTGATTTTCTTTAGCCTTGCATTTTGAATTGTTTGCCTGATAGGGAGATCAAAACCAAAGATTTTGGGTTCATGATTCTTGTTCATCATCAAAATGCTCTGGAGCATTTTCCCAGCGGAGTCGCCATTTGTTGTGCAGTGTTGCACACATGCCCCACTGAAAGTAGGGACCCTCTTTTTTCTCTAGTTTTTGGTGTCTTTTGGCCCCTTAATTTTATTGATTTCATTGTTTTTGGAGGTCCTTAAATGTTCATCTTGCTTGTCCAAGTGAGTTCCCCAGGTTTCCCTTTGAAAAAACTAAGCTATGAGAAAAATCCAGGTTTTTACCCCAATCCGGGATTTTCCGGTCTGTCTAGATTTTCCTGGATTCTACTTAAAGTCCGGCTTTGTGCAAAAATATGGGTTTTTACCCCAATCCGGGATTTTCCGGTCAATGTTCAATTTAAATTTTCAAAGTGGGACCTGCCTAAGAATCCGTGCCAAAACTATCTACAGCTGGAGGACTTTCTGGAAGACACGTGAATATGATCTTGCTGGAGATCGTAGGCCGACATGGATAATATTCATGCATTTAATGCAAGTCTTGTCCTATTTTGAAATTCTCCTGGCCGACCTGTTTTGGGGCCAATTATTATTGTAAAATCTAATTGGGCTGACATGTTTGGGGTTTTCTATAATTGGCATTTTGCCTCATTTGTAAAAGGGGGTAGATAGATAGAGTAGAGAACAGAGGAATGCACATATAGATACAAGCGAATTCAACAGTAGTTAGAGTTAGGAGTTAGCTTCTTTCAAGCAAATGTTGTAACAGAACATTGGAATTGTTGCTGGAGTTCGGTGATTCAATACAATTGAAGACATTGTGATTTTCTGGTGATCTCTTTTGTGTTGACTTATCTTGCATGGTTCTTATGATTCTATCTTTCAAATTGCTCAAGGTTGTTAGATTTAGATTTAAATCCGATTCAATGATGTTTATGATTTAACATTTGAAGTGTTTGCAGCAATCCCTGGTCCATACTTTTTGCAGCTAGCTGATTGTTAGTTGCTTTGCAAAGTTAGCCTGGACCTTTATATTCATTGTGCTTGGTTCAATTGTGGATATTTATTCATTTCAACTGCAATTGGGTTGTCTTGGGTGAATGTTCATGATCTGAAAATCTTTAAAACCTTAGAATATTGCACTATTTCTGTAAGATTGCAGATTAATCTTGGTCAAGCAGAGATTGGTTTCGTTGGGATTGGTCCATTTCAAGTGTTTCATCATTTGCATTGTTAATCTTAGGAGTTAGAATAGAATAGAATCTCTCTAAACCCTTATCTCTTTTGCTATTTATTTTGAATCTGGGTTAGTTTTAGGATTGAAAGCATCACTATATTGTCGCATCTAATGAAAATCCACTTCCAGCATTGTTCATTTGTAAGGCCCCTTGTGATTACCAGCATTTTCACATATTATCTGAGTTGTTTATGCATTGTCATGACCTGACACCCGAGAGACCTTGGGGTGATTTTCAGAAATTCATTGTTGAAGATTATCTTTCAAGAGAGAGAGAATACCATTTTCTATCTGAGTTGTTGCTGTGCAGAAAACACCATCAACAAGTCCCTCCATAAAAAAACACAACTAGACGCCTCTCTGATATATTGGGAACCATTACTGATAATCGCTGGAAGTCTCTGATGTAAGACTCCAAACTGCCAACCTATCGTAACTGAGCCAAATCTCTGAAATAAGACTTAGGATCCTTCTTGTCGAATCATTCCACCAACCTGTTAATGAAATCCTGGTAGGTGGTGATATGATCATGCTGAAGTGTCACCATCCCGTGATGCCACCAGTCATAAGCTGCTCCCTCAAGATGCAAAGTAGCATATCTAATAGCATCCTCCTCAGTCGTGGGATGCTATGTGAGGAAGGTATCAAGCTTACTGATCCAGGCCTGTGTTGTGACCTTGCCACTACCGTCAAACATAGCTAGAGTGAGTCTATTTGTGGCATGCTTCAGATCATTATTGTTATGTCTATGCCTCCAATCCTGTCAATTCCTGTGATGTTCTCTCCTCTGTGTGAGAAATCTGTCAAAGGTAATCCTCTCTCTGACATCTGATGTCAGTAACTCCCACTCATCGTTCACTGCCATAAGAGTATCAGTGAAAATTTACTCAGGCTCCTCACCTGCAATAGCCTCATCTAGCTCTTGTCTCAAAAAAGTAGGTTGGGTTGGCCTGTCTGCAGTATGTGCAATAGTCCTAGGTGCTCTCCGTGAACCTACATCACTCCTGTTCTCATCACGATGTGCTGACGGTCTCCTCGGCGTGCCTATCCTCTGAATTGCCACTGTCAACTGCTGAAGTACATCGGTTACTTGCTGTTGACCTGTCCAAAGATCTCTGAGAGTATGTAAGACCTCTGCATCATCATTATCCCTAGGGTTTTGAGGGATCTCTGTTCTGTCAGTCATGGTACCCGGTTGCCTATTCAATCCTTGTTCCCTGTCAATCAGGGCTCTCTTGCAAGTGTAATATCTGTGAGGCCCAACCTCTTGTGGCTGCATAAGAATGCTAAACCCTCAGGATGGCAGGATTTAGCTCTGATACCACTGTAGAAACCCCTATTCTCACTATTCCAGAAACTGTATTATTTTTTTTATTTTTTTTTTATTTTTTGTGTTTTTGCATGTAAATAATGAAAGTGCGATTTTGATAGAAATATTTCTAAAAATTTAATAAATTCAAATGGGTGAAAACTGAGGTAGATAGGATTTGAAAATGTTAGCATACATGCTTATTGTCCTTTCAAGATGATTACAATAACAGATCTCTGACATGCAGAGAAAAGAAAAGACAAAATATCTAATGTAAAAACCTGATTGCAGCCACTTGGATGAAGAATAAATGGTACAGCCAGCTTGCAACCCTGACTTCTCCTACTCAAAATCTGTCTTAAAGACCTCCTCTTTCCTAGGCGTCACCAATGGAGATGAATAGAAGCTAAAAAGGTAGGCATTTTGGCTCCAGATGAAAAGACACCTTCCTCTGTAGTTTGTACGGCCTCCAACCATCAATAAAGAAATCGTACAACTTTTTCTTTGTTTGCCTGGGGTTTAGAAATGGATGCCTGTGAAGAAGAATTACCTCCAGGAAGAAATCTGTACCAAAACCTTGAATCTAAACTTGCAACTGAAACTTTGTAATAACTTATGGATGAAGCTATCTCTTTGATAGGCAATAAATCAGCTGATATTTCACAGCCTCTAAACTGCAGACACTGAAGATGGCACGTTCTCCAATGCAGAATGAAAACTGGAACCCTAAGCTCTGTTCTCTGAAGAAGCACTTGGCAAAAATTTGATTTCATAACATAATGGTCTCTCTTCACAAGTGAAATCCTTATATCCTTCAAGAGGGTCAACTTTCTCAGCAAAAAGCATCATTTAAATAAAGTTGAAAACTCACTTTTAATATTCCCATAGTTGGACACCTCTTTTTAATTAAAATGATTAATTAAAAATGGCCCCCTTCTCAATGATGGTCGCCCCCTTTAAATAATCACTTAAGTTATAATATTTAATTATATTATAACTTTATAATATAGCCTTTAAATAATTAATATTTATTTTCACAAACAAATATTAATATCTCTTTTAAAACAGGTCCAAAAGATGAACCGTCTGAAGCCAAATGATAAGTGATTGATTCTGCATATGACCAGACCATACTGCTAAAAATAGCAGGGGTGCTCCGCTAAGTGACTCCACTTACTAAAAATAGTAAGTCAAGCGAATGATGTTCGAACAACCCTGAACGAAATCCAAACTGAAAGATTCTTCCAACTGAAGCCAAGCCAGGCCTCAACCAGACCCTCTATCCACCCTATCAGCCTACGAGGGTCACATAATAAGCTAATCATGAGTCTTGAGAGATGTCAACTGGAAGGGGACATTATAGTCTCATTTGTTCTTTAGAACAAGATATGGTACAAAAGTAACCATAAAGTTTGAACCTCTATCCAAGGACCATATCGAGCCTTATGTTCTCAGCCCTATAAATTCTAAACTCTACGTCACCCCTAGACTGGAGGAGCAAGCCATGACCTTAGACCATAAAATACCTATAGAAAATGTGAATTTAAATGAGTGGGCAGTCGAAGATCATGAGCTTGATCATTTTCAGTACACAAATGAGATAGGATTAAGAGTTTATATGATTCGTGAACCTGATATTATTATACCTAATCTAATCAAAGAGGAAGAGTAGCCTACAGAGATACAACATAAGCTTTGGAAGCTTTACATTGATGGCTCGAGAAGCAGCATAAGTGTTGGTGGTGGAGCCATGCTAGTTTCACCAAATGGAAATAAATATTATTCAGCCTTCAGGTTTTCATTTAGTTGTTCAAATAATATAGCTGAATATGAAGCACTGATGCATGGCCTAGAATGGGCCCAGAAAAGAGGTATAAAGTGGTCACAAGTTTATGGTGATTCAAAGTTAATTGTGAATAAAGTTAGGAATTTGAATGCTGGGAAAAAATGACTTACTTAAAAATTACAAGCATCGAGGGTGGGATTTCACAGAAAATTCTGATGCTTTTAATATGTTTTTAGTTCCTAGGAATGAAAATAAACATGTTGATAGGATTGTTACCATAGGTGCCCAATTTGATATTCCAAAAAAAAAATCAAAAGGTAGAAGCACATCAATATATAAATATTGTAGTCAAACCTGCCAGGTATGTGCAGGATCATCATGGAAAAAATAGGCCCTAAAGTGGCAAAAAAATCAAAAAAATCAGAGTTACGAAACTTGATGTAAAAATTTGAATAAGTTATCTATATTATTTTAAAAATATGTAAGAATAGAATATGTAGAAAACTGAATGTAGTTTCTAAACTACTAGGTTTGTTTTAAAAAAAAATCTATTTGGTGAAATTTTTTAAATTTCAATGCAATAATACTTAAATTTCAAGGAAAAAATAAGAAGTAGGTGTCTGTCTGACCACCCTAACCACCCTAAAATAGTAAATTTTTTAATAATATTTTTGATATAAGTAGAGGCCTCATGTCTCGATGTGATGCATATTTTTTTTAATTTTTTTCCAAGTAAATAATTAATTATGAATTTTTTATTACAACTTTTAATAAATATAAAAATCTCGTATGTTTGACCACCTTAACTTGGTCAAAACTTCATGAAATCCTTTTTTTTTTAATCTTATAGTATGTGAAGCATAGAATGTGACACATGTTTTGGATTCAAAAAATGTGATACCGTTTGAAATTTATAGATGTTTTTCAATCAGTCTATCAATCAGGACTTTAGCCATAATTTGAATAGAAAATGAATAATAATTACTTATTGAATTCAAAGTAAAACATTATTTATATTGGTGGAAAGCTGAGAATCTCCTTTAAAAACTATTTTTCGTTTCATCAGTTTTGGGTAAAAAAAGGGTCGTCAGCCACATACCCATCATATTGCCACTTTTTGGCCCATCATGATCCTACACATACCCACCTTTTGTACCTGACAATAATGTGAGTTGGCAGGTTTCTGATAGTGATGAGAAAATTGTGAGTTTTTTAATTGTTGAACCTAAGTTTGTAGATGGAAACCAAAAAGGTGGGAGTAGTAGTATGATAACCAAATTATGCAGTTAAAGACAAACAAGTTGCCAAAAGGATTGGTGACCTTAGAATCTATTTTCAACTCAAATGATCAAGTGCAGAAAGATAAGTGCAACATGACTATCAAGGAAGAACAACAAGCTTTCATTATGTTATGTCAAGAGTTCAGTGATTTTTTTACCTGGGAATACAAAGAATTAAAGGGTTTTGACCCAGATTTAGCCCAACATACTATTGAATTAGAACTTGATGTGAAACCAGTAAGGCAGAAACAAAGATCCCTTAATCCCAAGTTAGAGCATCTTATGAAGGTTGAGCTGAATAAGTTAATTGATAGTGGCATTATTTTTCCTATTAAGCATACGTCTTGGGTGTCTAACTTAGTTCCAGTTAGAAAGAAAAGTGGGGAAATTAGATTATGTGTTGATTTCTGAGATTTTAATAAAGCTTCCTTGAAAGATCATTATTCACTTCCTTCCATGGAGCAAATTTTGCAAGTGATTTCTGGTTCTAATAGATTTTCCTTGTTGGATGGGTACTAAGGTTATAATAAGATTCTAGTAAAGCAAGAAGACCAGTTCAAGACAACATTTACAACCAAATGGGGCACTATGGCATACAAGAAGATTCCTTTTGGCTTATCCAATGTTGGAGAAACATTTTAGTGAGCAATGGACATGGCTTTACATGGCCTCATGGAAAAATTTGTTCTAGTATACTTAGATGATATTACTATTTTTTCCAAAGATGCTAATGAACATTTTGAGCATTTAAAACAGTTTTTCTAAAGATGCAGAGGGTTTGGAGTGTCTCTCAATCCAAAGAAGAGTATTTATTTTTTCCACGAAGGAAGGCTCCTCAGACACATAGTATCAAAGAAAGGTATTTATATAGACCCTAAATGAGTCTTTGCTATTCTTGAGTTGCCACTTCTAGCCCACAAGAAAGGCTTATAGAGCTTTCTTGGAAAAATTAATTTTGTAAGGAGGTTCATACCCAATATTGCAGCTTTGTTGCAATCTCTCACTACTATGCTAAAAAAGAATATGCCTTTTAGCTGGACTAAGGAGGGTAAGAGAAGTTTTGAGAAAATAAAAGAAGCCCTTGCAACTACCCCTACCCTCATTATTCTAAACTATGATAGAGATTTCATAGTTTATGCTTTTGGGGTAGTTGATACTATTCCAGCTATGTTGTGCCAGCAAAACAATGAAGGTTTGGAGCAACCTATGGCATTTTTTAGCCAAGTATTGCATGATTATGAGCTGAAGTATTCTTTCATTGAGAAACATGTTTTTGTTGTTGTAAGAAGCCTAAAAAAGTTAAGACATATGTTATCCAATAACATAATTTAGTTACTAGTTACTCATTCAACTATCAAGGATTTCTTACTTAATAGAGATATCAATGATAAGCTTACCTGTTGGATAACTAAGGCTATGGAATTTGATAATGATATTAAAATAACTAAGCTTGTTAGGGGAAAGGGTTTGTGTGAATAGATTACAGAAAATGAGGACAACAACTCAAAAGAAGCTGAAAGCATTGATAAAGTACTAAAAAATGATGATACAGTTGTTGTTTTAGTGCCTGCTGCTATGTGGGTGCAACAAATGATACACTATTTGCATACTAGTGAGTGTCTCGAAGGCTTGGACATAGAAAAAAGAAGGTACTATAGATTACAAGCCATTCCTTATGCTGAAATTGATGGTATCCTTTATAGGAGATATTTTCAAGGAGTTTTATTAAGATGTATTGAGCCTACTCAAGTTGACAAGTTGTTAGCAGAATTTCATGATGGGCCATTAGGAGGCCATTTTGTAGGAAGAAAAATAGCCCTAAAGATCATGCAGGCTAGCTATTACTGGCCAAATTTTTTTAAAGATGCAATTACTTGGGTTCAAAGATGTGAGAAGTGTGCTTTGTTTGTTGGAAAACAGAGTCTTGCAACCATGCCTCTGCATCCTATTCAAGTGGAACAACCATTTGACAAGTGGGGTTTAGACTTCATTGGACCAATGAAACTACCTTCAAGTGTGGTTGATAAGTGGATTCTTACTACAATGGACTACTTCACTAAGTGGACTGAAGTTGTTGCTTTAAAAGAAGCAAATGAGACTTCTATACTTAATTTTTATCAAGACTTAGTGTCGAGATTTGGTACTCCAAATTCAATTATCTCAGACAATGGTTTAGCTTTCATTGGTTTAAAGATTTATAACTGGTCAATTAAGAATAATATCTTTCTGAATATGTCTTCTAAATATTATCCACAGGGTAATGGGTAGGAAAAATCTACAAACAAGAACCTAATTAGGATAATCAAGAAAACAGTAGAGGAAAATTAATGAACATGGCATGAAAAGCTTAAGTTAGCCCTTTGGGCTGATAGGGTGACTCCTAAAAGGGCCACTGGTTGTTCTCTCTATGTACTTTCTTATGGAAAAGAACCTAAGTTACCTGTTTCCATTGAGTTACCAACTTTGAGTTTTGTTAAAAAACTAGAATTACTGAATGAATAGCCTCTAGAAGTGAGATTTGCACAGTTGATGGAGGTTGAGGAAACTAGAAAGGAGGCATTAGGGAAGCTTGAGATACATCAAGCTCAGATGAAGAATTATTTTGATAAAAGGGAAATGACATGTGATTTCATCATTGACGATTTTTTTTTCAAGTGGAACAAGTAAAAGAGTAAACCTAGGCAACATGCCAAATTTGATGCGATTTGGGACAGACCTTATGTGATCATGAAGTGCAAGGAGCACAATGCTTTCCAACTTTCTAAGTTGACTACAGAGGTGTTGTCTATCCTAGTTAATGGGATCCACCTCAAACACTGCCTCTAAGTTAAGTACTATCTTTGTAAATAGTAGAGTAGTTGCTGCAAATAAGTGCTCACACACATTTTCATTTATGTTATTTTTTCTTTCCCTAAACGTTGTTGTGCATGTTTGGTTGGCCATCAGGGCCTATTAGTTTTCTTTTAGTGTGGTTTGTTTTCTTTCATTGTTGTTTGGAGTGTTATGGTTTGAGTTTTTGAGTTTCATGAAGGGGCATATTTGACTCCGTGCCCAATGGAGTATTTAAGGCAACTGATCTAACGCTTAGTAGGTAAGCATTTATCAAAAATCACCAAAATGTTACCAATTTTGACTACAACTCAATTGGAAAAGTTCATTAGTTGGATTTATCTTAAAGTGAGAATTTTAGTTAGTTTTTGCATGTGCTTAAATTTTTGTTTGCATTAGATTTATGAAGTTTCAGTTTTGCAATTGTTTCAGTGAACAAAATTTCAAAAGTTTGCTCAGTGATTTGCAATACAAATGATTAAGTAGAATAATTGCTTTCATTTATTTCACAATACTTATTCATATTATACTATTTCATTTACTTTCAAAATACAAATGATTGTACAATTTTTCATTTTCATGCATTTCTTTTCAGAATGGAAATGAAAGGAGAAATTAAAGGATCCACACAAGCAATGGAGATAGCTAAAACCATTCATTGCAAGAAATGAATTGTACAACTGAAGGTGGAAAACTAAGAAGCAAATAACATAAGAGATATCCATCATTGCTTGTGTCTTGATCCTCAGTTGATGATTTTGTTGCTTGCTCTGTTCTACTTCCAATTTCGAGTGTACCTGGAAAAGACTGGGAAAGTCCTGTTAGAGCTCTAGATATGAGTTACACTACATGCTCTACCAATAGAGATATAATTCATTCCTTGAAATGCATGGAATCAACTAAGAATGAGGAGTGCAGTAATAAGAGCTTGAAGATGAAATGTCACATCATGGAACCATTTAAACTTCATTATTTTATGCAAACATTGTTTGTTTCGTATGCAGGTATAGGGAAATTCATGTAGCTGATCATTTCATGAAGACATAATAGCAAGTGGTGTGAAATGGGCTCCTACAAGGGTTGAGACCTGACATGCTATCCCTCAAGCATTTTAAAATGGATTGAGAAGGAAATAGATACAAAGTGTTCAAGGAAAGACATCCATCAAATGAGTGCATCATGAAATGCCAAAAGGATTCAAACAGTTGACCACTTCAGATAGTCAATTCTCGAAGTGCAATGAATGGAAAATTAGGAGTGAACAACTGTCCAAATGCATTTTCATAAAGTGATAATGAACAAGAATACATAATGCCTTGTTTGAAAAAAACAACTACAGTTGAAGAAAATGGAGAAGCTCCAGGACATGATGATCAATTATTTCTATTTCAAAATCTGCTATGCAATGATAGTTTCACATCATCATACTATTGTTTGAAGAACAAAAGGTGCATTTCGTAAATGCAATCAAGTGAATGTGAGTAGCATCACAGTGGAATTAAAGTAACTTACAGGAAACCACTAGAACCATAATGTCTGAATGAAAATGTTGCATTGAATGAAGTGAATACATCAAGAGAACAAGTACATGGAGCAACTATATTTAAGAGGACATAAAAATTCATGAAGAGTGCCAAAAATTAAGAGCATTGGAAGAGTAATCTACAAGTGTGCCATGATGGTCGAATACTATTCTTAAGAAATTAAATAAAATGGAAGCATTTACATACAGTGCACTTGAAGAACAAATGGAGTTTTTGTGTGCATGCAAAAGTTTCTTATCATGTTAAACATTGAAATTGCATGAAGAAAAAAATATATTTTGATAAGCAACTGAAGGCTCTAAATTGTTTTGAGCTTCATTTTTTTGTACCTTTCAGACAAATAGTGGAAAGAATTTAATTTG
The DNA here is from genome assembly GCA_007258455.2 of Sequoia sempervirens. NCBI lineage: Eukaryota > Viridiplantae > Streptophyta > Pinopsida > Cupressales > Cupressaceae > Sequoia > Sequoia sempervirens. The sequence goes on from VDFB02000015.1 coordinate 490,462,387, forward strand.
TTCCATTAACAATATTCTCTAAGTAAGGTCAAATTTTCATTCTAAGAACAAGTAAATGAAGTTATAGCAATGCAAAGAACATGAATCAAAAGCATTTTTCTCTTAGAATGCAGAATACCCACATGGGGTTTCAACTTTAAATGTAGATTTCCTTTGGAATACAGAATACCCATGTTGGAGTTTCATGTTCACACACAAATGTCATTGAAATATACAGTGTCGAGCTTTAAAGCCTTTTCAATTAATAGAAATATCAAGTGTTGGCCATGGCAATGAAGTTATACAGGTTCATAAGGTAAAGTATTTTGAATATAAATGCTTTTGTTAAGAAATAAAATGAGTATTATTTTACATCAATGGTCAAGCCCAGAAATAAGAGAAATGCAAAATCCTTCAGCGAAATGTAATAGAAGTTACATAAAAGCTCGAAACCCATCTAGTTTCTTCTTAATGAAAAGTAGAGCATATATTTTTGAGTTCATCCAAAAGAATATAGATACAGCGGGTTTACAAAATACCCAGATGAAAAAGAAGAAAGCACGTGGCCTGGAATGATCTATTGGCCCACAAATGTCCATGGAAATCAAAACCAATTTAGGGTTTGTCATATTTTTGTCGAATACAAAGCAGTATGTGAAATGCATGATTTTCCTTGAGGAATTTTATCAGAAAAGAATGCAAGTAAGTTGCAGCCTGTACAATGGGCTACATTTTTTCTCAATGATTATCTTTTTCTCACAAAAGAAAAGATTCTATAAGTTTTTATTTAAGAGGAAAATGAAAGGAAAACGAAAGGGAGATGTAAGCTTACCATGATTTATAAGAAGAGACTTTTAAGCCCACAACTAAGAGCTTCATATAATGCCTTTACAAATGCCCATGGTTGAGCCCTTATGGTGGCCAAAGTGGAGACATAAAGTAGGAAAAATATAGAATACAAGATATTTAGTAGAAATTACACTCAAGCCTGTGGCCTTGAGGCCAAAAGATTGCTTCAAAATGAAGAGAAGCCATGAATGCCTTGAAGATAACTTACCCATGCATTCTGATGCAGAATCAACTAATAGAGGAATCGATAGCCAGAACCCTACTTATTTTTCTTCCAAAACCCTAACTCCATGGTGGCGGCACAATTTTTCCAAGAGAGAAGCATTTTCTCCAAAACATCAAGTGAAATGGGGTCGATAGTTTAGGGTTGTCATGTTTTGTCATTAGGGTTTTCCCTTCTTTACCCTAATTCAACGTAGGGTATTTTACAATGTTTTTAAAATATCAAAGTTCTAAGTCAAAAACATGTTAGCTGAAATGCATTGCTTAGGTCGATCATTCAAAAGATTTGTTTGATGATTATTTGCCTAAGTTTTTTTAGGGTTAGGCATTTAAATGTTTTGCAAAGTCTTAAAATCCTTAGGGTTTTTATTATTTTCAATGCCATGCCTTAGTGGAGTAAAAACATTCATATTGATGCTTATGTTTCATTTTATTGATTTCATGTAAATCAATTAAAACCCAAAGAATAAATATTGTCCAATATTTTTATGATTTTTGGAGAAAGTCAATTGTGATAAGAGATATCAAAGAATTTTGCAATTTTTTTCCAAAAAAATCTTGAGTTGCAAAATTAGGATGTGGATAAGCCTGGTTTTGTACAAAGAAATTTAAAATATTTTAAAGCAAAGATAAAGAAATGTTTTTATAAATTCCTTTTATCTTTTGCTATTTTTAGCAGTACTTTGAAGCTAAGTTGTTGACTTTTTCATTGGGCGAATTTGAGAATCATGGGATGAAGATAATGTGTTCTTTTTTCTTTTAAAGTAGATTAAGCCTATTTTTAGAAGCCTTTTTGGTGGACATGTAGAAAGTGTGAGTTTTCCACTTTCATTATATAATATGATGCAGATTTGGATGCTATTTTCTTGGATTTTCTATTGAGCTCGGATTAGGGTTTGGAGCTCAATATATTTTGAAGAAAAAGTGAAGTTTTTCTTAGTTTATATTTTTTGCTTCTTGCTCTTGCACACATTCTAAGAGCTTGTAAGCAGTTTTGTACTCATATTTTTGAGAGTTTCACTCCTTCATTCAATAAAACAATAGATTTTCCTTTCTCACTTTTTGTTTATGCTTTGGAAGCAGTAATTTGATGTGTCTTGTGATTCAAATCTGTTGAATCCTTTTCTTGTCTTATTGTTGTTAAGTTATTTGTAGGAGTTGCATGCTAACTCAGGTTGTGCCTTGTCTTTATTCTAAACCTTTACATAAATGACTTTTGGGTTATATGTTTTGTGAGATTGTGAGAATCAAGTTTTAAAGACGTGGTGAGAGTGAATTATTATCATAAATATTCTTAATGTTGGTCAATAATTTTAGGTGATAGAATTTCAGTCATAAGTTTTAAATATAGTTTATCCTTCTAAATCTTTCCCAAAAAAAAATCATTTAGAATAGGAATTATCATTCAGAGAACTAGTTCACTCTAGAGATTCCTTCTTCACTCAAATCACCCACATCTGAAGAAGGTTTCCACGTGTCAACAAATAGTTAGTTAATTTTTCTGCAAGCTTAGCATAGGGTACATATATGATTGATAACAGGTATTCAAAAAAAAATTAAATGAGGATGGAGAAGTGGTAAGAAACAAGGCAAGGCTTGGATGTAATGGTTACTCACAAGTTGAAGGAATAGAGTTTGAAGAGAAATTTTCTCTAGTGGCTAGGATGGAAGTAATTTGGATATTTTTGGCATTTGTAGCACATAAATAATTTAAAGTCGATTAGATGGATATCAAGTATTTTTTTCTAAATGGAGAATTGGAAGAAGAGGTTTACATGGAACAACCAGAAGGAGTTCATATATTAGATCAATCAAATAAGATTTGGAGATTGAAAAAGGAATTTTATGGATTAAAGCAACATCTGAGAACTTGGTATACAAGTTTGGATAGATATTTGATACAAAAAGGATTCAATAAAGGTTCCATAGACATAAATATTTACTTCAAAGTTGAAAATGACAAAATCTTGATAGTAGTTGTGTATGAACTGATGACATGATTTTTGGAGGAAATGAAGCTATGTGCAAAAAGTTTGCAAAAGAGATGTAGAAAGAGTTTGAAATGTCTATATTTGGGGAGATGAATTTCTTCATTGGGATGTAAATCAATCAAACAAACAAAGGTATATTCATTTCATAGTCAAAGTATATCAAAGAGATGTTGAAAAAGTTTGGAATGGAAAAATCCAAACCAGTATGTACTCCTATGGTGATTGGTTGCAAGTTGACTAAGGAAGATGAGTCCCCTAAGGTTTATCAGAGCAAGTATAGATCTATGATTGGTGGATTGCTATATTCAACTGCTACTAGATCGAATATTATGCATGCAGTTTGTCTTGTGGTTAGATTTCAAGAAGATCCTAAAGAGACACATGTTGTAGCAATAAAGAGGATATTCAAATGTTTGAAGGGCACTCCATATTATGGCTTATGGTATCCTAAGGATACTAATTTCACATTGAGTACATACACAGATGTATATTGGGTTACTTGTATCAATGACAGGAAAAGTACAAGTGGTGGTAGATTCTTTCTTAGATGTAGGTTGGCTTCATGGTTAAGTAAGAAACAAGATCCGATTTCTTAACCTACTATAGAGGCTAATTATATTGTAGTAGCATCTTGTTGCACATGGATGTTTTGGATGAAACAAATATTGAAGGATATACAAGTAGTGTATTATGAGCATATCTCTATCTTTTGTAATAATACAAACACAATCAACATCTCAAAGAACCCAATAATGCATTCAAGGAAAAAAAAAATATAAATTAAGTATCACTTTTAGAGAGAGAAAGTTGTAGAGAATGAAGTGAACCTTGAATATGTACCCATAAAAAATCAAATTATTGACATATCCACTAAAGTTCTTCCTAAGGTTACTTTTAAGTTTTTCCAAGAGAAGTTGGCAGTTATTTCACCTCCTTCATTGAACTAGATGCATATAGAGATGAACCAATTCAATGGATCTATGGATTCATATCTTGTCTGGACTGGTGTTGGTGGCTACCTCTTAGGAGGAGTAGGTAGTTTCATTGTTGCAATAAGGAATATATGTTGTCATTTTGTAGAGTTGCTAGTTTGGTTGAGTGTACTCCTAAGGGGAGAATAATTAAAAACACTTTATCCTTTTCCATTGATGTCAAAGGGGGAGAAAGAATTACGTAAAAAAATTCAATTTTCACATGAGGAGAGGAAGTGAAAGAAAATTATGTAAAAGAGAGAGAGTGTAAAGAGAAATAGGTATGTTCAGATTTTTTGTGTTTTTGATAGTTTTTCACATCATGTGTTGTTATCAATGACAAAGGGGAAGATTGTTGGAAGTATGAAGGTTTTCTCATTGATGTAAAAAAGTTGGTGTTTTCATTGATGTTAACCATATGTTGAGGAAGGTTACTACATGATGAATATGCCAAGGATATTGAGAAAATTGTGAAAAAAAAAGGAAATAGTTTGTTGTAGTTTGTGCATGTATAGTTGAGATATTGAGGAAGTGTTGTGAGCACATGGAGATATCTTTATGTTGTAGTGTTTGTAGCTATGTTAGAATAATATAATGTGTTGAGATGGTGTCTCTGGTGCTTGGTTTCCAAGTACTTTTGAGAAAATTTGATAAATAAAGAAAATAGTGTTGTGTAAATGTTCAGTGTGTGCTCTGAGATGTGCTTCATGTTTCTTCTATGTTGATGTTATGATTGTGCAGATCTGGTATGTTTCTTAGGACTATAATTAGTTGCTATATCCAAAGTTTGGGCTTTTGGATCATTGTGTAGAGTGAGATATGTTCACCAGTGTGTGAACTAGGCTTTTAGTGTTGTTTGTTGTGGTCTAGGGGAAATGTATTTGCTTCATATTTCTTCACAGTTTTTGTTCAAGTTGTGTAAGTCTGGGATTTTTCTTATGTTGATTATATCTTTCAAAATTCAAGATTTCTCATGATTTGGTGTAGTACAATGTGTGTTTCATGTGTTAGTGTGCATATAAGGTTAATTTTTTGTTCTAGGTTGAAGTATTTCTATGATGCAATTTTGGACAAAATATTTGTTGGATCTCAGGTGGTTTGTAGATTTTTTTATATCATGTAAAATATATTTGTGTGGTTCACACGTCATCTCAATCAAGTGGGAAGCATGTACTTAATCATTTTATGGTGTTTTGCACAGGTAATGGCTGACCTGGTGTTTATACTACATACAAAGCAATTGCACAGTTTTTGGAAGCATGTTGAAGTGTGTTGGGAAAAAATTGGGTCGTAACTAAGGATTTATATAGGTTTCCACAATTCCTATCCACCATGGGAATGTTTGGGTGTTGACCCAATTTAAAACTATAAATGTAAAGGATGTGTTGCCAACCTTGGAAAAGGGTCTGAAGGTTGAGGATGGCATAAATAAGAGTGGTGTTGTTGGGAGATCTTTAGATAGATGTGAAAGAGATATAAATGGTGAATGAGGTGTGAGTTGTAGCAGATTAGTGAAAACTTCAAAGTGTTGGACTTCTAAAGGCAGTGAGTTGAAGGCATCCACAATATTTCAAACAAGGATACAAAAGTGTTGGTGTAATTGTGGTGGATTGCTTATTGCATTGAGATAGTGTTCTCTCTGTAACATTTATCTACTATCTTCTTTTCATATTCATGTAGTGATTTGTGGTTGTGAGCCCTATTGGACAATGTGTCCTCTTATGGAAATGATCACTTGTACCAGTTTTGTAATTACTTATTGTGAGTTTATCCTCACAGTGGTTTTTCCCTCATTGGGTTTTCTACATAAAGCTATTGTTCTCTTGTGTGTGGTGATTTTTTTTCAATTTCTGTTATCTACATTTCATGATTAATCACTATAACAAAATAAAGATTTAATGAATGCTTGTGGATTTTATTATTGTTAAGGATTTTGAATTTTTAATTTGATACAACTTCAATTCACCCCCCCTCCTCTTAGTTGTCTTGTTCATTCAACACACATATCCGAGGATTTGATGTATTTCACATTTTCATAGCTCTTTATTTCATGGGACCATGTGGATGACATTGAAAAGGAAGGCTTATGTGAATTGACCTCTTTGGTTTGATTTTTCAAAGCATGTCAACATCAAAATCATTAATTTTCAAACTTGGTCAAGACAATTGAGAATCATCAATTTTACTCATGCTTCTAAAGATCAATGGCCCATATTCAAACTTGAAGAACAAATGTGCAATGCTCTACATCCACATAACCAAGTACTAATTGTAAAAGTAACTATGTGCTACTATATTTAATTATTGAGGCTATAGGAGTGATTTTCAATGTATTTTTTACTAGTTGCAAGTGGAAATAATGATGCTCATGCTTCATTTATTGTTTACAAACTACCTATCTTTCAAATGGTCATCTCCAACAGTAATTTTGCTAAAGATTTTATAGGGGTTTCTACTCTTCATCTACAAATTGATCATATAGAAGTATGACCATGATGTCAAGGCATTTATGGAAAGATTTCATCTTTCTATTTAAGGTTCACATGTCTACACTTTATTTGTATGGTTTTTAAATAGGGTTTCCTAGCTAGTCACAAGCTTTAAATCTCCCCTATGACTTGTAGATGATTTGAGGAAATTTTATCCTCATTATAACAATTCTTCCTAGTTTCTCTAGAAGACATTATAGTGCTATTTATTTTTGCAATTGTAATAGAATTATGCTTTTGTATTAATGAAAGTTACCATTTTACCTCTTCTCTCCTTTGGATATATGTTATGTAGATATTCCTTTTCTTCATGTCTAAGTCTATTTTTATCATCTTTCGTGTTTGTATGATATATTAGCTATGTTTAAAAGTGTTTATTGTAAATATTCCCTTCCCTTCTAGTACCTTGTTAAGCCCTAACCTCTATATGTAACCATAAAAATTGATAGAGTAGAAAATTTTTCTGTAAGTATTTTTTACTACTTTCGTTGATACATTGTGAAATCACAAGCAAGGAGAAGCAACCCTATTTTAGGTGTATCACCTCCCTTTCCCTCTATGCACTAGTATATAGGACTAGTGATAAGACTTCATTTGTTGGGTTGGACCAACATACTTGCAACTAGTTTAGAAGATGAACCTATCCTTCTCTAGAGATCTAACCTCAACTACAAGGTTTCACATCTTGAGGTTATTTCCATTGTGTCAATGAAATGCAAAGGTTATGTTCAATAGGGTTCAATTTCATGTGACAATAGTAACACTTGAAACTATTTTTCAATTGAAACTTAATAGGATGTGAAGATGAAGAATCTAGTATCCTCGATGAAATATATGATAATAATATTTACCATCTAAAATATTTAATCCACGATCATTCAAAGAATCACATAGATCAAAAAAAATGTATAATGATTATAGTCAAATTTAAATCCTTTACATGGAAGGAAGAAAGTGATGGATGAATAATCCCTATAATTTGTTATCATGTGAATGATAATTCATCTAATCAAGTAATGATTAGAATCATAATACATAATCATGAATATATTCATTTATTCTATTAGTTGTGGGTCAATCCTTTAAAAGGTTTTACAATTTCCTAGGAATGCCACACAAGAAATGCAGGAGTGATATGTCCAATGATATAGAGATGATACTTTAAGTGCTCTATAAGTGAACTTTCTTTTTATTTTCTATTGTGACCTCCTATTTCTAAATCATTTCCAAATGCTTTCTTAATGACATAAGATTATCTATATTAGATGTCCTTAATCAATCAATTAAATTTTTTGGGTGAACAAATTTACAAGATAACAATTAAATTATAAAATCACCATACATAAGTTAGAAATAGCATTTGAATAATGCATATAAGATCACATTGCATGTTAGATTTTATAGAGAAATCGAAGATATAGGGTGTAGTTGATGTTGAAAGACTGGTAATGATGTGGGATCATCCTAACTAAAATAATGTACTCTACTTAAACATCACATACTTTAATGTCCAAACAATTAATACCAATTTTACACCTCATCCATGCTAAAACAATAGTAAATAATTATCCTATTTTTATTGATTTTTTTTATCCAAAATATTAACTATTTAAAAAGAATCAACATTACATGTAAATAAAATTTATCAATAAATATAAATATAAAAACTGCTTTATACGCACAACTTAAGATAAACAAATTACTGCTTAATAAATAGATAAAAATGTAATATAACACAAAAACATAACATAAAAAAATTACATATATTATTCTTGAGCAAGAATTAATTTGAACATAATATTAAAATTTTGTAGTCAAAGTGCTATATATTTTACACTGAAGACATATCCTTTTTTGAAGAGGACAAACCTAAAAATTTCAATCAAAGGGTTGCTATGATCTACCGACCATTGATTTAGTTTGATACATTGATTGAAAATTCAAAATTATCCTCTGCCTTCATCTTTCTCTGCATGTACTTCACTTTTCATTGATTTTCTTTTCTCTCAATATGCGGGGCCTACCAATCGGCCCTCTAAGATTCACAGATAGTGACAAGTGATGGATTCCTATCCCCTGATCTTTCACAATTCATCTCCACCTGCCATCTGTCCCAATGTCTAATTCAATTAAAATGATTTAGATGTCTTGACCGGCTCCAGTTTTCATTTGAATTATTATTAAAATTTTATAAAATTTTGGGGTTTGTGAAGGGGCAATACAATGAGTTAGAATGACATGGAGAACATTTTTAACAGTTTACGTATTTTGTTTTGAATTTCTTGTCTATCCAAAGTTTGAATATTTAATTTAATGTTATTTAATATTTTATTTTGGGGCAAACTAATCACTTTTCCAATTTGAGTTGGCTTTTATTGCTTTTAGCTCTTTCCCTCATATTATTGGAGAATAGATTTTTGTGGTATTTATTTTTAACAATTTTAAATTATTATTTTTATATTGACTTTATTTATCATTAATTTTTTATATTGATTTATTTTTAACAATTTCAATTTTTTTTTTTTATATTGACTTTATTTATCATTAATAATTTTTTAAATTGATTTTTTTACTTATTAAATTAAATGATTAAAATAGTTTTATATATTATTATATTTTTAAATAAAACTATTAATTACATAAAATGGTTAAAACAGTTTTTTATATTACAAAAATAAATCAAAATTTATTTTAATTAACTTTCCACACTTCCTCCGTGTACCCATTGCACACTAAGGTGTAATTGCTAGTAGTATCTATTTATATATTTTTCTTTGAATGACATAACTCGAAGCAAATTCCAATTTCTTTGAATGACATAAATCAATGCATATTCCAAAAATCAAAACATCTCGTTGCACCAAATTTCACCATAATAAAAATGTCCACACCTATGACAGATATCCAAGTAACGGTCTTCTAATGCATTACTTTCTGAGGTAGATATTATTATCGTTTGCACTTTGGACAATGTCCTGATAAAGCTTTCTTCATTTGCCATGACAAGTTGAACCTTTGAGCAACCATACACTCTTATCTTCTCCACACTCTTCAAATTCCAATAACACTGGTATCTTCTCCAATGCCTCACATTTCATTATTGTTAATAGTTTTAGTGAAGTCAATGCTCCATCTTCTACTATTGGAAGCTACTTTAACTTCTCCAACTCCACCACTGAAAATACCTCTAGCTTTTGAAATTCCCGCTCTTTACCGAATTCTTCTGGAACTTCTCTATGGTGGGGCAATTAACTATGTCTAGGTGCTTTAGTCTCGGATGTTTGTGCAAGGCAGGTAGCTACTTAAGCTTTCCACACTGGATCAACTTAATGTAGCTTAGATGTTGAAAATTCACAAAATGAATTTTCTATCTAGAGTAGATGAGGACATGTAAGACACATTTCCCTCAATTTTGACATGGCAGTAATGTCATTGGGCAGGGTTTCCATACCTATGAGATGCAAATAAAGATACTCCATCTATTTCATCATTCCCAACACTCCTCCTGGAATTATTTTACAATTGTTTGTAAACGCCAAAGTTTTGATTTGGTTAAGGGTGCCCAAATCACTAATTGAGAGTTGATCTCTTCTGCACTTATTCCACCCTATATTTAGAGAATGACTCTTATTCAGGTACTCCAAATACGTGGTGTGTGCGAGACCATAAGATATGCATTGCAGATGTTTAAAGAAACTAACATCTAAAAGTTTTAGGGAAGTCAACTTGGAAACACCATATCTAGCCACGTCGGCCAAAGCATCGAAGCTTCATCTCAACCTGCCATAGAGCGAGTGTGTATCGTCATTCTGCAACCTCTTGATAGCCAATTCCCATTCATTGGACTGACTAATGCCTTCCATTGCCTTCCCAATTAATTTGAGGGCTAATGGAAGGCCCCCGCACTCGTTGTATACATGCCTCACTATTTCTTGGTTGATGCTCACAGGAAAAACTTTGTCGCTTTGTAAAAAAGCATGGGAAGAAACCAATCTCCAGCTGTCATCCTTAGTCAGTTCTTGTAATTGGATGATTGATGGGGTTGGAACACCCAACTGTGAGAGCACACTCTTACTCCTAGAAGAGGCAATGATGATGTTCGAGTTTTGGTATGGAGAGTGAGGTGTACACAACTCCTCTAACAACGAGGTTGCACTTGTTTCCCAAACATCATCTAAAAACAGGGAAAACTTGTGTTTTCTTATACTTTCATTCAACCATGTTTTAACACATTCTTCTTCTCTAGTGTCCTATCTTCCATTTACTTTTAGAGCTATTTTTCTAAAAAGATCATTTCTAAAAGCACTGAATGATAGATTTTGTGAACTAGTAAGCCAAAGGAACAAGCCATTGCAAAAGGGACTCTGTACCTGGTTACTGTTGAAGACTCATTTTAGTAGTAGTCTTGTTGGAATTTATTTCTCTTGATCCTGCTCTCATGTCAGACCCCCAGTTGTTTCACCTACCCATCAAGAGCCCCCATCTTCAATGGTAGTTTTTAGAATCTCCATCCTTATAGTTCTTGAAAGCTCTAGAAGTAAATATGGTAGCTATTTTTGAATTCCTAATTTATGGTGGTAGGTAATTTCAAATTTTTGAGAGGGAATGTTGAAGAGATAAAAAGAATTAAAGGTAGTTAGTTCTACCAGATGGAGAAAAGGATTTCCTATGCAACAATAGTCTGAAGAGGAATTTTTTTGTTTGTTCTTTGTGTGATTTAGAGAAATATCTGAACAACTGTGTTTGTTTGTGATTGAGCAGTGATTGCTCCTAAAAGAGCTTTGTGTAGCTCCTGGCAGTGAGCTTCTAGTAACTCCTGAAGTTTGTTAGTTTGTTGAGCAACACCAGATTGCTCTTAGTAGTTTAGAGTTTATTTTTCTATAGTTTATCTTTAATCCATTATGTATTGTCATTTCTAGCTTAGTTAAAAAAAAGGAAAATATTGGATGCCCAGATTTGTGTCTCTTGTTCTTGTTATTCCGCATTTGTATCCCCTATTGTTTTGGTGAAATAAAGCAGCAACTCTACATTTTTATTTTTATTTTCTATGCATTCAAAATTTTGACATGGTATTAGAGTCATAGGCCTCATTTCTTCGTGAGTTAGGGCATTTGTTTTTCTAGGTATTAATTTTTTCTTGTTGGAGACATGGTTGGAGATGAAGGGAAGACTTGGCAACAACCACTCTCCTTTAATGGACAAAACTATGATGTTTGGGAAAAGAAGATGAAGACCATAGTGGTTGCAAATGATTTGTGGGAGTTTGTGATTAGTGGCTTCAATGATGTAACTGATCTGCAACATATGCAGTTCTCACAAACAACTAGAAGACCTAGTTGAAGGAGTTGAGGGGGAAGGATGCTAAGGCATTGAATTTGATATAAGCAACCTTGATAGAGGCCATTTTTCCCAGAATAGTAGCAGCTAAATATGTAAAGGAAGCTTGAGAAATCCTCTAGAACAACTACTGTAAAGGGATTGAGAAGGTCAGATTGGTGAAGTGGGTATGTGTAGGATCATGATGGGCCAAAAAGTCGCAATATGATGGGTATGTGGCTGACGACTTTTTTTTAACCCAAAATTGATGAAACGAAAAGGGTTTTTAAAGGAAATTCTCAGCTTTCCAAAAATATAAATTATGCTTTACTTTGAATTTAATAATTAATTAATATTCATTTTCTATTCAAATTATGACTGAAGTCCTGATTGATAGACTGATTGAAAAAAATCTATAGCTTTTAAACAATATCACATTTTTTGAATCCAAAACATACGTCACATTGTATGCTTCGCATACTATAGAATTAAAAAAATAAAAATTGAATTTTATGAAGTTTTGACCAAGTTAAGGTGGTCAGACATACAAACTTTTTGTATTTTTTAAAAGTTGTAATAAAAAATTCATAATTAATTATTTACTTGGAAAAAAATTACAAAAAAATATGCATCACACCGGGACATGAGTCTTCTACTTATCTCTAAAATCTTAAAAAAATATATTATCATTTTATTGTTGTTAGGGTGGTCAAGACACCTACTTATTTTTTCCCCCGAAATTTAAGTACATGCATTGAAATTTCAAATTTTCACCAAATAGATTTCTTTTTTTAAACAAACCTAGTAGTTTAGAAACTACATTAAATTTTCTACAGATTCTATTCTTAAATATTTTTGAAATAATATAGATAACTTATTCAAATTTTTACGTCAAGTTTCCTAACTCTGATTTTTTTGATTTTTTTGCCACTTAAGGGCCTATTTTTTCCATGATGATCCTACACATACCCAAGCTCCAGATGCTTCAAAGAGAGTTTGAGATTGTTGAAATGAAGAACAATGAGTCCATTTTAGTTTTTTAGACAAGACTCTCAAGTTTGATAAACTAGTTGAGAGTGAATGCATAAGTTATGGATGATCAGAGGATTGTGTAGAAAATCCTTAGGAGGTTACCCACAAAGTTTGATGCAGTGGTGATTGCCATTGAAGAGGTAAAGGATCTCACAATGTTGTCCATTCATGAGCTGATGGGTTTTATGCAAACCCATGAACAGTTCCTTAATAGGTCTACTACTTCTTCCCAAGAGAAAGCTTTCATCATGCATATAATGGTGGAAGGAGCTCAAGAGGTAGAGGTCGTGGTAGCTCTAGACAAGGAAATGTTGGAAGAGATAGCTTGAGATGAGAAAACAACCAAGATGGAGTGAGAAACTCTCAAGCTAGCTCCCAACAATGCAAGAAGAAAATAGTTTGAATTAGAGAAATGACAAAATCAATGTTGAAACTACTTTCATAAATTTGTTCATTTTACAGTGAGTGTTGAAAAAAGAACAATGATCAGTCAAAACAAAATGAAAATATGGCTGAAGGAAATCAGTCCATAGCCCTCATCATGTGCAACATTGGTGAAGAAGGGAGCCCCGAAGTCTAGTATTTGGACAGTGTTTGCAACAACCACATGAGTGGTAATGAATGTTTATTTTCTTTTATTGACAAAAATGTTAAGTCTGAAATTAGAATGGAAAACAATGGATTAGTTCCAATTATGGGGAGAGGATCTATCATGATTCACACCAAGCAAGGTGAAAAGGAGATACAAAATATGTTTTTCTCCTAGGTTAAAGCATAACCTCATGAGTGTTGGACAACTAATCCAAAATGGATATAAAGTGCTAATGGAGAAGGGTCAATGCATCATTTATGAAAAGAATGAGAGGATGAAAGTGTTTGCAGTAGTTCAAATGACAAAGAACTAAATGTTTCCTTTGAAGATTGAAATGTGTTTCTCATCTTAGTTCTTGTTGCACCTCTCATGAATGGAAAATGTACAACAGTACAACAAGTATCCCTCAAGAGCACCATTCAAGACCCCTCCAAGCTATGGCATCTTAGGTATGAATATTTAGGCTATGCTGGTTTAAGTCTTTTGTCCAAGAAAAAAATGATTGATGGTTTGCCAAGAATAGTAGAGCCTAGTCTTAAGTGTGAGGCTTGCATTTTGGGCAAGCAACATAGGAAGCCCTTTCAATCGGGCAACTCTACAAGGGAAAGAGAACCATTGGAGTTGGTGCACACATATTTGGTAGGCCCTATGCAAACCATATTTATTGGCAAAAGCCAAATTTTTATGACTTTATTAATGATTACATCCATAAGACATGGGTCTATTTTTTGCAACATAAGTTTGAAGTATTTGATAAGATTTTTTTGTTTAATGCCTAGGCTTAAAGGGAGAGTGGTCATGTGATCAAGGTCCTAAGGTTACATTGAGACAAAGAGTACACCTCCAATTAGTTTATAATTTTTTGCAAGCCAAATGGTATCAAGAAGGAGCTAACAACCAGTTATACTCAACATCAAAATGGAGTGGCTGAGAGAAAGAATAGGACTATCATGGAGATGGTAAGGAGCATGATGAAAGAAAAGGGACTCCCAATTGAATATTGGGGAGAGGTTGTAGGAATAATTGTTTATTTGATAAATAGAAGTCTAACAAAGGTGATCCGTGACAAAATCCCTTAAGAGGCCTGGACAAAATGCAAGTGGACGGTTGACCACTTAAGAGTGTTTGGGTGTGTAGCATATTCTCACATGCCTAAGGAAAAGAGGAATAAATTGGATGACAAGGGTGAGAAGTGTATCTTCATGGGCTATAGTGAGGAGTCCAAAGCCTACAGGTTGTATAACCCGGTCACCAAGAAAATCGTAATTAGTAGGGACATGGAGTTCCTAGAGCATGAGTCATGGGACAAAGTGATCGTTTCTAATAGTTCATAACCACTCTTGACAGCTCCTAAAGAAGAAAGAGAACAGGAAGTTCAACAAGATGAGCCTGTATTTTCTCTTGAAAGTGTTGGATGAGCTTTTGAAAGCTTCGAAAGAGCTCCTAAAAGCTCTTGACAGCTCTTCATGGCTCCTGAAGCAGGTTGACAGTCAGGAAGACAATCACATACAACCAGAAGATTGGATCCTGAAAGTACCAGTCAAGCTCTTGAAAGCTCTTGATAGCTCCTGAAAGCTTCTGAAGTGAGCAAACAAAAAGGTAAGTAGCTAGAGACCACCAAAATATTGGCTCCTGAAAGCTCCAAAAGAGCTCCCGAGAGCTCCCGACAGCTCCCGAACTAGCCTATTCAGTAGAGCAACAGTAGTAGTGAAAGTTTTGACTCCATTCTTGCCTCCCTAATGCCAAAAAATATGAAGAGTCTAAGGGAAGATCTACCAAAATGAAAGGTATGATGAAGAATTGATGAGAGTGTGAATTTTGCATTATTTTCTCATAATGATTCGATTTATTTTGAGGACGTTTTGAAAGAGGAGAAATGGTGTGAAACCATGGATGAGAAGATAGATGCAATAGAGAGGAACAACACATGGGAGTTAACTGATTTTCCTCCCAACAAGCAAGTTATTGGAGTGAAATGGGTCTACAAGACCAAGTGTAATGCCGAAGGAAGAATAGAGAGGCATAAGGAAAAATTAGTTATCAAGGGATACAAACAATAGTGTGGGAGAGATTATAATGAGACATTTTCCCCCATTGCAAGGATGGAAACCATGCAGAAAATCATAGAAATTGCAGCTCGACACAAGTGGAAGGTGTTTCAAATGGATGTGAAGTTCACCTTCCTAAATGGAGTCTTGAAAGAGGAAGTTTATGTGGAGAAAGCATTTGGATATGAATTTTCGGGTCATGAACACAAGGTGTATAGGCTGAAGAAATCTCTTTATGGGTTGAAGCAAGCTCCATGGGCATGGAACAACAAGATTGACTCATATTTGATGAGTAATGGCTTTAGCAAAAGCAATGGTGAGCCCACTCTTTACATCAAGGCAAAAAATGGTAAGATTTTGATTGTTGTCTTGTATGTTGATGATTTAGTTTTCATTGTGGATGATGATTTCTCCATTGTTGATTTTAAAGAGGCCATGAAAAGAGAGTTTTGAAATGATAGATTTAGGTCTCTTGAGATATTTTCTAGGCATAGAAGTAAAACAAATGCATGATGGTATATTTATCTCTCAAGAAAAATATGCAAATGAAATCTTGAAGAGATTTAGGATACTTGAAAGAAAGCCTACCCTAACTCCAACAACCATAGGTCTAAAGTTGAGTAAGGAATATTACAACAACAATGTGGACCCGATCATGTTTAAAATTTTGGTTGGAAGCTTAATGTATTTAACTGCAACTAGGCATCATATAATGCATAGTGTGAGTCTTATTTTCATATTTATGGAGACTCCAAGGGACACCCATTGGCAAGCGGGTAAAATAATCTCAAGGTATGTGAATGGCACCAAAGGATATGGCATTTTGTACACAACAACAAATTAGTTTGGGTTGATTGGATACACAAATAGTGATTGGACTGTAGGTTTGGATGTTAGGAAGAGCACATCAGGCTATGTGTTTCATTTGGGTTCAAGATCTATCCTATGGGCTTCTAAGAAACAACCCATAGTTTCCCTATCTACAGTTGAGGCTAAATATATAGCAATAAGTGTAGTAGCATGTCAAGCTATTTGGCTGAGAAGAATCTTGGTAGATTTGAGAGAAGAATAAGAGGATGGAACAACAATCTTTTATCACAATATTTCATCAATAAATTTGACGAAAAATATTGTGTTTCATGGAAGAAGCAAGCATATTGAAATTAGGTATCATTTTATAAGAGAGTTAGTTGAAAATGGTGAAATTAAAATGGAATTTTGCAAGTCTGGGCAATAGCTAACAGACATATTCACTAAGCCATTGAGCATGGATAGTTTTGAGTGCGTGAGGAGAAAATTGGGCATTGTTGATTTGGATCAGGATTGATCTTGTTTTTTCAACTCAGGAAAAAGGGGGAGTGTTGGAATTTACTTCTCCTCAGCTTGCTCTAAAGTCAAACCCCCCAGTTGTTTCACCTACCCATTAGGAGCCCCCATCTTCAACGACAATTTTTGGGATCTCCATCCCTGCAACTCCTAACAATTCCATAAGTAAATATGGTAGCTATTTTTGAATTCCCAAATTATGGTGGTAGGTAATTTTGAATTTTTGAGAGGGAATATTGAAGAGACAAAAAAATTGAAGGTAGTTAGTTCTGCCAGATGGAGAAGAGGATTTCCTATGTAGCAATAGTCTGAAGAGGATTTTTTTTTTTGTTCTCTATGTGATTTAGAGAAATCTCTAAACAAAAAAAACTGTGTTTTTTTGTGATTGAGCAATTATTGCTCCTAAAAGAGCTTTGTGTAGCTCTAGGCAGTGAGCTCCTAGTAGCTCCTAAAGTTTGTCAATTTGTTGAGCAAGACTAGATTGCTCCCAGTAGTTTAGAGTTTGTTTTTTCTATAGTTTGTGTTTAATCCATTATGTATTGTCATTTTCAGCTTAGTTAATACAAAAATAAAAATATTGCATGCCCATATTTGTGTCTCCTATTCTTGTTATTCCACATTTGTATTTCCCTATTGTTTTGGGGAAACAGGGAAACAACTCTATGTTTTTCTATGTTTTTTTGTGCTTTCATAATTTTGACAAGTCTTACTGGCCTCACCTTTCCCAACTATTCTCAAACGAGACACTTTTTTGTGCTACTTTGAATGAATAAGCTCTAGAAGTCTATTTGATGTAGAATCTTGACTGACAATGAGTGCCTCCTCAATATACTTCTTCATGGAAGTTGTTGAAGAAGTAGATGGAGAGAGATCTCTAGATTTGCTGGCAATTGTTGAAGTATGCAGATTAAGAGAATTCACCCTCTCTTTAATCTGATCAAGAACTTGTTGATTGGCCACATGGTGCTGTAGTTGGTGGAGAAAAGCAATGGAAGGTGTAGAGGCTAAATTCTTTTCAATATTTTCAATGAGTTTCCTGATCTTTCTACTCATTCTATAACGTGAAAATAAATGAGTATGAGGGTACAGTGTAGTGTTGGGTTAAATCAAATGCTTCATCTAGAAGAGCATTGAAGTCATTCAACTAGCTGTTTATAGTGGAGGGAAAAGGATGGTGAGGGGATGTACTCACTTTGCGAGTGCTCAAAGCCTTTCGATACTCCTGCAATTCCATATTCATTGCTTGAATTATGGGAAGTAGAACTTTGAGGGCATCCAACTCTTTTCTGCATCAGATGGAAATGTTGATGTGATGAATTATCTGATCTCCAGCCAAATGAATGGCATAACCAATAAATCTAGGGATGAAGCCAGGATCACCCATTTTGGGGCCACTTGAAGAGAAAATTGAAATTCCAAAGAAAGTGTTTTTTCATAGAAAACAAGGGAAATATTAACAAATAGCAGCTAATCTGCTGGTTGGTCTCAATAGTAAACGTTATCTTAGCAATTGATTTGAAATGCTTTTAATTTATAGGGTCATAAAGACCTCTTTAGACAAAACAACTTATTTACTTAGAAAGATCTTACAAAATAAATTTAAAAAGTAGGTAGAAGTATTTCTTGCTAATGCCTAAATTAAAGCAAAATTAACTTCACAACTTTTCCTCTTTTACTTCCACTAATTATATAATGGAATAGAATATGTTTCAAGTTGAAACCATAATTGTATTTGATTGAGAACTAAATTTGATTTGTCAAAAAAATTCTAATAAATTTAATTCTCGTTTTGACTATTACAGTTGTATTTAAGAAATAAAAAATTATTAGTGTCAACTAAATTTATTTATGAGATAGGTAAGTGAAGAAAATATGTTGTCATCATTTCTATGACATTAAATAAAATAAGAGATATTTTACTAAAAGTTAATTTGGTTGTGTTTTTGTTTTTAAAGTGATAAATTTTTCTATTAAATAAAATAGGTTTATACAATAGCTACATAGAGGAAAATCATCATGCATCATGTAATCGTGGTCAAAATAACATGCAATAGAAGGCACTAAATTGAACAAAATACATAATACTAGCAGTTTTGTGTAGTAACACACAACAATGAGCTGATAGGCGTGGATGAACATGAAAGGAAAGCGATGTGAAAATAGTGAGAGTGGAAGAAGATTAGAATGTCAATGGTATGAGTGGGAAAAGTAGCTATGAAAGGAACATGCAACATTGGTTATATGTTGTAGCAGATCTGTGAAGTCTAACATGCACAATTCTCAAGGAAGGGTAATGTGGCTCGTATACGCATAAATTTGCATTATCAAAGCATGCTCTAAATAATAGAGTACATTATCTATAACAATCTTAGGGTTAATGAGGAAATAATAAGATGAGCTTCATTTTTTTGGAGATAACCATTAAATGTTGAGAATTATCAACGTGCTTATCAGATTGGGCTTCATCCATAGTATGCACGACAAAATGGATATCATTTTTATTATTAGATGTCATAACTCCATCTATATACAAAAGTAATATGGTATGCATCTCTATAAGGCCTCATCTCACATGTGATTAATACAATCCTAGATTGTCATATAATTTTCTTAAATAGATTGCCAGATATATTACAGGAGATAATTAAAGTAATTGAGTGGCAACACTATTGTATCTCATTTTAACCTTATAGTTTATCTTCATAATTTTATTTAATGAACATGTATGTAAATATAAATTGTGAAATACAAATGAAATTATAATGGGAAGTGAAGGAGGGTGTTAACCCTAATGGGTTAAAAGGAGCATATGTATATAAAGGATAAAGTGTGTAAGTAATAGTTGGTGAAAAAGTAGCATTGCTAAATTTATATATACACATATAGAGGTATAAGTGTTGGTTAAAGATGAATTCTATTAAAATTCAATTAATTATTTTTTGATAACATCATTATTTTTGGTAAGTATTTTGGTGGGGTAAATAATATTATTATGTAGTTAAGTTGTTAATTAAATGATAACATTATTATTAATTTCAAAAATATTTAATTTAATAATACCAATATCATTAAGTTTTATTAGTTAATAAAAATATAGTATTATTATAGATAAGGTTAAATGGCTAAATAATTTATGACATTACTAATATGTATTTTGTTGAGTAATAATAATGTTGGAATATTATTAGGGTATGTGCAAGATCATCATGGAAAAAACAAGCCCTTAAGGGGCAAAAAATTTAGAAAAATCAGAGTTAGGCAACTTGATGAAAAAATTTGAAAGAGTTATCTATATTATTTCAAAAATATGTAAGAATAGAATTTGTAGAAAATTTAATGTAGTTTCTAAACTACTAGGTTTATTTTTTTAAAAACAAAATCTATTTGGTGAAAATTTGTAATTTCAATGTAGTAGTACTTAAATTTCAGGGAAAAAATAAGAGGTAGGTGTCTTTCTAACCACCCTAACCACAATAAAATGATAATATTTTTTTATAATATTTTAGATATAAGAAGAGGACTCATGTCCCGATGTGATGCATATTTTTTTAAAAAAATTTCCAAGTAAATAATTAATTATTATTATTTTATTACAACTTTTAAGAAATATAAAAACTCATACATCTAACCACCTTAACTTGGTCAAAACTTCATGAAATTCAATTATTATTTTTAATCCTATAGTATATGAAGCATAGAATGTGACACATGTTTTAGATTAAAAAAATGTGATACCCTTTGAAAGCTATAGATGTTTTTCAATTAGTCTATCAATCAGGACTTTAGTCATAATTCAAATAGAAAATGAATAATAATAATTTATTAAATTCAAAGTAAAGCATAATTTATATTGGTGGAAAGCTGAGAATCTCCTTTAAAAACCCTTTTCATTTCATTAATTTTGGGTAAAAAAAAAGTTGCCAGCCACATACCCTACAAATACCCATCACATCGCCACTTTTTGGCCCATCATGATCTTGCACATATCCATTAGTTGAATTCATGATGATATAAGGCCACCCCATAATTTAGCCATGGGATCAATTGTTTATGATGCAAACTAAGGATCTTTTCGTAGCTTGTAACAAAGTATCCTAAATGAATTATGGTTAAAACATATAATTATTTGTGTGATGTAGAGTATAAGCAAGAGAAAAATAATCAACAATGCCCAATGGAATCTAACATAAAGTGTATAAGATCAACTATTTGACTCTGTTGTAACCATAACATAAAACATATATATATATATATATATTTTTAATCGTACATCAGAAAGATAGCACTTTGTACTTAAAAAATATAAAATAAAACTCAGCACAATGAGGCCTACTCTCCACCCTGCCATATTGGGTCATGGAGCCTCAGGGACTCTGACCAAACCCCCAAGCAAGAATATACATTTCCCACCACTTTGATTATTGGTGAAATGAATATTGCTTATTACAGTCAATATAGAGTACATTAGGATCTAATTCTCTATTTCACCATTGTTACTGATTTTATAGTCACTATCATTATTCAGAAAGGTTGTTTGTAACACATTAGTTCATCAAACACCTCATTATGATAGTCCTATGGAAAAATTTCACTACAAAGACCATACCATATATAGTTTATGTATACAAAGTGTGAATTTTAGTGCAATGATCATGTCTAATTCATAGACAATATGTAAATCAAGAGATATCAAGGTTCTATATTTTATAATACATAACTTACTCTGTACTTGCTATAGGATGAATGAAGAAATTGTAATTTAGCCATACCTACTGCATGTGATAGAATGCAATATGTACAAAACAAAACAAGTCCTGATTTCCACCCTACCATATTCACTCATGGAGTGTCATGCTCTGTCACCAAATCCTCGAGCAAGAGAAAAAATTGTCCACCATTGTGATCAAAGGTGAAAGCAATATTTTGGCCGCAAATGACTTAATACAAGATCTAATGGAATCAAAAGGCTTGTGAAGCATGATTGTTTGGGTTGTGGCTAGCTGCAAACACGAGAGGATTATCTAAAGTTTAGTGTAATAAACATACACTATTGGTAGACAATAAATAAATCAAAAAATATAAAGACTTATACAATTAATTACAAACACGATACAATATAGTTGTAGTAGAACACAGTAAGTAAATAGAATCTAGGCATACCTTCTACACAAAATGGATTGAAGTGTGGACACATAAAAGGAGGGCTACTATCCACCCTATCATATTTTTTCATGTAGTGTCATCGACTATCACCAGACCCCCATAATTCACCTACCATGAAGTAGAGCAACTCTTCGTGACCATCCTAATGAATAATATTGTTGGAGATGATCAACTTGTTTAATTTATAGTGCATTGTAATTGTTGGTATGTATGTTGCAGTATCTAGCAAAATACAAATGCAGCTCTACATGCAATCACAAAAAACACAATTCAAGTGAGAAATTCACTTGCACACATCACAAATATAAAATGGAAGAGAAGAAAATGAGGCCTACCCTCTAATATTGTGTGGCCACTACTTTGATGAATGGTGAAATCAATGTTCCTATTTTCTTAGCCAATCTTATAATCACTTCATCTTCACAATTGGTTGAACTTCATTCACAAAGTTCATTCATCTATTTAGCATGTACACTAGAATATCAACACCCCACTTCTTTAACTCTCTCTCGCAAGGGAGAAGCATGTTTTTTGGAGAAAATGTGAATATGAAGAGATTATAGAACTGGCCAAGAGCAACAAGATGATGGTGGTAAAAATTAAAAAAATAACCACAAAATGCAAAGTATAAAGAGAGAGACAGAGGGAATTGACAACAACTCAACACAACCTTATCAAAAATTGAAACAATGTAGCCTTTTCAACAGTACCTTCTCAAAAATGGAACGATATAGCTTAAGAAAGACAACAATAATCCACAATGCCCAATGGAATCTAGCATAAAGTGTATAAGATCAACTATTTTACTACGTTGTAACCAGAACCTAAAAAATATGAATTTTTTATGAATCATATGTGACCAAGATAGCAATTTGTACATAAAAAATATAAAATAAAACTCAACAGAATAAGGATTGCTCTCCACCCTACCATATTGGGTCATGGAGCCTCATTGACTCTCACCAAACCCTCAAGCAAGAATATACATTTCCCACCACTCTGATCAGTGTTGAAATCAATTTTTCTTACTATAATCAATATAGAGTACATTAGTATTTGATTGTCTATTTGACCATTATTACTAATTTTGTAGTCACTATCATTATTCTGAAAGGTTGTTTGTAACACATTAGTTCATCAGATATCGCACTATGGCTGGAATATGGTCTACAAGAATAACAAAAGAGTATGAAGTTTAGTGTGGTGATTATAGAAAAATAAAATGAGTTGCATAACATTAACTATTTTATTTCATTATAGCCATTGCGACAGAAAGCTAAAACACACAACTATAGTCCTATGCAAAACTTTTACTGCAAAGGCCAGACCATATATAGCCTATGTATATATAAAGTGTGAATTTTAGTGCAGTGATCATGGTTAATTCATAGACAATATGTAAATAAAAATATATCAAAGTTCTATATTTAATAATACATCATTTTCTCTATACTTGCAATGGGATGCATGAAGTAATTATAATTTAGCCATACCTGGTGGATGTGGAAGAATACAATATGTACAAAAGAAAAGAAGGCCCAATTTCCACCCTACCATATTGGCTCATGGAGCATCAAGCGCTCTCACCAAACCCTCGAGAAAGAAAATAAATTGTCCACCACTATGATCAATGGTGAAAGCAATGTTTCAGCCGCCAATGACTCAATACACGATCTAATGGCATGAAAAGCCTTGCAAAGGATGATTGTTTGGGTTGTGACTAGCTGCAAAAATCAAAGGATTATCTAAAGTTTAGTGTAACAAACATATACCATTGGAAGATAATAAACAAATCATAAAATATAAAAACTTATACAATTAATTACAAATAAGATGCAATGCAATTGTTGTAGAACACAATAAGTAAATAAAATATAGGCATGCCTTATGCACATAATGGATTGAAGTTTGGACACAAAAAAGGAGGTCTACTCTCCACCCTACCATATTGGGCCATGGAGCATCTTTGGGTATGACAAAAGCCCCTAGTAGTAACATTAATTTTCCACCACTTTGATCAATGGTGAAGGAAATGCTTTGGTGCATGAGGAAATTTGTTCAGTAGAAATCGACGTTATACATATTTTATAATTTGAAATGGAGTTGTGAAATGAGAAATGGAAAAAAAGATATATAGGCTTACATTGTATACAAATGGAATGTAGGTGAAGGCCATACAACATGCAAATGTGGAATCATAAAACTATTTAGCATTTTGGAGATCTGCACATCTTGTATATGAATACAATGTAGTTGTAATCTAAAATGCTTCTAATGGAATATACCTACACAAAAGGGAAATGAAAACTTTGGTGCCTTGAACATGTTTTATTGGAAAGCACTATCTAAAACATGAAATTTAAGTGGCTCTATAATATATAAGAAACATATATGTAATACCACAATTACATGTCACATATAAAATATGATAAGGAAGTGAATGTAGACAGGGTGCAAATTCTATATGCATAGAGGTGAAGAGGAAAGGAGAAGCAATTCACTTACCATAAAGAAGAGAAACTTTTTATGATGATGATAATGAGTTTTTTTGGAGACAATCAACTTGTTTGATTTATAGTGCACTCTAATTATTGGTATGCATCTTGCAGCATCTAGCAAAATACAAAGGTGGGTCTACACATAATAACAAAATACACAGTTCAAGTGAGCGATTCAGTTGTTTGTTATTGGCTGCAATATTTTTTGTATGGCTAACCTGCAAGACAAATCTAAGCCTTTCTGAAGAGGCACATATATATGCATTGTTGATTGCACAAAGCACAAAAAAATTGTGGCTAGCAAACCAATGGATAAAAAATAAGCTAGGCTAGCGAGCAATAGACAACAAAAAAAAACTAGATTATGTTAAGAATTTTATTCCATTGCAAACATAGCCCCAAAATGAAGGGCATACAAAGAAGCACACAAAATAATTCACGTTGGAAAACCCATGCAAACCATTGGCATGTTTTTGAAAAGAAGGATTGGCAAAAAATTATCACAAGACACATGCTGCAAAAGCCAATCCATGAATCAAAGAATATTGGTTTGAATAAACTATATAGTCTTTCCCAATAGAATATTTCCAAAAAGGAAGCAATATACCCTAAGATAGAGAATGACAATCAATAGTGCCTTACATAAAGCAAGGCAACCTGTATAACATGAACTATTTCATTTGCTTGTGCAGAGGAAACAAGCTTCACTTTGCACAACTTTCCATGAGAACATTGTCTCATGTATGTGTTACATATATTGGCAATGGTTGGAATAAGACTTTGCATTTAAAACTCACCAAACTAATTGAGAAGTTTTCGGTATTTTAAATAAGGCATTGTTCACTGTTGGGTTGTGGATTGAGCTGCACAATATATGTAACAAACATTATAGCTAAGAACCATATGACATCTATATCCAACATGGCACTGTCATTAGAGATTCCAAAGCAATAGAAAGAACACTCGGTAAGCATTAGATGGATACCCAAACATAGATACTTACATAGTGTAGACATGCAAAATTGACATCATGCATTCCTCATATTTAATTAAATCATATTCGCCTGATCAATTAAATAAATCAAGTTTAATTGATAATCTCCTAAGGTCATCCATTTAAATTAAATAAATCCATCTTTATTTGATTTAACACTAACATCATTCTCTTTGATTAAATAAATCAAATTTTTATTTAATTAAATCTAAAATCATTCTCCTCTCAACTTTTATTTATTTAAATCCTAAAATCTAAGTCAAAATTCAAAATCACCTAATCTCTTATTAAATTAATCAAATCCTCTTTAATTTAATCCTAATCACTCGTATTCTCTAGATTTTTCCACTTTCACATGAAAATGCATTTAAATTTTTTATTAATAATTTTATTTGTTTCCAACTTGACATCTTTGAGGAATATTCTCCAAGTTTGAAATCTCCCCCCAAATTGACATGTACATCCAACAAAGCATTTAAGAGCTCTTACATGTCTCTTGCACAAGTCAAACTTAGCCTTTAACTCATATTTTCATCAAATTCAAGTTTCAAATTTCCCCCTCTTTGGCACATTAACCAAAATGTGCTCAATCCTCAACCTCTCACATGTTGACAAGTGGAATCTTGTCATTGGTGAATCTTTAGTCCCACATCCTCCATGATTTTCATTCTTCCATCCTTCTTGGTTATAAATAGAGGTTTCCTCTATTGTATTACACCTCCACAATCTTCGGCAACTTGATCACATATCATCTTGCATCATCCATCATTTAGGATCTCATCAAGGATTGGGAAAGGGCTTATTTCCACATCAAAGAAGCACCAATCCACTATGAGATAGGGTTTGATTCATGTTATTGTGTGTTTTATTTAGCTTCCTTGTTTCCTTTCATTGCATACTTAATATGTTTCATTATTTCATAGGGATGCTGACTATTTGTTTTGTTTTAAAATACTAACCATGCTAATGTGTTTGTTATAGTTTTAGCCATATGTAGATTTTGTAGAAGTTGAAAAACCAAATTCACAGTCCCCAAGAATCACCTGCAAGCAATCACCTATCACATGCAATAGATATTCAAAACAAAATATATAAACCCTCAGAGCAAGTTTGTGCAAGCATAAACCAGCATAAATGATTATTGAAAGTAATTGTTTTACAAATAATACAAAAGCCTTCAAAAAGGCAATAATGCAAAACCCTAATCTTATCTTGAGCAAAAAGACAGCTCAATAAGATAAGGCTAATAATTAACTTACGAAATAAAATATGCATAAGTAAACTTATGCTAAAGTGTAATTAAATAATTAATTACACCAACAAATTTTCACATCCACATTATGGCACTAGAGGGAGGACTAATTTTGTGATAGTTTCATTTGATTGATGAAAGAAAGTTAGCTATTTTCTATTAAAAAAAAGGGCGGGGCCATTGATCTATATTGTGATAGGCATATAAAATCATATGTTCGGTTGTTTTAGAAAGCAACCATAGTCATAATATCCTATGAATATCTCTGATTTTTAGTATCTTTTTGTGTTAGGCTTTCTCTTTGTATTCAATATTGCCTTAATGCATTAGAGGGAAAGGGTTTATCAGATGAAAGAATTTTGTTATATGTCTTGGTGACACTATTCATCAACATCTTGTTATTATGATTGTGAGTTGTTACTGGTTTATAACTCAACTATAATCTTGCAGCATTTTGGACTAATTGTAAAGTACAGTGCTTAATTCCCATTTGGTGAAGAATATTTAAAAGCTTTTTGAGGGTAACGTCAATGGGAAATATGGGGAATAAATGACTTGAATAAGTAGCATTTGATATCCTTGTTTCTTGTTCAAACATGAGTTGTCTATTATAAGTATTGCTTATGCATTGTACCATATGAGTCGCGTCATACAAGTCCACGATAAATATTGCATAGAGTACTCATTCACAGGTCGCATCATGCTTTCTCTATGAAATACAGGCTAGAAAAAGATTAGGAGGCATTGAATATTGGGATTTCAAATTTATTTTACTACAGTATGATCTTTTAGGTCCACATGAAACAATCACTTCTTTTCTTTTCTAAAGTTGTGTTCATTTATGGTGCGACTTCATCACTAATTTTAAGCATTTAATCTGATTATGTGGCGAAGTATTTTATGCATCATCTTGTGTTGCTAATTGCTTAGAAATCTATTAATATAAAATTTATTTCTTTGAAGAACCACTCTCAGTTTGCACTTCAATAGATTCAATAATTGCCACCTCTGAAGCTCTATTAACTTCTAAATTCTAGTTGCTATTCTAACATACCTTTTATGTGCCTTCTTTTACATGCAGGTCTATTAATAGTGCCAAGTGATTTGGCCTTACATAGGTTGATTTAAATTGCTTGAAAATTGTCTAGAGCCCCTATGTAAATCTATTTTGTGTGTGCCCTACAATTGTGGCATTTCAGAGATCACATTTCCTCTGACGCATTTCACACGCCTTAGAGTTTATTTTATTTTCTTGCAACTATTATTTTGGAGTCCCTGCATTTGATATTGCTACTTCTCCCATCCATATTGTTTCTTATCTTATTTAATATTGTTTCTATCATTAAAAGTGTGGCTATATGAAGAGAAAATATCAGAATAAATCTAACGTCTGTCATAGGTAGAGTGTACAATGCTGGTAAAAGGTTGCAGAATTCAGCTTTACACCTGTCAATTACTTTAGCTTGAAAATTTCCAAGCTCTATTCACTCATTGAGGAGAGTAATAAAACATTAGAAGGGTGAAGGTGTGTTGAGTTATTTTAATTGAGGGGAAAACCTTCTAGCAATTAGTTATGTCAGTTTAAAGTTGCTTCACCGCATGGTACTTATTGCAATACAAACCCTTTCATATTAAGGCAACGGTTGTTAGTTGTCCATTCCTTTTATCACTAGTATAACTGTTTTTGAGAGTTTTTGTCTACTGATAGGATAGACAGAAAGAAAATGATCGATGTAACCTACAGTTAAGTATAATGTGTCTGGTACAAGCTTCTATTCCTCTAATACTTCTACAAGCCAATCTATGAGTATCGCTCACATATTAGGAGTGATGTCCTGCTACGGAGTCTCCATGAAATTTCTTTTGAGTTTCTTCTTCAACTTGGAAATCCACAAATGGTTATAAATATCTTGGACATAGTTGCTACACATCTGAGGGTCCTCCCTATCACCACCATCAATATCTGCATGTACTTCATTACTCTCATTCATCTTGGCCTTTCCACTCTCATTTTCCTTCGCCCATCCAACCTCATTCATGCATTCACCCTCAACAACTGGAGGCAGAGCCACAATCTCATCAAAAGGCGTGGATAAGGCCAAAGTCTTGGCATCCTTATGCAAACCTTGCTTTCACTTTTCATGAATTCCCACCCCCTACATTCGATGAACTAATATTAAATAGTCTGACATTTATCTTGAGTTAATTCATTTTTATGATGGCTAGGTTGACTTCATCTATTAGAACAAGATCTCATTTCAATGAGATTTGGACTTGAGTTAGGTAGAAATCAAAGATCCAAGGGCGTGTGAAGGGCTTCATCAACTTGATAGATCATTTCTAGTTGTTACAATTGTTGATACAGTATATGCATAGGCACGTTCCTTGACAAGTGTTTGATCCTCATTCTTTATGCTTTTAAATAATCTTCATCCACTGTCTCAATACTCCCATGTCCGTGCTGCTAAGAGGGAAAGATGATAGTCAAATAAATACGACTTGACACCAGCTATTTATCATTTTTCTTGAAAATTTATTACGCCTTTCCTTCTTCTGTAGTAGCAGGGACATTATGGTTGGTTAATTATTTTATCCATCCTTGAAAATATCAACACCACAGGGTAGTTGGAAGTGTTCCATGCTGATGTACATAACTTTAGGGACATTCTCTCTTTAAAGTTTTCCTAATGAACACTTTTCAAACCCATTCACTCAAGCCACACAAATTTCCAAATGTGTGAGGTTGCCTTGATTTATCATTGTACGTGTTGCTCATTTGTTGCATTGTGTTGATTTTGGTGGTGGTGCAGGTATGAAGATTTAAAAAAAAAAAAAACAAAGGTGTTTCTTTTGGCACAATTTGTTGTGGACTCTTTGAGATAACCAAAGGAGCCTAAAATAGTTCTTTGTTTTTATTTTTTTCATGCCTTTGGATTGATTAATAAGGACTAGCTGGGACACATTTCATACTTGACTTTTATGTCATACTTGGTCATTGGACTATTGGTTTGATGATTGTGTTTAAAAGAAAGGATTTCATTTTAGTTTGGTAAGATTGGATTATTGGTGAGAAAGGATTTTTGCAAGTTGTCTTGTTTGACTAATATTTTCTTTAAAATCTTAGGAAATCAAGATCATTATTAATGCTTTATCACTTGAAATCGTTTATACTTAAATTCTTGAAAAGTGAATTTAATTAACTTAGTTTTCATATAACTGTCTTTTGTTTAATAGGAAAAGCAAGGAGGAAGGATTTTTGTTCAAAGGAGTTGCAACTTTGGAAGATAAGAGGCAATCTTGGATGAATCTTGGAGTTGAAGAAAATCAGGCATTAGAGCTTGAAATTCATAAATCATTTTTAAATGCTTAAAGCTTCCATTTCATGCTTTAATTTTCTGTTTTAAATCAACTTACATATTTTTGGGGCTCTAGAAAGAACACTTCAATTTTTTGTTGCAAAGGGTTAAAATGTTCACTTTAGGCAAATTGACTAGCGCTGGTTTTCGGATTTAATAATTGAACAAGGAAACTTTCATATATTGCTTTGGTTCTTTAAAACAAATCAAATTCATTGATTTGTGGACTTAAAAAGAACATGTGCTACTTTGTTTCATGATTTCTTACTCAAAATAACACCATTGAAAAGACGTATGTGCTTCTCTCGCACCTCAGGGCGATCTTGAGAATCAAAAGGCTTTTTGGTGGTCTTAGGATGGGATAAAGTAATTGCATCCACACTTCATTTTGGAACTAAAATTGAACAAAACATCTTGCGAGTGTGAGTGAACCTATCATGTGTATTCTCTCTTTGTTTCTCAACAAAGATCAATCGAGTTATGGATATGTTTGCTTGCTTTTGTTTATCTTGGATGGCTTGCCTTGGGGAAAAAGTACTCACCCAAGGGAACGACTCAACTGATAACACTCTAAAGCCAAGAGTATTTCCATCCGAAATATAAAAATGGGTACTAGAACAAAGGCTAGTATCACGTGGTTGGCTCCGACGAGAAGGGAAGCAATGGTCTCGCACCACGTTGGGTCAACTCCTATGAACGAAAAGTCTGAATTAAAGCGAGCTTGTTGTCGAAAGGCCAAAATCCCTATCTATTTGTTGGTGCAAGAACAATTGTTCTAAAGCCACACCATACTTTTAAGGTTTCTAGTATAAATGGAAAGTATGCCATGGGAGTTTCATGGGTAATGATGCTTGGCTACCCCAAGAAGTGAGTGTCATGGAGGGGAACCAGTGGGGTCAAGCATCTAACCATTTTATAAGAATAAGCGTAGCTGGACTTGTCCAAGTGGGGACTCAACAAATACAGTCTTTCATATCCATAGGTTTGTGATTGTTCTTGAAATCAAAACACATTGCTTGGTCAAAAACATTAGAAAAAAAGCATTCAACATTAGCATAAAATCTCAAACCCTTTAGGAGAAGCAAATATCATTGAGAAAATTCACATGCTATTGCTCACCCTTGGGATTCGTATCCTTAGACATTTCTAAGCATTTGGATTTCATCTCAAGTTTCTCCTACTAAAGTCAACATTAGGTAAGTTTTTCCTTGATTTAGTTGATTTCCACATAATGCACTTTGTGGGATGAGAAGAAGTTAGGATATTAGACATCCAGTTTCAAAAGCTAATCAAGAGCGTGTTTGTGATAAAAAGTATCCATTAAGAAAAGCTAAAAATCAATTGGACCCCACACATGTGCTTGGAATCTTTTTGGTCATATAGTTTTCATGCAAACATTGGTCTTTTGATTTGAACTACTCTTAGAGAAAATCATGTTCTTCAATATCTTGGTCTAGTAAACAAGTTCTCCTTAGGTTCATTTAGGATCAAATCAAACACTTCATCCATTCCAAAAATCTATCATCCATCTCACAAACAACTTGAGAGCTTTGGAAATGTCATTATCTAGACTTGGGTACATCCCTAAACCAAATCAAAATCATTTGTTTAGTTAGGTGTGTTTGGATGAATCCTTCCACACACACTTAGTTAAATTATCACTTCTTTGAACAAGTTTATCCTAAAGATTACATCTAACATCTTAGGGTTTACAAGTTCATTATCCAAATAAAAACAATCAAAATCAAATCATAAAGTCTAGCATTGACCCAAAGTTCCTAAAATGTTTGACACCCATATCATTCACCCCTTTCATCCTTCATCTCATCATTGGTCCTAAACACCTTAGAGGTCACTTTTGCAACAAGGTCAAAACACAAGAAGAACATGGAATATAAACTTGCTCCATACATCATGAGTAATCCAAATCAACCAAACTTTCAAAGTCTTACAAAACCAATGGGTTAACAAGACTCACATTTATACAATTCATACATGGGATCATTATCTCCTACAAACCTCGGTGGTACAACAAATGTGAGTATGCCCAGTCAAAAGTTTGTAACATCTTTCTCAATGGTAGATTTGAATCCAAGTCCAAACCTACAAATCTATCAACCAAACACCCAATGCATGAGTCTTTCGCAAAACAACATCATCCCACCAAATCCATACATTCCAAATGTGAATATATCAAGTACAAGTTTTCCAAATATGAACATTTCAAATCCACACTTGGTAAACTTTTGGGTAAGTATGTTTTCGAATCATAGAAATGTTGTTCAAATTCCAAACAAGACGTTAACGAGTGCATGTATCGATCCAAGTCAAGGTAACACCATGCAAAATCAAAGTTACCTAAATCAAGGCAATGTGATTCCCAACCATAACAATGTTCAATTCCAACATATCTTGCCAAATTTAAACATCATCCCAAATCAGAACATTATCCAAAGCCAATTTTTCCATAATCCCATACAAACACCACAAGTATGCGTTCCAAATCTGCTTGAAAATAAACCAAATCAACTATATCAAGGGTGTCAAGATCAAAAACAAGATCAAATTTTGTGAAATCAAATTGCTTCACTTGCCAAAATAATTGACTCATGTCGTCAAGACACATCTTCAATCCAAAATAAATGCACTCTACCATTGGTTGAACCATTTCATCAAATCATTGAGTTGTGTCCACAACCACATCAAGAACAATACCTCCAATGTCAAGAATTGGATATCAAGATCAATGCCATCAACAAAAAACTCAACCTCCATGTCTCGAAGATCAATCACCACATCTCGAAGATCAGTCATCACATCTCCGAAATCAATCACCACAAGGTCAATTTAAATTACAAGTCTCACAAGGAAACAAACAAAAATACACACCACTCGGGAGACCAATCGAATTAGTCATGTAATAGTTGGTACAAGAAAATCTCATCAAAATCCCCGTTTATGCGAACTATCAAGAACCAGACATAAAACCGCCAGGGTATAACGTGAAGCACCTTTGTGATTATCATAGACTAAAGGGACACAGAACATCAGATTGTGTTCAACTCAAAAAACTCATCTAATGTAAGGAAAGCTAAGGTGCGGAAGCAACTCTCCTAACGTCAAAACCTCAGGGAAGAATGCAAAGATAATTTTCAATTTTCAATTACAGTCCAATTAAGATACACTTGAAAGCAATAACAGAAACAGAGAATATAACACACACACATGAACACCACATTTACGTGGGAAAACCCTTATGGGAGAAAAACCCACCACACCAAGAAAAACCCCTTTGTATTACAGTAATGAAATTACATACAGAGTATGGGCTTCACTCTCTCTGATGTCAATTTACAACAGCATTCACAATGATCAACCTTGCTACGAAATATTCAAGTTACAATACTCTCAGAATTACCTTCACTGAT
This sequence comes from Sequoia sempervirens, assembly GCA_007258455.2. Classification (NCBI taxonomy): domain Eukaryota; kingdom Viridiplantae; phylum Streptophyta; class Pinopsida; order Cupressales; family Cupressaceae; genus Sequoia; species Sequoia sempervirens. The sequence continues at coordinate 490,495,893 of VDFB02000015.1, forward strand.
CACTCATCAAATTGATCATCCAACTATTCATGTAACCATCAAATCGATCACAATCTGCAATCACTGAGCATAACCATGATGCCCCTAGTCTGTCCATCTTCCTCTTAGTAATGGCCACAACAATCTAGCTACTAGCAGTTCCCATTCTGCTCTCTGATTGGTCAGGGACAAACCACGTAGGATGGTCAATCGGTCAAAGGCGTTCAAAATGAATTTGCATGTCGATGAGACACTAACCATGTCTCCTCGATGCCACAAGACTCAACCATCGATGTCGCCAAGAGTCATGGCTATCCGCAAGAGGTTCCACCGAGTTCACAAGGTCACATCGATCTCAGTAATTCATTGGAGAGACTATCGTCATTCGGCAAGAGATCATACCGAAGTCCACAAGTCATGTAGACACCAGTATTCCCTTCGGTGAGACTATCGCTACTCGCCAAGACATCACACCGATATCTTCAAGTTACACCGCAATGTTCCACCATCAGCGGAACCTCGTTCATCGCTAAGAATTCATACAAAAGCCTCCAGGTTACCCCGAGACCACCTTTCGCTAGGAGTCATACCGAACACATCCCACAGCATCAGTGAGACAAACGTCTATTGCCAAGAGTTCTTACCGAACCCTTTTGTTACCCCAATGACTCCAAATGTATAACTATCGGCGAGACATCTCTTGTCGGTATGAGACATACCGAACGTCCAAGACTCTCCCCAAACACTTCGAGTGAAACACTATCGGTGAGACAATCCTCCATTGCTAAGAGTTCTTATCGAAGTGTTCAAGTCACCCCGAAACTACTTGTTGCCCAGAGTCTCTCTGATATCCGATAAGCATTGCATGTCAGCCAGAGATCTCCACTCGCGGTGAGAGATAGAAACTGTCACAATGATAGCACCATTCGGCAAGACCTCAGCAAAGTCACAACAACTAGACCATTTCAAAAGGTTTCACATATGCTAGTCGGCCAGACATAATGAAGGTCATACCGACTTTGCTTTTCCAAAGGTTTCAGCCTATCAGATTGAGGCACATATTTCCAACAATCTCCCACTTGATGAAGATCACACAAGCACCTCTAGAGCATAACAAAACTACTGAAATTCATGGACACTAAGGCCCATCGAACTAGCACACCACCTGAACTTGTATGTGCTCACTAGCTTCGTCAATGCATCTGCAACATTCTCCAGAGTATCCACTTTTTCTAATGATACCTTTCCATCCTCCACCATATCTCATACAAAATGATACTGTACATCTATATGTTTTGTCCTGGCATGGAATGTAGGATTCTTTGCCAAACAGATAGCACTCTAACTGTCACAATAAATTGTTATTTTCCCTACATCAAAACCAATGTTAGAACAAAATTTTTTTAGCGAGATTACTTATTTACAAGCATGTGTAGCTACCATGTATTTTTCCTCTATAGTGGAAAAAGCAACTACAGCCTGTCGCTTACTCATCCAACTCACTACACCACCATTCAACATGAAAATATATCCACTGGTGGATCTTCTACTATCAATGCCCCCTGTCCAATCAGAATCCACATAACCTCGAATGCTGAGAGTCCTCTGTGATTCAACCAAGTTCCCATGGTAACACAAAGTATATTCTGAAGTGCCCTTCAAATATCTGAATACTCTTTTAACTGCATCCCAATGTGTCCTTCCAGGATTAGCCATAAACTGACTAAGTACTCCCACTCCTTGGGAAATGTATGGTCTTGTACAGACCATTGCATACATAAGACTGCCAACCGCACTAGCATAAGGTACACTGGTCATGTCCTCCATCTCAGTAGGAGATTTTGGATAGTCTTCAACAAATAGCTTTGTTCCCTGCAAAAATGGAACCACTAGCTTCTTGCAATCATTCATACAAAATCTCTCTAGAACAGTCTTAACATACTTACTCTAACTGAGCCAAAGTTTTCTATTCTTCCTATCCCTGGTTATTTCCATTCCTAGAATATACCTCACTGCACCAAGATCTTTCATTTCTAACTTTGCAAACAACTGAGACTTAAAATCAAAAATCATTAACTTACTATTGCCTATGAACAACATATCATTGACATAGAGAGCAATAATAAGAACTTGATCACTTTTAGCTTTGTAATATACACAATGATCAGATTTTGATCTTACAAATCCTAAAGACAATACAAAAGTATCAAAATTCTGGTACCACATTCTAGGAGACTGCTTTAACCCATACAAAGAATTTTTCAACTTGCAAACCATTTTTTCTTTATCTTTCTCCACAAAGTGCTCAGGCTAGGACATATAGATTTCTTCTTCAAGATCACCATAAAGAAATGTTGTCTTCACATCCATCTGTTTGACTTCTAAGTCATATGCTACTGCAAGTGACAAAAGAAATTTGATAGATGTCAGCTTAGCTACAGGAGAAAAAATATCCCCATAATCAATTCCCTCTACCTGGGAATAACCCTTTGCAACCAACCTCGACTTGTACTTTTCCACACTGCCATCCAGACCTATTTTCTTTTTAAATACCCATTTGCAGCCCACAGCTTTTCTACCTTTAGGCAAGGGCACCAAACTCCAGGTACCATTCTTTTCTAAAGATGCCATTTCTTCATTCATGGCTTCCAACCAAGAGTCTGAATCAGACATTCTAAATGCCTCTTTCACAGTCCTAGGCTCATCAGTGCTAGAAATTAAAGCATAGGAACAAGTAGAATCTATCAAAGAGAACTCATACCTATCAAGTTGCTTTCTTTCATGAGTTGACCTCCTCACTTGTTGAGGCTGAGGTTGTTCTTCTTCTTAAGAACTTTCGGAACTGCTTGAGCTCTCCTTAGTTTCAGGTACATTTTGAATTTTCAATTCCTCTTTCTCTAGTGTTGGATGAACTATAACTACATCCTTCTTGTTTTCAGAATTTGTCTCTGACTACAAATCCAAGGTAGAAGGCTTCAACTCAAGAAAGATTACACTTCTACTGTATAGAACCTTCTTTGTATAAGGATTCCAAAGCTTGTATCCTTTTATGCCAACACTATAGCCAATAAAAATACATTTGACAGCCTTGTTCTCCAATTTAGATCTTTTCTCATATGGAACATGTGCATATGCCTCATAGTGAAAAACTTGAATGTGTCTCAAAGAGGGCTTCTTACCAAACCACGCTTCCAAAGGTGTTTTTTCAACAAGAGCAGAATTCGGAGAATGGTTTATCAAGTAACATGTTGTAGCAACTGTCTCAGCCCAAAACTTCTCCTCCAAGCCAACACTGCTCAACATACTTCATGCTCTCTCCATCACTATCCTATTGAACCTTTCTGCAACTCCATTTTGCTGTGGAGTATAAGGTGTAGTCTTATGTCTTTTAATCCCATGGTTTTTACAATAGCTCTTGAAATCATTAGAACAAAATTCACCGCCATGATCCATCCTTAAACATTTTATTTTTCTTCCAATCTAATTTTCTACAAGGTTTTTAAATTCCTTAAACTGACCGAACACTTCTAATTTACTTTTCAAAAAATAGACAAATGCTTTTCTTGAATAATCATCAATAAACGATACATAGTACCTTGAATTAGACAAAGAAGGAACATTCATTGGACCAAATACATCATAATGAATATAATCTAGCAAACTAGAAGATTTACGAGGATTGTAATAGAAAGAAACATGGTGTTGTTTTCCATATATACAATGTTCACGGAATTCAAATTCAAGGTTACAATCTTCAAGCCCCTCAACCAGGTTTTTATTCTTCAAGGTCTTTAAACCTTTCTCACCAATGTGGCCTAGCCTATGATGACAGAGCATAGTCTTTTCTGCTGGAATTTTAACTTCCATAGAGTTTACACCATTAGGAATTTTATCCTCTTTTCCTTTATGAGTAGCTTTTTGTGACTTTGCAGAGACACTATTACATTGAACATGTGCATCTAGCTTATACAAGGTACCAATACGAGCACCCCTTGCTAGCACCATAGAACCTCTAGTCATCTTGTAGCCATTTCCAGATAACGTGATTTACACTCCAATATCATTCAGCTTACTAACAGAAAGTAGATTTCGAGCCAAACCTAGTATGTGCATAACATAATTGATTCCCTTCACTCTTCCATCAGGGAATTGAATTATGACTCTTCCACGACCAACTATTTCCAATGATGAATTACTTTTCAAGTACACCTTTCCACAATCATATTTTTCATACTTCATCAACTAGTCTCTATGAGATGTCATGTGGAAAGATGCTCCACAATCAATCAGCCAGGCATCATCTGATGCCTACATAGCCAAGGCTGCAATGAAAGTGTCTGCATCACTCTGAGAAGAATCATTGTTAGAATTCTTCTTCTTCTTCTTCTTTTTCTCCTCTCTGCAATCCTTTTGGACATGAACAAGTTGCCCACAATTCCAGCACTTCACCTTGGACTTCTTGCCAGGAGACTTTGATCTCCCCTCTGATTTTGATTTGGACTTCTTGTCCTTCTTGCCTTTATCTTTCGACCTCCCTCAAATAGCAAGGGCCTCCTTTTCCATCTTAGAAGATTTCATTCTCATCTCTTCTAATAACAAAGAAGCAACAACATCTTCCATATTGAAAGTGGATGTCGTACTCCCAATAGCCATCACCAAGTGATCCAAAGAATCTAGCAAAGAACATAATAACAACATACAACGATCCTCTTCATCAATCTTCACGCCCACAGATGTTAACTGTGCAAGAAGCATGTTGAATGTGTTCAAATGATCAGCAACAAAACCTCCCTCCTGCATTGTCAAAGCATACAACTTCTTCCTCAAGAATAATTTATTCACCAAGGATTTCCCCTGATAAATAGATTCCAGTCTCTTCCACAAGGAATATGCAATCTTCTCTTCATGCACATTTAGAAGAATAGAGTCTACCAAACAGAGCCTTATCAGCCCCTTTGATTTTCTATCTGCAAGGTCCCAATCTTCTTGCTTCATGCCTATAGGCTTCATTCCACACACAACAATCCAAAGATCATGATCCACTAACAAATCTTCCATTTTAACTTTCCACAACTCAAAATTGCTGCCATTGAATTTCTCTATTTCAATCTTTCCTGACGTGCTAGCCATCTCAATCTATAATTCGAATTAATAAACTTCTACAAGACTCCCACTGAACATAAATTGACTCAAAAAACCCAACGTATCCACAAGGATAACACAACTGGCCAGACTTTGATACCACTTGTAAGGAAAGCTAAGGTGCGTAAGAAACTCTCCTAACATCAAAACCTTAGGGAAGAATGCAGAGATACTTTTAAATTTTCAATTACAGTCCAATTAAGATACACTTGAAAGCAATAATAGAAATAGAGAATATAACACACAGACATGAACACCACATTTACGTGGGAAAATCCTTACAGGAGAAAAACCCACCACACCAAGAAAAACCCCTTTGTATTACAATAATGAAATTACATACAGAGTACGAGCTTCACTCTCTCTGATGTCAATTTACAACAACATTCACAATGATTAACCTTTCTATAGAATATTCAAGTTACAATACTCTCAAAATTACCTTCACTGATCACTCATCGAAATGATCATCCAACTATTCATTCATACATCGAACTGATCACAATCTGCAGTCACTGAATATAACCATGACACCCCTGGTTTGTCAATCTTCCTCTTAGTAACAACAACAACAATCCAACTGCTAGCAGTTCCCATTCTGCTCTCTGATTGGTCGAGGACAAACCATGTAGGATGGTCAATTGGTCAAAGGAATTCAAAATGATTTCACATGTCGGTAAGACATTAACTATGTCTCCTCGATGCCACAAGACTCAACCATTGATGTCACCAAGAGTCATGGATATCGGAAATAGGTTCCACCAAGTTCAAAAGGTCACATCGATCTCAATAATCTCATTGGTGAGACTATCGTCATTGAGAAAGAGATCATACTGAAGTCCACAAGTCATATAGACACTAGTATCCCCTTCGGTGAGACTATCACTACTCGCCAAGACATCACACCGATATCTTCAAGTTATAGCGCAATGTTCCACAGTCAGTGAGACCTCGTTCATCACTAAGACCTCATACCGAAGCCTCCAGGTTATTCCGAGACCACCTTTTGCCAGGAGTCATACCAAACACATCCCACAACATCGGTGAGACAAACGCCCATCGCCAAGAGTTCTTACCAAACCCTTTCGTTACCCCAATGACTCAAAATGTATAACTATCAATGAGACATCTCTTGTCGGTATGAGACATACCGAATGTCCAAGACTCTCCCCGAACACGTCGAGTGAAATGTTGTCAGTGAGACAATCCTCCATCACTGAAAGTTCTTATCGAAGTGTTCAAGTCACCCCAAAACTGCTTGTCAGCTAGAGTCTCTATGATATCCGATAAGAGTGGCCTGTCGGCCATAGATCTCCACTCGCGGTGAGAGATAGAAACTGTCACAGTGATAACACCAGTCAGAAATACCTCAACAAAGTGACAACGACTAGACCATTTCAAAAGGTTTCACATTTTCTAGTCGGCTAGACACAATGAAGGTCATACCGACTTTGCTTTTCCAAAGGTTTCAACCTGTGAGATTGAGGCACATATTTCCAACATCCAAGACACGATTGATAAAAAGATAATCGCTATTGGGGACAATGATAGCATTGACAATCTCTCCACCACAACTCTTGAGAACAAGGATCAAGATCAATCCATCACTGAGAACCTTGAAGTTGTGTCTACTTCATCCAATCATCAAATCAACATATATCAAGAGTCACTTTTCAATCATGATCAAAATCCACCAACAATACCTAACAGTGATCCAATTCAAGAAACGTCAACATCACTTGACCCTATGGTTGAAGACATTTACAAACTCTCTGCCACAATTATTGAAAATAATGTTCAATATCTCTCAATTAAGGAGCACATTGAAGATGTTTCTACACATTCTGATGATCAACTCACCATACATCAAGAGTCACTTTTTAGTGATCTATTTCAAGGAGTGTTAGAATTATTTGATTCAGTTGACATAATGCACAATCCATTAACCATTAATCATGTTGAAAATGTCTCTACATCACCCAATGAGTTAGAAGACATATCTCAAAAATTTATTCCAAAGCATGAACAACATCTTTCACCAAAGTCTAGCAATGGTCCTTTCCAAGACATGTTGACCCCATTTGACCTCATAGTTACAGATACTGAAGGAATCCTCAACTCGACACTTGATCCAAGCCCACTCAAAGATTAAGAGGATAATGAAACACTTTTCATTCCTAATGAAGATATCCTAGAAACCTTTATAAGCAATCCATCCTTTGAAACTAACCCATGCCAAGAATTCGATCCAAAGCATGTTGAAAGAAATTCTGAAATCATTCAGGATCAATAGTTTGTATCTCCAAGCTACTACAATGGTCTAATGGATACTCTCCTATCTATACAAGATGATCATATCCACATAGCACATATTCCTCCATCTACCCATGAGATGCTTTCTTTTGATGGACATGTAAATGAGCTTCATTCAGAATAGGATTCCTTTACTCTTGACATTATTACACAAAAAGAGCAGGTTATTGATTCCTACAATCAAACTAAATTATCAACATCAGGATGAGATATATCCCAAATTTAGACTGAGAAAATCAGGTATGAGGATATCCAGTATTATCCACTCAAGGAAACAAGTCATACAAAATAATATAATCCAAAGTTGGTAGAGAAACAAATTGAAAGAACATTATCTATAGTGGTCATTTGTCAGAGCATGTTCATTGAACAAGACATCTCAGAACAAGTAGAATCATGGGAGGAAGGTGCCACTACCACCATACTGGGGGCAACTATGTCTCAAGCAAACATCAACATAGAGAGCATGAAGAATCCTTATGATGAAATCGATGCCAATACTACAACCAGCCATGTCATGAATCATCATCCACCCATCACCCCATCCATGAATTGGGACCAACATCAAAAGAAAGATTTGAATCAAAGCACAAAGAACATTATCAAAGCAAAAGAAGCTAAGAAGCATATCAGACAAATCAAATACAAATGGATACCAAAGAATACAAAGAAATATTATCCCTATCAAACTCCATCAGTCAAGAAACTATGGGGAAAAATAAAAAATGGAAATGTATTTGAGTATGTGCAGGATCATCATGGAAAAAACAAGCCCTTAAGTAGGAAAAAAAAAAGAAAAATCAGAGTTAGGCAACTTCACATAAGAATTTGAATAAGTTATCTATATTATTTCAAAAATATGTAACAATAGAATCTATAGCAAATTGAATGTAGTTTCTAAACTACTAGGTTTATTTTAAAAAAATAAAAATCTATTTGGTAAAAATTTGAAATTTCAATGTAGTAGTACTAGAATTTCATGGAAAAAATAAGTAGGTGTCTGTCTAACCACCCTAACCACAATAAAATGATAATATTTTTTATAATATTTTAGATAGTAGTAGAGGAATATTGTCCTGATGTGATGCATATTTTTTGTAATTTGTTTCCAAGTAAATAATTAATTTTCAATTTTTATTACAACTTTTAAAAAATATAAAATCTCATATGCGACCACATTAACTTGGTCAAAACTTCATGAAATTCATTTTTTTTTAATCCTATAGTATGAAAAGCATAGAATGTGACGCATGTTTTGGATTCAAAAAATGTGATATTGTTTGAAAGCTATAGATTTTTTTCAATTAGCCTATTAATCAGGACTTTAGTCGTAATTCAAATAGAAAATGAATAATAATTATTTATTAAATTCAAAGTAAAACATAATTTATATTGGTGGAAAGTTGAGAATGTCCTTTAAAAAGCCTTTTCATTTCATCAATTTTGGGTTAAAAAAAAGTTGTCAGCCACATACCCTACACATACCCATCATATCGCCACTTTTTGGCCCATCATGATCCTGCACATACCCATCCATCAAAGATGTCCACAAAGGGAAAATTGGGCTTCTCAAGCAACATACAAATTATATCAAGCAGTTGGTCCTAATTCCATGCACACTTTTGTATCTACCCATCATTGCTCATCTTCCCAAATTTGGAGAGTCAAAGGTTCCAAACTATCAACAAATCCACCTTTTATCCCTAAACAAAATCCATCCATGCCTCCACACATGATATCTAATTATCACATTGACCATGTATCAGAACAACCCTTCATCATAATGATTCAAAAAGCACTCTATTGTGATGTGCACACAAAGACATAGTTAACTCCAGTATCAACAAAGCAGATCAAGAATCTCAAAAGTTGCATTAAAGTGCACATATCTTGGCAAAGCAACTTCTTCAAGCAGGATATGGATGGCACATTATGACAGAAGCATCTACATCAACACCACAAGGTGGTTCGGCATGAGCTTAAAATCTTTCATAAAAACCAAAAAAAAATAATAATGAAAATAGTAAAGATAAAAATCATCCTCTAGTGAAAACCACTATGGTGGCACTTTGGGAAAGACCATGATGAAAACCAGGTAAACAAACGCTATGTGTATAATTGAGCATCTACGTGCACCTTTTCAAGTGGAAGCATCTCATCCCATCCATAATAAACCCAACATTCCATCCATCTTATCCATAATAAATCTATTCATCCATGAACCATTTGTCCAATCCATCTTTATCCATTTGCATACATAGTCGAAATTATCTTGACCTTGATGAAATTATGGTGCACACTTTACGCTTGCTTACGATAAACATCTTGACATTGGTCATTTTCATTAATCCTATCTTATCCAACATTATCTGAGCCATGAAACATTATCCAAATGAGCATTCTTTATGTGAACACCATATCTTATCACAAGATAATCCTTGGCATCCTTTGTGTGCTTACCATCTCCCTCCATCCATACATCTATCCAAGCATCCCCCCATGGCATTCGATATATTACTAGACAATGGGGGAAAATATGTACATATTGCTTTGGTAATAAATCTTGGTCTATATCGTCCAACTTATGCAGTGATCTAAACATTGGAAAATGTAGAATCAAATTGGTCAAACCACTTGTGAGAAAAATTCCAAATCCTTAGCCCATGGCATATTTTGACGAGCAAATGTTCCTTATCAAACTTCATCTTTCATCAAACATCAATCCAAGTAATCACTATCAGTTGCATCTAAGTTGCACTTCAAGCATCGCATCAAATCATTCAAACAAATTTTGTTCAAAATCAAGCTTCATCAAACATGATCAATCTAATCCAATAAAAAAATCATCATCTCAGGATATCCTTGTGTTTCTTAACACTATCCTTGAATTTTTGTGTATCCTCAACAATGTTATCATCAATCCCTCATCATCTTGGGATATCCATCCTAATCCTTGTGTTTCTTAACACTATCCTTGAATTGTTGTGTATCTTCAACATTGATTATCATCATCAATCCATCATCATCTTGGGATATCCATCCCAATCCTTGTGTTACATAACACTATCCTTGCATTATTGTGCATCCTCAACAATATTATCATCACCAATCCATCAATCTGATCAATCAACCTTAGCTTGGTTTTCAACAAAATCCCAAAACAAAGCACTGATATCATCATGCATGTCCATATCCAAAATGTCAAAATCGTGTGAAAAATTGAAAAAAAATCAGAAGATCTCATAAAAACACAAAAGAATTTGGAAAACTTGAAAAATCAAAACATTTACAAAATATCAAAAATACCAAAAACAACCTCAAAACATTTTTTCAAAAAGATCATAAACATTGAAAGAACCCAAAAAATTCATTCATCCCCATCTCGCTTACAACCAAAATAAACATCACACATAATAAACAATAATTACCTTCATCCTTTGGTAATACAAATGGAAACAAGCACAACAATTAGCAAAAGAAAAATTCAAACGTAAAAAATCAAAATTGAAACAACAAACCTTTAAACGCAAAATCAAATTCTTGATCATTCACAAACATGTCAATCGAATTTATATCAAAAGCCTATCAATCAACTTATCAACCCATCATCATCCAATACAATGCATGTCCTAGGATATATCATTCTAGCAATGGGCATCATTTTTGATATCACTTGGATTCTTATCCTATCAAAACACACCCCTTTGGCTGGTGGTATGAAGAACATTGTCTTGTTTGTGTAATTGATCTTTTCTTTTGATATATCTTATTGCGCTCATTCCAAGGACCTCTCAATGATGTCCAAATGAAGGATTTAGAGAGATAAGAATGGGGAAATGATCATTATCTTTTGTTTGTTGTGCTTGTTGGATATTCTTATAATATAACTTGGTGAATACTTGCTTTGTTAGGTGCATCCTAGCAAGGTTTCTATATGTCAAGTGTAAATAATAATACTCCTATCTATTTGTCAATTCAAAGTCCATTGCACTAGTTACAACACCATCCTGGTTCTTTATACCTTGATGCATCATATCTATGTGTGTTATAAAAAATAAGGTAAGTATCCCTTTTAAAATCCCAATCCTTGATAAGCAAAACATCATCTATCATCATCATCATCTCTAATAAAGTCTTGTTAGATCATGGACTTGTTTGATCCTCTTGTCATCATCTCATTTCTTCTTTCTTCTCTCTGCGCTAACATAATATCACCAACACATCCATCTTGCATCCAGCTTGCATCCACAAACCATTAGTATACATACATCTTATAATAGTAGTATATCACATCATCCATCTCACATGCATTGCATCATCAGTTAAGATGTTTAGGATAATATATATTTGTTATTATCAGCATCTTAAAACCATCTCATTTGCATCACCATCATAATCATCCATATGTCCATCTTGAACCTCTTTGTCACGTGATCGACCCTCAAATCGAATCTTTTGCTCAATCTCTCAATGGAGTAATGTACCAGTATACTTCTTCCCACTGGGCATCCAAAAAAATCAGAATTTTTTTGAATTATGATCACGGTGGGTTTATTCTTTGAACCAACACAACAAGTTTATTGCTTCGAAGAGGGGAAAAATGTAGACATGCAAAATTGACATCACACATTCCTCATATTTAATTAAATCATATTCGCCTGCTCAATTAAATAAATCAAGTTTAATTGATTAATCTCCCAAGGTCATCCATTTAAATTAAATAAATCCATTTTTATTTGATTTAACACTTACATCATTATGTTTGATTAAATAAATCAAATCTTTATTTAAATAAATGTAAAATCATTCTCCTCTCAAGTTTGATTTATTTAAATCCTAAAATCTAAGTCAAAAATCAAAATCACCTAATCTCCTATTAAATTAATCAAATCCTGATTAATTTAATCCTAATCACTTGTATTCTCTAGATTTTTCCACTTGCACATGAAAATGCATTTAAATGATTTATTAAAAATTTATTTATTTTCAACTTGGCATCTTTGAGGAATATTCTCCAACTTTGAAATCTCCCCCCAAATTGACATGTACATCCAACAAAGAATTTAAGAGCTCTTACATGTCTCTTGTACAAATCAAACTTAGCCTTTAACTCATCTAAGTTTCATCAAATTCAAATTTCAAATCTCCCCCTCTTTAGCACATTGACCAAAATGTGTTCATTCCTCAACCTCTCACATGTTGACAAGTGGCATCTTGTCATTGGTGGATCGTTAGTCCCACATCCTCCACGATTGGCATTCTTCCATCCTTCTTGGTTATAAATAGAGGCCTCCTCTATTGTATTACTCCTCCATAATCTTAGGCAACTTGATCACTTATCATATTTCATCATCCATCATTTAGGAGCTTATCAAGGATTGGGAAAGGGCTTCTTTCCACATCAAAGAAGCACCAATCCATTATGAGACAGGGTTTGATTCATGTTATTATGTGTTTTATTTAGCTTCCTTGTTTCCTTTCATTGCATACTTAACATGTTTCATTATTTCATAGGGATGTTGAGTATTTGCTTTGTTTTAAAATACTAACCTTGCTAATGTGTGTGTTATAGTTTTAGCCATATGCAGATTTTCACATCCACACATAGACAAATACATCATAGACACATATATTTCCACATAACTCTGTCAAGATATTCTATGCACTGAGAACATTGAAAACAAGATGAAAACAACATTCTCTTTAAAAACACTCCCAGATACTTGTAAATATTGAATTTTGCATGCATATACGTATAGATATCCAATATACGTATATATATTTACACACATCTATACCAAAAAGTTGTATGCACTGTGAAATTTCAATTGCATGCATGTATATTTATCTATCTGCATACGAAAATGTGCACATACATACAACTATGTCCACAAGTAGATATATGAAGAGTTGCAGACAATTATACATCTCTTAAAAAGGACAATAAATCTATATAAATAAATAGCACAAAATTAAATAAGAAATATACTCTTAAGATAGAACGAAATTATAAGGAACATGAATAATAGAAAAGAAAACAAGTGTATTTTTTTTTCTTAAACATTATAAGTTATACTTCATTGTCTTAATATATGACTAGCCAAATGAACAACAAAGCAATAGTAGTAGAAAGGAAAGGTCTTTTTGATGTGACAAGCAGTGTGAGGGAACATAACAAAGTAAATTTCTAGTCAACATGAACTATAAGAAATATGTAAAGTCACAATTATCCATGGTAAGAGCTTGAACTCAACTTCAAAGCTAACCTTTGTAACTTTCACGATTGTTGTTTTAAGTCTTGTTTCTAAATTATAAGTTTGAGTTTTAATTAGAACAGTGATAACAAACTATAAAGTCATTGCAGCGGTAGACTCATATTGCAACATGTAAAGTTGTTTTGCTGACATTTGCAATAGGCTTGTTGCAGCCTCATTAAAACCAATTTCCCAAAGCTCGCCTGTGTGGTCTTCCATCTTTAGCTACAATAAATATCAAAAGTCACAGTCAGCTATTGTTGTCTAGCATTTAGGGTAGAACCATGTATTTTGCTTGGATTGTTCACACTTTTTCTTGCATTGCCCTCTATTCACCTCCAATGGGCATGCAACATAACCAAATGTATAAGTTTTTGTATATTTTAATGTTTCCTTGAGAGTAGCTAGCAAAGTCTCTGGAAAGCGAAGGCAGTGGTCCAACATATATGCAATAGTGACTCTCCCATTTCCCAAAGCAAACTTTCAAAGCACTCTCTGGGGGGGATTAACAATAGGTGGATCAATATGTCATCTTTTGATCAATGGTTGTGCTTCTGGTATGTCATGATTTATATATAGAAGAGTCCCTACGGCTATGTTCAAAGCAACTCCATTGAAGTACCCAACACATGCATTTTTAACAAGGATGAGAGTTGAACCAAGGGTGTACAACCTCTCCAACTCATGACCCTTTGCTTCCCAATTTGAGCCCCACAAATTAACATCAACTGAAAAGGATGAAAAATCATTAAGTTTAAGAGTCCTCCAAATTGTTTGGGACTAATCCTTTCTTTGTATAGTTGATACCATTCCTACATGCACCACAATGCAAATAACATCAATCAAACTGTTATTAGTGCAATTTTCAATTTCATTTAATGGGGTGAATTTAAATACTTTCTCTAGCACAAATTCCTCAACATCACAACATTTTAGCATTGAGTTTTGATCCAAAAATGATTTCCATCTAGTTGTATAACTTATTAAATTTCCTATTTGCATGTCTCACCGATCCTTTTGACACTTAATAAGTATGACCCACCTCAACCCTATCATAATGCAACTCTGCTATGTCATTAAATCATGTAATCTATATTTTTGTTCCCTCATTATCAATAATATGAAAGTTGAATACCTGGCCCTCACGCCCCTACCTTTTGTAATGGTGCATCTCTCTCTTTGTTGTTACACGACCTTTTATCGTCCATTTGGTTGTTTTTTCATTCAGCCCTTTAATAGGGCTAATTTTTTGTAGGAGCATCTTGCTGCCTTGGAGATGTATTAATTCCAAAGTTTGAGGCTCATTTGGATGGGGAGGGTGAGTCATAGCCAACTATTTATTCTTCTTGATCTCTAAACAAATATTTAGGTTTTCCAATTAGCTAAAAATCTATCATTTTGACATCTAGGGATAGTATGAAAATTGCCCTAGAATGAAACAAACATTAAATACTTTAAAAGGAAGCCCCCACAAACAAGGAAGTAGGAAAGTACAAGTACAAGCAAGGCATAACTATATCAAACCTCAATTCCCGCAACTTTCTAGAAGAATAGTTTGTCAAGCACACAATCAAACCTATTTTTAATTCCCCTATAAACAATAGGTCATTGTATTTAGTAGGAAAAGTTCTCATCTGCATGTGGGTTCCATCAAAGAGGACGACTTTGTACCGATTGACTAGGCTTTGATCACTGCCTATTTTTTGGTAAGACATTAGTTGGAGGACTCAAGATGGGACAACATATCTAACATCTATAAATCGTAGTGTATGTCTTGTTAAGGCTAGATTCACATTTGTAGCCTACAAGGAAATTAAACGCAACATAGTGGAAACAATGAGATATTTATGACTATGACTCAACTCTAAAAGAAAACAAGAATATTAACACATTTGGATACTGATACATTTTCCCGTCTAACATGTAAGTTACTCCAAAATGGCCAATAAATTGAAAGGGAAACCAAAGACAAAGAGTTAAAATATAAATAAGTTAAAACATATATCATAACAATTGTTAATTGAAATGAAGTATATTCTCGGTTTGTTTGGTGCACTTGATAAAGTGTCAATATAATTGGAAACAACAAAAAATAAACAAGAAGAAAACTTATAGGACTACTGCTGGAGGATTGTTCACCAACCTTGGAAGAGCTAGAGGCCACCAACATTGTTGTGTCTCCTCTTTTAAAATCTAAGAGTTGCAACACCGACGGGTGACTACAAGGTCTATGACTTCAAAACACAACATGGGAACTCAATTTTTTTACACAATCATTAACAATATGACATGAAAGGATTAATAATAACAAGGGATTCAATGATTCCAATAATACTTAACATACAATTTGTTATTCCAAGTACACTGTTTCAATTTCAAAATCCCTCCCTTTTTTCCCTAGAGACACCAAGAATAGAAAGGAAAAGAAATAATTAGGAAAAAGGATTCAATGTTGTATATAACATTTAATATGAAGTATATCATTTGAAGTATGCCATGTCAAGATTTAGAAAAATAACTATTTTGAGAAAATAATAAACATTGGGAAGAGCATGTATGTACATTGCTTACATCTACTTTCACATACATAGAAATCTACACACAACAAAATTTAATATTGTCTCATTTATGGCTTCTATTATGTGTAAATGGTTGCAATATATTAAAATAATCTATTTTTTCTCTACAACACAATCTAATTGTTGTTTTCTAGCTTTGGCTATATTCCCCTCTTTCCAATGCATAATAAAATAGTTAATATTATATAGTTTATATTGTTATCCAAAACACATTTTTCACTATCATATATATATTGATTCATTAATGGTTCGTGTTCTGTGGTAGAGGCTTTGATTTAGTCTGTTACTGCAAGCTTTTTGTGTTTTGAGGGTGTTCCATCTAGGTTGTTGTTGCAACTAATATTTTTGTGCTGCAATGCAATAAAATAGTAAATGTTATGCAATTGATATTGTATTGCACAAGGCACTGTTCACTGTTGTTGTCTACACTAGGCTATATTGTGTCATTTCTGACCTCCATTTAGTGTGGCCATGAAAGGAAGGTGGCAGATTGTGTTTTGATTTTTAAATTAAAAGCATTTTTTTCTTCAATAGAGAAGGCCAGTGAAATAGCATCAACATTAATTTTTGTATGGTTTTTGTGTAGTGACAATAGCTATAAGCAGTAGCTACCTTTTCAAGCAGTCAAGAAGATAGCAAATGCTTGCACAATGTTTGAAAGGGAATTTACCTATGGCTATATTGATTTGTTTCTCAAAGGGTCCCACTAAGAAAAAATCTATATTGTTTCAATTTTTGAAACACATTGTTGGGTGTCATTATTTGGGTTTAGCCTATTGTTCAAGATAGCTATCAGCAATAGGGGAAGCATGCATTAAACACACATTCCTAGTTGTTATTTCTTCAGCCTCAGAAAAAGGAGTTGTCAAAATGATGGACTGTATAGTAAGTGTCATAAGGAAGACTTAATAGGCACTTCTACATAGATGGTTAGAGGCTATTTTGTGTTTTTTTAGGCAATGATGTTTGCAAAAGAAAAACGAAAGTGTCACCTATGATCATTTTTTCCAATAATTTTTTGGGACAACAAGCCAACAGTTTGCATGGGTTTGTCAATGTCAATTTATTTGTGGGCTTCTTTCTATCACCTCCATTTTTTGGCTATGTTTGCAATGAAATAAAATTCTTAACATAATGCAATTTTCTTTTGTGGTCTGTTGCTCGCTAGCCTAGGTTATTTTTATCGATTGGTTTACCAAGCATAATTTTTTTGTCCTTTGTGCAATCAACAATGTGTATATGTATATATATATATATGTATGTATGTATATACATAGATATACTTACATAAGTGTATTCACTAGCACTCTATCAAAAATTGAAACAATACATCCTCTTAAGCACCATCCTATCGAAAAGAATGCCTTTTGGATAACAACATTAACTCTATAATATCAACTATTTTATTATGCATTGCAAATAAAAGTATATAGCCAAAGCTAGAGAACAACAATTAGCATTGGGTTATGGAAGACACTGGTCAGAATTTTCATCAGCCTTCGTGGTTCTAGGTCTCCGACACTATGTAGTAGGTGGTGAAATTTTTATTTTATTTAAAACAAAGTTTGGTGCAACGATAGAGGAGGCCGAAAAAATGGCATAAGCATTAATCATTGTATGGTTTTCGTGTAGTGTTGATGATGCAAGTAACATCTATCTTTAAAGTCCTTAAAAAAAAAGATGAATTTCTATGCAATTTTCAATAACACATTGTACATATATATATCAGGTATGTGTAGGATCGTCATGGAAAAAACATGCCCTTAATTGGCAAAAAAATCAGAAAAATCACAGTTGGGTAAAAAAAAAATTGTTAGCCACATACCTTACAAATACCCATCATGATCTTGCACATACCCTATATATATATATATGTGTGTGTGTGTGTGCATACATATATATATATACATATATATGTATATGTATATATATATACATATATATATATATACATATGTATATATATATATGTATATATATATGTATATACATACACACACACACACACACACATATATATATATACATACATATATATACACATATATATATATACACACATATATAGATAGATATATAAGAATTATCACAACCTATACCTTTTGCAACCATGAACACATGCAAAAAACACAAGATAAGCTCCAACCACCTTTAGAGAAATTCCACAGTTGATGTGGGTTGTGATAGTTCTATGTTTATTTTTTATAGGCTATGGAGAAAGAACGGAAGGAAGAGAAAGCAAGTGGGAAGAGGTGCATATTGGAAAAATCGTTTGTCGAGTATTTCTAAAACAATTTATGTTATTTTCGAAAGGGGGTTGTTGATTATTGCTCAATAGCTTAGTATAAATTGTTTAGTTTATGGTTATTGTGTTTCATGTGTTGAATAAACTCCACCCACCTTTACAGAAGCTGCACAAAGCTTAATCTAGCTTGCACCCTCACAAAATATTACCCATCTCGCTCACGGCTCTCATATCAGATATAGCAATAGAAAAACACCAAATAATACCTTATTGAAAATTTATGAGACATTCGTTTTGTTCCCCGAGCTGTTAAACAACAACTATTATTACGACCATCGCTAGTACACGCAAAGCATATAGATATAGATATATATACATATATATGTACATATATATAGAACTATAACCATGGAAGGAAAGCCTCTATGAAGGTGCAAGTGCATGTAGTGGTAATGGTTGTGGTACATACATACATACACACACACACACATATATATTGATTGAGAGGAAACAACAAATATTTAGTGAGGAACAAAAGTAAAAGTATACTCATTTTTCAACAAAGTATATATGTGTATATATGTAGATTTTTGTATGTATATATGTATATATGTATATGTATATATGTAAAGCCTGAATAGTGTTAGCAATGTAATTCCTTTGTAGACATGGCTACAAAGTTGAAGGAGTAAACATAATCCCATACCCAAAAAATTGTAGTGTGAAGGGCATGTGAAGATATACTATTTTTTTCTCAAAAAAACATGATTGAAAATTCAAACAATATGGGCTTTCCAACATCTTTTTTGTTGTTTGTGTTTCCTATGTTGAATTCACATATTTTTTATGGTATTTTTCATTTGGCTTACTCTTGAAACCAATATTGTTTGATTGTGTCGATTATTGTTGAAAATACTATATAGTTTCATGGGTTTTGGCAGGTCGGTGACTATTGGCTAAATTTTTTCATTTATGGCTTTTGTTTTGTGTTAATGGTTGCAAAATAGTTAATCTGGTGTCTTTTTGGTGAATCTTGAAATCAATATTTTTTCTATTTTGTGGGTTTGGTATGTGGGTGACTGTTAGCAATATTGTTTTGTTTATGGTTTCATTTATATGCACATTAGCACCTTCATCAAGTACAATAAAAATCAAGACCTATCTTTCATCTCACACTTTATATACAATTGGATAAATGACAAGTATCATCACAAGTATTGGAGGAACACACAAACCATACAACAACTAATCTCAATACCATCCAACATCCAAGAGGCCAAGCATCCACACAACATTTTCCCTCAGTTGACTGGCTGAGAAGGCTATGAATTCAAAGATTTTGTTGCCTACAATAATTCCTTTCTTTGGACTATGCAATATATTATAGCCAACAAAAGTTTTGAACTCGTAGCCTTCTCGTTCAGGAAAACGAGGGAAAATTCAATCTGGATGTTTGTTCGCTTTCTAATTTTTAACAATCCAGTTGCATATCGAGGAAAAAAATATGGTATACACATCTATTTAGATATAGCAGTCTCTACATACATAAATATTTGCATTTGCATATATATACCTATATGTGTGTACTCTTGATTGACACTTAAGGTATTTATTCTAAGGTTTGATGGGAAAATATTTCCATCTCAACACCTTGTTATTCTAATCAAACACCATATGAAGCATGCCTGCAACATATTTTAATAAGAATTATATATTAAACAAGACATTATTTAAAAAGAGAGACAAAGCATTCAAATTTATTATTTTGAGAAGATAGTTATTTATTTCAAAAGAAATTTGTTATTTTCTCCATTCTTGAAAAGGAATTCTTATAACAATAGGCTTTGTATTAAACATACCAAAGAACATTGGCTGCCACATACATGTGTTCAATACCTTTTTGAACCTATTAAACAGAAAATTCAAATACTTTTTTCAAGGTTGCACAAATGAGAATTTAACAACTTAGCCAATGGTAGACAAGCGACAGTGACAATGCCCTATGGAAAAAAACATAAGCTACACAAGATTAACTATTTGGCCACATGGAAACCATCACCACTAAATGGAAGCCACATGTAAATAAATGGTAGGTGCTATCACAACCATTAGTAAGGACATAAAGCATACAACAATGAGTGTTGATGCAAGCTAGCACTTAAGTTTAGTCACCTTCTCTATCAACACAATGGGGACCACACGACATATCCCCAAGGCAGCCAACAACTTCCTCTGACACCCTTCCCACAACCACCACAAGGATTAAAATGGGGAGGCCAGCGAGAATTCTGGCCAATTTTTTTTTAAAGAAAAGGCCATTTGGAACCTTTGCCTCACTCAACGGGAAGCTCAAAAACCAGAAAGGTTCACAAGGATTCCAACCAAACTACACACAATAAAACTAATGACTAACAATATAGAGAACAACATTCATCATAGATAGTATAACAATGACTGTTTCATTGCATTGTAACCATAATGACTAAACGGAAACCATAAATCAAACAATATTGACTTCAAATTTATAAAGCCATGCAAAAATATAATCTTTTAGCACCTCTTTCCACTTGCTTCAAACACACCTGGGTATGTGCAGGATCACGATGGGCTAAAAAGTGGCGATATGATGGGTATGTGTAGGGTATGTGGCCGACGAATTCTTTTTTACCCAAAATTGATGAAACAAAAAGGGTTTTTAAAGGAGATTCTCAACTTTCCACCAATATAAATTATGCTTTACTTTGAATTTAATAAATAATTATTATTCATTTTCTATTTGAATTATGACTAAAGTCCTAATTGATAGGCTAATTGAAAAACATCTATAGCTTTCAAAAAATATCACATTTTTTAAATCCAAAACATGTGTCACATTAATTCTTCACATACTATAGGATTAATAAAAAAAGATGAATTTAATGAAGTTTTGACCATGTTAGGGTGGTCAGACATACGAGTTTTTATATATTTTAAAATTTGTAATAAAAAAATCATAATTAATTATTTACATGGAAAAAGATTACAAAAAAATATGGATCACATCGATACATGAGTCCTCTACTTATATCTAAAATCTTATAAAAAAATATTATCATTTTTTTGTGGTTAGGGTGGTCAGACAAACACCTACTTCTTATTTTTTCTTTGAAATTTAAGTACTATTGCATGGAAATTTCAAATTTTCACCAAATAGATTTTTATTTATTTTTAAATAAATCTAGTATTTTAGAAACTACATTCAATTTTCTATAGATTCTATTCTTACATATTTTTGAAATAATATAGATAACTTATTCAAATTTTTACGTCAAGTTGCCTAACTCTGATTTTTTTGAATTTTTTGTCACTTAAGGGCTTGCTTTTTCCATGATGCTTCTACACATACCCAACTCTTCTTGCCAACTTTCCTGCACAAAAATGGGAAAAATATTATCACAAGTGACACTTTTCTTTTGTATTTCCAACCATCCACCCATGCAAAAAACATAAAATAACCTCCACCCACCTTCGCAGAAGTTACATAAAGCTTAATCCAGCTTGCACCCTCACAGAAGCTTACCCTTGTCGCTCATGGCTCTCATATCAAACATAGTAACAGTTCAAAACCTAACAATTCCTTATTGAAAATTTCCTAGGCATTCATTTTGTTCCCCGAGGCATTCAACGACACCTGTTATTACGACCATCACTAGTACACGCAAAGCATACAACAATTAATGTTGATGTGAACCAACGTTTAATTTCTGCAAACTTCTCTATCCGCGTGGCATGAAAAATGCCACCCTATTCCCGAAGTATCCAACAACCGCCTCCAACACCTTTTTCACGACCATCGGAAGGCTAAAAATATGAAATGCTGACGAAAATTCTGACCAAAGTTATAACCCATTCGCCACTTTTTTCTCGAGCGTCAAAAGTTTGAAAAATAGGGAGGCTGACAAAAATTATGAGCAAAGTTGACACGAATAGCCATATATATACATATATATATATATATATATATATATATATATATATATATATATATATATATATATATATATATATATACATATACATATACATATATACATATATATACATACATATATATATATATATATATGCATATATATACATAAGTATACATATAAATACATATATAAATATGTTGCAACGAAATAGTTAATGTTTTACAAGTTACGTTGTTTTAGGGCATATTGTTACCTTTTTGATAAGGTTGTGATGAAAAAAAACTATATAGTTTGTTCACACCATTATTGTTTGATTTATGGTTTGACTTTTTCAGGGATGTTTTTTGTATGGGTTTGTCACTATTGATAACAATATTGTTTCATTTAAATACAGAGTAACAAACCAATGGAGGAATATAACCCAAGCCACCCAACAACAATTAACAAAATCTGCAACATCTTTAAAATTTTATTATGTTACAAACACAAGCAAAAAACATAATCCATTAAAAGAAGCCCACAAAAAATCACAAAACTAGCAAAAGTTGCATAAATTTAACAATTTTATTTCGTTCCAAACATAGCCACAAAATGCAAGCCACATAGAGAAACCCACAAAGATTCACAACAACATAGCAAACCAAAGTTATACCCCTTTCTCAACAAAACCTTATGGAAATATGAAACAATATAGTGTTCCCAACACCTTCTCAAAAATTAACAGTAGCAACCAATCCAAAAATAGAGTCCTTACATATATATATATATGTATGTATGTATGTATGTATATACACATATATATACACACATATATACACACACACACGGACATATATATATATACATATCTAGACATATATATATATGTGTGTGTGTGTGTGTACATATATATAGTAGTTGTGAGCATGGAGGGAAAGCTTCTGTGAAGGTACAAGACCAATTATTGGCTATGGAATTTCTACGAAACCGGTTGCAAGCTATTTTATGGTTTTTTTCGCGAAAGTGGAAGAGGTGTAGCTGATGGCATTGGGGCATCAGTGAGGGAAGAGGTGCAAACTAAGATAAGCATTCCTCGAGTATCTCTAGAATATTATATGTTATTTTCCAAAGGGTATTATTCATTGTTGCAAAGTACAAAAAACTACACAACAACAAACTAAGCCAAAAAAAAAACCCAAGCTAGCCATCAACAATCAACCAAAAATACTATGCCTTAACGATAATTGCAAGACTTTGATATTTGATATGTGCAGATTTGTGTATTTTTGATATTTCATGCAAACAATATTCACATGTTTGAGGTCCACCTATGGATATATATGGTTGTTATCTACACATAGCTTTCGATGCATATATGCCTGTATAGATTTTGCTTTCTAAGCATATATATAGAGTGTTTTATTCCTGTGCAACCAAATTTCAAGTCATATACATTGATGTGGAATTTTTTTTGCAACTCTAAATACATATATTCCATGTGTTGGATGTATATGTACAAATCTCTTGCTTATAGATATATGCATGGAAAAAAGTATGTATATGTTTTGTAGTGTTTTATTCCTCTTTTCCCCATTATGGATATTTGTGTATGTCAAATTAGATGTAAACACCATTTGTATATATTTGTTGCTTTGCTTATTCTTTTCATAACACAGGGTGGACAATAGCCCTTTTCTTGTTCTTGCTCATTTTAGTCAGCCTATGTATACATATGTATGTTTGTGAAATTAGACACACATTATTCATCCCTATGTGCAGACATGTATCTATCTAAAATTAGATGCAAACAATATTCATATCTACTACTTAATATGCTTGTTCTTTTCATAGGTCAATGATGATTTCTATTTGATCTATGGTTCCGATTCAGTGGGGATGGTGTATAAAACCAACAATTTCATTATGTTCCAAACATATCCACAAAATAGTAGCCATAAATAGAAACCCACAAAGACTCACAGAAACAAACTAAAGTTAAAATATACTCATTTCTCAACACGACCCTATCAAAAAGTTGAAACAATATAGCCTTATCAACAACACATTCTCAAAAACTAACAATGAAAAACCCATCCAAATAATATAAGCCTTTTTAGCACAATCCTATAAAAAATGCAAACAATATAGCCTTTTCAACATCACCATTTTGGAAATGAAACAATATAGCCTAAGACAGAGAACAATAAAATGGATAGTAACAAACCAATACAAAAATATAACCCAAACTACCATAGTATTTTCCCAAGAGCACCTTAACAAGAATTCAAACACTTCTCAACAACACCCTATCAACAATGTAACAATATATCCCAGGATACACAAAAACAAGCAGCAAAAACTCCACAAGGTAAATAATTTTTTGTTCCAAACATAGCCACAAAATGGAACCCATAAAGAGAAACCTGCAAAGATTCACAGTAACCATCCCAAGCAAAAATAAACTCATTTTTGAAGAAAAACTTATCATAAATAGAAATAATAAAGCCTTCTCAACAACACACTCTCAGAAATTAGCAGTAACAAACCCATAAAAAAATATACTCATTTCTGAAAAAAAAAAAACTTTCTCAAAAATTAAAACAATACAACCTTTTGAACAACACCTTCTCCAAAATGAAACAATATAGCTTAAGCAATAGAACTATAATAAAAAATGCCCAAATGTGAGCCAACACACAGAAAAAATGATAGCTAGGAAGTTCCCATGCAAAACCATAGAAACAAAATGCGAACCTTAAACCAAACAATACTCATTTTCACAAACAATATCATATTTTCTCAATAGCCCCAACCCATATAGAATGATAGTCATATAATGCATCCATAAATGAAACAATATTTGTTTTAACAAATAATATTGTCTTCTATGAACAACACCTTATCGAAAATTGAAACAATATAGCCTTTTGAACATAACTTTATCAAAAATGACACAACATAGGCTAATCCAAACATTAAAAATTGACAAAAACTACACAAGGTCAACAATTTTATCCTATTGCCAACATATCCACTAAATGCAAGCCATAAAGAGAGACGCATGGAAAATTAAAACATATATAAATATATGTATATATGTACACATATATATACGTGTATATAAACACATATATATTAATATTAAAATATACCTAATATAGCCTATGTCAGAGAACAATAATCAGTAATACCTAATGTAACCAAACATAGAATCAATAGCAGTAATTATTTTATTTTCTTCCAACGATAACTAGGAAACCAAAGCCATAAATCAAATAAAATTTATTTCAACAATGACCTTGATCGAGAAAGCCACAATATAGCCCGAGATATACAATAACAATCGACAAAAACTGCATAACTTCAACAATTTTATCCTATTAAAAACATACCCACAAAATGCAAACATTAAAGAGAAACCCATCAAAAATTGACCCATATAATGCGTCCATAAATGAAACATATTTTGTTTTAACAAACAATATTGTCTTCTATGAACAACACCTTATCGAAAATAAGACAATATAGGCTGAGCTAGAGAGTCACAATCAACAAAAACTGCATAAGGTCAACAATTTTTCCCTGTTGCCAACATATCCACCAAATGCAAGCCATAAAGAGAGACCCACATAATATATATATATATATACATGTATATATATATGTATATATGTATATATGTATATATGTATATATATATATATGTATATATATATATGTATATATATATGTATATATATATGTATATATATACACATATATATATTGATATTAAAATATATCCAATATAGCCTAAGGCAGAGAACAATAATCAATAATACCTAATGTAACCAAACATAGAATCAACAACATTAATTATTTTATTCTATTTCAAGGGTACCTAAAGGATCATGATGGGCCAAAAAGTGGCAATATGTAAGTGATATGATGGCTCATGTGGTTGACGACTTTTTTTTACCCAAAATTGATGAAATGAAAAGGGTTTTTAAAGGAGATTCTCAACTTTCCACCAATATAAATTATGCTTTACTTTGAATTTACAAAATAATTATTATTCATTTTCTATTTGAATTACGAGTAAAGTCCTGATTGATAGGTTGATTGAAAAACATCTATAGCTTTCCAGCAGTATCACATTTCTTGAATCAAAAACATGTGTCACATTCTACACTTTGCATAGTATAGGATTAAAGAAAAATTGAATGTCATGAAGTTTTGACCAAGTTAAGGTGGTTAGACATACGAGTTTTTATATTTTTTAAAATTTGTAATAAAAAAATCATAATTAATTATTTACATGAAAAAAAATTACAAATAAATATCCATCACATTGGGACATGAGTCCTCTACTTATATCTAAAATATTATAAAAAAATATTTTCATTTTATTGTGGTTAGGGTGGTCAGACAGACACCTACTTATTTTTTCCCTAAAATTTAAGTACTACTGCATTGAAATTTCAAATTTTCACCAAATAGATTTTTTTCTTTTTTAAATAAACCTAGTAGTTTAGAAACTACATTCAATTTGCTACAGATTCTATTCTTACATATTTTTGAAATAATATAGATAACTTATTCAAATTTTTACATCAAGTTCCCTAACTCTGATTTTTCTAATTTTTTTGCTAGTTAAGGGCTTATTTTTTCCATGATTGTCCTGCACATACCCCGAACCATAACTAGAAAAAAAAAAGGCATAAATAAAAAAACACTGGTTTTGATAGCCACCTAGATGCAGAAAGCCACAATATAGCCTAAGCTATACAATAACAATTGACAAAAACTCCATAACCTCAACAATTTTATTCCATTATAAACATACCTACAAAATCCAAACATTATATAGAAACCCATCACAAATTGACAGTAACAAACCCATACAAAAAAAACTCATTTCTCAACACAACCTCCTTGAAAATTGAAACAATACAGCCTTTGCAACAACACCTCCAAAATGAAACAATATAGCTTAAGCAAAAAAACTATAATCAATAATGTCGAATGGAAGCTAACAAAAAGTGTATAGGATTGACTATTTTATTCCATTGCAACCATAACCACAAACCGAAAGCCATAAATCAAACAATATTGGTTTAAAGATCAACCCAGACGAAGAAACTCATAAAACATAGAAAATGATAGATAGGAACCCATGTAAAACCATAAACACAAAACACGAACCTAAAATCAAACAATACTCATTTTCACAAACAATATTGTCTTTTCTCAATAGCCCCTTATCAAAATTAGAAGCAATCAACAGTACCCTATCGCAGATAAAACAATATTGTCTACCAAAAATGGCGAGCCACAAATGAAACAATATAGCAAATATTTTTTTTGATATGCACCTCTTCCCACTTGTTTCAAACAAACTTGTTTCTGCCAGCTTTCTCCAAGCCTGCAAACATACAAAAATAACGGAAACCATAAACAGAAACCCATAAAAAATCACAATATCAAATCCATGCAAAACCATACACATAAAACACAAACCATAAATTAGACAAGATATTTGAAACAATCAATAGTACATTATGAAAAATCATGCAATATAGTCTGACACAGACTGCAAACCACAAATAAAACAATATCGCCAAGGGTTTCTTTGAGATGCACCTCTTCCCACTTCTTCAAACACACCTCTTCTTGCCAACTTTCCTACACAAAAATGGGAAAAATGTTATCATAGGTGACACTTTTCTTTTGCATTTCCAACCTTCTGCCCATACAAAAAACATAAAATAATCTCCACCCACCTTTACAAAAGTTGAACAAAGCTTAATCCAACTTGCACCCTCAGAGAAACTTACCCTCATTTCTTACGACTCTCATATCAGGCATAGCAACAGAATGACACCAAACAATACCTTATTGAAAATTTCTCAGAGATTCATTTTGTTCCCCGAGGTGTTAAACACCTATTATTATGACCATCTCTAGTACATGCAAAGCATACAACAATTAATGTTGATGCAAACCAACATTCAATTTCTGAAGCCTTCTTTATCTACATGCTGCGAAAAATACCACCCTATTCCCAAAGCAGCCAACAATTGCCTCCGCCACCTTTTTCACGACCATCGAAAGGCTAGAAATCTAGGAGGTTGATGAAAATTCTGACCAAAGTTATAACCCATCTGCCACCTTTTTCCCTACCACCAAAAGTCTAAAAAATGGGGAGGCTGACAAAAATTCCAAGAAAAGTTGACACAAATAGCCTATTGGCTAAATATTATTTTAAAATCTAATTTTATCAACATAAAATTTTCAACTAAGTCCAATTCATGTTAACTTAAACTACATAAAGTGATATATTTCTAATTCATAACTGTGATCTATTAAAGTTAAAATTTTCTTTGGAATTTCGAATATAAATCAAAACATCATGGGACATAAAAACATGTTTGAGATTCTAACACTTTAGAAGAGGTTGTTCGTAGAAATGAAAACAAGAAGAAGAGGTTTTAGGATGATTTAGTCATGTTTATTTTTGATGAATTCTTGATTCTCTATTCCAAAGTAGAGGAGGAACTAAGGATATAACTTATGCTTATGTCTTCTATGTCCACAATTTCTATGTTAGGTGAAATAATCTATGTGTAGTCATATTTGATCTAATATTATATATATTTTATGGTTGTGGTCCCATCCTTTTTTATGCTAGTATTTGATATGATTGTGGTGATGTAGGTTACATAGGAAATCAAAAAAATGACTTTGGGATTAAATAATTGATTAAGAAAATAATAGCATCAAGATAGCATATGCATTGATGATCAAATAGACAACATGACAATGTGATTGATTGTTAGGTTTAGCTCATGAAAATGGTAGAAAAATGATAGGATATGAAGAGATGATTAGAAAAAGAGATAGCATGTAGATAGCAAATAGATAGATGATATGAAAATGTAATGGCATGCCTCCAATTTATATATATTTTTAAGAGGAATTTCAAAGACCAATATACAATGTTAATGGAGGGCTAGGTTTTGAGGAGAATGAAGGAATGAATTGAAATCATAGCAATACAACAAGTTCCACAAGATTGAAGAAAATATTTAATGAATGTAAAATAATATGGAGATAGGTGTAAGTTGAAATGGAGGATACACTTGTGTGAGGATTGTGTTCACACATGTGTGAACAAGGTTGTGCTCCTAAGCGAAAACTCAAATAGGAGGTCAAGGTTTGGAAGGATTTCAAGCTTACAAGTTTACATGTTCACACATGTTTGAGCAATGAGTAGGGTGAATAGGCATGCTCACACATGTGGAAGCATGGATTGAGAAAACACATGTTGAAAGATGGTGAGTTTAGATTTTAATATATCTGATAAGATTAAAAGACTATATTAGAAAGTTAGAAGATTAAGATGATGTGGATTTTAAAAATTATAAGAAATGTTAACAAAGATTAATTAACCTTATTCAAATGGTAGTACTATTTTTATTTTTCATTTCAATTTCATTTGGATACCTATTCAAAAGTTCTCGACCAAATCAAATTAGATTTTGTGTAGAAATTATGATATTTCAATTTCATTTGGATACCTATTCAAAAGTTCTTGGCCAAATCAAATTAGATTTTTTGTAGAGATTATAATATTTCAATTTCATTTCGATACCTATTAAAATGTTCTCAGCCAAATCAAATTAGATTTTGTATAGAGATTATGATATATCAATTTCATTTGTATACCTATTCAAAAGTTCTCAGCCAAATCAAATTAGATTTTGTGTAGAGATTATGATATCCGAATTTCATTTGGATACCTATTCAAAAGTTATCAACCAAATCAAATTAGATTTTGTGTAGAAATTATGATATTTCAATTTCATTTGAATACCTATTCAAGAATTCTCAGCCAAATCAAATTAGCTTTTGTTTAGAAATGATATGTCAATTTCATTTGAATACCTATTCAAAAATTCTCGGCCAAATCAAATTAGATTTTGTTTAGAAATGATATTTCATTTTCATTTCCATACCTACTCAAAAGTTTGAGAAATCCACAATAAAAGTGCCCACCGCCCATTGTATGTTCACATACTTTGAACTTGACTCATCACTTAGTCTTCACATCACAGTTTACTCTAAACGCAAGAACCGTGACTTTTTGGCAGCCTAGGTTTTCCATGAATGTTCACATTTGACCAAGAAATGATAAAAAAAATATCTTCTTGATTTTCCCCAAACCCACCATTACACACCGCTGAACAAATAATCTACTCAAAAATATGGTCAAACTTAAATAAGATGGCCAATTTTAATGTAAAATCATAAGCAGTGGACATGGTCATAGACCTTCATTTTCATCTTACCTTTTCAACGTCTTCGACTATATCAAATTAAATTTTCCAAAAAAAATATGGTGCATTTTGTTTTCATTATTAAAGTTAAATTGCAACTTGTGAGCAAATGAGAATAAAGTTTTCCATGCTCACTGTAGAAACGAAAGGAAAGTGATGAAAATGACAAGAGATGACCCCTACACTGAGATCTTATCTTGTCATTGAACACTATTTGTATTACTTTCATTTCTAGTCATCTCAAAGTTTAAATATATATGGAGTAATATAATTTTAAAGAGTCTATGGTGTTGGAAATTTAAAAGTAGAAATTTAGAATTGTGAACTTCAAGATTGGAGTTGTATAAAATTTTATGATTCTAAATTTTAGATTTAGGTCATGAATTTGAGGATCAAATTTTGAAAGGTCATTTGAACATTTCAATTTATTAGAATTATATTAATTCATATATGGTAATATAATTAGCTGATAGGCTATTTTTTTTAAGTTTCCATCGGGATTTTCATCAGCTCAACCATGAATAGGATTTTCCAATGCCAGAGATCTACTAGTGGGCAGCGATTTCACAGGGGTTTTTAAAGAGGATGTGGAGCTTGCTAATTACGGGGGTTAGTAGTGGTCGAGCTGGTTGCCTCGATACACAAAAGCATAATGCTAAGTGTTTGCCCGGGTGAGGGTTAGATCATCCTATCATTGTTGTACAATGGCGGTGGATGAAGCAAATGAAATATTCAATGTTGTAGTGTGGGAAAGTATACTCTGAAATGTTCCAAAAAATATATTGATTAAGTTGCATTGTCGAAAGAGCCATTGTGGTGTTGGTTTTATAGCAGACTATTGTGGCTCCATTTTTTAGTAGATTGGAGGGTTTTAAAACTATTGTGCTCTAGAATCTGTAAGTCATTTTACATGGGTATTTTGCATAAATGATTAATTTATTGTTCATTTCTTTCATTATTTGGTTATTGTTCATTTTGATAGTAGGTTGGAAGGTTTTAATACTGATGTGTTGTGAAATGTGCAAGAAATTATAGTGATTAAGTTGCATTGTTGAAAGAGCCATTGTGGTGTTGGTTTGATAGTAGACTATTGTAAAAATTATCGCTTTCGACTCTATTTTATAGCATATTGGAGGGTTTTAAGACTGTTGTGCTCCATAATCTGAAAATCATTTTACATGGGTATTTTGGGTAAATGATTAATTTATTGTTATGTCTTTCACTCGATGCTTATTGTTCCTTGTTATATGTTTGTATCTTTTTCATTATACCCATTTTGGGGACTTCAAAGAGACTATGGCTTTGTATGGATGGATTTATTGCAATTAAACCTTCTTTATTTGGTCAAAAATTATGGTTAGGGGTAGTAATTTTTTCGCATTTCGTTTATTGTTTATAATGTTGCACTATAGGAAAGTATACTCTGAAATGTGCTAGAAAATATATTGATTAAGTTGCATTGTGGAAAGAGCCATTGTGGTGTTGGTTTGATAGTAGACTATTGTGGCTCTGTTTTTTAGCAAATTGGAGGGTTTTAAAACTGTGGTGCTCCAAAATCTATAAGTCGTTTTACATTGGTATTTTGCATAAATGATTAATTTATTGTTCATGTCTTTCATTCTTTGCTTATTGTTCCTTTCGATAACAGGTTGGAGGGATTTAGCATTGATGTGCACCAAAATGTGCAAGAAAGTATATTCATTAAGTTGCATTGTCGAAAGAGCCATTGTGGTGCTAGTTTGATAGTAGACTATTGTAAAAATTGTCACCTTCAAATCTGTTTTATAGCATATTGGAGGGTTTTAAGACTGTTGTGCTCCAGAATTTGTAAGTCATTTTGCATGGGTATTTTACAAAAATGATTAATTTATTGTTCATGTCTTTTGCTCTCTGATTATTGTTCCTTGTTATATGTTTGTATCTTTACCCTTATACCCATTTTGGAGACTTCAAAGAGATTACTCCTCTATATGGATGGACTTATTGCAGTTAAATTTTCTTTCTTTCGTCAAAAATTATGGTTAGGGTTAGTAATTTTTTTGCACTTCATTTATTGTTTGTAGTTATCTTTATGCATCTTTGGTAGTATACACATTAACATAGGAGCAATTGTAGATTAACATAGGAGTGACTACATATATATATATATACCAATATGTTTCATGATATTCTTTTCCCCTCATCTGTTTGAAGCTCTTTATAGCGAACTGTTATTTGTCATGGTTACTTTGTCTGGATGGAACATGTTATGTGTCCTGTATGAATATGTTTCATGATATTCTTTTTTCCTCGACTATTTGAAGTTCCCCATAATAATATATTTTTCATGGTATTCTTTTTTTCAGTTCACCATACCAAACTGTTCATTATTGTAGTTTTCCTATTCTATTCTCCATATTTTAAAGTTCTATTTAATGTGGGTTTTCAAACATCTGTCATATTCTTGTGATTTTTAAGTGTTTTCCTAATAGCTCTTTTCCATTTCCCCTTTTTGTCTCAACTATTTGAAGTTCTCCATAAAAAATTCTTCTTCATGATATTCTTTTTTTTTTTTCAGTTCCCCATAGCAAATTGTTCATTATTGTAGTTTTCCTCTTCTATTCTCCATATTTTAAAGTTCTATTTAGTGTGGGTTTTTGAACATCTATCATTTTCATGTCTATAATATTTAGTAGTAAGTAACTGTTATTCTAATACCTCTTATACAATGATTCTACTTAGAGAAATTGTAAAAGAAGTATTAGAAAAATAGTGTAAGAATCAGAGGTGAACGATAGATGATAAAAAATCCATGTTAAACATATTGATACAAGAAATCCAGTCTATGTGAGAGTTAGCTTGTCAATTCAAAATTACCCACATGGGAAACACTTACCATTCTGCTTCTACGTGTTGAGGAAAGCAACCTGGTCATTGCTAGTGCATACAGGTAGCAAACTTTGATGCTACCATAAGCAGGCTTGCGTAGTTTGTTGTAGGGAGCTTGAAATAGATGAGGAAAAAGGAATATCATGAAACATATTGATATAAGATTTGAGCTATAATTTTTGGTAGTAGATATTCAAGACAAATACATAAGTTGTTTAAGAGGTATTAGAGAAACACTTATTGGTACCTACTAAATATTATAGACAAAATGTGAAATTGTATTGAATTCCCCAATACATTCACAAACACATTTATGCATATATATATGTATATATGTATGTATGTATGTATGTATGTATGTATGTATGTATGTATTGAATTTCCTGATCCATATTTTAAAATATACATATAGGCAGATATATATATATCCATATATACAGATGAAGACCCCTATGGATCATTTGACAATGTAATAGGAAATTGCTACAATACAATGATATTTCACATACAAGTCACATTGTATGTATATATTTATATTACATATATATGTGTGTATATATATATATATATACATGTGTATATATATGTATATATGTAATATAAATATGGGTTTTCCGAGCATCTGTTATTTTCCTGTGATTGTTAAGTGTTTTTCTAATAGCTCTTTTCTGATTTCCCTTTTTGTCATGAACTGGGTTTGCAAAAAGAAATGTGAGCAATAGCATAGGCTCTTTTTATTATTTTGTATCTTGAAAAATGGTCAAAAAAAATCCTCTTGATTGTGCATCCTATGATCCTCTCCCAATCTAAACCTCTTTTATGTCTCTCGAGTTCTGTCATTTTGCTATGGTTCTTAAGTGTTTCCCTAAGAGTTCTTTTTGTAATTTCTCTATTTTTTTTAAATATTTAGTGCCATTTATTGTGTATAATATTTAGTAACAAATAAGTGTTATTTTGATACCTCTCATATAATTACTCTATTTGTCTTCAATATATATATTGGTGCAGGAGCATCTACACCTAATTTTCCATATTTGATCATTTGATGATAACTAGGGAGGTTAAAAAGTGGTTTTGTTGCTTATTTTATTTAATAAGGTCTATAAAGACCATTTGGTTTCTCATTGATTCATTCTTGTAAACAAGGTCACATTTGTGAAGTCATTGTCAATGAAGACAAAGAGGGGTCTAAGTAGGTTCAGGGTGTTTTTCTTTGTAGTAGGTCATTTCCTAGAATTTTATAAGGTCTAAATAGGCCATCATAAGTGTTCTCAATGTATTTAAGTGTTTTGGAGGGTCAAAAGGTATAACCATTGCAATGTATGGAAGTATATGTTAACAAAACTATAAAAGGGTCTGTTTATGACCTCCAACAATCATTAGTGTTTTAAAAATTAGTTGAAAGTTGGTTGGTCATTGGTTTGGCTTGAAGAATCCTTTAAAAGGCATGAAGGAACTGAATGTAAGGTTTATTTTGGAGTTGTTGTGAAAAAATACATTGAATTCTCTGAGTTAGCAGCGAATTTCTTGTATTTTATAACTTTTTCAGATCAATACGGTAACGTACAATCCTTTTATTGTGAAAAATTATTTTGAATAATGTAGGGGAATGTGTCTTCTATGTTTTTCACTAGGTATGAATGTTTAACAAGGAGTTTGAAGCATTCTATAGTCAATTTATTATGAATAGACCAAGAAACCTTTTTTTGAGGGTTTGTGATCATAACAATGTTTTCAAGGGCCATTACACCATCTATGGCAACTGTAACTCATGTAAGGGAATTTTGGAGTCTTATTAGATGGTAGGTTCCATGATTAGAGTGCAGAGAAAGAAATCAGAGTAATTAACTTGTTGCTAGTGTGAGTTTTGTGAAGAAAAATGCATGTAAATGAGGGGTTTAACCTAGGGTTTGATAGAATCTATATGGGAGGTCTTATTTTTTTGAAATTTTAATCATGCATAGGGCTATTGTACTATGTTCAGGTTTTTTTGAGGTATGGGAGGTTGTGGAAGTGCCATTTTAATAAACCCTCATGAATAGTGCATAAAATTATAGTTTTCAGGTTTGGGATGAAGTTTTCCATAGCAGTGGAATACAATTATGGTTTTGGTAGTTTGGGAACATAATAAATGTTGTCCCAAGGTTTCATGTGTCTGTGATAAGTTTAAGGACATGTTGCTTTGTAAATTAGGCCTAATCAACCTAATTAGGTCAGCCTAGAGGGGGTGATTTTGGGGAATTGGTCCAAAGGAATTGTACCTAAATTTGAGATATGTGTTATAACCCTAAGATGGGTGTCTAAAACCATCAAGATTTTTTCTAGTGTTTTGGAGAACATTTGAGTTATTGGGTAAAAATTGAGTTCCCACTGCTACTAGGTGTTGTTGATGGTGTTTGCTGCACAACAACAACTCAAACAAAATATGATATCTTATCTCTCTTGAAAGGTAAATCTCTATCAGCAAACCTTGAGAGATAACCCCAAGGTCTCTAATTTCAGGTCTTGACAATGTATAAACAACTCATTGATAAATGTGAAAATGTTTGCAATCACAAAGGGACCTTACTACAAGCAAATACTTAATCTTTGAATTTATCAGATTTAGCAATATGATGATACTTCCAATCCTAAATTTAACCAGAATGATAAAAGAAATGGAAAAAGACAAAGGTTTCAAGAGACTTCTAAATTTAAAAACTACTCCTAAGATTAACAATGCAAATGACAAAACACCTGAAATGGACCAATCCCTCATAAGCTGATTTCTACTTGACCCAGATGAATATACAATCTTACAGAAATAGTGCAATCTTCTAAGGAATTAAAGATTTTTAGATCATGAACATTCATTCAAAACAATCGTATTACAATCGAAATGAATGAACCCTCACAATTGAACTAAACTTAGTGAATATAAAAGTCTAGGTTAACTTTGCAAAGAAACTAACAATTAGTTGGTTGTGAAAAGTATGGACCAGAGATTACTACAACACTTCAAATACCAAATCATAAACACTATCAATTCATCTAACATTAAACCTAACACATCTATCAAATAACTTAAGCAATTCCAAAGATAGAATCACAAGAACCATGCTAGATAAAATTCCACAAGAAAGGCACCAAATCACAATGTCTTCACTTGCATTAAATTACCCAAAGTAGCAACAATTCTAGTATTTTGTTACAACACTTGCTTGCTTGAAACTGAAACTGACTCCTAACTCTAGCTCTTGCTATACTGCTTAATTTTCTCCAAAGAAAAAACTATCTATCTAGCCCTTACAAATAAGGTAGTATGCCATATTAATAGAAGCCCCTAAGATATGTCGGCCTAATTAAGGTTTACAATAATAATAAATGGCCATAAAACAAGTCAGACAAGAGGAATTCAAAATAAGATAAAATATGCATTAAATGCATGAACTCCATCTAGGTCAGCCTAGGATCTCCAACAAAGCTCAGTCCAATGCATGTGAAGGAAGAGGGGAAATAATGGGGAGCACAAATTTTGATGTAGCCTTGCATTAACTGCTTCCCCCTTTATCTTTATTTTGCTCCACCCTATCATGCACCATCAAAATTACCCTATCCAAGTTGGCTATAGGTGGCAGAGGTAAAACCTTAAGTTTCTTAACTGTTCTACCGACTTATCCCACTCAACCCTACTAGTTTGATATTTATCAATAACTGCAATATAGGTGGCCACATCATCCAATTGATGTTCAGTAACTGGATCTTCACTGATTGGAGAATATACATCTCGCCACCATTTTCTCAATTGCTCTACGCTCAAATGCTTCAGTGCAAACTTCTTTCTCCCTGTCAATCCTGGAGATGACCCTGGCTTTCTTCTTTCCTTTACCTTTTCCTATGTTTTTCATCAACTCATCCCAATTGGGAGGAGTATCATCTATCACAATCTACTTACTCTTCAATTCCTTATCTAACCAACTTGGGATAGTAGATTCAGGTTGTACCTTACTCTGTCCAACTTCATCTTATTGATCTTTAGGTGCATCTTCGCTCAAATTCTATTTTTCAGGGACCTCCTCAGTTGCTTCTTCATTTTCTTTAGTATGCTCTTCTTCATGCATTGGTGATGGAGTCTTAATTGGTATTTCCTCTCTCTGACGAGGTCTATCTTCTTCACTCCTAGTAGGTGAATCATCATATGTAACCTAGGGGGACTACAAAACTCTCTCTATTTCTGCCTCAGCACTATAGATCTCACCTTCTTGAAATTATTCTCCCTCTAGGTTTGGATGAGTTTCTACTTCCTTGGATTCACCTGGCTCACCCGACACATTACTGGCTTCATGAGGAGGAGGAATATTATCATGTTTTTCTACAAGAGGAGCGACTAGAGGAGCATCCCTCTATGGCACACTGTCCTTAGGAGGAGTTCTTGATTTCCTTGTGTATACCTGTGTCCTTTCTCCTGAGCTTTCTACATTTATCACAGGTGAGCCAACTTCCTCTCCTATCTTTGAGCTTCTCTTTTCCTTCTGTGGCATTCTTACTATCCTTCTCCTATTGGGAAATAAAGCACTAACCTCTTTGTCTTCCTTTTCGGCTTCATCTTTTGTTGGCTTCTTAGTCCTTGAAGCATGTCCCATTTTCTTGGCAATAGGATTTCTTTGTTTTGCTGCCTCCTGTACTTCCTCCACCTGAGCATCTTTAATCTTGATTTTAAAAGGAGAAATCACCTTCCCTTTACCCTTAGGATCTTGCTCGGCTGACTCCTCAGAAGAGGAATGAGAATCCAAGTCTCCCATTAGATCATAGGTGCATTCCACATTTCCACTTTCCAATTCCCACATTTTATGCTTGAGCCATAGCTTTGTATACTTAATCACTGGAGCCATGAGCTATTCTAGTTCTATTTTCTCCTCTTCCAACTAGTCTATTTCCCCTATCGGTTTGTCCTTCATTGCCTCATAAGCATGGCCCTGAATCAAATCTCCATCATCTTCAACTTGATCCAGAATGGCCCTCACATTATATAATGGGGCTAAGTTCACTGGTAGCCTAGAAAACTTCTTCTTTCTGATCTCAAATTCAGCACTACAATTGGCTTAGTAGTCTTCTATATCATCCTTGTGACTATATTCTCTACTGGCCTTCTTTTGTGCCTCACTAGTTCTGTCAAACCTAGACCTCTTGGAATGGAAGGATAACCCAAGAGTTCTCATTTCTTCCTTAGAAGCATAGGACGAATTAATAGAAGGGCATGCCTCACTAGTGCCTATCCTCATAGGGAAATCTCCAATGAATCCAGTCTTACGCTTCTCTTTTTTCACAATGGCATCAAAATCACATATTTTCCTTATAACTTCTAGAAGTATAATGTGATCTGTGGGATACCTAGGAAGTTTGTATGGAGCCCTCTAACAACCATCTATCCTTATGTAAGAGAAGGTTGGAAACTGTATGAACCAAGCCCCATACCTTTTGATGAGATCCTTGGCCTGGTCAGATATCCTCACATGCTCTACACCTTGGAGCAACTTGGTGATGTACATGGTGAATGCAAAATTCACCCTCCTATAGCTTGAATTACCAAGGTGTAGCTATGGATAAACCTCATAGATCACATCCTACCCAAACACACCCCTTGTACTTATCCCCTTGTATGGATGGAATCTTGCAAGCTCATAGACTAAGTAGGAAGTAATTGTGAAGGTCTTTGTTAGCAATACATTGCACATTTGTTCATGAATCATAGCACTTATAACACCTTCCCAATGATAGTTAGTATTTTTCTCCATCCTCACAATGACATGGAACATCCAATTCTCAAATACGCTGGCCCTCTTCAGCCCTACCACTCTACTAAGAAGGGCGATAACATCATAGTAATCCTTCTTGAATTTATCTCTGAATAACTACTTGGGTAGTTCTGAAAAGTGGTACTTAGGCTTTTCCAACCAAGAATTGATGACCTATTGGTCTTTGATGGTATCCTCCTCATAGAACTTCCTTGCCATATCCATGTCAAAAGCCACCATATGAGATCTGTCTCGCATGTCAAACGTCTGGGCTATAGATACAAGACTTAGATTTTCCACAATTCTCCCTTGAGGACCAACTATCCTTTGTGTACCACTGTCATAGTGTCCAACACACTCGAGAACTAACTCATAACATTGCACTGTAGAAGGAAATATAGCCACATGTGCCAATCCTAATTCCAAAATCCTTCTCGCCAGCAAAGAAAGGTTTTGTGCAGCCATTCTTGTTTTGAAATCTTCATAATCCCATAGTCCAACATTAGTATTACTTACCTCCAACCAGAAAGAAGTAAGCTTGTTCTTAGGAATTCTGCTCTTGATGTCCATCTTGATTCTTTCTACTTTAGAAATAGAAGACCCCTTTGCACTTGTCACTGCCTTACTTCACTCAGCCTGTAGCCAACAAAGAAACCATAGTAAAGATCACATAAAACCCAAGTTAACCATTCACAAATAGCACATTCAACCAAAATACAAGTCCAATGATAAGCCAAATTCTCTAAAACCTCATAAAAATTAATCATCTCAAAGTTCATGTTTTTAGCCATCCCGCAGAATCTAGGATAGAGAGGAATTTTGAAAAATTCCCAGCCATGTGGATTCAAGCGAAATAAGCATAAAAGAATCAAATAATCATGCAATTGACCATCACTAACTAGGAAACAATATGATATATCCTTAAACAACTCAAATTTATCATACAATGCATAATCATTAGCCAACAAATCATACTATCTCTGAGTTCATCATTTTCAACAAAATTTCAGACAAATCCTCCCAGGACAGATTTCTATGAAAACAACAATGTCATACGAATTCTGGAAAAATGAAGGGACGAAGGAAATTTCAGGAAAATCCAGTAGGAAAGGAAATTCGTGAAGAAGGCAAGACTCTAGATTTCAACATAATTCAGGAAAATGGAGAGAACATGGAAAATTGAGGAAATCCGCCGGCGAAGAAAAATCTTGAAACTTAAGGAAAACTCGAATGTCAACGTTCTCTCATGAATTCACTCAAATTGATCGAACGATCACAAATTTGAGGCACTTGGACCTTTAACTGACTCGAGATTTGGACCTCCTATAGATCATCTTTGAATTCGAGGCTCACCTTGAAGGAAATCAAAAGGAATTGGTGATGCCCTAAGCACCAAAACCTAAAATTCTTCCATTAACATACATGGCAAGTTCAGGCTCCGATTACTCAACTACTAAATTTTCACAAAGTTTCTTTATGGCCACACAATAAATCTACCTCAAAATGAAATCAAAAGACAAGCTCATAAACTCACTTGAGATTACCAATCAAACACAATCGAGCAACCCTAGCTTCAAATGTTCGATGCCCATACACTTTAGAAATTCAAACTCCAAGCACGCTCAGGATGTTAAGGAATCACTCAAACTTAACAATGAAAAGAAAGGCAATCTAGGTACATACCATTGATGGAGTGAAAGTCGATTACAACAATAAAAAACAACAATCCTGAGTGGCTGAGCAAAAAAAAGCAATTATGATGCGTAGAAAATGATCACCAAATCCAAGAATTCACAGACCCAACACTCCAATCCATCCAAGCACCTCAAGATTGAGCACCTCAACTCAATAGGATGCAAATGATAAAGCACAATGGTGAGAAAATCCCCAAAAAAATTGAGTAAATACCTTGCTCAGAAGTTGTACAAATGATCATAAATGCAGTCGACAAGACCACCAAGACCAGAATCTGGGGATCCAATAAGACAATGGAGCTTCGAAGAAATATAACTACCAAGGAATTCCTTGAGGACCAAGAAATTTTGAATCACATTGCAATGCAGGAAGCATCGGGTTATGAGAGAATCCAGGGAATTCCGCCAAGAGTTGATTTTTTCGAAAGCAACCCAAAACCCAAAAATTGTCCAAAACACTAGAAATTCAAAGTACATCCCAGGAGGGGGGAATTTTCATGAATAAGATAATCATTAAAGCATGTGAAAAGGTAAAAAAACCTTAAAATAGCAAGGGCTAAAATACCAAAAACAAACGAAAAGAGGGTCCTTGCTTTCAGCGGGGTGTGTGTGCAAAAACTGCACAATAGGTTTCAGGGGGTGAAAGTGTGAAATCATGCTTCAGTTGGTTGTCAGACTTTGAGAGTTGTTTAGGTTGCTCAAATAGGTCATTATAATCTTTTTGGATGCCTCTTATAGGTAGGTTGTCAATTTGGTTGTGATTGAGCCTCCCAGATCTACATCAAAGTGGTATCAAAGCTTTAGGGAAAGGATCCCTTGTTGGTAATTTGATTGGTTTTTGTAGGCTTGAAGGAATTTGATTAGAGAATATGCCTCCTAAAGGATTTGGTGTTTCTAGATAATTTGAATATCTAAAGGAGAAGCATGCTAAGGGATGGAACTTTAATTTTTTTTTTAAATTTTGGTGTGCTCATGTGAAAACCCTAGGAGTTTTCACCCAAAAAATATTTGTCACATCCACTATAGGGTTTTTATATGAGGTTTAGGGTTTTATTTTTGTGCTTGGTGTTCTATTTTTGTTGCTAGTTGTAAAGTATCTATTTTAGGTTGGGGAGAAGGAGGAAATTCTCCTTTTTGCATCATCACGTGATTTCCTCTAACTGGTTTCTCTCTTGGGAAAGTCTAAATCATCCTTTTCATAGGCTAGGGGAATAATCAGTTGATCATTATGTCCTTCAATCCACATGAATCCAAAGTTATGAGCTTACTTTTGTTGTGTCACTCTAGGGAAGTGCCTCCATTTTCTAGAACTTGTAAGCATGTCCATAAAGTTTTCATTTAAGTCCCTATGACCCTTGTACCCATATCACTCGTTGTTGATTTACTTATAATTGTACATTATGTAACTGCAAGGAGCGATAAATGGTCTTTTGGTTTGATATCACTCATCGCTAATGACATATGATCCTTCAACTTTGTCATAGCAATGAGAGAGGTTCTAGTTCTTATCACTCATCATGGATGGACATTAAAAAGAACATTTGTAATAGCAATGAGCGATA
Organism: Sequoia sempervirens; assembly: GCA_007258455.2. NCBI lineage: Eukaryota > Viridiplantae > Streptophyta > Pinopsida > Cupressales > Cupressaceae > Sequoia > Sequoia sempervirens. The sequence continues at coordinate 490,538,553 of VDFB02000015.1, forward strand.
TGATGTCACACCATATGATTGTGGATGTGTTGTAAAAGGTTCTTTCACATTGGCAATGAGTGATGAACCCTATAAATAATGTAAATTGTTTGTCTCTGATTGATTGCACAATATATGAGGAGCATCAGCGATGAATGGAGGCCTTATCACTCATCATGGATCTGTTTCTAAACCTAAGATCTAGATTAGCGACAAGTGATCAATGCTTTCTAAAAGGGTTTTTTCTAATCTTGTGGACCATATCTTTGGTGCCATTTGTTCTATGTAGGTGCACGTGTCTATGATCTAATGATTCATAGTGTCTCCCATCACTGATATGATCCTTTGAAGAAGATGAGAATTTGCGAGAGCACGATGAAAGGAAAAATGTGGCAGTGTTAGGAGGGTGTTGGGTAAAGCAAGAAAAAGATCAGCGAAAGAGCTAGATAACCGTTGATGAAATGTTCAAAGCAAGATGATCCAATGGGTAGGAATTCCTTACATTAGTAAGTTCATCGCTAATAAGCACCTTAGGGTTAGGGAAGAATCAGTGGTGAAGTGAGATGGAGTGTAAGAAAATTTTCTCTCCAAACTGACCTTATGTACTTCACTGATATAAATGAAGAGCACAAATTGAGTTGGTGATACATGCAAAATTGTTGAGACATGTATAATTAAGTCTGAGTTAAGGAATAACGTGTCAATATTTGAGATAGCATCATTGTTTTCAAGAAGCAAGTTGATAATAGTCAAAAAATGATGGTCATGGCCACCTCAGATGAAATCTTAATTTCTCTTAGATGAACAGTCCAGATTCAAATTAAAATTGATATGCTACTAGTTCACTCGCGCAAGGAGCTATGCATCATTAATTCTACATGCTCAAAACCTCTATTTAATGTAGGTTGGTTATTGACTATTCTCATTGTCTTTTGAGTCTATAGCTTGTGTGAGGGGTTGTTAGTAGTAGAATTTTCTTGTCCTAGATGGGTTGGCACAAATTTTAGTTCTCTGGTCTACTTAGGACTTTTGCTGCTAGAATTAAGTGTTATCATTGGGATTGGGGCACTCTTCTTGTGGGTTTTTAATAAAAATACTTAAACTCTTAAGTGATGGAAAAAAATGGTAAGACAACCCCATCAGTTAGGAGGTCTAGTCAGTTGAGCATGTCCAAGTGCTATGAGAAGGAAACTGAGCAAGAAACCATGGTTTCCCTTGAGATTACAAAAGGAAAAAGGAGGGCTAGAGGCCATAAAAAGAAGAGAATTGTGAAAAGTACTTACCACTTGAGAAATAAGGCCCTTCTAGGGGAAGCAGTTGAGCCTAAAGGCAAGGAACTAGTGTTGCCAGTGAAGAAGGCCAGGAAGAAGGGAAAGAATTACCAGATTGATTAGGAGAAGCAAAATTTTGTTATTGTGCTTTCAGACAATCCTTCGAATGTTGAAGTTGAGACTAACTCAGAGTATGGCCAGTATCTCTATTCCTTGGTGCCATATGATAGATCTGATGATGATGTGCTTAGAGTACCCCCAATTGCAAGAAGGACTAGAAGTGGTTGGGCATTTTCGGATGCCGATGACTATAAATAAGGGTCATCTTCTATGTTAGTTTTTTATGACACCATGGTCATTGCATAGGATGTATTGGTTTATACATTGCCATGGTTTTTCTTTCCCTTTCATTTTTTTATGTGGAGATTTTTTCGATAAAATGAACCAAATCATTTTTGTTCCCAGTGACAGCTAACATTTTTCACATGTTTTTTTTGCTTCCCTTGTTCTAAAATGATTACGTATGAAACTGCCTTAGGAGTCCTTCAAGATGTTAGCTGAAATTAAGTTTTTGAAATGAACTCAAAATTGAAATTGAAATTGTAATTCAATCGGGTGCTTGTTGCTCCCTTGTTATATAAAGGGGATTTCATGGCTAAAAAGGAGAGAGTTCATATTTTTGAGTCCAGAATAGGGTCACAGTAGATACTCAGCTCAAGTAGCAAAATAGAATGTTAATAGGTATTCTAGTAGATATATTGGAAGCAAGTCTAAGATGAAAGTTATACTCTGTATAAATCTTGAATATATTTTACAAGGAAATATCAGAAATGAAGATGAATATTAGCTTTTAAGAATTTTACTCTCCTCTATATTATTTCTCAAGTTGTGAATGAATATTGTTGATAACAACTTCATTTGTCTTCTGTCACTTGTAATGCCCCATCTTGTAACCTAAAGAATGATGCATTGTCTACGAAAGTGTGATAATTTGTTTTTTAAGTATAAACACTTACTTAACTAATCACAAAAATTCCCTAAGTAACGCGATGACACACTACTAGAAATTCCCATAGATGACTTTAGTATTTAGCATTGCATATATATTAATTTTCATAAACTTAAAAGTATACATTGAAATCACAACATAAAATACATAAAGGATTCTTTCATACATTGCATTTGAAATAACATTACAATACTCATTTTCCATAATGAGGTAGATCAAATAAATGTTTACAATTACATATTATAGATGTTCACCTCATTAACAATTGAGGAGAGATACAAATATACAATTTCCAATGATACATATAAGGAAGTACATATATCCAAATACGAGCTCTCCTTCCAAGAAGTACTCTTTTCCACGAACATGAACTGGGGACCCAACAGAGTAAGGTGCATGTTCCACCCAACCATGTGGTACCCGTAGGTCCACCCCCCATGCTAGGAGATAGTAATAAGGTTCCCTAGACCTAACCTACAAACCCTAGACACATGTAAAACTATAGAAAATTTATACAAGTACACACTTAACTTATTGGTTACATTGCTTCTAGATTTAGAACAATCAAATATGCTAAGTTCATAAGGTAACTATTATTTTAGGTGGAGTGTCATCACAATGTTGCATAGGTTACCCTAGTGTTTCTTCCTAGGTTCCGGCCCCGAACTTGGGTTACCCTGGCAACCTCTTACGAAACCCGACCACATATGCAAACTATTGCGGTATCGAATATCTTTTAAAATAACAAGATATTGATTTGCCATTCTAGGCCTTCTCAACTTATACTCAAGACTGAACTAGCCCTTGAGTCTATAAGTGAGGCTAATTATCTAATTAAAAGTTTTAAACTAACTAATATTTTGTTTTAGTACTCACTGACTTACTAACTCTACATGAGTTACCCTGGCACCACTTTGTGTGCCGACCCTCACATAGAGCCACTCCCCTAAAACAACAAAAATGAATCTAAGTTCACTAACTAAGGTAAACAAGGTGCACAAGAATCAACATATAAGACCAAACATATCATAATGGACATCAAATCTTTGTTCATAAAACCAGGTGTCTAAACACCATGCAAAAACATGTGCACTACCCTAGTCAACTTGAAGATTGTATTTAAACAATAACAACTCCCACATTTAACAAACTTATCTAGAAGACTTGTACTTCTAATACATTCCCAATTTTCCCAATAAAAGAGAAAATACAATTTAAAACAAATCAGGGATAATAAACATCTATTATTAGGATTTACTAAATCCAATCAAGACAAATAAAATTTAGCATGAAAATAAATCAACTTGGTTAAAATTTATTATCAAATAATCTAATTTTAACTTTCTCAATCAATCTTATTATTTTAAAGATAATTATTCTCATGCATTACATGTACCCCTTTAAATAAAAGAAATTTTTATTTTAATACTGAAACTATTTTCTCAATAAAACAATAAATATATATATATATATATACTCATAATTTAAATTTTAAATACCACGAATCTCAAAATTAATAAATAATCTCGAAATTCGTATACAATGAAACTTAAGCAAATAGGGTTTTACTTTATGTTTACACAGTCGTCGACTATGCATACACGTCACCGGCTATGAATACACAGTCGTCGGCTATGTATACATAGCGCACGGTTGTGCTTACACAACCCACCCCATAAGGGTGGCGACTATGTTGGTAGTCGTCGCTTCCTGTGAGGGCAGTGCCAACTACCTCCACAGTCATTGCCCTATGTGGGGACGGCTGTGGGGGTAGCCCTTGCGACCCCCTCAAACTTTCATAATTTAAAAAAATAAAAAATAAAAAAATGAAACTGCGTTTTCAGAATTAAAATTCCATTTTCAAAAAAAAACTCAAACCCCTATTACGCCTGTATGGCGATTTCAAATTTTTTTAAGCAATGAATATAAAATATTCACAATACAATTTATATCTGAATGTAAATATATATATATATGTAAACATATATATATTTATATAAAAAGATAGATAAAATATTAAAATCAGACAATTACTTTCTACAGGGTTTAATTAGGAAATTGAGAAATTTAGCACTATACACAATTTTTCCTTCAACAAGTTTAATTCAATCCCAGAGGGTTTTTATTTTAATTACCAAAATAGAAAATTTCCTTCACAATCTATTTATTCAAAATAGAAACTCTTAACAGAAATTGTTACAGAGGTTTCCAATTCCTCATTTTATCTACAGAGAGTTTTTCTTCTGAAGCTTTCCAATTGCTTAACAAACCCTACAGGGTTGCTCTAAAGTTTCACTATAAAAATCTTGTTTTAAAAGATACTAGGGAAGTAACAAATTTCTACAGAATGTTTTACCGAGAAGAACAAAATCTTTTAATAAACATTTCTTCTATAGGCAATCTTTAAATTCACAATTTTAGTAAAACTTACACAAATATAATTTCTTTTCATAGGCAATCTTTTCAAAAGAAAATAAACAAAATAAATTAACAAAGAAAAACCTGTACCTTGAAGTTTTAGATTTTGTTTGTTGAAGAGAAGCTTTGCCTGTTGCGTGGAACTTCCAAAACCTTTACAAGTCACCACTTTACATAAGAATACAAATTTCTATCCAGAAGCAATCCCAAAACTTCTTCCAGAAGCATTAAGCAATTCCCAATGAAATTCACAAACCAACATAATTCCCCAAAATTTTAGCAGAACTCTGTTCTTTTTATTTCCCGTGAAGTAATTTTCCTATTTTTCCCAAAATCACCTAATATCTTCCGAGAGAATCCTCAACAAGAAAAAGGCAATTAATTTAACTAACACACATGTCAAGAAGAAAATATCTTCTAACAACCTCACAACAAATCTTTCTTTCTTCCCTTATCAAAAATTGAATGCATTTTAAGAATTCAAATTTCAATTTCCTTTTTATTTATTTATTTATTTATTTATTTTTATTTAAAATCCCATTTCCACAAACATTTAATAATATTTAATCTATACTCACAATAAAGTAACTTTAATTTAATTAATTAATTAAATAAAATATAAAGCTTTTATTTACAACATTCAAAATTAATTTAAATAAACATTAAATTAAAAGAACATTATTCTATCATTAATATAACAAAATTTTCCTTTCATAACAAATAATCCAAACAGACACAACCAAGTCAACCAAAGACCCCAGACTTAAACTGACAACATACTGTGATTGGGTTTAAGACTAGACTAGGAAAAACCTTATTACTACCTCCCAATCAACATTTCCATTGAGTCTTGACACACTCAGACCTAAGAAACCAAGTGGAGTCAGTGTCATGTACCTGTAATCCTGCAATCAGACAAATAACATATATATATAATCCATGTTTCAAACACACCATGCAGCGAAAATCATGGAAATCACAAGGCACTCACGAGTGAGTGATGCAACTCTGTTCTCCACACCAATACACATCACATCAAACTGACAAATTAAATAACAGTTAATCTACCATAAACATATAGATAGAAATAACATCAGAAGTAAACATCTATGCTAACATAAAGCATGTCAGAAATAATTATCACCATACAATGTATCATTAGATCACAAAATAAATCCACTATCACTCTAAATTCAGCGATCAATACACCAAAACAAAGTACCAAGGTCTATCAACGTAGAAACGTGCTAACATAAAGCATAAGAAAAATGGAGGGGTACTACATCACTTGCACAAAATGAATGAATTTGTTTTGTGCTTGAATTCAAAGAATTGATTAAATGCTGAAATAAATTCATTGGTTTGTGAAGAAAGCATATAGGATTTATTAAGGAAGTGGTATTCTGAAAGCATAGAAAGTTAGATGTTACAAATTAATATTCTAATAGTCCATTAATTTTTGTATTTCATTTAGGATTGTATTACAGGTTCATCACCAGTTATAATTCTTTTTCTGCCATAGATGAGGAAACAATTATCTAGTTAGTTTGGGTATGTGGAGGATCATCATCGAAAAAATAGGCCCTTAAGTGGCAAAAAATAGAAAAATCAGAGTTAGGAAACTTGATGTAAAAATTTGAATAAGTTATCTATATTATTTCAAAAATATGTAAGAATAGAATCTGTAGAAAATTGAATGTAGTTTCTAAAATACTAGGTTTGTTTAAAAAAAAAGGAAATCTATTTGGTGAAAATTTAAAATTTTAATGCAAGAGTACTTAAATTTCAGGGAAAGAATAAGAAGTAGGTGTTTGTCTAACCACCCTAACCACAATAAAATGATAATATTTTTTTATAATATTTTAGAGATAAGTAGAGGACTCATGTCTTGATGTGATGCATATTTTTTTATAATTTTTTTCAAGTAAATAATTAATTATGATTTTTTGATTACAACTTTTAAAAAATATAAAAAGCTTGTATGTATGACCACATTAACCTGGTCAAAACTTCATGAAATTCAATTTTTATTTTTTTAATCCTATATTATGCGAAGCATAGAATGTGACACATGTTTTGGATTCAAAAAATGTGATATCATTTGAAAGCTATAGATGTTTTTCAATCATTCTATCAATCAGGACTTCAGTCGTAATTTGAATAGAAAATGAATAATAATTACTTATTAAATTCAAAGTAAAGCACAATTTATATTTTTGGAAAGCTAAGAATTTCCTTTGAAAACCCTTTTCATTTCATCAATTTTGGGTTAAAAAAAAGTCACCAGCCACATACCCATCATATTGCCACTTTTTGGCCCATCATGATCCTGCACATACTCATTTATCATATGATTTGTTGAGCCAGTAATGAATTGGGTCTAGGAATTAAGATGAAGAATGATTTAACATACTTTAAAATGCAATATCCCAAACCTAAGTATGAAGGAGAATTTCTTGGAAATAAATAACGCTTCTATCTGAGGTTTGTCGAGCCTTTGATAGAGTGATTTTCAAGGAACTGTGCATCTTTGTGAAGAAATACTCTTAACCAAGTGTGAAACATTATGAGTATATAAGGGATTACCTTCCCTGGGTTTCATAGTTCCTGAAGAGAATAAGTAGAGTTGTAGTTACTCTACTTAAGTGTTGGCCAATCCTCACCCTAGCTAATAATTGGGTCATGGCAAGCCCATAGGTTAGGACTGGGATTAAGTTTGGTTCTAAAAAAATAACCAACAAAAATGGCGACTCCGCTGGGGACACTTTTGTGTCATTGATACAAATATGTTAAAGACCATTATAAAGAGTCAAGAAAACAATGAACATCTAGTTCATGTGATAAAAACATTTCAAATCTGAACGGTGGTTTGTGTGGCCCTATGTTGACTCTGCTGGAAGAACTCGGATAAATATATCCTTTTTTCAAAGGTTTTCCTCTTGTTGAAGAGGTGGCAATTTTTCTCTATAATTTTTAGACATGAAGGGATGTTGTTTGTAACCTGAAAAGGCTCTATTCAAAGTTACAAAAAATTGAAATGTAAAGGTACATAATTCTCTACATACTAAAATTGTCATATGGATTGCACATGTTGTTTCACTCAAAGTTTTATTCACAAAGTAGCAAGTATGGACGGTTAGAATATATCTCAAAGGTTAATATTTATTTATAGCTATTTTTGAATTTATCATGGTTGTAATTGTGCGCCATTAGTTGAATCTAAGTTTGCATACATCCATGGATCATAAAGGAGAAATAACCATACCATTAGAAACCTGGATGCATATTGTCAAGAAGCTTCAAAAGTTTGATAATCCTCAGACAGTTGATACCAAAAGAAGCATGAAACATAATGCAACAAGTTTGGAATAAGGCCAGAATGGAAAGTTGTATTCAAAAGGGGAGTTAAAGAGTTGAAGAAAAGACACCTAATGAATATACAAGCCCTGATAACAGATGATCATGCAAGGTCTGTTAGTCAAAGTGTTGCACCTTTTGTCAATTATTTTGATTCATTGTATGACCAATTAGACTTGTCATGGATTGATTATAAGGCTAGAAGTATGCTAGATTGATTCTATAAGTAGATGACTAGATTTAATGGATATAATATATGTGATGGGGATTCTCATGTCCAGAATTTCTATAATTTCATTGTAAAAAATTCATTTGGAGATCAGGATATGTGGATGATATTTTTTGTCAGATCTCTTGAAGCTAAAGCTAGGGATTGGTACTTAATTTTTCCCAAGAAGTCCTTTCCTTGCTGGGATAAAATAGTGGATGCTTATAGAGAAGAGTTTGCAAAAGAGACTTCTAATCTTGTCACAAAGTTAAAGTAGCTCAAGAAACAAAATGAAGATTCAAGCATTGCTTTCAATTTTTTGTTGCTCTTTCACTAATCCCTGAAATTTTTAAACCTAGTATATTAGATTGCATTCATTTCTATTTTGAAGCTTTTGAGGAGGGATCTAGTGCATTGTTGAAGGATTTTGAAATTTTGAATATGCAAATGGCTTACACATGCTTAGACAATATGGAAAAGATGAGGACTAAATATGTGCAAAGTTTACTATCCACATTTATAAGTAAACATGTTGATGTGACTAATAGTTATGTGGATACAAATGATCAAAGGTATTTAGATTTAAATACAGACAAGTATGTTTTTGAAAAGGAAGAGGTTAAGACTGCTACCATGTTAATCACTAGTGATCCTGGTAGTGAAAATATTTCTCTTTTTTCTGAAAAGGATATAAATGGTCAAACTATTGATGAAACTCAATGTGTAAAGTTTCTAAGTTTTGATAGTGGTAATGTCTTGATTTTTCTAGATTCACAACTTGATAAAAAATGTTTCTCTACTGAAGGACAAGAAGAAGAAATAGTGCAGAGAATCAGCTAGGATCATGGTCTATTAAGTAGTGAACACATTTCAAATTTTTTAACCATTGAATATCATAAATATGCACATATGAGTAATCCTCATTCATTGTGTAATACTCATATTGATTTTGATAGTGATAATGATAATGATTTTTTTTATAGCATATATGAAAAATGGGTATCTGATATTCCTTCCAAATATGAAAAGACATGTCACCATGGTGAAAATTTGGGTAATGACAAGCAGCTATTCATTTTCAATGATGTATTATATGATGAACATGAATGTAAGCAGGGTAATACAAATGAAGAAACTGATGTTGAAGAGTTGAGAACAATAGACAACCATGGAGCCTATGTATTTGATGGGTTGAAATATGAAAGTCCCAATATGGATTTGAATGAATACTTGTTTCCTAATTTAAATGAGCCTAGTTATTATTTTTTTCTTGTGGATATAAAGGTTGACTTAAAAAAGGAACCAAATTATCTTTTGGAACCATAATTACTCACTTTTGAACAAGTTTTAGATTTTGAAGATATTAATATATTGTGTTCAGAAAATATTAAAGTGAGCAAGAATAAGGATAGGGTAGAGATTCTTGATGACTCTCTACACCAACATGTTGAGGCACAACCACAATATGTGCCAATAAGTGAATGTGTTTCTTTACACACATTTGAAGGTAGTTTTTACAAGGAGAAAAGTTTTGTGATTAGTTCCTATGAATGTTTCACTTTTAGAGGGAAAATTACTAATTAGATTAAGCTTGATGATTCCAACTATATGGAAAAGTATGAGTGCTAGTTTTTGTAGCTGGATGAAATTTTGTTGCAATATGGTAATGAAACAACATCAAGGGAAGTTGTTTTCAACTTTATACTATTGTGAACAACAAAACTTACAAATTATTGCCACATGAGGATCAAGCATATTGCAGTGATATTTTCAAATTAGGTTCAGTGAAGTGTGATGAGAACTTTTTTATGATAAAGGTAAGAGTGGGCCCACATTTTTCTTGATGGATTTTGAGCCATCGACTGTGGTTTGACTTGTCAAACAAAAGAAGTTGGGGTCAAAGATAGCTTTTTGACTCTATTGCCCAATGGAGTAGGCACTTGGTCTGCTTCTCCCAGATGATCTGAATTCTCACTCTGTTCACTAAGGAACAAACATCCCTAGAAAGAGACACTGAAGGCACTTTCAAAAAAATTATAAATTTTGGTGTGCTCATGTGAAAACCTTAGGAGTTTTAACCTAAAAAATAGTTGTCACATCCACTATAGGGTTCTACTATGAGGTTTAGGGTTTTATTTTTTTTCTTGGTGTTCTATTTATGATGCTGGTTGTAAAGTATCTATTGTCAATTGGGGAGAGGGAGGAAATTATCCTTTTTGCATCATCACATGATTGTTATCCAATCACTGGTTTCTCTCCTGGGCAGGTCTGAATCGTCCTTTTTATAGGCTAGGGGAATAATCGGTTGATCATTACGTCCTTTAATCTACATGATTACAAATTTATGAGCTTACTATTCTCATGTCACTCTGGGGAAGTCCCCCCCCACTTTTTAGAACAACTTGTAAGAACATGCATAAATTTTTCACTTAAGTACCTATGACCCTTGTACCCATATCGCTCATCACTGATTTACTTATAATTGTACATAATGTAATCGTGGGGAGTGATAAATAGTCTTTTGGTTTGATATCACTCATCACTAATGACATCAGATCCTTCAACTTTGTCATAGCAATGAGCGAGGTTCTAGTTCTTATCACTCATCATGGATGAACATTAAAAAGAACGTTTACAATAGTGATGAGTGATATGATGTCACACCATATGATTGTGGATGTGTTGTAAAAGGTTCTTTCACATTGGCGATGAGTGATGAACCCTATAAATATTGTAAAATATTCACCGTTGATTGCTTGCACAATATATGAGGAGCATCAGAGATGAACGAAGGCCTTATCACTCATCACAGATCTATTTCTGAACCTAAGATCTAGATCAGTGACAAGAGATTAATGGTTTTTTCTAATCTTTTGGACCATATATTTGGCACCATTTGTTTTATGTAGGTGCACATGTCTAAGATCTAATGATTCACAGTGTCTCACATTGCTGCTATGATCCTTGGGAGAAGATGAGAATTGGTGAGAGCATGATGAAAGGAGCAATGTGGCGGTGTCATGATGGTCTTGCACAAAGCAAGAAAAAGATCAGGGAAAGAGCTAGATAACCGTCAATGAAATGTTCAAAGCAAGATGATCCAATGGAAAGGAATTACTTACATGAGTAAGTTCATCGCTAATAAGCACCTCAGGATTAGGGAAGAATTGGTGGTGAAGAGAGATGGAGTGCAAGGAAAGTTTCTCTCCAAATTGACCTTATGTACTTCACCGATATAAATGAAGAGCACAGATTGAATTGGCGATACATGCCAAATTGTTAGGACATGTATGATTAAGTTAGGGTTAAGGAATAACATGTCAATATTTGAGATAGCATCGTTGTTTTCAAGAAGCAAGTTAATAATAGTCAAAAAATGATGTTCATGGCCACCTTAGATGAAATCTTAATTGCTCTCAGATGAATGGTGCATATTCAAAGAAAAATTGATATGCTACTAGTTCGCTCATGCAAGGAGTTTTGCATCATTAATTTTGCATTCTCAAAACCTCTATTTAATGTCATTTGGTCAGTGACTATTCTCATTGTCTTTTGAGTCTATAGTTTGTGTGATGGGTTGTTGGTAGTAGAATTTTTTTTTTTTTGCTGGGTTGGCATGAATTTTAGTTATCTTCTCTACTTAGGAATTTTGCTACTAGAATTAAGGGTTATCACTGGGATTGGGGTACTCTTCTTGTGGGTTTTGAATCAAAAGACTTAAACTATGAACTGATGGAAAAATTTGGTAAGGCAACCCCACCAGTTAGGAGGTCTAGTTGGTTGAGCGTGTCCAAATTCTATGAGAAGGAAATTGAGCAAGAAACCATGGTTTCCCCTGAGATTGCAAAACGAAAAAGGAGGGTTAGAGGCCATAAAAAAGAAGAAAATTGTGCAAAGTAATTACCGCTTGAGAAATACGACCCTTCTAGGGGAAGAAGTTGAGCCTAAAGGAAAGGAACTAGTGTTGCTAGTGAAGAAGGCTCAGAAGAAGGGAAAGAGTTACCAAGCTGATCAGGAGAAGTAGAATTCTCTTATTGTCTTTCAGACACTTGTTCAGATGTTGAATCTGAGATGGACTCAGAGTATGGCCAGTATCTTTGTTCCTTGGTGCCATATGATAGATCTGATGATGATGTGCTTATAGTACCCCCAATTGCAACAAGGACTAGAAGTGGTTGGGAATTTTCAAGTGCCAACAACTCTAAAAAAGGGTCATCATCTATGTTAGTTTTTGATGACACCATGGTCATTGCATAGGAGGTATCGACCTATACACATCCATGGTTTGTCTTTTCCCTTCCTTTGTTGATGTGGAGAATTTTCGGATAAAATGAACCAAATCCTTTTTGTTCCCAACGACAAGTGTTGTGACTGTGGCAACTAACATTTTTTTTTTTTTTTTGCTTCCCCTGTTCTAAAATGATTACATATGAAACCACCTAGGTATTCCTTTGATATGTTAGTTGAAATTAAGTTTTTGAAATGAACTCGAAATTAAAATTGAAATTGCAATTCAGTTGGGTGCTTGTTTCTCCCTTGTTATATAAAGTGAATTTCAATGTTGAAAAGGAGAGATTTTATATTTTTGAGTCCAGGATAAGGTCACATTAGATACTCAGCTCAAGGAGAAAAATAGAATGTTAATAGGTATTTTGGTATATATATTGGAACTAAGTCTAATATGATAGTTATAATGTGTATAAATCATGAATATATTTTACAAGGAAATATAAAAAATGAAGATGAATATTAGCTTTTAAGCATTTTACTTTGCTCTATGTTTTCTTTCAAGTTGTGAATGAATATTGTTGATAATAGCTTCATTTGTCTTCTGTCACTTGCACAAAATGAATAAATTTGTTTTGTGCTTCAATTCAAAGAATTGATTAAATGCTGAAATAAATTCATTGGTTTGTGAAGAAGCCATATAGGATTTATTAAGGAAGTGGTATTTTGAAAGCATAGTGACTTAGATGTTACAAAGTAATATTCTAATATTCCATTAATTTATGTATTTCATTTAGGATTGTATTATAGGTTCATCACTAGTTATAATTCTTTTTCTACCTCAGATGAGGCAACAATTATCTGGTTAGTTTATCCTATGATTTGTTGAGCCAATAATGAATTGGGCTTAGGACTTAAGATGAAGAATGATTTAAGATACTTTAAATTTCAATATCCCAAATCTAAGTATGAAGGAGCATTTCTTGGAAATAAATAATGCTTTTGTTTGAGGTTTTCCAAGCTTTTGCTAGAGTGATTTTAAAGGAACCGTGCAGTTGTGTGAAAAAATACTCTTAACCAAGTGTGAAACATTATGAGGATATAAGGGATTACCCTCCCTGGGTTTCACATAGCCTAAAGAGAAGAAGTAGAGTAGTAGTTACTCTACTTAAGTGTTGGCCAATCCTCACACTAGCTGATAATTGAGTCATGTGAAGCCCATAGGTTAGGACTGAGATTAAGTTTGGTTCTAAAAAAATAACCAACACTAAGCATCTAAAATCTCATAATGTAGTATTGGCAAGACTTGCAGCCTTGGAGATGAAGAAAAGGAGAGATGTTGAGGAAGAGACTGAAACAAAATAAGATGATGATGACTATGAAGATGTTGTAGACACAAAAATCATACTGATTGATATCACACACTCCATCCTGATCTACTAACATCATTTCTTCCTAAATAACTTATTTGCTAACCATTTAATTAAATAATCTTTATTTAATTAAATTCATAATATTTCCTCTGTTAATTAAACAAATCAACTTTATTTTATTAATTTTTCATCTTCTTTTAATTCAATAAATCATTTTATTTAATTAATCCTATAGTACCCCTTTAATTAAATAAATCAATTTTATTTAATTAATCTCTAAAGTCACTTTATTAAATTAAATCAATCTTTATTTAATTTAATCCAACATCATCCATCTTTAATTAAATAAATCAAAATCTTTATTTAATTAAATCTATATCATTATTCCTCTCTTTGATTTATTTAAATTCTAAAATCTAAATCAAATTGTCAAATCAACTAATCTCCTTTTAAATTAATCAAATCCTAATTAATCCTAATCTTAATTCATCAAATACTCTAGATTTTTCTCATGAAAATCATTTTAATTAATTAATTTAATCTCTATTTTCATTCAAAAAGGCATCAAAAATGGAATATTCCTCAAATTTTAAATCTCCCTACAAAAGGACTTGTCCCTTCCAACAAAGCATTTAAAATCTCTTACATGTCCTTGTGCATTGATCCAAGTGGCATTTAACTCTTCTTACATCCCCCCTAAACATGTTATTTCATCAAATTCAAATTTCAAACTTGCACATTGATCAAAATGTGCTCAACCCTTGTCCACTCACATGATGACAAATAGTTGAACTTCCTATTGGCTTGGTTTTTATCTCACATTCATCCATTTTTCCTTTTCTCTCTTCAATTTCTTCTATAAATAGAGAGATTATCCTTCATTTTTATCATCCACAATTTGAGAAAACTTATTATACTCATTTTCAACTTCAAACATTAGCATTTTTCATCAATTTTATCAAGGCATAGCTAGGTTATTGCAGGTTTTCTCCATGGAGTTCATTTGAAGCAATCACTAAGTGGATCAATCATCACCAAATCATCAAAAGCTTGCATAGGAGTTGGGAAAGGGCCAATTTCCACATCAAATTTGCACCAACTCTCCCATAAGATCAAGAGTTTGCATGTTTTTAATAGGATTTGATCTATCTCCTTGTTTTTTTATTGTGTTCTTGAATTTATTCCTATTTTGAGCATTGCTAATGGATTTTATGGGGAAATTTGATCCTGAATTCCATTTAAATCTTCTAGATGTATTGGTTTGTTGTGTCTTGCAGATACTAGGATCTTGGTTCTACATTTGGCACTAGAAGGAGGGCAAATCTCACGTTTAGATCACGTTTTTATCAAAAATTCCATTATTTTTCTATTTTTTTGGTGTACACAAGAAACTATGCCGCTCATAGTCCAATAGTGTCATACAGAGCCTCTATTAGTCAAGCAGCGCCATACATCATCGTTCCAAACTACAAACAACAATACTGGACCCCAAACTGCACTGCTTATGAAAACAACACTGTCGCAAATAGATTCACCTTTGTTTTCTTGCTTTTTCACTCAAACTTAAAATGGTTGTATCTTGGTCATTTTTTGGTCTTTTTCAAAGCCTTTTTTTTTAAATGGGGTAGAATTTCATAAGGTATCCAATGGTATAGGCATTTTCCAACTTTTATAGAGTTAAAATTTACAAATTTTTACCTAATGTAAAATCACAATGAAACTTGGTTTAAATTTTAAGGTTTTTATGCTTAATCATTTATCTAACCCTCATATCTTCTTGTTTCCTAATTTCTTCTAACATTTGTAGCTTCTATTGTAGGTTTTAAAGGATCATGGGGCATGGAATTCAAAGAAAAAGCATTATCACATCATTGTATCAAGTGTTTTTGAACACTTTGTGGAGAAATTATAATCCCTTATTTTAAAGACTTTGTCACTTTCAACCTTTTAGGACTCACTAATTTTTATTTGGGCTTAAAAATAACAAGACAAATGGATTAAAAATAATCGTAGAAAAACTTACTATATTTTGTTTTGGGACTTAAAAATTGAACAATCAACTCTCATTTTTCCTTTTCGTGCACTAAAAAGAATCAAATCATTGCTTTGTGGATTTAAAATTATCATGTGCTACTTTGTCTTGTAATTACTTACCCAAAGTAATACCATAAAAAATGTGTATGTGCTTCTCTCTCGCCTCACGGTGATCTTGAGAATCAAAAGGATTTTTGGTGATCTTAAGTTGGGTAAAGTAATTTCCTCCACATTTCATTTTGGGATTAAAATTGAACAAGTCTTGAAAGTGTGAGTGGAACATATCATGTGTGTTCTCTCTTTGTTTCTCAAAAAAGATTGATTGAACTATGGATATGTTTGCTCACTTTTTTTATCTTAGAGGACCTGCCTTGTGGGAAAAAGTAATCACCCAAGGGAACGACCCAACCGGAAACACACTAAATCCAAGAGACTTCCAACTAGTCTATAAGTGTGGGTTCTTGTTGAAAGGAAAGAATCACAATGGTCATCCCGGCAAGAAGGGAAGAAATGGTCTCTTGTCGAATGGGTGATCCCCCACAAACAAAAAGTGTGAATTAAAACCCTTATTTAGAAAGGGCTAAAATCCTTGATCTATTTGTTGGTGCAAGAACAGTCATTCTGAAGCCACCCCACACTTTTACGGTTTTTAGTAGAAATGGAAAGTATGCCATGGGAGTTTCAAGGGTACTAATGCTTGGATGTCTTGTATAAGTGAGTGTCATGGAGGGGAGCCAGTGGGGTCAAGCATCTAACCATTCGCTAAAAATAAGCATAGCTGGACTTGTCCAAGTGGTGATTCAACAAATACAGTCTGTTATATCCATAGGGTTAAACTTTTTTTTTGAAATCATAAACACTTTTATTGTTTGTAAACATTGGGAAAACAAACATTATTCAACATGAAAATCAAATTTCAAACCCTTTAGAGGAGCAAATAGCTTTGAAAAAATCCAAGTGCTATTGGTTGCGCTTGGGATTCTATCCTTAGACACATCTAAGTACTTGTGTTTGTATCTCAATTCTCTCTCAGTAAAGTAAACATTAGGGAACTATCACCTTGATTCTCTTGACTTCCATATAATGGACATTGTGGGATGAAAAGAAATTGAGACATAGACATTCAGTTTCAAACTTAATCAAGTGAGTGTTTGTGGTAAAATAAATTCATTAATCAAGATGAAATCAATTGAACTCCACACATGTGCTTGTTTATCTTTTGTATGATGGTATTTTTTAGTAAACATTGATCTTTTGGTTTGAACTTCTTTTTGGGAAAAGCATGTTCTTCAATATCTTGGTCTTGTAAACAAGGTCCCTCTTAGGTTCATTTTAGATCAAAGCAACCAATCATTTCATCCATCTCAAACATCAATCAAATCCCATCTCACAAAAAACTTTTGAACCATTAGAAAAATTATTCATACTAGAATTTTGGTAAAAATCCTTCAAATCAACATCAAAATCACCTTGTTTGGTAAGGTGTGTGTGGATGAATCCTTCCTCATACACCTAGCTATTAGCATCTTGTGGAAAAGTTTATTCCAAGACAACGTCTAACCTCTTGGAGTTTGTGAGTTCATTATCAAATCCAAATCAAAATCAAATCCAAATCAAATGCAAAAGTCCTAAAGTCTAGTATCTTCTTCAAGGGTCTTAAAAGTTCAAACACCCATATCATTCACCCCTTTCATCCTTCATCTCATCATTGGTCATAAACACCTTAGAGGTCACTTTTGCAACAAGGTCAAAACACAAGAGGAACATGGAATACAAACTTGATTCATACATCATGAGTGATCTAAATCAACCAAACTTTCAAAGCCTTACAATGTGAATTGATTATCAAAACTCACATTTAGGCAATCCATACATGACATCATTATCTCCTACAAACCTCAATGATACAACAAAATTTGAGCATTCCCAATCTAAACTTTATAACACCTTTCCCTATGGTAGATTTAAATCAAAGTCCAAACCTGCAAATCTATCAACCAAACAATCAATGCATGATTCTTCAACAAAACAATATTATCCCACCAAATCCATACATGCCAAATGTAAATATACCAAATACAAGCTTACCAAATGTGAAAATTTCAAATCCGCACTTGGTAAACTTTGGGATGGATATGTTTATGAATCATACAAATGTTTTTCAAAGTCCAAACAAAATGTTAAGGACTCTATGTATCAATCCGAGTCAAGGTAACACCATGCAAAATCAAAGTTACCTAAATCAAGGCAATAAGATTCCCAACCACAACAATGTTCAATTTCAACCTATCATGCCAAATCCAAACATCATCCCAAATTAGAACATTGTCCAAAATCAATCACCACAAGGTCAATCTAAAGTTCAAATCTCACAAGGTAACAAATGACAATACACACCACTTGGGAAACCAATCGAATCAGTTATGCATCAACTATTAAACAAGAATCTCATCAAAATCCCCATCTATGATAATTATCAAGAGACCTTGGTAAAACCACCGTGGTATAATGAGAAACACCTTTGTGAGTATCACAAAATAAAGGGGCACACAACATCAGATTGTGTTTGACTCAAAAATCTCATCTAAGACCTGATTGATCAAAAAATAATAACTATTGTTGATCCATCGACCAATGATCATGTTGAAAATGTCTCTACATTATCCAATGAGTTAGAAGGAATATCTCAAGAATTTATTCCAAAGCATGATCAACATCTTTCACCAAAGTCCAACAATGGTCCTTTCCAAGACATGTTTACAGATATTGAAGGAATCAACTAAACATTTGATCCAAGTCCACTCAAAGATCAAGAGGATATTGAGCCATTTCCCATGCCTAAAGAAGAAATCCAAGAACCATTTATAAGCAATCCATCCTTTGAAACTAATCCATGTCAAAAACTTTATCCAAAGCATGTCGAAAGCAATTCTAAAATCATTCAAGATCAAGAATTTATATCTCCAAGCTACTACAATGATCTAATGAACACTCTCCTATCTATACAAGATGATCATATCCACATAGCACACACTCATCCATCTACCCATGAGATGCTTTCTTTGGATGGACATGTAGATGATCTTCATTCAGAGCAAGATTCCCTTACTCCTAACATTAATACACAAAAAGAGCAAGTTATTGATTCCTATAGTCAAACTGGGTTGTCAACATCAGGATCAAATATATCCCAAATTCAAACTAAGGACATCATGTATGAATATATCCAATATTATCTACTTAAGGAAACATGTTAGAAAAAAATAGGATATTTCGGAGTTAGTAGAGTAGCAAATTGAAATAATGTCATATGTAGTAAACATTTATCAAAGAATGCTTACTGAACAAGACATCTCCAAACAGGCAGAATCAAGGAACAAAGGTGTTACTACAACCATACTCGGGGAAATTTTTTCTCAAGCAAACATTAACATAGGGAGCATGAAGAATCCTTATGATGAAACTAATTCCAATACTACAACCATCCATGTTATGAATCTTCATTCACCCATCACTCCATCCACAAATTGCAACCAACATCAAAAGAAGGATGTGCATCAAAGCAAGAAGAACATCATCAAAGATAAAGAATTTGAGAAGCATAATGGACAAATCAAATACATATGGATACCAAAAAATACAAAGAAAGATTATCCCTATCAAACTCCATTAGTCAAAAAAACTATGGGGAAAAATAAAAAATGGAAAAGTATCCATCAAATATGTCACAAAGGAAAAATAAGGCTTCACAAGTGACATACAAAATATATCAAATAGTTGGTCCTAATTCCATGCACACTTTTGTATCCACCAATTATTCCTCATCTTCGCAAGTTTGGAGAGTCAAAGGTTCCAAACTATCAACCAATCCATCTCCTATCCCTAAACACACTCTGTCCACGCCTCCAGTCATGATATCCAATTATCACATTGACCATGTGTTGGAAACAACCCTTCATCATAATGATTCAAAAGGAACTCTATTGTGATGTGCGCACAAAAAAAAAGGTTAACTTTGGTATCAATAAAGTAGATCATGAATCTCAAAAGTTGCATTCAAGTGCACATATCTTGGCAAAGCAGCTTCTTCAAGCAGGATATTGATGATGCATTATGACAAAAGCATCTACATCGACACCACCAGGTGGTACAGTGTGAGCTTAAAATCTTTCAAAAAAATACAAAAAAAAAATCTAAAAAAAATTAGAAAAAGGATTGAAAACAGTAAAGAAATTTTTTTTTCCTCTAGTGAAAATTGCATGGGCAATGCTTTGGACAGTTACCATGATGAAAACTTGGAAAATAGGTGTCATGTGTAGAATCAAGCATTTGCGTGCATCATTTTAGGTGGAAGCATCTCATCCCATCCATAATAAATCCAACATTCCATCCATCCTATCCATAATAAATCCATTCATCCATGAACCATGTATCCAATCAGTTTTCATCCATCTACATCCATCTTCCAAATTATCTTGATCTTGACAAATTTTGGTGCACACTTTACACTTGCTTATGGTAAACATCTTGACATGGGTCATTTTCATTGATCCTATCCTACCCAATGTTATCTAAGCTATGAAGCATTATCCAAATAACCATCCTCTATCCTAACACCTTATCTTATCACAAGATAATCAATATCCCTTCGTCCACACACCTATCCAAGCATCAACCCATGGCATTACATATATTTCTAGACACTAGAGGAAAAAATTTACATCTTTCTTTGGAAATAAATCTTGATGTATATCCTCCAACTTGTGTGGTGATCTGAACACTGGCAAATGTGAAATCAAATTGGTCAAAGCATTTGCGAACCAAAATCCAAATCACTATCCCATAGCATATTTGGACAAGAAGATGTTCCTTATCAAGTTTTATCTTCAATTGAACATCAATCCAAACAATCAATATCAGTTGCATCTAATTTGCACTTCAAACATCACATCAAATCATTCAAAACAAGTTTGTTCCAAAATCAAGCTTCAAAATCCTGATCAATCAAACTAATCAAAAAATCATCATCTCAAGATATCCTTCCTAATCCTTGTGTTTCTTAACACTATCCTTGCATTGTTGTGTATCCTCAACAATGTTATCACCACTCAATCCATCACCATCTTGGGATATCCTTCCTAATCCTTTTGTTGCTTAACACTATCCTTGCATTGTTGTGTATCCTCAATAATATTATCATCATCAATCCATCAATATGATCAAGCAACCTTAGCTTGGTTTTCAAAAAAATCACAAAACAGAGCATTGATATCATCACACATATCCAAATTGTCAAAATCATGCAAAAATCCAAAAACATCCAAATCATATCAAAACCCAAAAAAAAGTTAAAAAAAAAGAAAATATCAAAAACATGTTATTTGAACTATGTCATCTCTAAGCTTAAACATAGGCAAGGCTAATCTTTGATGAGCCCTTGAGACACAAAATCCAAAAAAAATCATAAAATCTCATAAAAAAAACCCAAAAACATTTGGAAAATTGGAAAACTAAAGCATTTGTAAAATCTCAAAAAAATCCAAAAAACAACCTCAAAACATTTCAAAACACCAAAAACATCAAAATATTTGAAAACAAAAAAAATCCATCCATCTTGTTTCGCTTCACCCACAATATACTTCCATCCATAATAAATTGATCGTCACCTTCATCCTTTGGCAATACAAACATAAACAATGACAACAATTAGCAAAAGCAAACTTCAAACACAAAATCAAAATTGAAGCAACAAACTTCTAAAGGAAAAATCAAACTCTTGATCATTTTCAAACATGTCAATCAACTTTATATCAAAATCCTATCAAAAAGCTTATCAACCCATCATCATCCTATACAATGCATGTCCTAGGATATATCATTCCAACAATGGGCATCATTTTGGATATCACTTTGGATTCTTATCCTAACCAAAACACATCCCCTTGGCTAGAGGTATGAAGAACATTGACTTGTTTGTGTGCTTGATCTTTTCTTTTGACTTATCTTATTGCACTCATTCTAATGACCTCTCGATGATGTCTAATCAAAAAAATTTAGAGAAAAAGGAATCGGGAATTGATCATTATCTTTTTTTTGTTGTGCTTGTTGGATGTTCTTGTAATATAACTAGGAAAATACTTGCTTTGATAGGGATGATCCCACAATAGTGGTTTACAATTTTTGGCCAAACTGGACATTGAAATAATTTTTTTTAACTAAATCTTCACTTTCGGGCACCTATAGTAGCTAAACCGCGAGGAATTTGAAGATGATGCAAACTGGATTTTCATCACATTTTGTCTGTAGCTTCTAAAAATATTTTTCTTCAAAATTTTTGGAATTAGATTGCAATTTTTTAACATCTCCCTCAAAAACTAGTTTTTTTCAGAAAATAACATTTTTAAAAAGTGATGCACACCGTATAACACATAATTTTTTTTTATGAAGGATAAAATTCTAATTCTTTCGAATTTAGATTTTTAACTCTTATATCTAGTGCTTCCACTTGGTTAGATAGTTTTTTATTGAATATTTTTTCTTTAATCAAGTTTCAAAGTCAAACCAATTACAATTCAGACATAGTGTGATCTTATAACGCTTAACTTTTTTTGTATATATTGAAATTCAACCTTCTTTTTTTTGTTGGATTAAGGACTTCAATATTTGGTGCACTCATTTTTTTATATTTATTTTTTGATAATCTGCTATTTTTCCACATGTGCAGAACAAAGTCCTTCATTTTCAATGAAAAAACTATGTTTAATAAAACTAAAGAAACAAATACATAATAAAACCAAAACATATTAAAATTATATTCATTGGATAGTTCATTTCGAGGACTAGCTGATTCTAGTTGGGTTTGGGAATTCTCCACCATTTTTGTGTTCAAATCAAGGTTCGAAGTAAAATATTTAGGATTTTTTTGGTTTCAGGGGGAGAATGAGGAATAAGGGGGATTCATACAAACCCCTAAGGGTTCGAGTGAACTACCCTTCAATATGCATTTCCTTTTGTTTTTTTGGGTGAGAAATGTGGGCCCAGTAATTAATGGGTTCACTCGAACCCTTGTTCGAGCGAACCCCTTTTGGGTTCGGTTGAACTTGTAGGTTCATTCAAACCCAGGCTAAAACCAATTTTTTTGCCATGGGGTCATTTTTTCTTAGTTTTCCTTCCTCCATCAAATTGTAAACCACTATTGTGGCTTCACCCTTAGGTGTGAACAAGAATACTCCTATTTTTTTGTCGAGTAAAATTCCATCTC
The DNA here is from genome assembly GCA_007258455.2 of Sequoia sempervirens. Taxonomy (NCBI): domain Eukaryota; kingdom Viridiplantae; phylum Streptophyta; class Pinopsida; order Cupressales; family Cupressaceae; genus Sequoia; species Sequoia sempervirens. The sequence continues at coordinate 490,561,690 of VDFB02000015.1, forward strand.
ACTAGATACAACGCCATCCTGGTTTCAATACCTTGATGCATCGTATCTGCATGTGTAATCAAACATAAGGTAAATGGTCCCCTTTAAAATCCCAATTCTTGTCAAGCAAAACATCATCATCAACCATCATCATCTCTAATAAAGTCTCATATGATCATGGACCTTTTGGATCCTCTTAGCATCATCTTATTTCTTCTTATTCTTCTATCTTTACTAACATCTCTATCCAAATTGGTGTGATATCTCAAAATATACAGAAGGCTACCCATGGTCGATGACTATATATACATCACCAAAATTCTCTACGTCAAATATCTGATCTTTCTAAAGAATTATTTTTTGTCCTTTGATCAGTAGAAGCACTCCTCTCACATTTTATCATGATCTCGAATAGAAAATTGACATCTCTGCTTGATCTCTTGAGGAGGCAGTATCCCAACATAATTCTTCTCACTGGGGCAATAGTAGGGCATCCAAAAAATCAGAGATATTTTTGACTTTTGATCATGGAAAGGTTATTCTTCAAACCAAAAAAGCAAGTATGTTGCTTCAAAGAGGGGAAAAATGTACACATAAATTATACTGATTGATATCACACACTCGATCCTAATCTACTACCATCAATTTTTCTTAAATAACTTCTTTGCTAACCATTTAATTCAATAATCTTTATTTAATTAAATTCATCATATTTCCTTTGTTAATTAAATAAATCAACTTTATTTTATTAATTCATCATCTTCTTTTAATTAAATAAATCATTTTATTTAATTAATCCTATAGTCCCCCTTTAATTAAATAAATCAATTTTATTTAATTAATATCTAAAGTCACTTTATTAAATTAAATCAGTCTTTATTTAATTTAATCCAACATCATCCCTCTTTAATTAAATAAATCAAAATATTTATTTAATTAAATCTAAATCATTATTCCTCTCTCTTAGATTTATTTAAATCCTAAAATCTAAATCAAATTGTCAAATCAGCTAATCTCCTTTTAAATTAATCAAACCCTGATTAATCCTAATCTTAATCCATCACATCCTTTAATCTCCTTTTAAATTAATCAAACCCTGATTAATCCTAATCTTAATCCATCACATCCTCTAGATTTTGTAACTTGCTCATGAAAATCATTTTAATTGATTTATTAAATCTCTATTTTCATTCATAAAGGCATCAAAGATGGAATATTCCTCAAATTTGAAATCTACCCCCAAAAGGACTTGTCCCTTTTGAAAAATCATTTAAAATCTATTACATGTCCTTGTGCATTGAGCCAAGTGGCATTTAACTCTTCTTACATCCCCCCTAAACATGTCATTTCATCAAATTAAAATTTCAAACTTGCACATTGATCAAAATGTGCTCAACCCTTATCCACTCACATGATGACGAGTGGCTTCTTCCTATTTGCTTGGTTTTTATCCCACATTTATCCCTTTTTCCTGTTCTCTCTTCAATTTATTCTATAAATAGAGAGATTATCCTTCATTTTTATCATCCACAATTTGAGCAAACTTTTTATACTCATTTTCATCAAGGCATGGCTAGGTTATTGCAGGTTTTCTCCATGGAGTTCATTTGAAGTAATCACTAAGTGGATCAATCATCACCAAATCATCAAAAGCTTTCATAGGAGTTGGGAAAGGGCCAATATGCACATCAAATTGGCACCAACTCTCCCATAAGATCAAGAGTTTGCATGTTTTTAATAGGATTTGATCTATCTCCTAGCTTTTTTATTGTGTTCTTGATTTTATTCCTATTTTGAGCATTGTTAATGGATTTTATGGGGAACTTTGATCTTGGTTTGTATTTGAATCTTCTAATGTGCTGGTTTGTTGTGTCTTGCGGGTACTAGGATCTTGGTTATACAAATTCTAATGAAGATTTAGATCTTGAAGATCAAAGGATGGTAAAGCTTCTCAAGGCAGTAAATGGTCGTACTCATAAGGTAAATGTTGATCTTCCTGTTTGTGGTGGTAACATTAATGAAGAGGAATTACTTGATTGGATCTATGGATAATTACTTTTAAAGTGAGGATGTTTTAGAAGAAGAGATGGTGAAGGTTGCAAAGCCAAAGCTAAAAGGACATGCTCTTTTTTGGTGGTATTATGAGCAAGCATGGAGAAGGGGGTAAGACGTAAAGGAGGTAAGTCTAGGGGTAGAGGCACCTTTTCAACACAAAGAAAATCCAAAGAAGGTCAAGAAGATGTTGGGAAAGGCAAAGAACAAGGAGCTAAGTTTAGAGGTGGATGGACAGGTGGAAGAGAAAATAATAGAGGAAGAGATTCAAATGAATTTGTAGGAAGATGCTACAGGGTATGTGCAGGATCATGATGGTCCAAAAAGTGGTGATATGATAGGTATGTGTAGGGTATGTGGTTGATGACTTCTTTTTAACCCAAAATTGATGAAAAAAAAAGGGTTTTTAAAGGAGATTCTCAACTTTCCACCAATATAAATTATGCTTTACTTTGAATTTAATAAATAATTATTATCCATTTTCTATTTGAATTGCGACTAAAAGTCTTGATTGATAGGCTGATTGAAAAAAATCTATAGCTTTCAAATGATATCACATTTTTTGAATTCAAAACATGTGTCACATTCTATGCTTCGTATACTATAGGATTAAAAAAAATGAATTTTATGAAGTTTTGACCAAGTCAAGGTTGTTAGACATATGAGTTTCTATATTTTTTTAAATTTGTAATAAAAAATTCATAATTAATTATTTACTTGGAAAAAATTAACAAAAAAATATGCATGACTTTGGGATAGAGTCATCTACTTATATCTAAAATTTAAATTTTCACCAAATAGATTTTCACCAAATAGATTTTTACTTTTTAATTAAACCTAGTAGTTTAGAAAATAAATTCAATTTTCTACATATTCTATTCTTACATATTTTTGAAATAATATAGATAACTTATTCAAATTTTTACGTCAAGTTTCCCAACTCTGATTTTTTTGAATTTTTCGCCACGTAAGGGCCTATTTTTTCCATGATGATCCTGCACATACCCTAAAAATGTGGTTAGTTTGGTCACCTTGGCTTCAAGTGTCCTAAAATTTTTAGTGTTGCTACAAGTGGAAGTGAAAGAAAAGGTGATAAAAGAGTCCAATTTGTCCAAGGGGATGAAGAAAAGAGTGTGAGTTCATCAAGCAGACCTGCAAATCTAGAGGTAGCTGAGGCACTCATGATGAGAAGGACCTTGTTGGAAGAACCAAAAGAGGAAGATTTGAGTCAAAGAAGGAGCCTATTCAGAACCTCATGCAAATGCAAATCTAATGTGTGTCAAGTTGTAATTGATTCTGGCTCTCAAGATAACATGGTGTCTAAGGAGATGGTAGATAAGTTGAGTCTAGGAAAGATACCTCATGTAGTACCCTACAAAGTTTCTTGGGTGAATGATAGCGAAACTTTAGTGGTAAATGAACAAGCCTATGTGGATTTCTAGATTGGGGAGTACAAGGATAGAGTCCTATGTGATATATTGCCAATGGATTGTTGTCATCTGCTCTTGGGAAGGCCATGGAAATTTGATAGGAATTCTATGTATGATGGTTGGGAAAACACCTACACTATTTGGAAGGATAATCAAAGTTTCAAGATAACTCCTTTGCAAGGAAAAGAGAATGACAAACACAAAGCTAATGTGGTGATCTTCAGAAAAAAGGAACCTATAAAGCTTGAGGATGGTAAGAATAACTTATTTTCTATTTTGGAGTAGAGTTATGATGTTAGAACAACGAGGAAGACACCTGTGAAAGGCGCTAGGATAATAGAAACTAATAAAATTTGTGAAGGTTGATGCTCAAATGGGAAAGAAAAATGAAGTGAAACCCATGGAGAAGGTTGATACAGTGGTGAAAAGTGAGTTGGGGGTGAATTGGAGCAAGAATGTGTTAGTAGGAATAATGATATTTCCTTGAGTGCAAAGTACACTTGTCAAATATGGAGATTTTATAGATACAAAGGTATAAAGATCTAATAGTACATACAGTATAATGCATTGTAGTAGTAGGAAAATGTCAATGGGTGTTATTAGCACAAAGTGGCTTATCACAAAGGAAAACAGACAGAGTAAGTAAAGGTTTTGAACAAAGGAATGAATATGGAGGTAAGCTAAAAGGAAAAGCAGATCAAAAGGACACTAATATTATTTTGTTTGTAGGTGTTTGTAAAGGCAAACAATCTGGTTTTGATTAGAGAATAGGGGCAAGACCACTTTCAAGTCTGAGTAATAAGGTGAATCCAATGCTAATGGAAATCAATGCCAAGCATGTTCAATGTGTAGAGTAGGCTATAAATCCAACATGCATATACCAAGGAAGGATATTTGTGGACTCTTGGAGCCTTTGTGAAGCTTGGAGACAATGGAGACAAGGACAACTCATGGGGCATGAGTATTTCCTAGTGGGGGTGTATGGTGCAGGAGCACCTACATTTCATTCTCCATATTTGATGATTTGATGATAACTAGGGAGGTTACAAAGCATTTTTGTTGCTTAGTTTCTTTAATAAAGTCTATAAAGACTATTTAGTGTCTCATTGATTCATTCTTGTAAACAATGTCACATTTGTGAAGTCATTGTCAATGAAGACAAAGAGGGGTCTAAGTAGATTTAGGGTGTTTTTTTATGTAGTAGGTCATGTGTTAGAATTTCAGAAGGTCTAAATAGACCATCATATGTGTTCTCAATGTATTTAAGTGTTTTGGAGGGTCAAAAGGTATAACCATTGCAATACATATGGAAGTATATGTTAACAAAACCTGTAAAAGGGTGTGTTTATGACCTCCAACGGTCAATATTGTTTTAAAAATCAGTTACAAGTTGTTTGGTTGTTTGTTGGGATTGAAGAAGCCTTTAAAAGGTATGAAGGCACTAAATGTAAGGTTGATTTTGGAGTTGTGAAGAAATACATTGAATTCTCTGAGTTAGTAGTGAATTTCCTGTATTTTCTAACTTTTTCAGATCTATATGGTAATGTACAGTCCTTGTATTGTGAAAATTTCTTTTGAATAATGTAGGGGAATGTTTCTTCTATGTTTTTCACCAGGTCTGAAGGTTTAACAAGGATTTTGAAGCATTTTACAGTCAATTTATTGTGAATAGCTCAAGAAACCCTTTTTTGAGGCTTTGTGATCATAACAATGTTTTAAAGGGACCTTACACCATATGTGGAAATTTTAACTCTTGTAAGCGCCCTATGGAGTCTAATTAGATGGTAGGTTGCATGATTAGAGTGCAAAGAAAGAAATCAAAGTAATAAACCTGCTGCTACTGTGAGTTTTGTGAAGAAAAATGCATGTAAATGAGGGGCTTAACCTAGGGTTTGATAGAATTTGTATGGGAGGTCTTGTTTTTTTTAACTTTTAAGCATGTACAGGGCTATTGCACTATGTTTAGGTTTTTTTTGAGGTATAGGAGGTTGTGGAAGTGCCATATTCAATAAACCCTCATGAATAGTGCATAAAATAACATTTTTCAAGTTTGGGATAAAGTTGTCCATACCAGTGGAATCCAATTATGGTTTTGGTAGTTTGGAAACATAATAAATGTTTTTCAAAGCTTTCATGGGTTTGTGATAAATTTAAGGATATGTTTCTTTGTAAATTGGGCCTAATCAACCTAATTAGGTTAGCTTAGAGGGGGTGATTTTGGGGAATTGGTCCAAAGGACTTGTACCTGAATTTGAGATATGTGTTATAACCCTAAGATGGGTTTCTAAAACCATCAATAATTTTTCTAGTGTTTTGGAGAACATTTGAGTTATTAGGAAAAAATTGAGTTCCCACTACTACTAGGGTTCAAGGGGTGAAAGTGTGAAATCATGCTTCAGTTGGTTGTCAGAATTTGAGAGTTGTTTAGGTTGCTCAAATAGGTCATTCTAGTCTTGTTAGATGCCTCGTATAGGCAGGTTGTCAATTTTGTTGTGATTGAGCCTCCCAGATCTACATCATATATGTGTATGTGTGTGTGTGTGTATGTATTTGTCTACGTTTCGAAGCATTGATTTTCACATATAGTTCACAATTTATATTATATTTTATATATATATATATATATATTTGTGTGTGTGTATGTATATATCAATATATAAATATATATTTATATACACATAGATATATGTGTAATATAAATATATACACATGCATGCATATATATATGTGTCTGTGTGTATGTATATATATATATGTGTGTGTGTGTGTGTATGTATGTTTAACTAATAGTTATTTTATAATTTTTCTCTTTTTCTATAATACCGAGTGCCAGATAATTCATCTTCAATTCAGAATTGACAAGCCAACTGTTACATAGATTTCTTATCTTGTATCAATATGTAAATCATGATACTCTTTTTCCCTAATATGTTTGAAGCTCCCTGTAACAAATTATTCTATTGTTCTTGTAAAAAGGATTGTTTTCAATTTTTTAAATTGTGAATTTTTGGGGTTTTTGATCATGTGTCATTCTCCTATTATTCTTAAGTGTTTCGCTATGATTGTAAATCTTTCCCCAAAACACATTATATGTGGACATGTATGTATGTGAAACTACTTACAAACAACATTCAAATTAAGGAATGTTGATCAAATGAAGAACCCAATGCAAGTGAAGAAAATGTTGTTACTCCTTGTCGACATACTGATAGAATTTTATGTATGCTCGAATATGCTCCAATCTGAAGCTCTATCAGTATCTAAACAAGGTGTAACAATAATTTCTTTGCTAGGACAGGGTTCTTCATTTGAACTGGGATTGACAAAAGAAATATGACCAACAACAAAGGTTTTGTGAGCATCTTTTATTCTATGAAATGGTCAAAATAATTCCTCCTAATAGTGCATCCTATGATCTTGTTCTATTTAATGTTGGTTTTCAATCATCTATCACTTTCCTATGGTTTTGAAGTATTTTCCTAATAGTTCTTTTTGCAATTTTCCTATTTGTCTTTAATATTTAGTGCCAAATAATGTGGCTCAAATTTAGAATTGACAAGCCAACTATTAGATAGATTGCTTGGCTTCTATCAATATGTTTCATGATATTATTTTTCCCATAACAAACTATTCATTATCATAATTTTATGTTTAATGTGGGTTGTTGGTCATCGGTCATTTTCCTATGGTGCTCAAGTTTTTTCTAAAATTTCTTTTATAGTTTGCTTGATTTTCTATAATATTTAGTTCCAAATAATGTAGCTTAAATTTAGAATTGACAACCTAACTGTTAAATAGATTGCTTGTCCTCTATCAATATCTTTCATCATATCTTTTTCCCCTTGTCTGCTTGAAGGCCCTTGTGATGAATTGTTCATTGTCATAGTTTACCTCTTGTAAATTCTAAAATTTTGTAGCCTTTCCCCAAAAAAGTTTATATGTGGACATGTATGTATGTGAGATTAGTTACAAACAACATTCAAAGAGAAAAATCCAGTTCAAATGAAGAACCCAGTGCAAGTGAATAAAATGTTGTTGCACCTTGTTGACATACTGATAGAATTTTAGGTATGCTTGAGTATGCCCCAAACAAAAACTCTATTAGTATCTAAACAAGGTGTAACAACAATTTCTTCACTAGGACTAGGTTCTTCATTTGAACTGGGCTCGACATAAGAAATGTGACCAACAACAGAGGTTTTTGTGAGCATCTTGGATTTTATGAAATGGTCAAAATACGTTGTACTGATAGTGCTTCCTATGATCTTGTTTTATTTAATGTTGGTTCTCAATCATCTATCACTTTCCTATGGTTCTAAACTATTTTCCTAATAGTTATTTTTGTAGTTTTCCTATTTGTCTCTAATATTTACTAGAAAATAATGTTGCTTAAATTTAGAATTGACAAGCCAACTGCTAGATAGATTTCTTGGATTCTATGAATATGTTTCATGATATTCTTTTTTCCATAACAAACTGTTCATTATCGTAATTTTATGTTTAATTTGGGTTGTGTTGGAAAAACAAGGACAAACAATTGAGAGGGGGGGTGAATCAGTTGTCACAAAATAATAAACTTTTCAAAATTTACTTAGCTTAATCTCAGATCTGATGAATAAGCAATTAACCATAAGTAATTAACACATTAGAGAGACAAAGAACACCAAGATTTTTTTATGTGGAAACCCTGTTAGGGGAAAAACCATGGTGGATGTTAGTCCACAATATTATACCCTATTAAAAGTATAATGAAAACAATAAAGGGGAATGCACATGCATTCATGAACACTGCCTAAAGCTCACTGCTCAATTATAGAAGGGGCTCACTACCCAACAATACATAATAGGATTAAAATATAGAGGGTATGAACTAAGAAAATAGTTTTTGCACAATCCTGATTATAGTTCCAATTAAGCAGAGAAAACTCCTTCACCTTTCACTCAAACTACTTCACACTTTGCTCAATCTTTTTCAGACTATGCTCTGCAATTGAATGATATTCAGACATACACACATAGGATCACACCCAACACACAAAGCACACTTTGTGCCGATGAAACAATCGCTCTTATATATCCGCTATATGAGATTTCATCAACAACTTAGTCAACTAGGAAAATAAAACATATTTGCAATGTCGGCCCAAATTTACAATTTAATTTTCAATGTGTATCTAAACAACATCAGCCAAAACAATGATGTGACCCAAAACAATATTCAAAATCACACCAAACATTCAAATTTAACTTTTCAAGGATCCACAACATGTTACCACCATCATGTCGTCCAAGAACATGAAAAACCGAATGTGCACAAGAAAAATATTCAACCATGAGCACAACAATCAATGTGGACATACTAAGAAGATAGAGCATGATCTAGAGACATCCAAAAACATCAAGAAACAATAGAGAAACATCTACAACAACTGAGATTACTAGAATCATACAAACTTCACTTAGGAACATTGATAGAGACCACAAAATACTATTAGACCACAACATTATCAAATCTATACACGAACCTCTAAAAATTATGGTAGATGATCTAGATACTCTAAAAAAAATCCCTTTAGGCCACAACAACTAAACTTCTATGTACAAAAAAAAACACCTTCATGACCTGCATAGTTCCACTAGGAACCTGTAACACTTTCTTTTACAATTTTCTCAATATCCTTGACATATACAACCTATAATACACCAAATGCTAATAGTGTTGACATCAATGACAACCACATATTAGAAACACATCCACAACATCTAATAATCTCCCCCTTTGGCATTGATGGAAACACATGATGTTAAAAATGCCATCAACCCAACACACTTGCTTCTTAACTACTTTTCTCTTACAAGGCTCTTCTCAAAATATTTTTCATATTGCACTTCTCCCCCTTTGACATCAATGGAAAAGCTAACCATTACCTTTTCATATAAATCCTCTGAACCACATATCTACACATCTGACTACTCCCCCTGAGTAGTAGCCAGGAAAACATCAATCCAAATTAGAATATAGAAATGTAGCTCATGGATTGATGCAAGTAAATGAATCTTTTAGTTCTTATCAAGAGGGGTAATTACCCCTAGCATTGCTTTGAGATACTCAAAAGTATCCTTTGACAATGGCTTAGTAAAGATGTCTATAGTCTATACTTTGGTAGGAACATACTCCAATCTGACTTCTTTCTCATTAACTTTCTCCCTCAAAAAATGAAACTTGATTGATATATGTTTAGTCTTAGAGTGTAGTACTAGATTCTTTGAAATACTTATTGCACTTGCATTTTCACATTATATGGAAATAGGCTTTTCATATATCACCCTGATATCTTTCAACATTTTTTTCATCCATATCACTTTAGTACAATTATTTCCAGTAGAAATATACTCCACTTTAGCAGTAGATAGAGAAATGGAATTCTTCTATTTGCTCAACTAGGACACCAACTTCTTCCTTAGGAAGAAAGCACCACCACTAGTAATTTTCCTACTATCTACATCTCCAGCCCAATCCACATCAGTATATGCACTCAAAGCGAGATCATCATCCTTTGGATACCAAAGTCCAAAGTCAACTATTTCTTTCAAATATCTGAAGATTCTCTTAACAAAAGTCACATGTGATTCTTTTGGATCAACCTGAAATCTAGCAAAAATACATACAACATTCATAATATATGGTCTAGTCTGGGTTAAATAGAGCAATCCATCGATTATTGACATGTATCTAGTTTGATTCGCCTTAGGAGAATCGTCATTCTATGTTAGCTTGCATTCGACCACCATGGGAGTACCAATAGGTTTTGATTCTTCTATCCCAAATTTATTTAGTAGCTCTCTCACATATTTGGATTGAGATATAAAAATTCCCTTGTTTAACTAGGTAACATGCAATCCCAAAAATAACTTCATCTCTCCAATCAAACTCATCTCAAATTCACCCTTCATCTCATCAGCAAACTTCATACATAGATTGTCATCTCCTGCAAAAATGATGTCATCAACAAAGACTTCTATAGTTAACTCTTTATCATGATCCAATTTGAAATATAAGTCGTTATCAATTGTACCTTTAGTGAATCCAAGCTTTAGCAAGTATTTTTCCAATCTAGCATACTAGGCTCTAGGGGCTTGCTTAAGTCCATGTAGATCTTTCTTCAAGTGGCAAACCATATCTTCCTTGTTAGTTAGCTTAAATCCATCTAGTTCTTCAATGTATACTTCTTCTTCTAGTTCTCCATTCAAAAATGTCAACTTCACATCCATTTGATACTTTATAGTTCTTGTATGTAGCATAAGCAAGAAATAATCTAACAGCTTCAATTCTAGCAATAGGGGAAAAGTTTCTTCAAAATCAATAACTTCCATCTGAGAATACCCTTTACATAAGAGTCTTGCTTTATTCTAGACCACTTCACCTTGTTCATTTAGCTTTTTTTGAAACACCCATTTAGTACCAATCAAATTTTTGTGTTTAGGTTTGGGAACTAGTGTCCACGTGTCATTCTTTTCAATTTGTGTTAACTCTTTCTTCATAGCTCCCATCCAGTGTTCATCTTCGTAGGCTTTAATGACATTTTTAGGTTCAATCTTGGAAATCAGGAAATACTCTTCTACAATCTTTCTTCTAGTTTGCACTCATTTATTCTTATATCATATAATTTAACTTTCAGAATGATTTAGCTTTACATACCTTGGATTTTTGGGAACTTTCATGATCTTCTAGTTCTTTTGTTCTTTCTTCTACACTTGCACTTGTCTGTGCTTCTTGATTTACTTGATTTACCAGAACATATGGAATAATTTGAAGTTGATTTGATGTCTGAACATTTTTCCCTTTGTTTGTATTGTCTTCATCTGAATCATAGCCACACTATCTAGATGATTTAGTAGAATCCACATCAACTCTGACATTTTCACTCTCAACCATATTTCTTAGTCTTCTATTATAGCATCGGTAGGCCTTTCTTTGAGTAGAGTAACCTAAAAAAATTCCTTCATCACTTCTTGCATCAAAATTTCCTATATCATCATCTCTCTTGATATAAAATTTTCTTCCAAATATCTTAAAATATTTAATAGTAGGCTTATAACAAAACCATAGCTCAAAAGGTGTCTTACCAGAATTACCATTAACATTTACCCGGTTTAAATTATACACAACTATGCTTATAGATTCACTCCAATAGATCTGGGTCACATTTCCTTCTATCATCATTGTGCTAGAAACATCCAAAATTGTTCTATTCTTTCTTTCAGCAACTCCATTCTATTGAGGGGTTTGGGGAGCAGATATTTGTCTTCTGATTCCATGTTCTTCACAAAAAGTGTTGAACTCCCTAGAGGTGAACTCACCACCTCTTTTAGATCTAAGACACTTGAATTTCATACCTTTCTCATTATTTTTCATAGCCTTGAAACTTTTGAACTTTTCCAATGCTTCACATTTTTCTCTTAAGAAGGAAATCCATATCATTTTAGAGTAACCATCAATAATCAACATAAAGTACCTTTCTCCACGAATACTTCTAACTTTGGAGGGACCATAGAGGTCAGTATGTAGCAGCTCTAGCAAATGATTTGAATGAAACTACTTGCTCTGAAAGGAGACTCTAGTCTATTTACCCATCTGACACTCCTTACAAATTGTGTTAGCAGGCTTCACTAACATAGATAGATCTCTTACTGCTTGAGTGGAACTTACGTTGAAAATTTTATCAAAATTTAGCCTCCTATGCCACAACTAGTGTTCATCTACTTGAGCAATTAAACAACTCCCACTAGCAATATTTAGGTGAAAAAATTACCTTTTTTTCTTTCTACCTATAGCAATCATATTGCTAGAACTTCCACATATCTTGCATCTTCCATCTTTGAATTTTAGATCATAGCCTTTGTCAACCATCTATCAAACACTCATAAGATAGTGCTTCAGGCCTTCAACATAAAGAACATCATCAATGTTATCCTTACCACCAAGGAAAATAGAGCCTTTGCCACAAATCACACTAGCATTGTTGTCTCCAAATCCTACAACACCACCATCATACTTCTCTAGACTTACAAATTTGTTTTTATCACTAGTCATATGATGTGAGCATCCACTGTCAATAACCCACTCATCCTTTTCTTCAACTCAAGTTGTAAGAGCTTTCTCATCTTTAGCAGATTCAATAGCCATGGGACTATTTTCAACGATAGAAATGAAAACCCATTCATCTTCCTTTCCATTATCTTTATCAAACTCATCATCAGTTAATCCTTCTTTAGAAAAGTAACATTTCTTTTGGAATCTAGAATTGTTAGGCTTAGATCTAAGAACTCTTTTAGGACATCTTGATGCAAAATGACATATTTTACTACAAAAAAAAACATTTAATAGGCAAGACTCCTTCATACTTACCTTTTCCTCTACTTTCTTTCTTTACAATCAGTGCTTCTAGTTCTTCTACCTCTCTTTCTTTATCTTCAAGTTTTTCTAGTTCTTCATCATACTTGGATATCTTTCTGGAATGTTTTCCTGGACCGTATCTTTGCTTGTTACTTCTCAATATAGTAGCCTTGAATGCAGATTCATTCTTCGAAATAGATTCACCAAATTCACTTAATTCAAAAGTAGCAAGCTTACCAACCAGCGAGTCTCTTGACATCTTTGTTACTAATCTGAGCTCTTCAATAGCGTGAGCCTTCACTTTGTAGGAGGGAGGCAAGGATATGAGTATCTTAGCTACAATTTCATCCTCATCCAGAGAACCACTAACACATGTAATACCCATCACTATTACATTTACTCTTTGCATAAAAGAAGTGATATTTTCATCTTCACCCATCTTCAAATTCTCATACTTTCCTTTCAAACTTTGTAGCTTATCCATCTTCACTTGTGCATCTCCTTCATAAAAAGTTTCCAGCTTCATCTAAATCTCATGAGCTATCTGCAGTCCTACCACATTTTCCATCTCCAAATCTGTTAGAGCACTCACAAAAGCTTCAATAGCCCTAATATTGTTTCCAACATCTTTAATCTCATCTGTAGTGGAGGGACCATTCTGAGGAATAACATATGGATCTTTTGTAATCTTCCAGTAGGATTCACCAATACACCTTAGGTGACACTGCATCCTAACTTTCCACAGTGAGTAGTTAGTTCCATCAAATCTCGGACTTTCCTTCTTGAATGTTTCCATCTCAGATCACCTCAAGCTTTTAGACTTTTTTAGAGGAACCTTCTCTGATACCAAATGTTGGAAAAATAAGGACAGATAACTGAGAGGGGAGGGGAAGAATCAGTTGTCAGAAAATAATAAACTTTTCAAACTTAACTTAATATTATATTTGATGAATAAGCAATTAACCATAAGCAATTAACACATTAGAGAGATAGAGGACAACACGAATTTTTTACATGGAAACCCTATTAAGGGAAAAACCATGGTGGATGTTAGTCCACAATATTATACCCTGTTAAAAGTATAATGAAAACAATAAATGGGAATGTACATGCATTCAGGCACACTGCCTAGAGCTCATTGCTCAATTATAGAAGGGCTTCACTGCCCAACAATATAGAATATGATTAAAATATAGAGGGTACAAACTGAGAAAATAGCTTCTCCATAGGCCTGATTATAGTTCCAATTAAGCACAGAAATCTCCTTCACCTTTCACTCAAACTACTTCACACTTTGCTTGATCTTCTTCACACTCTTCTCTTCAATCGAATGATATTCACACATACACAAATAGGAGCACACCGAACACACAAAGCACATTTTGCATGAATGAAATAATTGCTATTATATATTTGCTACATGAGATTTCATCAACAACTTAGTCGACTAGGAAAATAAAACATATTTACAATTTCAGTCCAAATTTATAATCAAATTTTCAATGTGGATCTAAACACCATTGGCCAAAAAAATGATGCAACCCAAAACAATATTCATGAGCACATGAAACATTCAAATTTAACTTTTCAAGAATCCATAGCATTTTACCACCACCATGTCGACCAAGAACATGAAAACCTAAACATGCGCAAGAAAAATATTTGACCATGAGCATACCAATCAATGTGGACGTACTAAAAGGATAGCTCACATAATATAGAGACATCCAAAAAAATCAAGAAACAATAGAGAAACATCCACAACAACTGTGATTACTAGAATCACACGAACTTCACTTACGGACACTAATATAGATCACACAAATATTTTTAGAGCACAACATGATCAAATCTATACTCGGACCTCTGAAACTTATAGTAGATGATATAAATACTCTAAAAAATAAACCCTTTAGTCCATAGGAGCTTAACTTCAACTTACAAACCAAGATGCCTTCATGGCCTACATAGTTCCAAAGGGAACCTAGAACACTTTATTTTACAAATTTCTCAATATCCTCAAGATATATAGCCTTTGATACACCAAATGCTAATAGTGTTGACATCAATGACAACCACATATCAACAACACATCCACGTCATCCAATAGGTTGTTGGTCATCTTTCATTTTCCTATGGTGCTCAAGTTGTTTTTCTAGAATTTCTTTTACAATTTGTTTGATTGTCTATAATATTAAGTGCCAAATAATGTAGCTCGAATTTAGAATTGACAACCTAATTATTACATAGATTTCTTGTCCTCTATCAATATATTTCATCATTTTTTTTCCCCCTCGTCTACTTGAAGGACCCCTATGACAAATTGTTCATTGCCATAGTTTACGTCTTGTAAATTTTGAAATTTTGTAGCCTTCTATAAACTGCAAACATGACATTGATCTGTACCTTTGGGTTTCTTTCAATTTCCTATGTATGTGTATGTTTTCCTACCTCTATTGAAGTTCTATTTAATGTGTTTTTTTGGTCATCACTCATTTACCTATCAGTCTTGAGTTTTTTTGTACCAACTATTTTACAATTTCTCTATTTCTCTATAATATTTAGTGTGAGATAATGTGTCTTCAATTTTGAATTGACAAGCTAACTGTTACATAGATTGCCTATCTTTTATCTATATGTTTCATGATGTTGTTTTCCCCAGTTGCCCATAACAAACTATTCATTATTGTAGTTCACATGTTTTATTCTCCATGTTTCAATATGTTTTTATTAGCATGAAACTTTATGAGTTCCTTATATTCTATTGTCTTGTGACAAGAATTGTTTTTAACTTTCAAAATTGTAAAATTTTGTAGATTGGTATAAACTACAAAAATAACATTGGCCTCTTCCTTTGAACTAGTCTCAATTGTTTTTTGCATGTCTATGTTATTTTTCCCCTAGTTATTGAGGCTAGTTATTTGTGCGCATCTTTGTTGCTATACACATTTTGTACAACTTATTGGTTTTTGTGGTTTTGATAAATTTAAGTTAAAATCCATTCAAAGGGAATGGTATGGAATATGAACTATATGTTAAAAATAATGTTTCCTAGTGTTATTTTTGACCCTTTTCTCGTGTATTCTTGTATACTTTGTCACAGTACAACATTGAACAATGCATCTACTTACTCTTGTGTCACCATAAAACAATGCAACACACATTAACCCTTATGTGAGAAAACACTATCCATTCATGACAAGAGGAATGGGCTTGATGCATAGAGGCTTCATGAAACAATTGATGTGATTAAGGAGCAGGGTATCAAGATTACAAAACATTTCATGAAGCCTCTACACATAAAGATCATGTGCAGATGATTCATGAAAAATGAAACTATTTTTCCCTAATGAGCATGTTGCTTTTACAGATAAAAATCTAGATAATTATAATCATGGGTTATGCAGTTCATTGGCCAAAAATTTGTGAACCACATATTGCACTTGAGATTGTGAGAATGAAGAAAAGGATGAGCTATTTTTCCCTACTAAGAATGCAAACAGATGCTATGAAATTTGTGGTGTTTGTCATGACTTTATAATTCATGGCAGTTTCCAAGAAATTACAATTCCTTCTATTCGCTATGAGTTTTATAGCACTTGTGACTGCATACTCTACAGGGCAAGAATGTTTTGGTATGTGTGCCTCAAATTTTTTGACATGATGATTATGTGCATTGCATGCTGCATATATGTCTACTGTGGCATGCATGCTCCAAAAATATATTCATCAATGCCAACTATATAATGTTTAAATATCAATAAATAGATTTGGTAAACCAATTGTAAATGATATTAATTATTTTTAGTTTCACATTGTCGTATATGTATATGTATATGTACATGTATATATGTATATGTAAATGTATATATGTATATGTATATATATATGTATATGCATATGTATATATATATGTATAAACAATAAATGAAGGGTGAAAAAATTACTAATCCTAGCCATATTTTTAGGTGAAAGAAAGAAGATCTAACTGCAATTACTCCTATGGTAATGGGTATAATTCCAAAGATGCATAGAGATAATTGCAAACAATAAACAAAGGACGAAAAGTGTATGTATATATATATATGTATATGTATATGTATATGTACGTATATGTATATGTATATGTACACGTACTGAAATTTCTATAGGTCAGTGACATGTTTTGGACATCCTAGTATATTAAACTATATATGTAGATACTATAGAAACATTCTCAAAAAATCTTGTTGCATTTGAATAATAAGTTCAAAATTCTACATCTATGTTGTATTTTCCATTTTCTGTCCCTATACCCTAAGTTTCCTCATTTTTCCTTGATGCTTTACTTGCACATATTCTTATGTTCTCTTCCCACCTTTTCAATTGGTTTTATTTGATTCAAATAGCTAGGAAATGTTGACCTATAGAATTTTCTTTTGAGAATTTCATTATTTTTCTCTTCCTGTATATTAGGTTCAGAAATATATGGCCTTATCTACATTGTAATTTTTCCTAATATATGATAAGAGTCCATGCAATTTTTGCCACATTGCCTGAGCATCTTTCCATTGTTGTGCAATGTAGTGGTGGGAGGTAAATGCAATAATCAATATTTCAGTTTTGAGGATGTATATTGTTTTGGCTGTATTGCGAAAATGAGCCATTATGATGTTGCTTTTATAGAAAACTATTAAAAAATGCTACTATACACCTGTGTTAGATAACACATTGGAGCATACTATGAGTGTTGTGCTCCACAACCTACAACATTTGACTTGATATTATTGTTGTAAGTTGTGTTGCAATGTCTTTTTCCCATTCCATACACATCTAACGAACAAGAGATATTTTGATAGAATCAAATAAATGTTGCTTTGCAGTAATATTATGTTGGGCTCAATGCAATTATAGATGGAAAAGGAGATATGAAGCCCATCTGTGGGACAATTTCTACCTAAAAGATGGTTGTAGCTATAAGCATAAACAAGGTTTGTTTTATAAAATTATATTTTACTAAATTATACATCCAACTCTTTTCTACTTGCATGGCTAGATAGGCTCTAATACATATAAAAATTAGGTATGTTTATAAAGTTATTTGTGTGCAATTTACACTTTGAAGCAAAAACTTTCATATTTCTTTGATGTCATTCTTTTAATGATATTTGGGTATTTCATCCACGAAATTGGTTTGGTTTTCAAAGAAGATCTCCCATATATTCTTCTTTCCCTATATTTATCAACATTATAGACAAGTCCGATCTTTCCCAATTCTTTATTAGTATTATCTTTTCTTTAAAATTATTACAACCATAAAAGCACCACAAAAAAGGAAATCATCTATGAGAACACAATTTTTTTTTGCAACTTCATTGTGCAATATATGATATACATGAATGCATGAATTCTTACATGCACTAGAGCACAATAAACATAGTCTATGTGCACATTACATTTTTCCATACATCTCTAAAGTTATCTGTTTAGCTTATGGGGAAAATTATCTATAGGCAGCTCTTTATCAACATATCCATCTTTTTAAAGTTGTTACACAAAATAAAATATTACAATATAAGAAATTATATATGCAAACAACAAAATTTCACCTACTTTGCCATTTTGTGATATATTATATGGCTCCATTAAATTTTTGATGGGCCTTGCATACTTTCCTTTCTTGGGAGTTTTGCTAGAGCCCATGAGGCTTCATGATGCCAATATGGTAGGGAGGAGAATGAGCATGGGTTTTGTGGTTTTTCCTTACATCGTCATACATTGGCTGCTACAAATACACAACATATTGTATTCTACCAAATACATTTCTCCATGCCTATACAACTATCTTTTTAGCTTGCTAAATCACCTATTCAAACCTAGTACTTTATGATGATATCTATTTTCTTTAGGTTATGACAACAATTATATGATGCAATCCTAAAAAAAAATTATTTAAAGAAAACCTTTCCCATCTCTTTAAACTCATACACAAGTAACAACATTTTAAACATATTGATACAAGATTCAAGCTACATCCTTTGATGGTAAATATTGAAGACATGTAGAGAATTGTATTAGAAATATTAGAATAACATTAATTTTCTACTAAATATTATAGAAAAAATACCATATTAAATAGAACTTTAAAATATGGAGTATAGAAGAGGGAAACTACAATAATGAACATTTTTTTATGGGGAACTCAAAAAAACAATATCATGAAGAATAGTTTGTTATCACAGACTTCAAATAGATGAGGGAAAAAGAATACAGATGAGGGAAAAAGAATATCATGAAACATACTAATACAAGACATATAACATGTTCCATCCAAACAAAATAACACATACAGAGACCAAAAAAATTTGAAAGCAGTGCAAAGGTATAGGTCAATGTCATGTTTGTACTTTATACTAATCTACAAAATTTCAGAATTTTGAAAGTTAAACAACAATAGTTCTTTTACAAATTCTAATTTTTGTGTATAATATTCAATGCCAAATAATGTAGCTTCAATTTTGAATTAACAAGCTAACTATTACATAGATTGCTTCTATTGTATCAATTTGAACGTGTCCATAACAAGCAGTTCATTATTGTAGTTTACCTATTCTATTCTCCATGTTCTTAAGTTCTATTTATTGTGTCTTGTCTTTTTAATGTTCACTATGGGACACTAAGACTTCTATTTTGCAAATATGAATGTAATTTTTCCCTATGTTTGTATTTATATATTCACATATTCATTGAGCTCCCATGCTTTTGATTTTAATATGGTTCCCACATTGGTTTTAGTTTATAGACAAATAGGGAAATTGTAGGAGAACTATTAGTAAAACATACATACATATATGTATGCATACACACACACACACATATATATATATCTGTATGTGTGTGTGTGTTTGTGTGTTTGTGTGTGTGTGTATATATATATATATATATATATATATATAACTCACAGATTCCAGAGCATAACAGTTTTAAAAACCTCCAATCTGCTAAAAAATAGAGGCAGAACAAATGATTTTTACAATAGCCTGCTATCAAACCAACACCACTGTCATGCCAAGCAAGAAATATATATATATATATATATATATATATATATATATATATATATAACTCATAGATTCCAGAGCATAACAGTTTTAAAAACCTCTAATCTGCTAAAAAATAGAGGCAGAACAAATGATTTTTACAATAGTCTGCTATCAAACCAACACCACTATCATGCCAAGCAAGAAAAAAACATCAGGACACAATTCTTAATTAAATGCGCAAAAATCTCTTTTGTAGTTTCTATATTTATTTATAATATTTAGTGCCAAATAATGTAGCTTGAATTTTGAATTGACAACCCAACTATTACATATATTGCTTGTCTTCTATCAATATGTTTCATGATATACTCTTCTCCTCATCTATTTAAAGCTTTGTGTAACAAACTAGTGATTCCCATAGTTTAGCTCTTGTATTCTTCATATCTTAAGCCAAGTAAATATTTTTTTACATTTAATTAAGAATTGTGTCTTGTATTTTTTTTGGGGTTGGCATGACACTTTAGGAGTTTGTTATTTTATTCTTCCTCTGACAAGAATTGTTTATGACTTTCAAAATTCTAAAATTTTATGCTATTTTCAACTCTTTTTATATTAAAGTCTACATAAATACAAATAAAGATAGCATACACAACTGTTTAGACATACATGTGTATATATAAATTGTTGTTGCATTGTGAAACAAGCCATAGTGGCCTTGGTCTATATATATGGATATATATTTCTGCCTATATGTATATTTTTAAATATGACAGGGGGATTTCAATACATATACATACATATATACATATATATATATATATGTGTGTGTGTGTGTGTGTATCTCTATGTTTGAAAGAATTCAATACCATTTCCCTTTTTTTCAATAATATTTACAATAAGTATGTCTTTCTTGCTCGGGGGTTTAGCTAGAGCCCACAAGGCTTCATGGTGCCAATATAGTAGGGAGGAGACCGAGAGTGCATTTAGAGATTTTTCCTTCCACCATCATATATTTGTTGCTAGTTATATACATGGATACTCAGATCCTCCAGTACGCTTGCCTATGAAAAACATACTCTATTCTATCAATTCCATTTGACATTCATTCCATAACTCCCTTTCCAAGTTCCCAAATAGATCCTTTATTGACAATTGTTCACCAAGATGCCATGCACTCAAATTCTTCCATTTTATCTCTATCTATTTATAAGAGATAGTGCTAACCTCTTTTATTGTATATCTATATTGTTTCATTTATAATGTTGCATTGATACAATAGACATTCAACAAAATTAGTGTATTGTAAATTGTCTATTTGAAATTGTTTCATGGTCCAACAACTTGATCAAATGAAACTCATAGTTGTTAAACACCATCAACAGTGTATGTGTGTGTTTGTATATATATATACACACACACACACACATACATACATATATATACACACACACACACACACACAAACATGCATACATATATATATATATTCAAGACAAAAAGACTAATTGTATAAGAGGTGTTGGAATAGCACTTATTCAGTACTAAATATTACACACACAAAAGTGAAATTGGAAAGAAGGGTTTGGTAGTAGTTGAGTTGGTTGCCTCAATGTGTGGAAATAACATCGTAAGTGTTTGCTGACGTGAGGGTTAATGCATCCTCTTGTTGTTGTACGATAGAACATATAGCTACAAGGAAAGCACCCTGTGTAACAGTTCTAAGAGGTATTGGAATAACATTTAACAATCATGCGTAAATATTTACTATAAGTCATACCCTTATAACATTTATATAATGTTCAAATATAAGGTTGTTAAACATTATATTATATGATTTATTAAGCATATCCCATTTGAAATAATTATAGTCTAATAATTATTAGATAATTAATTATTTATGAATGATTATTTTGAATAGGTATGACTAATATCCGTTAAGGTGTTATTCCACTCTTTATCCTATATTTAAGGAGGTTCCATCTCATTTGAGAGATGTAAAATTTGGAGATTTATAGTGAATTACAACACTATTCATATAAGGTATTATTGTCAATGTGGAAGTATGTAGAGGAGCGTTCCTATGTCCAATCTATTAATTTAATAGGATATTATGTAAGTTTTTAATAAAATGATGCTTTATGGTATTTTTATCCAAAAGGGTTTTCCCCTTGTATATCTTGTGTAATGTGTAAAATCCATGGTTCTATGATTCTTGTTTTCTTTATTTTATATTTTGTATATAGTGATTAGTATTCTAAGATCCTAGAATTTATAACATGGTACTAGAGTAGGTTCAGCTATGCTAATCATTTTTATAGGTTATACAATAAAACATGTTGAAATTAATGGGAAACCTCTTTATGTTTAATCAACACATGTGCAAGGCCATTTTTGCAATGTATTTGGTAATGTATGATGCTTAATTTTGAGTATTAGATTTCATAATATAACTAATTCAAAATCATCCACTATAATAGAACTACATTATCACAAAAATTTAGTGCCAATTCTATAGCAAGTTGTGCCTTTTTTAATAAATCAGTGTCCTTTATAAAATTCAAAAGATGTGTGTTTTAATTTGAGATAAATAGTGATAGGTCAAGACTTAGTTGTAAATATCAAATCAAGATCACAATATTGGTATTCCATTCCATTAAAATTCACTCGCTTTAATAAATCACATTTTCATAAGTTTGATAGTAGAGTGATCAATTCCATTTGATCTTGGAAATAAATTATCTAGTCCATGTGTAGTAAAATGTTTCTTCTAAACTAATGTTATGAACACAATGACATCTTCCAATATATTTTTAAAGCTTGACTTCTTGAACATCAAATAAAGTCAATAATCATGACTAATATAAAGATATATAAGATATAAAAATAAAATATACAAAAATTAAGCATAAATGAAATAACAAATATATATAAACAGTAATTATAGACCTTCGAGATTATGATATAGTTTCATATAACTTTATGATTTATTATAGATAATATAAGGCTTGTTTGAAATGTTACAATATTTGATCACACCTTTTGAGCAACCCACAAAATTTTCTAAACAATTTAATTTGCTTTGGAATTATCTCCCTCTTCTCTTTTAGTAATCTATATTCAAAACATTCATTGCTTGCCGATATTTGGAACTTAAGAAGATCTACGAGCAACAACAAAGAGAGATTGAGGGGTAGTGCACCCTCATGCTGTAAAGTCACGATGAATAGAGAGGACAAACAAGAGACGGAAAATGGGTGCTGGTTAAGGAAATTTATGAATTAAAAGTTTTCTGGCAAATAAGAGTCTACTGCTTATGAATTATAAGTTTTCGGGTACATAAGAGTCTATTGCTGCCTATTATGAAGAGGACACTTAGACTACCAACTCATCAAAGGTGCTCGATTGAAAAAAGACATGGAGATGAAGATTATCAAGAATGCAATCGACTTCATTTCCAAGGAAAAACTGAGTGGCTTCATAAAATTCAATCAATTATCTACTATGTTTGTATCAATAACCTGGATAATAATTACAGTGTTTTCAAGATAAAATGCATGATGTTAGAATAAAGTCCATGGTACAACTGATGTAGGGATTAGATAACCTAAATGGCTCGATAGCATTTGAGGTCACTTTATTATTGAATGTCGTAAATCTTACAATAAATTCGTTTCCATACACGGTGACAGTTGTTTTAAATCTACTTTCAAAGCAACACATTCCCTATTTGCTATGGAGAGTCATCAAAACAATCAAGATTGATTTTGGAGATGATGGTTCTTATAGATATTTAGGATCTTACAATTGTCATGCATAAATTCCTATAAGTTTATTAATTTTTAAAGGCAACTATTCCATGATATTTGAAAATGTAAGGCTTTATTCCAATCAATGTCTTACATCTTCGCTTTGCATTGATGTCAACCAAAGCATTTCTAACCATAATATCTGATAAAAATTCTTCCATTATAGATCAATGGATGTCTACACTCTAATCTCATTTCCTTTGATGCTAAGCATATTAGTTCTCATGTGTAAACATTATCTTTCTCCAAGTCATCTCCGTGCTTAGTGCAACTCAAGTGCTTCTACCATTTTTTGAGTTATAAACTTGTATCATTGTACGATTTCAACCTTTTTGTCACATTTAGGACTTAGTCAATTTTCTTGACCACAATGGAGAGTTGCATGATTCGCTAACTCTAAAGAGTTTTATCACCTACTTCTAGACATGGAGCAACCATGTATTACAATTTAAAATCATAATTTCATTTTTGTAAGAAACGATGATATGATAAAAAACAATTAAGTTATGGATGTCAAACAAAGATTATCTTTCACATGAAGAACAAAATAAAGAATATATTTTTGAGGTTGCAATCTTAGACTTGCAAACACATCTCACAACATCCTCAAAATTGTGTAGTATTTTGAGATTCGTAAAGATAAATGCTAGGAAATAATTTAGGTGTCTTGACCTTTGATTATTTTTAACATGTTTATTTATTTAATTGTCTATTTTATTATTTTATTATTGTTGAGCTTCATTTGTTTATGATAACTCAAGATAGAGTTGGAAGTAAAAAATTTTCTTACAAGTGGAGTTGAGAATGAAGGAATTTTCCATTTCATGTTACTTTTTCATGGAGTGTGGGGACTTTGGAGGTGTAGCTATATTTTGATAGGTGTAGGTTTAGTGATAATTGACAGTTGCAATATTGCATGTGTTGACAAGTGCAGACTTACCATTATGCATGTGTAGTGATTTTGGCATTTTTCATGTTACATTGTCAGCCTTTGGCATTTCATTCTATAGATTTCTAATTAATGCATTGGAAGCTCCTATATATTAAGCACTTTTATTTTGGTTTTGTAGATCTTGTTCTTTTGTTGGAGTATCATTATGCTGCCAAAATCCATCAAGAATTAAGAAGTGTGAAGACTCTTACAAGAGCATAGATGTTAAATTATATTGTAGCTTGTTTGTTATTGTTGAATAATATAATTGAGTTATGTTTTGGAGTGTGGGTTACTTCTCTCGACAAGTTTTTCTTCATGTAAAATTATGTGCTATATTTTCATTATTTATATGATGATATGTATGCAAATTTAAATCTATAACTATTTAAGGTTTTAAAATATATTTTTATACAACTAATCTATTTTTTAGATTGGTTTGAAAATCATATTCCACAAACTTGGCTTCCTTTTAGTTGGTGCCTAAGTTTGAACAACTTTATTTTCATTGTTGGGTTGCAAGGATTTTTTAATTAATCTTTCTTGTTTAGTGGGTGTTTTGCATAAAATATTTTATGATCTTGTTATATGAAAAGCATGGCATCAGCATCCAATAGAGTCAAAATGGATAAGTTTAATCGTTGAAAATTTGAGCTATGGAAGTTGAAAATGAAGGATATGCTCATGGATAGAGTTATATGCAATACAATCTAATACAAAACCAACTAGTATGACATTGGAAGGTTGGGATCTGATTGATCAAAAATCAAAAGTTGTGGTAAGAATTTTTCTAGATGATTTTGTGCTCTTAAATATTCATGAAGAGAAGATTAGAAAATCTCTTTGCAAGAAACTTAGAGATGTATATTAGGCTAAATCCTTGGTTAAGATGCTATTTGAATGTTAAAGAAATGTTACTATATAAAGATGGAAGATGGAGGGTCCATTGCAAATCACCAAAATGCATTTAATATGCTTGTAGCTTCTTGGGTTTTATTTGTGAAAAACTAGAAGATAAGAATCATTTCATTATTTTGTTATGTTCCTTTTCGAACTTGTGGAATCACCTAGTAATTACAATGGGGATTACTACCAAAATTTTCAAGATGGATGAGCTTGTTACATCACTATTATCTAGAGAGATGCATAGGATATATTCCTAGATGGATAATGAGGAACTTGATGTCCATGGAATATATGAATATAAAGGAATGAAAATGGACAAGAAGTCTAAATCCAAATCACTGAGGAGATCTAAGTGCCCTAGTAAGTCCAAGATGAAGTGTTGGAACTATGGAAAAATTGATCACTTTCGCAAGAAGTGTAAGGAGAAGAAAAAGAAAGGTAAAAATAATTTATTTAACTTTGAATCTAATAATCCCTCTCAAGATTATGCAAATGCATTTCTTATAGCCTTACAAACACATACATTTGAATATGTCTGGTGGATAGACTTAAGTTATTTTTTCCACATGACGTTGCATAGGGGTTGTTTCTCTGAGTAAGAAGAATATGAAGGTGTGAAGGTGTATCTAGGTGATGATTCTAATTTAAAGATTGTTTTCCACTAAAGAATCAAGATCATATTTCATGATGGTAGCATTTAGGAGATCAATGGTATCTTGCATATCCCAAGTTTAGCACAAAAGATAATTTTTATAAGTAAATTGAATGATTTTGATGTGCATGTTATTTCCTTTAGTGGATGATGTAAGATGACAAGAGGAGCTATGGTGTTGGCTAAGGATATTTAGATTAGCATCTTGTAAAAGTTAGACGTATTCATGATTTAGCATAATATTTATTCTGATAGATTGATAAACGACCTTTGGATTCTTCATCCTCATAGTCAAATTGAGCAAAGAAGAACTCTAGAGCATCTACATCTAATGTTCATCCATTTTGGGTATGTAAGGGTGCACATTCCATGGAAGTGAAACTTCTTATAGAGAGAAAATATTATGTCACCAAGGACTCTATCAAATTGGTGAGAATGGTCTTAGAGTGTTCAAAAATAAAATCCTTGTTAAAGGCCTCAATGATAGAATACAATACCATTTTTTATTTTATTCTAGTTCTCATAAGTCTAATGCGTTTCCATACTATATTCATGTGGATATGTTTGGTCTTATCAATGTACATTCAATTTCCAGATCTGTGTATCTTATTTCATTCACATATGACTATAGGGTATGTGCAGGATCATGATGGGCCAAAAAGTGGCAATATGATGTGTATTTGTAGGGTATGTGGCTGACAACTTTCTTTTAACCCAAAATTGATGAAATGAAAAGGGTTTTTGAAGGAGATTCTCAGCTTTCCACCAATATAACTTATTCTTTACTTTGAATTTAATAAATAATTATTATTCATTTTCTATTTGAATTATGACTAAAGTGTTGATTGATAGGATGGTTGAAAAACATCTATAGCTTTCAAACGGTATCACATTTTTTGAATCCAAAACATATATCACCTTCTATGCTTCACATAATATAGGATTAAAAAAGAAAAATTGAATTTCATGAAGTTTTGACCAAGTTAAGGTGGTCAGACATACGTGTTTTTATATTTTTTAAAACTTGTAATAAAAAAATCATTATTAATTATTTACGTGGAAAAAAATTACAAAAAATATGCATCACATCCGTACATGAGTCCTCTACTTATGTCTAAAATATTATTATTATTATTTTATTTTGGTTAGGGTGGTCAAACAGATGCCTACTTCTTAGTTTTTTCCTAAAATTTAAGTACTACTAAATTGAAATTTGAAATTTTCATTAAATAGATTTTTAAAAAATAAAATAAACCTAGTAGTTTAGAAACTACATTCATTTTGCTACAAATTCTATTCTTACATATTTTTGAAATAATATAGATAACTTATTCAAATTTTTATGTCAAGTTGCCTAACTTTGATTTTTTTGAATTTTTTGCCACTTAAGGGCCTTTTTTTTCCATGATCCTACACATACCCTATAGTAGGAAATTTTTTAATTTCTTGAGGAGTAAATTTGAAGTTTTTTTTGTCAGTTTAAGGAATTGAAATCGTTTGTTAACAATAAAAATAATAGAAAGATTAAATATTTGAGGATTGGAAATGAAAGAAAGTTTTTTTTAAGATTTTCTTACAAGTTTTTTAAAGAGAATGGGATTGAAAGACATAAGATAACTCTATACAACCCACAAAAATATATTTATTGATAGGATGAACAAGACATTGATGGAGAGGGCTATGATTATGCTAAGTGGTAATGACATTGAATAGAATTTATGGGTTGTAGTTGTACACATTGCATGTTATCTGATCAATATATCTAGTACATCAAATCTTGTTGTGAGACACCCATGGAGGCATGGTTTTGTAAAAATCCTTTGATGAGATATTTCATAGTATTTGGTAGTGAAAAATATCCTCATGTTCCAAGTTATAATATTTTTTAATTTGGAGAGTAAAGTGATTAAATGTATCTTCATTGGCTAGGGTATCATTGTGAAGGGGTACAAGAAATGTGATCCAGTCGCCTAGAAGGTTTTCCACATTAGAAATTGTTGAAAACCTAGAATATTGAGATGCAGGGGTGAATCAATATTCACTGAAATTCAATAATTTTATTAAATTTAAACATTCATTAAGAGCATCACATTAAACTTGCAATAATAGAAAGGAACATTAGAAGAATGAGTCTCATCAAAGAACACAAGAACACCAAATTTTACGTGGAAAAACAAAAAAGAAGGAAAAATTATGGTGAGGATTAGCTCATTATATATTATAACCGATTATAAGATATTACAAAATGGCTCACTACCATGTGGACTCACTATCCAAAGAATAGAAGAAATGGCTTAGTGCCAGAATAGAAAAGAGGATGGATCACTTCTAAAATGAACTTCTAAGAATGCATCTAACTTATGTTGAAGGTACTATTCCACTAAAGCTTAGAAAACTAACTTAACACACTTCATACTTCACCACAATTATGCTTCACACCTCTTTGCACTAGATCTTGCATGCACACTTAATTATTTTTTATCTCACATCTCAT
The DNA here is from genome assembly GCA_007258455.2 of Sequoia sempervirens. Taxonomy (NCBI): domain Eukaryota; kingdom Viridiplantae; phylum Streptophyta; class Pinopsida; order Cupressales; family Cupressaceae; genus Sequoia; species Sequoia sempervirens. The sequence goes on from VDFB02000015.1 coordinate 490,590,359, forward strand.
AACACAACTTCACACAAGGAATTAGCCATAAGTATTGCATCCAACCAAAACATTAATTAGGTCAGCCTAATTGATCAACTGTGGAACACCACAACCTGTCGTCCCAAAACACCAACACACACAAACCAAAACATATACATAATAAAAGATAGGTCAACATGACCCATAATCACTCCCATAATTTTACTCCATACTCTATCCAACTCTACACAACCCCAAAATACTTAGATTGGTTGCACATAGAAAAATTGGTGATGTAAGATTGAATGTGCCAATTGTTCATCCATACCTTGACATGTGGACCAACAAAACACTTGCCACTTGGAATGTACACACCTCTGATACCTGTAAACACTTCAAAAAAAACTACATAATAAAATGCATTCATGATGGAATACAAACCATTCCGACATACACTCTTCACCACTAACACTACCATTATAGAGTCTGATACTTTGTCAACATTATCTTCGAATACAACATAAATAAAGTCATGAAAAATTGGATTTAAAGTATTCCAACATGTACAAATGTTACCTCATATCCAAATAACTAGATTCCTCATATTAGACCAATGAAGACCCAAAAACTAGTTCTTTGAACATTAAAAATTGTATTATGGACTTAGGCAATTATCTAGAGTTCTTAGTCTTCTTGGGAAAAACACTTATACATCTCTTTCATGGATTTCAATCAATGAAAATACCATATACTTTCATACTTATCAATCCTCATCAATCTTCATCATGCTCATGTTTGTAGCCAATAATGTTCTCAATGATAAACAAGCTTTCAACAATATCAATCAACAAGACAAGTTTCCAACAATCTTCCCCTTTGTCATTGATATTGGTCTCACACTATCAAAACATAACCTACTTAGAATTATCCCACTTTGACATCAAGGGCAAAGGGTTCACAATATTTGACATTTCGAAATACTCCAATTATTCTCCCTTTTTGCAAATATATATGAATGTACATGAGAATAGCTCCCCTATACTACTTCACTCCTATACTCAACACTTATTCAACATTTCACATTAGGGAAAATACCTCTAAAAATGTTATTCAATAAGAATGACCAAAATTGTACTACAATATTCTTTAATACTTTCTCATATGTACAAATAAATCAAAAATTACATAAGTAAATCATGAATGCATATTTTCAACTAGAAGTAGGCAAAATACCTTTGTAAGACACCTTCAATTTTACTAACTTGTGTGCCTCCCAATCCTTATTCCCAACACCCCAATCCTTTTGTTTGAAAGAAAGCATGCAACAATGGCTCTTAGATTGCATGATGAGATATTCTCCTTCATTCGATGAACTAAGCACCGAGTTATTTTCTCCCATCATCTCCAAAATTGCTAATACACCTGTTAGTGAGGTAAAATTACACTTACAAGATCTCTATGCTAACTATACTATATTATTATCTTCTTTTTTTGTTCTTGTAGTTAGAAAATCTATCCATGCAGATTCTTAATTGTATTCCTTGTAGGACCATCTGGATCATTGACTAGATCATAGACACTATAGGCCTAAGAAATATATGAGTATTGATTCCATATGGTCCTTCATGCTCTCTGTTGAGTTTGGCCATTTTAGTGAAAAATGAAACAATATCCTTGCTTCATCCAGACATTTCTACACATTTCTTAGATTCTCTTGCAGTTTTCCATCTGCAACATTGCACTTGTCAAATATTTCAGTCAATCTTTTATCATTTAACTTCTTTTCCATTTCTTTTTCCAATCACTCTTGCAATATAGTAGAATAATATTCAAAAGAATCTAGCAACAACTTTAATTTCTCCACACCAGACAAAAAATAATTAATGGTTGCTCTGTGAATGCCTTCTTACAACACCTTAACTACTTCCTCAATCAATTCTATATTATTTTTGGTGTCTTTGTAATATGTCATTCCTTGGGAAGACATGAAAAGCATCACCAAGTTGGTGTTTTTGTAATGGAGAGATATTTCCCATGTCAAGTTTCCTCTATGGCATAGGAAGTTGGAGCAATTGTGTAGATACCAGTGGTTCAAATTGTAACTGCATATCTAGTATATTCTTCAATGAATCTCCATCCAAGCTTTGAAGTATTTGTTGAACAAGACAATTGAGAGGGGGGGTGAATCAATTGTCACAGATTTAAACCTCAATTCATTCATTGAAACTAGTCCTTAACACAACTTAAATGATTAAACATTAAATGCAAGTGCGAAAACTAAAAACCATCGCACAAAAACAATAGTTACAGTAGATTTATGTGGAAAACACAATAAGGGAAAAGCCACGGTCAGGATTAACTCACACTATATAGAATATCAAAACTAATTACAAAAGGTTCACTATCGGAGAAACAAGGGTCATTTCCAAAACAAGGATCACTGTTTGGATCAAGACTCATTGTCCAATAGGGCTAACAACCTGGAGGACTCATTTAAATAGAGATACAAAGAAGATAGAAGAGATATGTTACAAAGAGAAGACAATCTCAATGCAATAGAGAAAAACACCACAATTTTCTCAACCACTTGCAGACATGCATGAATGAGGGTGATCCCACAATATTGGTTTACAATTTTTTGGCCAAACTCAACACTAAACTATTTTTTTCTAACTAAATCTTCACTTTTGGGCACCTATAGCAGCTAAACCATGAGGAATTTGAAGATGATGCAAATTAGTGATTTGTGACTTGTTTATAGATTTTAAATATATTTTTTTCAAAAAAATTGCAATTAGATTGCGCTTCTTTTCCCATCTCCTTCGAAAAATAGTTATTTTCAGTAAACACCATTTGTAAGGAGTGATGCTCACCATAGACAACATAATATTTTTCCATGAAGGATAAAATTCTATTTTTTTCAAATTTATATTTATAACTATAATATATAGCGCTTTCATTTGGTTTCATAGTGTTTTATTGAATACTTTTTTCTTAATGAAGTTTTGAAGTCAAACCAATTAGAATTCAAACATGGGGAGACTATATACAACATAATTTTTTTTGTATGTATCAAAATTCAATTTTTTTAGGATGCATCAAGGATTTCAATATCTAGTGCACTAATATTGTTTTTGATAATCTGCCATTTTTCCACATGTGCAAAATAGAGAGCTTGATTTTTGGTGAAAAACTTACATTCACAAGAAATAAAAAATAAATATAATAATAAAATTAAATTTATTTAAGACTATACTTTTTGGGAAGCTTATAATAAGTACTACATACTTACAAAAAATAAATTTTAAATGAATTCAGTTGATCCCCCAAAAGGTAAATCAAATTTGGTTTTGTATCGACATTTTGATAGGTGTAAAGGAGACTCCGTTATAGGTATGGTTTAAAACTAGCAGGTTTCTATCCAAGGGGGTTTGATATAAGGTGGTTCAATCAAACCATCTTCAATTAGAATCCTTTAAATGGAACTTTTCAAGGCTTAAATTATTATATTTTCTAAAGATATGTTATTTCAGCAAAAATCAGGATCTCCCAGAAATTGTAAACCAGTATTGCAGGATCACCCATGATAGAGTACACCTTCTACTCATTGCATCCAAAAATTTAGTATTTAGGCTTCACACTAATCTATCACACTCACATCACACACATTCATTGATTTGCATCAATCTCACATTTGTCTACTATATTTCTTTGCACTTATCTCTATTTTCCCCTTTTCTCTTCTTATTTCACCACTAACTCATTATGCATTTATACTAGCTTCAACTTTGAAACATATCCAAATTTGGCCATCCAACATTAAATTCAAATTAGGTCAGTGCCAAAAAATCCTAGGGTGGAATTAGAATGAGGGTGACCCAAACACACACTTGATAAGGACCCAAATAGATCCAACATGCTTCATTAACTCTGAAGATAGTGTTTAACACAAGGTTGGCCAAACCAGTGAAAAAAACATAGAACAATTAAGTACAAACCTTCCACATATGGAAATTATCTTCAATTCAATCAGAACAACTCAAATCTAGAACTAAAATTTGTAAAAATTTAACAAAGAGAAATTTGGACCAACAAGATTTCTCCTAGACCTCAACCAAAAGCACATAAAACCTTGACTCACATCTTGTGAATGTAACTCGCACTCTGCAATGGATCATCAAGAAATTTTTTGGACCTAGCAACTTCCAATAATCATGATCAACATATCTAAACCACACAACATAGGATTAAATTCTGAAGCAAAACTTGTAGCAACCATTGAACACCTACAACCTTTCTTCAATACAATTTTCTCAATATCTTCAACATATACGACCAATAACCTACCACCATGGCATTAATGACAATAGAAACCAATTGACCAATTGACATCAATGACAACACCTTCATTCTTTCCATTCTTGCAACAATATCCCCCTTTTTCATTGATGGAAACACATGATTTGAAGAAACCATCAAAGACAACATACTAGCCCTAAATACACTTCTCAAGATTTTTCTTTCTATTTCTCCCCCTTAGTAGATAATATTTTATATTCTTCCTCTTTTGTTTTGCTTTCTCTTTCCTTTTTCACAACCTTCCTCTCCCCCTTTGACATTAATGGAAAAGGAAAAAGATAAAAACAGAATACTCACAATGACAAACCTAACACTACCTACTCCCCATGAGAGGTAGCCACCAAAACATTAGTCCAAAAGAAAGATAGATCCATAGATCCACAAGACTGATTCATCTTCATATGCATTGTAATTCATGAAAGGAGGGGAAATGACCCCTAACTTCTCCCAGAGATACTCAAAAGTATCTTTAGGAAGAGGCTTCGTAAAAATATCATCAAGAAGATCCTTCGTCAAAACATATTCAAGTTTTACTTCAATCTCCATGACCTTCCCTCTCAAGAAATGATACTTGATAGATATATTATTTTTCCTTGAGTGCAACACTGGATTCTTTGAAATTTTAATAGCACTTATATTTCCATAGAAGATAGAAATAGGATCGTCATACACCACTGTGATATCTTTCAATGTTTGTTTCATCAATAGAACTTGTATACAACAAGATGTAGTAGCAATATACTCAGCTTTAGCAATAGACAAGGAGTCTAAATTTTTTTTATACTCAACCATGACACCAATATGCAACCAAGAAAGAATGCACCACCATTTGTACTCTTTTTTCTATCTACACATCTAGCCCAATCTACATCTGTATAGTCACTTAGTGTAAATTCGGTATCTATAGGATACCATAACCCATACTATGAAGTTCCATTCAAATATTTGAATATTCTTTTAACAACATATATTTCTTTAGGATCTTCTTTAAATCTAGCCACAAGATAGACAACATGCATAATATCTAGTCTAGTAGTATTCAAATACAATAGTTTGTGCCAATCATAGATGAATCATCATCTTTACCCATTTTGTAGCCAGTCACCATAGGAGTACATACTGGTTTGGAACCATGATCCATCCCAAACTTCTTGAACATCTCTTTCACATACTTAGACTTGAAATAAAAATTTCTTTCTTTGTTTAATTAATCTATAGCCCAAGAAATAAATTCCTCTCCAAACATAGACATTTCAAATTCTTTTTGCATCTCTTTCGAAAAATTCTTACACATTCTCATTTCCTCCAAAAATAAATCCATCAACATATACCACTACAATCAAGATTTTGTCTTTTTTAATCTTATAATAAAAATTACTATCTATCATACCTTTGTTGAAACCTTGTTGAATCAAATACCTATCTAACCCTACATACCAAGCTCTAGGAGCTTTCTTCAATTTTCACACCATATCCGGTTGTTCCATGTAGATGTCTTCTTCTATCTCACCATTCAAGAATGCATACTTGACATCCACCTGATACACCTTGAAGTCTTTATGAGAATAAAATTCCAAGAACATCCTTATAGCTTCCATTCTTGTTACTGGAGAAATTTTTTCCTAAAAGTATATGCCTTCTATTTGTGAGTAATCTTTACACACAACCATGCTTTGTTTCTAACCATTTCTCTATTCTCATTCAACTTATTTCTGAATACCCAAGTGTTCGATACAATAATGTTTTAATCTATCGGTCTTGGGATGAATTCCTAAGTTTGATTCTTCTCAATCTTGATAAGTTCTTCTTTCGTATCTTCATTCCAATTTTCATCTTTACATTCTTCACTTACAGTATTTGGTTCAATCTCAAAAAATAAACACAAATTTACTTCAACAACAACTTTGCTTCTTACCAATATTACTTTAGTCTTATCTCCAATAATCTGGCTTTCAAAATGATTCTTCTGTACATATCTAGGTGTCTTAGGGGACACCACCAGAGCCTCTTCTTCTCTTTCATTTTGTTCATTTTTCTTCTCTTGCTCATCCTTTTCATATTCTTCCACAATCTCTTTAGTTCTTACACAATCAGGTTTATTAGATACATATCCACCAATGTCAATTGGATTCTTCATTATTTCATCAGCCTTGACATTTTCATTTTCTACAATATTTCTCATTCTTTTATTTAAACATCTGTATGCTTTTCTTTTAGTAGAATATCCACGAAAAAATCCTTCATTACTTCTTGCATCAAACTTTCCCAAAATTTCTTCATCTCTTCTAATATAACATTTGGTTCCAAAGACATTGAAATACTTAACAGTAGGAATTCTTCCATGCCATAGATCATAGTGGGTCTTTGTATTGTTTTCTCTCACTTGAAGTCGATTGAATACATAAATATCACTATGAATAGCTTCTCTCCAATAAACTTCCAATAAACTAGCCTTAGTAATCATTGATCTAGCCGCCTCTTGAACTATTATGTTTTTTCTTTCAACATCTCCATTATGTTGAGGATTTCTCAGATTAGATAATTGTCTCTTTATTCCACCTACTTCACAAAACATATTAAACTCATGGGAGGTGAATTCTCCACCTCTATCAGACCTTAAGCATTTTATCCTCAAATTCACTTCATTTTCAACCATAGCTTTGAATGTCTTAAAAATATCTAATGCATCTGATTTCTCTCTAAGAAATGTAACCAATGTATATCTAGAATAATTATCAATCAAAAGCATAAAGTACCTTTCACCTTGTAGAATTCTCACTCTTCTATGAACAAAAGGATCGTTATGAGTTAAATCCAACACTCTAGTAGTAGATTGTTCCTTTGATCTATAATGACTTCTTGCTTGCTTTCCAAACTAAGAATTCCTATAGATAGCATTAATAGGCTTTGCAGTCCTTGGTAAATCTCTCATGACCTAAATTGCACTAATCCTTTCCAATTTTCATGTGACATTCTTTTATGCCATGGGTATGTGCAAGATCATGATGGGCCAAAAAGTGGCAATATAATGGGTATGTGTAGGGTATTTGGCTGACGACTTTTTTTTACCCAAAATTGATGAAATGAAAAGGATTTTCAAAGGAGATTCTCATCTTTCCACCAATATAAATTATGCTATACTTTTAATTTAATAAATAATTATTATTTATTTTTTATTTGAATTACGACTAAAGTCTTGATTGATAGGTTGATTGAAAAACATCTATATCTTTCAAATAGTATTTTTTTTTTGAATCTGAAACATGCATCACATTCTATGCTTCACATACTATAGGATTAAAAAAATAAAAATTGAATTTCATGAATTTTTTACCAAGTTAAGGTGGTTAGACATAAAAGTTTTTATATTTTTTAAAAGTTGTAATAAAAAATTCATAATTAATTATTTACTTGGAAAAAATTACAAAAAAATATGCATCACATCGGAACATGAGTCCTCTACTTATATCTAAAATCTTATAAAAAAATATTATCATTTTATTGTGGTTAGGGTGGTCAGACAAACACTAGGTACTTCTTATTTTTTCCCTGAAATTTAAGTACTACTACATTGAAATTTCAAATTTTCTCCAAATAGTTTTTTTTTAAAAATAAACCTAGTAGTTTAGAAAATGCATTCAATTTTCTACATATTCTATTCTTACATATTTTTGAAATAATATAGATAACTTATTAAAAAAATTATGTCAGGTTTCCTAACTCTAATTTTTCTAAATTTTATCACCACTTAAGGGCCTAGTTTTTCCATGATGATCCTGCACATACCCCCATAACCAACTATCATTAATCTAAATCATAAAGTATCTTCTGTCAACACCCTTAAGTTGATAGATATTTCCTTCATATTTCTTTCCTGCAATAATCATTGTTTCAGATCCTTTTTGGATTTCACATCTATCATCCTTAAACACAAGATCATATCCTTTACTACACATCTATCCAACACTCAAAAGATTATTCCTTAAGCCTTTAACATAGTAGACATCATTAGTATTATGCTTGCCATCAAAACTTACTAAACCTATCCCACAAATTTTAGCACCAATATCATCTCAAAATATAACAAGGCCTCCATCATATTTTTCAAGTTTAAAAACTTACTTTTATCATCAGTCATGTGATGTAAATAACCACTATCAACAAACAAATAGTTCTTTTCTTGTTTAGCATATAGGGAAGAGATAAGAGTACCTTCATTTTTCTCCTACTCTGCATGGCTCTCCACCTATTTTTTAGAATTAGCAGAAGTAGGTTCATCCTTTATATATAAAAACAAGCATTCATTGTCATCAAGATCTTCATAATCATAATCCCCATTATATATAATAGAATTCTCATTCACAAAATATGATCTATTGATCTTCTTCCATTCTTTTCTTTCTCATATTTTTGTTTATTCCTCTTAACTCTTTCTGAACACTTTGCATCATAATGACCTATTTCTCCACAAATAAATCAAATAATGTTAGCTTACCTTCATACTTGTCAAAGCCTTTCCTCATCCTTCTCAAAAATTCAACTTATATCTTATCAAAATTTTCTTCATCTTGATCTTCAACTTCTGTAGGCTTAAAATCATTCTCTAATTTGCATCCATTCCTTGGATTAAGGTTCCTCATCCTATAAGGTGTCAGAAATCCCAACAACAAATCTTTAGTGTAGGTCTTATAATCTATGCTTTGTTCAATAGCAAACACCTTCTTGATGTAAGCATCATGGAGATTTCTAAGAATATTCTTTACAATCATTGTTTCATCTATAGTAGCATGAGGTCCTCGCATTCTGGTCACTATCTCATCCTATCTCTATACATAAGATTTAACATTCTCATCTTCAGACATATGTAGAAGCTCAAATTGTGTCTCTAAATTTTGTATTTTTTTCTCCTTGACTCTTTCATCACCTTCATGTTCCATTTCCAAGGCATCCAAAACTTCCTTAGCGATCTTTATATTCTAAACCTTAATCAACTCAGAATGTACTATCTACTATTCTCCAAAATGTAATTTTCCTTATTGTTTGCTTCATGTTCTTTGATCTCATCAGCGCTACTTAGACCATTTGCAAGAGGAGTGTAAGGATTCTTGTAAGCTTTCTCCACATCATATCCACAATACTATGAATATCCTTCCATCAATATTTTCTAGATAGCATATTTAGTTCCATTAAACCTCGAATAATCATAAGAAAATTAGCTAGCCATCCCAAAGCTTCCTCAAGTGGTTAAGCTCTTCACCAAGGAACTTGTAACTAAGGTAAAAATCCAAGTTTAGCATGAAATAAAATATATAAAATAAACCCTAGATAAACAATGAAGCACAAAGGAGGAAAATGGCATAAAAGAAAGGAATAACTTCACCAAGAAGCCTTCATAGCCTCCATGATTAACCTTCATTTCCCTTCTCCATTTCCTATAAAATTATATTTTCCCTCAGATTTTTGTGAGCAACTATGACCTATGACAAAGACCTAAGAAAATATTGAAGTATTTGACTCAATATAGCAAGTATGAAAAGTGTGCAAGCCTAAAGTCTGAAGCATGAAGTCATGATGTCAAGAGACATGAAGTCATGATGTCAAGAGATACCAAGCATGAAGTGACAAAATGAGGTTCACATTTACTTTGTATAGAGAAGCCAATTTTGGATGAATGGCCAAGATTGAAAGTTTCACACAACCCTAAGATCAAAGGCTAAAATTGTATGTGACAACTAGCAATTAGGGTTAGGGCATAATTAGCGTAAAATTTGAAATGAAGGGATGAGATTTGATTTTAGGAATGTAAAATCAAAGGTCAAGAATGCATGTGACAAGAAGATGTTGGGCACAAAAAAAGAGATTGCTTGGAAATCAAATAACAATTTAAAACTATTTGATTTAAGAGGCTAAGTCGACCTTTACAATTAAAAATTAATTTAATTCAAGAGTGATGGGCAATAAATAATTATTTTGAATTATTTACTTGGTGGGAAAATAGAAAGTGGGAGATTTTAAATAAATGAATTTATTTAAAATTAGAAGAAAAATCAAGATGGACAGTAATTAAATAAATCATAGAAATTCATTTAATTATAAGAAGACATAATGAATTAATGACGTATTTAAATAAATAAAGTTTATTTATTTAAATAATGAGGACGAAATAGTTAATAAACTAATAATTAAATAAATTTAGGAATTTATTTAATTATTGAAAGACATAAAAAATTAGTGACGTACTTAATTAAAATAAATGTAATTTATTTATTTAAATAGTCAAGAGGAATAAAAGATATGAATTAATTAAATAATTTGGAATTATTTAATTAATAGTTGAATTTGGAGCAGAGGACAAAATTTAAATATTTAAATTATGTTAAGGGATGATGTGGATAAAAATAAAGTTTGTAGGCCTAGGTCAATTTTATGTGTCTACATTTTTCCCCTCTTTGTCAAAATGCAATTTATTGCATTGTGACAAAGAAAATTTAGTTCAAGATATACACCAATGAAGGTATATACTATCTATGCCCCCTCAGGAAAATTTGCAAATTTTGGCCAAGTGCCAGAAAAATTTGGAAAGTATCTGATAAGTCAATTTGATGACCAAAATGACAATGGTTCAATCGGTTTCAAATTTTAGGAAGTTTAAAGCAGTCAAAAGGGCATTCAAACATGTCAAAGAGTGCATCTAGTCATAACCCATACAGGAAACCCTAATTTTTACCCTATAAATAGGCTTGAGAACGTTAAAAAGGTACTTCATTTTCACCATTTCCCTTAGGAGATTCAAAGCTCAAAGTGAGGAAATTACATAAAGATGATGATTCTAGAGGCCAATCATCACGGATACTGAGTATGGGCATACCAATGGCCAAAGGGCTTAGGAGAATGGGTATGTACCCTATACCCACTTTGTAATTTTATCATTTCACTGAACTTTTAGGGCCTCAAAGTTAGGTTTTCAGATGTTTCATTCTATATTTTGACGCATCTACATGAGTAAAGCACACAGACACGTTCGAGTTGCACGCATTTGATGTGTTGTGGCACAAATGCAAGGGGTAGTCGAGATTCAAGGTCAAACAACACAATTGTGTATTGGTGCAATGCAAGTGCCAAATTTCAACACATGTGCTAGGTCCTGCAATGCAATCACTATATTGTGATGCAAAAGTGGGCTTATTCGATGTATATGCTCAAAAGCAATGGAATCGATGGGGGGAACAATGAAATTTCCATAAAGTGGCATATCTATGAGACCAAATGATGCAATCACCATAGTGTGGCATAACTGAGGGATGAAATAATGCATGTGATTTGCTCAATGCAAATGAATGGAAGAATGATGCAGCTACCTATGGCTTGGGGTCACTTGGTTTAGGCTCATTTTACTTGTGCACTTTTGATTAAGTAGCTGATAAGGATGAGATTTAGTGATGCGTTGATTTTTTTTTGTGTGTGTAGAGATGATTACCATTGATATATACATGAGAGTTTTCACCAGGGAAATATGCATTCAAGGATTAGTTAAGGTTAGGTGAGTAGAGGTGATTGATGTAGCTGGGATTGTTTCATGCGCCCTATATTTCCATTATCTAGGAAAACATGGGTCTCTTGATAACACTGGTAGAGAGATGGCACTCCAAGACATGTTCATTTTAGTTGTTGATAGGAGAGGCCACAATGACACTTGAGGATGTCTACAAGATCTTACATATTTTGATCAAAGGAGAGAGGGTGGTATATGATCCTCAACGAGGGCTACAAGTCATCACAAATTACTATGGGCATGAGGATGTATCGCAACTCATCATCCATGTGTATGAGATTGGCTAGAGTTCTTGGTTGAGCATTATGGTCGATGGGAGTGTATGTTATGCACCCTAATAGTTGAGGTACTAGTACCAAATTGTCCAGGTAATGGTTTTTCGATTGGATGGGGGGATGTGTTGATCATGATGATGCATGAAAATATAGTGTTTTTTTGGGGGTCATTCTTACTAGGGATGCTATACCATCAACTTCATGATGTTTTGTATAGGGAGTCTACAAGTATCAGCTGTGGGAACATGCTCCTAATGATATGTGAATGGGACAACATTGCAGTATTTTAGTTGTTTGTATAGATGTTGTTAAGCGAGGGGATGCCCTATGTGTAGTTATATGTAGGGTCGGTGACACTGACATGAGTGGGGGATATAGGATACTGGCACCATGGCATTGATACATTGGTTGAGTTTGTATGAAGACAATACAGGGACTACAAACAATGGTTGATAGAATAGGAGCATTTATCATTTTTTCAATAGTTCAGGTACCTTATTGAGTGAATAGTTCAGTCACAACTCATCATAAAGATGTACCTACCCCAGTGGGTTCTGAGATAGTTTGGTAAGTAGTAGGATGTACTAATAGGCACTACAGAGTATGCACGGTCATCGCATGAGATAGTGTGGGGACCGCCTATAGCAGTGATAGTAGATGAGCAATAGATTGATAGCTTGGTGATGGAGTCATTATAATCCTCATCATTTAATTTATCAATCCAAGGTGATGTTCATGGCTGTCTACAAGAGAGAAAGTAGAAAACTTGGTTGACAGTCTATTCGGGTATGTGCAAGATCAACATAATTATTAAAACTATTTGAAATCAAATAACAATTTAAAACTATTTGATTTAAGAGGCTAAGTTGACCTTTACAGTTAAAAATTAATTTAATTCAAGAGTGATGGGCAATAAATAATTATTTTGAATTATTTACTTGGTGGGAAAATAAAAAGTGGGAGATTTTAAATAAATGAATTTATTTAAAATTAGAAGAAAAATCAAGATGGAGAGTAATTAAATAAATCATAGAAATTCATTTAATTATAAGAAGACATAATGAATTAATGACGTATTTAAATAAATAAAGTTTATTTATTTAAATAATGAAGAGGAAATAGTTAATAAACTAATAATTCAATAAATTTAGGAATTTATTTAATTATTGAAAGACATAAAAAATTAGTGACGTACTTAATTAAAATAAATGTAATTTATTTATTTAAATAGTCAAGAGGAATAAAAGATATGAATTAATTAAATACTTTGGAATTATTTAATTAATAGTTGAATTTGGACCAAAGGAAAAAATTTAAATATTTAAATTATGTTAAGGGATGATGTGGATAAAAATAAAGTTTGTAGGCCTAGGTCAATTTTATGTGTCTACATTTTTCCCCTCTTTGTCAAAATGCAATTTATTGCATTGTGACAAATAAAATTTAGTTCAAGATATACACTAGTGAAGGTATATACTATCTATGCCCCCTCAGGAAAATTTGCAAATTTTGGCCAAGTGCCAAAACAATTTGGAAAGTATCTGATAAGTCAATTTGATGACCAAAATGACAATGGTTCAATCGGTTTCGAATTTTAGGAAGTTTAAAGCAGTCAAAAGGGCATTCAAACATGTCAAAGAGTGCATCTAGTCATAACCCATACAGGAAACCCTAATTTTCACCCTATAAATAGGCTTGAGAATGTTAAAAAGGTACTTCATTTTCACCATTTCCCTTAGGAGATTCAAAGCTCAAAGTGAGAGGAAATTACATAAAGATGACGATTCTAGAGGCCAATCATCACGGATACTGAGTATGGACATACCAATGGCCATAGGGCTTAGGAGAATGGGTATGTACCCTATACCCACTTTGTAATTTTATCATTTCACTGAATTTTTAGGGCCTCAAAGTTAGGTTTTCAAATGTTTCATTTTGTATTTTGACGCATCTACATGAGTAAAGCACACAGACACGTTTGAGTTGCACTCATTTGATGTGTTGTGGCACAAATGCAAGGGGTAGTCTAGATTCAAGGTCAAACAAAACAATTGTGTATTGGTGTAATGCAAGTGCCAAATTTCAACACATCTGCTAGGTCCTGCAATGCAATCACTACATTGTGATGCAAAAGTGGGCTTATTCGATGTATATGCTCAAAAGAAATGCAATCGATGGGGGGAATAATGAAATTTCCATAAAGTGGCATATTTGTGAGACCAAGCGATGCAATCACCATAGTGTGGCGTATCTAAGGGATGAAATAATGCATGTGATTTGCACAATGCAAATGAATGGAAGAATGACGTAGCTACCTATGGCTTGGGGTCACTTGGTTTAGGCTCATTTTACTTGTGAACTTTTGATTAAGTAGCTGATAAGGATGAGATTTAGTGATGCGTTGAATTTTTTTTTGTGTGTGTAGAGATGATTACCATTGATATATACATGAGAGTTTTGACCAGGGAAATATGTGTTCAAAGATTAGTTAAGGTTAGGCGAGTAGAGGTGATTGATGTAGCTGGGATTGTTTCATGCGACCTATATTCCCATTATCTAGGAAAACATGGGTCTCTTGATAACACTGGTAGAGAGATGGCACTCCAAGACATGTTCATTTCAGTTGTTGATAGGAGAGGCCACAATGACACTTGAGGATGTCTACAAGATCTTACATATTTTGATCAAAGGAGAGAGGGTGGTATATGATCCTCAACGAGGGCTACAGGTCATCACAAATTACTATGGGCATGAGGATGTATCGCAGCTCATCATCCATGTGTATAATATTGGCTGGAGTTCTTGGTTAAGCATTATGGTCGATGGGAGTGTATGTTATGCACCCTAATAGTTGAGGTACTAGTACCAAATTGTCCAGGTCATGGTTTTTCGATTGGATGGGGGCATGTGTTGATCATGATGATGCATGAAAATATAGTGTTTTGTTGGGGGTCATTCTTACTAGGGATGCTATACCATCAACTTCATGATGTTTTGTATAGGGAGTCTACAAGTATCAGCTGTGGGAACATGCTCCTAATGATATGTGAATGGGACAACATTGCAGTATTTTAGTTGTTTGTATAGAGGTTGTTAAGCTAGGGGATGCCCTATGTGTAGTTATATGTAGGGTCGGTGACACTGACATGAGTGGGGGATATAGGATACTGGCACCATGGCATTGATACATTGGTTGAGTTTGTATGGAGACAATACAGGGACTACAAACAATGGTTGAAAGAGTAGGAGCATTTGTCATTTTTTCAATAGTTCAGGTACCTTATTGAGTGAATAGTTCAGTCACAACTCATCATAAAGATGTACCTACCACAGTGGGTTCTGAGATAGTTTAGTAAGTAGTAGGATGTACTAATAGGCACTACAGAGTATGCACGGTCATCGCATGAGATAGTGTGGGGACCGCCTATAGCAGTGATAGTAGATGAGCAATAGATTGATAGCTTGGTGATGGGGTCATTATAATCCTCATCATTTAATTTATCAATCCAAGGTGATGTTCATGGCTGTCTACAAGAGAGAAAGTAGAAAACTTGGTTGACAGTCTATTCGGGTATGTGCAAGATCATGATAGGCCAAAAAGTGGTGATATGATGGGTATGTGTAGGGTATGTGGCTGACAAAATTTTTTTACACAATTGATGAAAAAAAAAGGTTTTTGAAAGGATATTCTCAAATTTCCACCAATATAAATTATGTTTTACTTTGAATTTAATAAATAATTATTATTCATTTTCTATTTGAATTATGACTAAAGTCCTGATTGTTAGGCTAATTGAAAAACATCTATAGATTTCAAATGGTATCACATTTTTTGAATACAAAACATGTGTCACATTCTATGCTTCACATACTATAGGATTAAAAAAAATGAATTTCATGAAGATTTGACCAAGTTAAGGTGGTCAAACATACGAGTTTTTATATTTTTTAAAATTTGTAATAAAAAATTCATAATTAATTATTTACTTGGAAAAAAATTCCAAAAAAAATGCATCACATCGAGACATGAGTCCTCTACTTATATCTAAAATATTATAAACAAATATTATCATTTTATTGTGGTTATGGTGGTTAGATAGACACCTACTTCTTATTTTTTCCCTAAACTTTATGTACTACTACATTAAAATTTCCAAATTTGACGAAATAGATTTTATTTTTTTAAAATAAGCCTAGTTGTTTAGAAACTACATTCAATTTGCTACAAATTCTATTCTTACATATTTTTTAAATAATATAGATAACTTATTTAAATTTTTATGTCAAGTTGCCTAACTCTGAATTTTCTAATTTTTTTGCCACTTAAAGGCCTATTTTTTCCTTGATGATCCTGCACATACCCATTCTACTTGTAGAAATAAATACTATTTTCATGAAAGGAAATTTGCATGAAAGGGAAATAATCTAAGGAAATCTTGCAAGAATTTAAAAGGCCAAACTACTTCACACTTGCTGGCAATGAAAAAATTTCTTGAATTCAAATTTACTCTAGAAAGTTGGAAATACATTGCTACAAATGAAGTTAAAATTGTCCTATTTCCTCAGGCTAAAAAAATCCTTTCTAATCCTCTTCCTTTTGATAAAATGATTACATTGTATTTATAAAATTCATATTCTACATCTATCCAACCAATCCACTAAGAATGTCGATCCAAGATCCTATTTTTGAGGGGTTGTTTACAAAACTCTAAAAAACTAAAGTTGTTGTCCTCCATCACACCACTTTTGTCTTAGTCATTTTATGTCACACACTAATCCTTTCCTGATACATATCACACAAAATTATAAAAAGGGATTTTATCCATTCAAATTTACTTTCTATATCATTTTGAATTTTTGAATTTTTTTGAGAGACGAGGGAGATATCACTATTTTACTGAGACTACATTTTTGACAATTTCTAGGTGCCTAATTTTTAGGAAGTTTTCAAGTGTTGAATGTGAATGAAGGAATTATTCTTCACTTTAGTTGACCAAATAATTGATACTTAGCATGAATAACATGCTATAATCATGCAACAAAATTTTAGTGATGTGGTAACTTGAGTTATCTTTGGTTGGAAGAAGGAAGCATGCATTTTAATAACTGTGAGAGATCTTAAAACTTAACATGAAACAAATACTCGTCCCATTAATTTAGGAATAACTGATGCTCCATAATTTTGCATGAAATTTATTATTGTGCTAGGATTCTTCACTATCTTCTCATTATTTCTTCAAATCCTTCTAAATCTTTCAGGAGTTAACTAGTTCAAGTGTGTAGAGCTCTCTATTGAAAATGTCTATGAAGCTTCTTCGTACAATGAGTTATTTAATAACTCATTTATCTGCATTATATCATCTTGAACACTTCATGGAGACATATTAGAGGAAATTTTGATCATATTTAATTACTAAAAATAAATCAAACATTTACTTTATATTGTACTTTAAACAAGCTAACAAACTTTCAATCATTACTCAAATCCACTTTAACACTAATACATTAGGAAGAAATAGATAATTTTATTTGATAAAATAGGAGAAAATTTATGGTCTCATCATTTCCCCCACACCTAAAATGTTTTAGGGCCCTCTGAAACTCATAATGAGCCTTCAAATTCAATATGTTCATTTTTTTAGTAGTTGCTCCTAAACCGTAGATTTTTTTCACCATAAGACTCTAACTCTTATAGGGTTTTTCACCTAAAAGGATAGAGGTAGTCCAAAAATGCTAACTAGGTTCACTGAAATTATGCAATGTATGATATTTTATTGGATAAATGGAATGAACTAAATGCAATTAATTGATTTATATGACTGATTATGTATGCAAAACTTAAGATTTATACAATGTTTGAAAACATAGTGTTGTTTGCAAAAAAGTTAAAAGAATTAACAAAAATGTAAACTAAACCAAACAGAAGACTATTTTCTAGAATGCATGCACCTGGGAAACTGAAGAAGACTAGAGAATAATCTAGAAATATGATGAAGTTTGATTTTGACCTGACTAGGACTCATTCTCCACCCTAGGCAAATCAGTCCCAGGTCTGGGTTTTTCCACACATAAGTTGTTTTCTATCAACCGGGAACTAGGATCTATATCTAACTCAAAACTACATCTCAGGAGTGACTCATTCGAAAAGCATGGTGAATCATTCCACTTTCAAAATTTTACAACTTCAAATCTCTTTTTTGCACCTTGACACCTGCATAGCAATTTTTGGTGGAAACCCAACTTAGGATCCTAAAACATTCTTGCAAATTAGCTTAAAATTGTTTTTCTAATGGGGGGTTTGCCTTGGTCAAACCCCTAGTTGGGAAATTAAACCTTGAATGGAGAAAATTTTGAATAAAACCCTAGCCTTAGATGTGTTAAAGACTAGGAA
This sequence comes from Sequoia sempervirens, assembly GCA_007258455.2. Lineage (NCBI taxonomy): Eukaryota > Viridiplantae > Streptophyta > Pinopsida > Cupressales > Cupressaceae > Sequoia > Sequoia sempervirens. The sequence goes on from VDFB02000015.1 coordinate 490,608,897, forward strand.
AGTCTAAAATATGACAAAAGCCCTATTCTATTGTGCTAGAATAAGAAATGAAAAGGTGATTTACGTGATGCAAGATCTCAACCCTAGATACCTTACAACACATCAAAAATTCAAATTAAATAAAATGAAAGTGATAAGTAAACAAAATGCAGACCTTAATCTAAAGATAGAGTGAAAATGGAAGATCAAATCACAATGAAACCAAGTCTTTAGGTGTGATTTGATGGCTAGTTGCATCTCCTCAACCTAATTTCTCCATGATTCACCATAGGAAACCATCATCAACCCTTTGCAATGTTTAATTTTTACCTAGAAAGAATGAGCTTCAAGACCTGCAAGAACCCTAGTTTGCTACCCTAAAACTTCAACTTTTGCTAATGAGACTTGTTGTAGAAGACTTAACTTTTGAAATTGATTTTTTGAAATTATTTAAAGATGTGTAAATTGACTTAAAATGAGTATTTATAAGAAGCAACACCTAATTTTCCCATTATTTAGATCTAAGAGGCTGACATTCACCAAAAATTTAAGTTAAATGAATCAAATTCCCACTCAAAATTGAATTTACCCTCAAAAGGGACTCATTCACCACCCTTGGTGAATGGGTCCCACCAGAGGGGACTCATTTTCGCAAGGTGGTGAATGGGTCCCACTACTAATTTTTGAAGGTGGGTTTTTGGGTTATGAGAGAATTAGGTGTTGTTTGTTAGGTTTTAGGTGATTTCTTAGGTGAAAGGGGCCTCTAGATAAAAAAGATGGGTCTTAGGGGCCTATAAATGTTGTTTTGAAAGATAAATAGTGTAAGGGTACTCAAAAGTGGGTCAAATTACATGTTAAATTGTCTCTTTTCTCAAAAGGGTCCAACTTTCTATGGTGCAACTTCAGGTAGCTCCTGACACCTCCTAAGAGTTCCTGACAGCTCCTGAACAGCTCCTAAACAACTCTTGAACAACTCCAAAATAGCTCTAGGCAGGTTCAAATTGCTGCTTAAATATTTAGAATTGATTTTAGATGTTTTTTTCAGCTCCAAATAGCTCCTAAATAATCCATAATCCTTAAGATATGCTTTTAGGTAATTTTTCTTCTTCTTCTTTTGAGTGTATTGAGTAAAATGAAAGAACTTTAAGTTGAATAAGAGTAAAATAATAAATTAAACACCTAATTTTATCTTAGTTTTCCATGTAACCATCATGCATGAGTTGTAGTTCACTTTCTCCATGCTATATGTAAATAATTTCTTCAACTTTTGAGAGTTGAAATTTGATCTTTTACATTGAATACCAACTCAAATTGCTTCATCGTTATTTTTGCTGCACTAACCAGTCATCAATAATTCCAAAATATCTTCTACAAGTTTTTAGAGCAACAACTTGTATAGAAAAGTACATGCTTATAGCCTTAGAGAAGATGAAATAGAATTTGCAAAGCACTTATTTGCAAAATTCAAACCTACCCTAACCTAGTCTACTTAATGATGTAGAGAGGTTACACATAACCATTAACTAGTTTTGAAAAATATCTTGCCTTTCTCAAAGTATGTTTCCATGCATTCAATTTTTTTAGACAAGAGAATGGAAAGAAGATTATTTTTTTGAAACTCAATGCTTCACCTTCCTTTGAAGTGGAAATATTCTCCATGATTTATTATTCTACCAAATACATGAGTTGATTGGAGAGATATTGCAATCCTTCCTTTTGATTTGTTGCATGCATGACTAGAAACATCTCCTTGTTTTTCAAATCTCTAATTGGGAAGCCCGCCTTTGAATTCAAAAATATGATTGGGCAACCATTCTTGGACTTTGAAGGTCTCCTAATAAGTCTCTTTTTTGCAAGATTTTTGTAATAAAGATAAGATGTCTTCATTGTATTTTGCACCTCTTGCAAGCAATAATCCATCAATTCATTCCTTAAAGAAATATCCTTTGTTAGGATTTGGAGTGATGGTCCTCCAACTAAGGATATTTTGAAATAGATAAGGGGTTTTCTCTTTATATTTGGTATTTTGGGGGGTTTTGAGAGACAAATCTTTCATGGGAAACTTCTAAATCTAAAAGGCTACCAAACTAATTTACTTCTTTCCCTAATGACACCTATCCCCAATAATGGCACCAAAAATTATGGGGTCATTTTAATCCTCATCATTTAATTTATCAATCCAAGGCGATGTCCATGGTTGTCTACAAGAGAGAAGTAGAAAACTTGCTTGACAATCTATTCTACTTGCATAAATAAATCCTATTTGAAAGAAATGAAATTTGCATGAAAGAAAACTAATCTAAGGAACACTTGCAATAATTTAAAAGGTCAAACTACTTCACACTTTTTGGAATGGAAAATATTTCTTGAATTCAAATTTACTCCAGGAAGTTGGAAATACATTGTTAGAAATGAAGCTAAAACTATCCTATTTCCTTAGGCTAAAACAAGTCTTTCTAATCCCCTCCATTTTGATCAAATGAATACATTGTATTTATAGAATTCATATTCTATATCTATCCAACCAATACACTAAGAATGTGGATCCAAGATCCTATTTTTGAGGGGTTGTTTACAAAACTCTAAAAAACTAAAGTTGTCCTCCATCATGCCACTTTTATCTCAGTCATTCTCTGTCACATACTACTCTTTACTTGTTGCAAATCATGCCAAATGCTCAAAATTGTTTTTAGCCATTCAAAACTAATTTATAGATTATTTTGATTTTTTAATTTCATTGAGAAACGGGGGAGATATCACTATTTTACTGAGACTACATTTTTGACAATTTCTAGGCACTTGATTTTTAGGAAGTCTTCAAGTGTTGAAAGTGAATGAAAGAATTATTCTTCACTTCAGTCAACCAAATATTTGATCCCTGGCATGAATAACATGCTATAATCATGCAACAACATTTGAGTGATGTGGTGACTTGAGTTATCTTTGGTTGGAAGAAGGAAGCATGCATTTTAATAATTGTGAGAGATCTTAAAACTCAATATGAAACAAATACTCATCCCATTAATTTAGGAATGTTTGATGCTCCATGTTTTTTCATTAATTCAAGAGTGTGTTGGGAGTCTTCTTTATCTTCTTATTATTTCTTCAAAGCCTTCTAAATCTTTCAAGAGTTAACTGGTTAAGTGTCTAGAGCTCTCTATTGCAAGTGTCTATGAAGCTTCTTCTTACCATGAGTTATTTAATAACTCATTTATCTACATTATATTATCCTGAACACTTCATGGAGACATAATAGAGGAAATTTGGATCACATTTTATTACTAAAAATAAATCAAACATTTACTTTATTTTCTACTTTAAACAAGCTAAAGAACTTTCAATCATTACTCAAATCCACATTAACACTAATATATTAGGACGAAATAGATGATGTTCTTTGATAAAATATGAGAAAATTTATGGTCTCATCATTTCCCTCACATCTAAAATGTTGCAGGGCCTTCTGAAACTCATAATGAGCCTTCAAATTGAATAAATTCATTTTTTTATTATTTACTCCAGGTAGCTCCTAATGGCTCCTCACAGCTATTGATAGTTCTTGAAAGCTCCTAAACAACTCCTGAACAACTCCACAATAGCTCTAGATAGGTTCAAATTGATCCTTAAATATTTAGAATTGATTTTATGTGTTTTTTCTTCAGCTCCAAACAACTCCTAAACAGTCCATAATTCTCAAGATATGTTTTTAGGTACTTTTTCTTCTTCTTTTGAGTGGATTAAGTAAAATGATAGAACTAAGAAATAAATAAAACATTTACTTTATATTCTACTTTAAAAAAGCTAAAGAACTTTCAATAATTACTCAAATCCACTTTAACACTAATACATTGGGAAGAAATAGATTATTTTCTTTGATAAAATATGAAATAATTTATGGTCTCATCACTTGGTAGCACAGTAGTGGGAATGGAGCAGGGGACCAACAGATGCAAGGACCACCCTAGATTTTGATGCATGGTGACAGACTCATAGGCCACTTCCTTTGATAGATCTAGATCAACCAACACTGGTGAATTGGTGGGTAGTGTTACCCTGGGTGCACAGAGCAAGGAGAGGATGCAAAGATGGTGGAAGAAGGAGAGGGAGGGATGGAGGTAGAGGTGATGATGATGGTGATAGATGAGATGGGGGAGATGGATGGGGTGGTGGGAGAGGCTAGGGGTAGGCGAGGAGAGTGCGGAAATGAGTCAGATGAGTACCGCTATCACCTATCCAAGATGTAGGTGAGGGAGAGGAGGAGGGAAGGAGATCAAGGTAGAGGGAGAGAAGCTTGAGGGACCTCACCTGAAGGGGGAAGGGATAGAGGTAGGTCAACTAGAGATGGAGATGGAGGTGGAGGTGGCCATGGAGGAGGATTTGGTCATGGGAGAGGAGGAGCTAGATGTTGGTGGAAAGGAGGATATAGGAGGAGAGGAAGAGATCAATGATGTAGAGAGGTAGATCATAGAGTACATGGTGGAGGGTGAGGAGGTTCTAGCTAGGAGACCACCATTTCCTTGTAATGCAACAGTTGATCAATGATTGAAAAATATGTAGTTAATTAGATGTGTCCCTCTCCTAGATCAGGACACTAGAGTCGGCACTGGAGGTTATGAGGGTGGAGAGGGATCAGGTGGGGGTGACACAATAGGAGGTGCAACAATGGTGTTCAAAGTTTTTAGAGTTATCTGTTGGGTGTGTGGGAGAGGTGGAGAGAGAACTTGTGAGGGTGAGTGCTAGTCGAGTGCACTACATGATACTATATGAGAGATACATGATAGCAGAGCAGTGAGAGACGAGTTTGACTCAGTCTCAGAGTGAGATAGGTAGTGGCTCGAGGAGCAACAACAAGAGTCACAACAATAGGAGCATTATTAGTGTGAGCCCATCCACCTCATTTGGAGAGTCATCAATACACAAGTCATCACATAGCCACAGACACTCCTTAGGGAATTGGTCTAGTCATAGCCATACATCATCATCAAGGTGCAAGTCACATCACAATTGACCATCTACCACAGTACCTAAGTCATCACAGAGGAAACCTGCCATATCTGAGTAGAAATCATCAACTCCCGAGAGAGAGCATCAATCAGCTCGTCCCTCACCCCAAGGGGATGAGGATGGTACCAACTAGGGCATATTTCATGTTATTTTCATTAGGTTGAGACACTTTATATATTGACCATTGAGCCTGCAAGCTCTATTTTTGGGATTCCTCGAGACTCTATCCTATGACATTATTTTGAGATTATTATAGATATATTGTAGTTTTGGTGCGGCCTCTATGTTATGTGTTGTGTTAAGATGTATTATGATGTTATTATGTGCATGTGATGTGATCTATGTTATGATTCCTATGATTATGCATTATATTTTATGTGATGTATGCATTTATGATGGCCATTTATGATTAGATTCCTTAGTACTAAGGATGATGTTACTTTATGATGATGATGATGATGTTTTTGACAGTAATGGATACCATGCTTATGATTATGGATGCATTGATGTATGATCGTGTATGTATGGATTATGTGATATATGATTATTTATGTTATGATCTAGAATTTGTATGCATCAATGATATGGATCATGTATGAAAATTTTTTAATGCATGTATATGTTATGTTAATGAAAATGAATTGATGCAAATGATGTATTTATGCTAGTGATGTAAATGCAATCATGTGAATGGATTTATGTAAATGTGTAGTGTACTAATGTAATTTATATATATAAGCATTTATGCAATTATATTTTTGTATGTCACAAGATATCATTAGAGGATGTAAGAAGATATATTACTAGACAAAAGGAGATGGAGGTTAGTGCAAAGAAAGAATCCTTCAATATACTGCCAAAGTACTAATAGGTGTTGCTTTAATCATCATTGGGAAAATTATTGTAATCTCAAACAAACACCATGATATGACATAAATCAATGGTGTGCATGGTCCCACCATCACATAGAACAAGAAGTCACAAACAAGGATGATTATGACTCATACGAGGAACTCATTTACCCTAGTCCTTTTGTCACAACCAACCACAAACAAGAAAGAAAATTTATGAAACATTGTTGCTCCTCTAAATCTTATGTAGGACATCCTCGAGGAACTAGTGGCATGATAATTTGAAAAGATAAGACAATCATCATGATACATCATTTCTCCTCTAAATCCTGGTATCAAGACATCCTTGAGGAACTAGTAACATAATGAAAAATCAAATGAAAAGTGTGACAAGATTAAAGATAGTGTTTTCCAAATTGTTTTCCAAGTATGTTCAAATGTCAAGTGTATTGATGTCGATATGCGAAGTTTGAAAAATACTAGGTTCATGTTAAATAGGCTAATGTGTGATGGATGTTAAGTAATGCCAAATTTAGGAAGGACACATCCTAAAGGATGTTGATGTTGAGAGGATTGATCCTCAAATGTTAAGAAAATCCCTCAAAATGTCAGATGACAGTGTCGATGCTTAGGAAAGACATATCCTAAAGTGTAAATAAATGACATGGGTTGTTCTTCAAAAAGACATATCTGAAGACTACCCAAGAGTTGACAGGTTGAATTATTATGATAGTTTAACCTAGGTTGACTAGATGAGAGAATTGACTGCATTCCAATGTTGACATGCCAATTTGGTTGAAAAGGATAATTGACTCAACAAACCCCAAGGGATTGAACCTAGGGGGCCTCGGGGTTAGATCAATGATGGCCTTTCCTACATCATACACTAAGAGGCCACATAGTTTGACATGGATGGGACTGACATGACTAATTGAGAATGTTTTGATTTATTTAAAGATATCAGATGTATGTGATAGTGAATGTGAAAAACGCTAAAGGACTAACCTAGTGTAGCCTTGGGCGCTCATCAATTGATGGCCTTACCTATGTCATACACTCAGTGACCTTGTAGTTTTACATGACCGTTGACTTTGTTTTATTGACTAAGGATTAACTCATGATTTTATTTTGACAAACCTAAAGAGAACTGACCTAATGTCTCGAGGGCTCATTTAAGATGAGCCTTTCCTATGTAGATAATATGTAGAGACAATGTAGTTTGACAATGACAAAGACTGACACAACTAACAAGACTGAATTGGATTCAATTTTTGGGATTGTTAGTGTAATTAATATTTAATTACACTTGCATAACTTTACTTAGGTTATTTTCATCCTTATCTTGTTGAGCTATCTTGTTGCTTAAGATAATATTAGGTTTATGCATACATTGCTTTTATAAAGCAAATCATCTCATGTAATTATGAATTTTTGAATAATATTTTGCACATCTTTTTACAATAGCTTTGTTTTTTCTAATTTTATCTTATGTGGAAGGTTTTTTAGTTTGCATGTCTGATCTTGGTTTCTAACATGGTATCAGAGCCTTGATTTGAAACCCCTTCTCATATTTTTTGAGAAAATCATTGCAAAGTTCATTTGGGATTCCTCGAGGGTATCATGCCTTGAGTTCATCTATGCAACATTTTGGACTAGATTGGGCTTCACCATTGGATTTAGAGCACTAGAAAAAGTTAGGATTGAATTTTATTTTATTCATTTTGGTCATCGTTTTCCAGATCTGTGAGGGTTTCAGGCTCGGTGATTTTTTGTAAGCTCTGGAGGTAGATTATTTTTCAGAGCATTTTGGGCACAAATGGAGGTCACCATCGCATTCGCAGTGGCAAAAAACCCTAAGATCACCCTTTATTTCATTGATTTTGGTGAAGTTGGTCCAAAAGGAAAAATCTTTTTGCCTGGGGGGCCGTATAGCCTCCCCAACATGTAGTTCAAGGTGAAAAGAATAAAAAAATTTTAAAAAGTTAATTTTTTTTGAAAAATCTTGTGCCTCTAGTGTAAATTGGAAGCACCACCCATCAGCCACTGAGCGGCCACCGGAGGGCCACTCAACCTGGAAGCACCACCCCATAGCACTGCCCACCACCGCTAGGAGCTAGTGCTAGCCCCCGCAGGCTCCCTCTAGCCAGGTCGCGCTCCTATGGGGGACTGGGTGCTATGGGCCTAGCCCCCAACTACCCATTCTGTAGAACCAATGGTTCTATGGAGAACAATGGGCTCTTCCCCAGCCCTGAAACTGCCATCTCTTGGTCATGCACAGGACTAGGGGCCAAATTTATTTTAGTCCCCTAGGGGCCTTGTAGGCCAGATTGGCCTTCCTGGAGCAGTTTTCAAAAAAACATGCATAACTTTTTCCCACAGTGTCAAAATCAGGGAAATGAGATATCGCCAGAAAGCTAGTTTTGAGCACTATCCTATAGTGTAGTATATTTTTTAGTATTTTTCTATTTCTCTACATTTATTGTTGTTTGAAATCAAATGTTCATTTATTGATTCCGAGCTCATAACTTTTTTCCATGATCTTCAATTTTTTCCTTCTTTTCGACATTGGAAAGGTATTCAGGAGCTCTACATTGTTGTCCATGCAGTTTTCTCTGTATCTATCCCAGGTTGATCATTATTCCATATTTGTACCGATGGGTGTTTTGGAGATTACTTGGATGTTTTGGCTATTGGAAGGGTGAAACTTGAATCTTTGCACTTCATTTCAATACCACATCATTTTATTTATTATTTATGTGTGTTTGCATTCTCTCCTTTTACAATCATTGGGTTATTGTAATAAATGAACTGAGATAAAGTTCCATCAGGGGGGTTTCTTGCGTAATAATCTAATTAGAGTGTGCATGCACTTTGATCTCCATTTTGTTTTGATGGAAACTCGCATGGGTTATATCTGGTTTCCTAGTTTCCTTTGGCCACATCTTGTCTTAGCTTGACACATATCAAATTCACATTAGTTCACACTTTAGATTGGGAGTTTATGGTTCTTGATCCACACTAGTTTAGATCCATCTCATTTGAGGGCCATGTTTTTATGGTTAATGTTCTAGAGTCTTTATGGTACTTTTTCCCATAGAAAAGTTTTAATCTTAATTTGGCATCAACATCAACATACATAGTTTCTAGATTCTATCATCATTTCATCTACTATTGCTTCACAGATTCTAGGGTTGTTCCAGTTTGTGAGTTTTCTAGTGTTCTATGGCATTGGGTCTTCTGTCGCATTATTATGATTCCACTTTGGTTTCTTGTAGATAGAAGTATCTTTCCTTTCTTGTCAGATTGTGGTTCCATTGTTACTCCACAGTGTTGTTTCAGTGCTTCTTTGTAGTAATCATCTCATTGTAGGGGGGTTTTGTTCCACTGGGTTTTCCTTCTCTACCTCGTTATTGCAATTGTACATGGGTACCTAATTAGGCCTTTTTGGTCGAGAGCCATTCATGCTTTCTTGCACTCATCTTAGTTTTAGCTACATGCTTTTTTAGTCGCCCTAAGTTAAACTTATGGGGGCATGTTAGTGTAATTAATATTTAATTACACTTGCATAACTTTACTTAGGTAATATTTTAATTCCTAGGTTAATTATTCTCATCCTTATCTTGTTGAGCTATCTTGTTGCTCAAGATAAGATTAGGGTTATTCATACATTGCTTTTATAAAGAAAATCATCTCATGTAATTATGAATTTTTGAATAATATTTTGCACATCTTTTTGCAATAGCTTTTCTTTTTCTGATTTTCTCTTTTGTGGAAGGTTTTTTGGTTTGCATGTCTGATCTTGGTTTCTAACAAGTACTTTCAAAGATATCTAAATTTTTTTGTGTTTTCAAAGTTTTTTATTTTTTTGGATTTTTTAAGGACATTTTATGACTTTTATGGATTTTTTTAGGACATTTTCTAATTTTTTATGGATTTTTTCAGCACATTTTATGATTTTTATGGATTTTTTGGGACATTTTATAATTGATGGTACCATGTACGAGACCCATTGTAGTCAAGTGATAAGGGTGTTTCCCCTAGTTAGGTCTAGGACTAGCTGAGTTGAATGAGATGGAAAAGGATGTGCTCAGGATGAAAGGTGAAGGATATGGGAGACATGACATCAACAATTTTCAGCCTTGGAAAGAAATAGTAGGACTTTATGATAAATTTTGTGAAGGTGTTAGAAGATTAGACATTTATTATGGATAAAGGTAGATGGAGTGATAGTAGATGGTGAAGCAAGGACTTCCTATGCATGGTGCCTGTTTACCAAGTTTTCACCATGGTACTTATCCAAAGTGCCACTGAAGTGGTTTTCACTTTTGAATAGATCATTTTTCTTTACTATTTGTGATATTTTCTAACTTTTTGGTGTCACCAAGACACCTGTTTATAAGGTTTTCATCAAGGTGACAATTTTTTTGTATTTTTTCATTTTTTTGTTGTATTTTTGCAATCTTTAGCCAAGCTCTTTGATGTTGTGTAGAACTTACATGTAGATGCATACTATTGATAGGGTTCTATTAATTGTTTTCCATCTAGAGTAGCTAATTGGTAAGTGACATAATCAAGTGCGATAATGATGATATAAGGACCCAACAAATTAGGCTTGAACTTGACGGGCTTCTCACAGTCAGCTTAGTTCTTTGGATTTTGCATCAAGACCAAGTCACCAATGTCCAACTTTCAGAACATAAATATTTTTGTTGTAATTTTGGAAAAGGTGATTATGATATGCTTATAAGTGAGTCAAGGCATTTTGTTTGCATTCTTCTAACAATTCTAGCTCATGCAATCAAGACTTTTGGTATTCCTTGTCACAGATCAATCCATTCATGGATACCTTTAAGGATGGGATTTTGACCTAAATGGGTAGGATAGATTCAGATCCAAAGACCAAAATGAATGGGGTGGAACTAGTAGGCATGTTTATGCTTGTGCGATAAGCTCATAGGAAGGGACTAAGTTGTAGATGCCAGTCACGACTAGCATCATTGATAGTCTTCTTGATTATTTTGATTATTGTCTTGTTGGATGCCTCAGCTTGATCATTACCTTGTGGGTAATAGGGTGTGGAGAAATGATGTTGAATATGGAAGCATTCACAAAGCTCATGGACATCCTAATTTTTGAAAGGACAACTATTGTTTGTGATGATGGATTGGGGAACAACATATTAGCAAATGATATAGTTAAGGATGAACTTTGAAATTTTCTTACCAGTTATGTAGGTGAGGGGAATGGATTCTATCCATTTGGTGAAATATTCGGTGGTACTGATAATGAACTTGTGGCCATTGGATGAAGTCAGATGGATTTTACCTATGAGGTCGAGTCCCCATTGTGTGAAGGGCCAAGGAGAAGTGTTTGGTCAAATTTATTATGTGGGCGTATGAATGAGATCACTGTGCACTTAACATTGAGGACATGTTCTCATGAATTGAAGGGAATATTTTTCCATGGTTGGCCAGTAGTACTGAAGACTCATAACTTTCTTGGCTAAGGTTGGACCACTGAAATGAGATTTGCATATACCCTCATGCACCTTACATAAGGTTGTTTGTGCTTCATCTATGTTGATACATCAAAGAGGGGTATTGTCAAAGCTACATCTATTTAGGGTGTTAGTGATGATTGTATAATGGGCGGCTTTGCAAATAAAGGACTTGTGTTGGCTACCAAAAAGGTTTGGTGAGAGAGTCTGGGAATGGAGGTAATCATATATGTCCTAGTACCAAGGGGAATTAGGACCAATGAGCTCACAAACCATTTCAGACTCAAGAATATCATAAGGAGGAACCAACAACTATTCCACTAAGAACTCAAATTGTGGAAGATTACTAGGAATATCTAAAAGAGATCCAATCATGGCCATAATATCTACTACTTTGTTTTGTTCTCTGGGAACCTGCTCAAAAGCAATCATATGGAAATATGACAGGAAACTATCCACCATGCATTTATAAGGTATCAAATTCTTGTCCTTGGTGTCATACTCATCGTTGAATTGGTTGATAACTAACTAAGAATATCCAAAGACTAGAAGTTTTTTGATTTTCCATTTGATGTCCATTCGAAGTCTTGTTATGACTGCTTCATAGTTAGAAACATTATTAGTGCATGGGAAGGCAATCTAAAATGACTTAGGAATAAAATCCCCTTGTGGTGTGATGAATAATATTCCTACTCTTGAGCCATGACCTATAAGGGATCCATCAAAATAGAGTTTCCAAGGTAGCTTAGGGCCTACATGAAAGATGGTTTCGTCTGTGAAGTTGGGTACCAAAGGGTGATCACCTTGTATGTGTGCATCGAAGAGTTGATATGCTATGACCTATCATTTTATCTCTTTGCATTCAATACCATGTATTGTATGTCATTCACTTAGTATCATGACCCATTTTTCCAATCATCCTGTTAATTTTTCCCAACTGAGGAGATACTTCAATAGATCTATCTTAGCCAATAACTGTCTTTTATGATTCAACATATAATGTATCAATTTATGGGTGACAAAGACAACTGCAAGGTAGGCACGCTCAATGGGAGTGTAGTTGAGTTTATGCCCAACCAAGGTGCGATTGATGTAATATATGGATCTTTCTTTCTCATCATGGTCATTCTATGCAACTAATACCCCCAGTGTGGAAGTGGTTTCCAAAATGTACAAGATTAGAGGTTTTCCATCAATGGGTGGCATTACGTCTGGTGGTGTCAAAATATAGTCCTTGATTTATTGAAAATCCAGTTGACACTTGTTGTTCCACACAAAGGGGGTGTCTGTGCATAGCAAATATTGGAAAGGTTGACATTTGTTAGCTAACTATGCAATGAAACATCAGATGGACTATAATCTCCCCTGTAATGTTCTAAGCTCACTGAATCCCTTTAGTGGAGACATGTCCAAGAATTCTTTTACTTTAGCTAGGTCAACTTTGATGCCCTAGAGAGAAACTATGTATCCCAAGAGTTTTCTTGAAGTCACACCAAAAACACACTTCTTAGGGTTGAGACGAACCTTATACTCTTCCAGCATTTTAGATATTTTTTCCAACACTTTTAGGTGATCATGATGTGTTAAGGACATTGCTAGGAGGTCATCAATGTAATCTTCCATCAGCATGAGCATGAGATCATGAAATATTGTGGTCATAGGTCATTGATATGTAGCACCTATGTTTTCCAAGCCAAAAGGCATAACATTCCAATAGTATGTACCCTAAGGACAAGTGAATGTTATTTTTTGTTGATCTTCTATGGCGATGCAAATATAATTGTATCCCAAGATACCATCCATGAGGGACATCTCATATCCTACTGTGAGATCCACAATGATGTCTATATTTGCAAGTGGAAAATCATCTTTTGGACATGCCTTATTCAAATTTGAAAAGTATGTGCAAATACACATTTGACCATTCGGTTTGGTGACAGGTATTAGGTTTGATATTTGATTGGCATAATTTATTGATCTTATGAACCCCACATCTAGTAAATTTTTTAGCTCAATTTTGACTAGCAAGGAAATTTTTGGATACCTCTTTCATAGCTTTTATTTGACTGGTTTTGTGTCTGGAAGCAAGGGAAGATGATGCAAAACTAGTGTTGGATCTAATCTTGGCATATCGGCATAGGACCATGTGAAGCTGATTTTATGTTATGAGAAGAACTATTAAAAATCAAGCTTTTCCTCTTCCATAAATGAGGCTACAAAGAGAACCATTTTGGGATCTTCAAGTGTGGCTATGTTGACTTATATGGTATCTTCAATGAGCATGGTTGATTTCTCTTGGCTAACAGGAAGAAATTCCAATCCTCCATCATTGGGCACCTTGGTGAGGTTTTCATCCTCAGATATGTCCTTTCCTTTTATTTTTTTATTGTCATAATGTGTCTTGCAATTTTCACCTAAGGACGTGTCTTTTCTTGTTTTATTTTTATTACTTTTGCAACTAGAGGATTGAAGAGTTTCCCTGAAGTATGCTACAAAATCAAGATCTATAGTGAATCTAGCTTTATGCTCCCCACTTAGTATTCCTTCATGGAGTCTGACAGATTCGGTGATAGCCTCATCATTCTCAAAATTTTCCATGATAGGTGAGTCCTATTAGTCCCAATCAATGAGCTATGAATGCATAAGCAAGATGCCATCATCAATGTTGGTGAAAAGTGGAGATGATGCTAAAAGCGTGCAAACTGAGGCTAAAAGGGTAAAGATGAAATTGCCTTCAAAGTCTCAGGAGGATTCCATCAAATCATCATCTTCATTAGACTTAGGAAAATTGGACTCATGGTCAAAATAGGAGACAAATGAGTGGGAATCATGGTCAATATAGGGTACAAACAAGTTGGAATCATGGTCAATAGGGTCTAGTGGTGGTTTAGGATTGTCATCATCATGAGGCTAAAATATTTTTACCTAGTCTTCTCTATTCATTGGGATTTTATGAGGTCTTTAGAAGTCTAAATGTTAAAAATTTGTCTGAATTTTTCATCGAAAGAAGGATCACCTGGTACTCGAAACATTTCGTCAAGATCACAGTCACTTGGGGATATTTTAGAACCATATTCCTACTCATGAGAGTTAGTATCAGTATGGGAGTCCTCAATTTTCTTGACACTTTTAGAATAATTTATGCCCTCACCTAAAAGTACATGGGTATGTGGACCGTCAATTTTGATTGGCTCAAACCCTAACCCTAGATTCTTTGTTCTTCTAAATTTCATTATGGGTTCTCTTCTTCCAGTCTTGTTTATACCAAGGCCACTAGCTCCCTCATAGCACTTTGCCTTCATCATCTGCTAGCCTTTTCCATAATATTTTATTGGTAACAAAGGTAGGTCTTCCATGTCTTTGTAAATCTAGGCTGATATATCTTTAATATCCTCTTTATTCAGTTCTCCCCATTTTTTGAAAGCCCTTGTGGGAGGAACTTTAAATACCTCTTTGGGCTCTAATCTAAAACAAGGCCTACCATAATATTTTGGAGACTTGGGTATCTTGGTGATATAATAGGCAGTGTTTAATTTGTACTCACCAGAACCTTTTCCCTAGATTTTGATGTTCGGGCCAACACTTTGGATGGTGGAAGTCAAAAGAGGTCAAAGGAGTGGACATGGATGACTTGGTGAGTGTAGATGGATTGATGTATTTGGAAGAGGTGGAAAAAAATCTTTGTAATTAATAGGAACTTGGTGTTCATAAATTCCTCTCAAGTTGGTGCAATACTGAAAGGGATCAAGATCACCAGGTATAGTAATCTTGGTGCCATCGAAAGGAAACTTCAAACATTGGTGATAGGTGGATGGTATGGCCTTCAATGTGTGAATCCAAGGTTGACCAAGTAGGATGTTGTAAGGTAACTCAAGATCCAGGACCTGACATGTGGTATCTATAATTACTGGCCCCACCTGAATAGGGAGTGTGATAATGCCCTTAAGAGAGTGTTCCTCATCATCATATGCTTTTATGACTATGCTTTTGGTGGCATCTACACATGCATTAGAGAAGCCTAATGCCTTGACCAATTTTAAGGAGCATATGTTCAATCCTACTCCACCATCTACTAGGACTCATCTAACCTTGTGTTTGTGGATGAATACTTTAATATATAATGTATCATTATGAGATGGTTTAGGCAAGGAGTAATCTTGATCTGAATAAGTGACATTATGGGAAGTAGTAATATATTCAAACATATCTTCAAAGTGGTTGACATCAATGTTAATAGGAATAGAAGACTCCTTTAAGGCCTTATTAGGGATAGCTTTATGTGTGGGAGATATGCACAATAGTTCAAGTATGGAAATTTGTGTGGGAGTTTTACCGAGTTGGTCAACAAGATTGAATTTCCCTTTGGGTTGTGGTAGTTTATTAGAAGTACCAAGTATTGTGATCTTGCCTTGACGAGTGGTGACATTACACTCTAGATTCTTTTTAATAGTGATGGTATTAACATGTTCATCAACAGCTTGAAGGTGATTAATCATAGGTCCACTTGAATAGTCAAAATTAGTGTGAGCGTAATTGTCTCTGTTGTTAGTCTTTTGACATGACAAAGAGGGATTACCTAAATTATGATCTTGCAATTGATTTTTTTGAATGGTATGATCTGAGTTAGAAGGAAATTGTTGACCTTCTATTTCAATGGCATGACTTTCAATATGATCTTGTATAAGATTTCTCAACTATCTGAAGGATGAGGTTTTATGTCCTTTTATTTGATGATAATCACAAAAGGAATTATCATCCCACCATGATGGTTTGAACTGTACCCTAGGTCATATGGTTTAGGGTCTTGCAATGTTATGACGTCGAAGTCGATGAGTTTCTTGAGGAAAACTTCAACTAGTTCTCCCAAGGGGGTGTACGTGCATTTTTTGGGAAATTATCGAGTTTTTCCTTGTTGTCCTTGGTCTTATTTTTTTGAATGACACTTGTTGTAAGTGTTGGGGTGGTAAAAGGAGTTTTTTTCATTTGAGATTCCCTAAGTGTGATTGCAGGACCCATTGTATTTATTGCTTTAGCATAGACAACATCATAATTGGTAATATGTTTGTTCTTGACCTAATATTTGTTCTTAAAATTAGTTGGGTTTTTGTTTATGTTCTTCCTAGAATATTTAAGTTCACCTTTTGCAATGAGAGCCTTTTCAAGTTGAACCCCCTTTTCTACAAGTTCTATGAAGGTAGTGCAACAATGGACTTGTACATTGTATTTCAATGGTGTACTATCAAAAAATGGACCCTTCCCATTTTCATGGTCTTCTAAGTTTTCTTTCATAGTGTTGGAGCTCTGTTGCTTTAATTTTATGATGTATCTTGGCTTGAACATGCTTATTTTGGTGCTAAAACTCAAAGAACAATGTCTTGTGAAGGTGTTGTGAAGTGTTGTAAGATATTTCTACATTCTTCTAGACTCTATTTAATGCATTTCACCTAAAAATCACCTTTTCATACATCAACAAGTCCTATACTGAAGTTTTCTAAAGTCTTGTAACTAGATTTCACACTTTTCTAGGCATTTTTCCTTATTTACACCCTTCTCACGCTTTATTTTGTCTCTTTATGCCCTCATACACTTATATTAAGTGTATTTTTGGGTCCTATCGCAACAAACAACATTATTTCTGACACTTGGTTCTAGGTCCCAGGTGGGACTCATTCGCCAAGGGTGGTGAATGAGTCCCCCTTGGCCCCAAATTTAAAATAATTCAAAATTTCATTTGGGATTTTACTCAAATTCTCTTCATGTTAGCCTGTGATGAGGTATGAATGGATACTAAGGCACAAAATTTGTATAAATAGGCATTTTTCACCTCATTTTACTTCTCCTACTATCTCCTAACTCATTCAAGCATTCAATCACTCATTCACTCAAGCAATCAGGCATTTTGCATCTTCAATTCAAGTACTTTCAAGCACTTTGGAGCAGCCATTGACATCACTTCAAATTTGCATATTCAAGGATATGGTAAGTTTGTAATACTTGCATGCTATACATTTATCATTTCCTTTGCATGTCATTCATTTCTATTGGGTTTAATTACTAAAGTGGGGTTTGACCAAGGCAAACCCCTATACTTTAACCGCCAAACATTTTTCCCCTTTGCATGTGTCTTTGCAACCTTTTTTTCCAGATTTGATAGGTGTAAAGGTGGTGAAAAGTGGAATTCATGTCAACTAGGCTCTTCAAATCAATTCATCATCTATTCAAGAAATTTGAGTGACTTTTCAGCTAGTTCTTTGTAGAATTGACCTCAACGACCATACATTCAGTCATTACCAGATCTGAAGTAGCAGTGTGGACCCTTGACTTTTCAAAAATATTGGGGAGGACTTATTTGCCACCCTTTATGAATGAGTCCCACTTGAAATACAAAAATCTACATTTTGTTAGAAATCAACTCCTGACTGTCATAAATCAGTTCCTAACACTTTTTCAACTATAGGAGGACTTATTCACCACCCTTGGTGAATGAGTCCCACAGTGAAAAATTAGAAAATTTCTTTACTATTCCAGACATTTCAGAAAGCTCACACATCATCTAGGTGCACTCGGATTTGACCCTATAATTTTTTATTTGCATATTTCTATTTATTTCTTCATATTTCATAGTTTTTTCATATCACACTGTGTTTTCAAACAAGGCATAAATCTTAGTTTTGCATTCATTTTAGATCATCTTAATCAATCAATTCCAGTTATTTTAGTTCATTTACAAGATACCACATAACACATGTCCTTAATTTGAATGAACATAAGCATTTTAGTGAACCTAAATCTCTCTCTTTCTAGGTGAAAAATCTTAGGAAAAGAGCAAGTGTTTTGGGTTCCTAAAATCTATGTTTCAAATGGTCAAACAAGATTTTGGACAAACATGTTTACTTTCTCCTTTTCAGGTATCTCAACAGGACATTGAATTTCTAGGCCTTGCCATCTTCGGAATAATGGAATGAATGTTTCACCAGTTTCTTCTTGTGTGGTTTTACATAATATGGAAATAGTAATGTTAGTGTCAATGTTGTAGGTATAATTTTCTACAAATTTATTGGTGAGTCCATCCCATGATTTTATCCCTTTGAGAAAAAGCGCAAACCAATCAAGTACAGGACATGAGACTTCTAGGAAAGAGTCACATTAAATAAGTGTATTTGTATGCGACGTAGACACAAATGGTTGTGAATTCTCTTGTATGCTCAATGGGATTGGTATTTCCTTTGTATTTGGAGAAATTCAGTACCACATATCCTAGAGGGAATGGTGGAATGTGTAAGCTTGTGTTAAATGGATAAGGACATAAATCAAATGATGTTTTGATCTTCTTGTTTGATAATTTCATGTCCTATATTTGTTTTTGCAAGGTTGTAAGTTGAGCCATTAGTACGTCTACTATAGGATTGTTGGTGGTGTCACACATGCTAATAATTTGTATCCCATGGGTTCTCATTTGTTTTGATGTGGAACATATTACACATTATCAGTTGGAATTTTTTGGTATTCAACATTTCGATTATGAATTTGTGGTTGTGTATGAATATGGGATGTGTATGCGGGAATAGGTGTTCTAGGAGTGTTAAATTGTATTTGAGGAATTTGTTGCCCTTGAATATTTTGATGACCAAATGGATTCATGTGTTGTGTCACTTAGTTTCCTTTCCCAAATTGATAAATATGTCCATGTGGGATATTTGTGTTTTTCGTTTAGCGACCACTAGTGTTGGTATTGACTTGAGTTCCTTGTGATGAGGTATTGACATTGGGTTGAGGTCCTTGAATAGTAATTCATCTTTTTCTTCTCCCAAAATGGTTTGATGAGGTTTTCCCCATAGCATTGGATGAGGACCCAAATAAAATTTTTGATGAGGTTGTCCTCATAGCATTCGATGAGGACCCAAATGTAGCCCCAATAGTTTGTGATGTAATTGTCGAAATTTGTGGCATTGATTGTGATATGGTTTGTGTTATGGTTGATGTCCACAAAGCGGATGTTGTGTTGACTGTATTGGTTTTTTTTTTAGTTTTTGTGCCAATGGAGGTAGTTTAGATTGTGTTTGTGGTATTTTGAGTTGTTGCTTCAATGGGGGTGTTGCTAGCATTATGTGGTGGTGTTGAATGAGGTTGACTAGTTTATGTGCCATGGTAAGGTGATATTGCTCTCAAGGTATTAATATAAAATCCTCATGGAAATTTAGCTCCTTGGTGTAGAAGCATGGCTAAATATCCTTCTAAATCTTGTAAGAGAAAATTTTCTACAAAAGAAGCCACTTCAGGGTTTTGGGAAACAACCTCTATGTCTTCCATGAACACTTGTCCATTTTCATCTCTTCGTATGAATTGCTCAAATGGATTGTTGTGTGATGAAGATGGAATGTTCATGTCACTAAAAGGATTGATGAAATTTGTCCCCATGTCGGTATTTAAGTTCATGTCGCTAGGATAGTTGTAAGGATTGTTTTCTTGTCTAAAGGAATCCATTTATCTTCTCTTTCTTTGTAGTCTGGTCTCAACCATATAAGATTTCCTTAAATAAAAGAGGGACAATGTGAATGATAACCAAGTCTATGTATGAGAATGATATGACATTGAATCTATTTTTTTGGATTTTTGGTTATAAGGAGATAATTCTAATGCAACTATGTTTTTGGTCTTTTTGGAATAAGGAGTGCAATAATGTACGATGCAAGGTGACAATGTTGTCTAAAGAGAAGGCCCAATGCAAAGTGATAGTGAGGACTAAAAGGAATGACAAATGATGGATGACTTATGTTATGACAATGGAAATGCAAGGTACAAACAAACTCTAAGGTTTAATCAATTTTTGGAGATTTTTAGGAGAGGTTGACTAACCATCCAAAGTTTGGCCAATGTCTTAAATTTTATTGTCGAAGGGTTGTTTTGTAATACCAAGTAAAATGAAAAAGTGAAAAATTGAGCTTCCCAAACTAGACTTATGAGATGGAAATATCTCACATAAAATGAAATAGACTAAATGAGTTATTTTTGACTTGGTCCAATGGAAATCTACTCTTGGAAGAAATGGTTTCACAAAGTATGGAAAGTTTTCCTATTCTAAAGTCTGAAAAATGAAGACATTAGAGTTTTTCTATGCTGAAAATGATTGTGGATCCTAGGATGCAACTAGAATTTTACAATGGTAATCTTACACTAAAAGCTAAATGTCAACTAAAAGGTGTTAAGATGGACAATTTGAGCAAATATTTTTGGTTTTTGAATAGATACCATTGGGAAAAGATGTTTAGAAATAGATTCAAAATGTTTCATTTTGGACTAGGATAGTAACAGTCTTTTTCCTAAGTGACAAGAAAACGCGCTATTTCAGTTAGTAGTTGCATTGCAGGGTACAAATGTGTTGTTTTAGACAGCGGATGCATTGCAATAATATCAAATGTGTTGCTTGAGATAGTGAATGTAGTTCAATAAGTCAAATGCAATGTTTTGTGCATCAAATACGTTTCAGTACACTTAGATGCATGTTACAAAGTCTGAGTTGTGTTGTAGTTTGAACAGGGCTAGTTTTATTGCAATTTTGGTAGATTTGTGAAGTTTTTTTAGTTTGAAAATGATTTCCTAGATTTGTAAAAGGTGTTTTATGTGTTCATTGAATTAGCAAACACTTGGAAAAAATATTATTTTTTCTTGAATTGTAAGAAACAAGCACATTGAAGACAAACACAAATCCTATGGATGGCAAGGATTATATTCACTAGATTCCCATTTGGACTTCTCCAACCATGCTTATTCTTAGTGGATGACTTAGAAGCTTGGAAAAACTACCTCCCCTCCACAACACTCACTTCTCTAGGTCAACTAAGCTTTGAGTTCTCATGACTCTCCCATGAAAAAATCTTCATCTCTACTAAGAACAAGTATGTGGGGTGGCTTGGGAATGCTTGTTCCTACACCAGCGAATAGAATGGGAGTTTGGAAACTACACAAATGGCTTGTAGTCAGGGCACCTGTTCAAGTGGCAACACATGAGGCAAGATTAGCTCTAACAAGGAGGTTTCCCAACTTGGAGAGGTTACGATCTAGAGGTTTTTACGTACCACGAGGGTACTAAGGGAATCACTTGTCAGTGTGACACATCCACACTTGTAATTCTAATTTTTCTAGTAGCATTCACATTTATATACCAGTCGAGAGTAGCTTGGATTTAGTTCGTTGTCAGTTGGGTCATTCCCTTGGGTGAGTACTTTTTCCCATAAGGCTAGCCCTCCTAGAGTTAATAAAAATTTCTCTTACACCCAGGATTGCACAATTGGTGTAAGGGGAGAGGATACTCTTATTATTAAATCAGAATTAAACTAAAGATCTCACAATATTGTTCATTTTAATTCCCAAATCAAAATATCTGGATGGAAAAGCAACAACCCCTAAGTGTTTTTGGTTCTCCAGATCGTAGCAAGGTGCAAGAGAAGTGGATGCACACTACGAAATTATCACTACACCACAAGATTCTTAACAATATTGTTCATTTTAGCCCAACTTATTATGAGACAAGCAAATTTCTTTTTAGGACAATGCTATGAGAGTGCAAGTAAATTTTTAACCTTGATAAGTGTAAATGCAAGTTTTTTTCATTTTAATCCCATGAGTGTGAATGCAAGTTCATTTTAAACCATGAATTGTGATATGCAAGTTGTAACTATGGATGTTTGTTTTTTTGTTGCTATAGAATTAAAAAATGATATATAAAAATCAACAAAAAAACAAGGGTTAGTATCTCCTTCTAGCTTGCCACATGATGCCAAAAAAATATCAATAACCAAAAATCCCTAACCCACTAAGGCTAAAAGGAGAAAATTAGAAAATGTTGCAAAAAACGAAGAGTAAACCTACAACAAGAAAATGTGTCATTCTATTTATCAAATATTGCTCAACCACAGATGCATTGTTCGGGATGTCAGATGGGCTACAACACATCAAATGCATCTCTACAAAGGTCAAATGCATCTTGGATTTGTGGATGTGTCGTTCCTAAACATAGATGTGTTGTGATGCATCAAATGCAGCTCACAAAATTTTGTTTGTGGATTTCCTTACCTGTACCTCGGTACAAAAAATATGAAAAGGGATGTATGGAAACTAAAAAATATTTTTGGTATCAAGTTCACCAATGTAGCTAAGGTAAAAATCTATGTTTGATGAGGTAAAATTCATAAAATAAACCTTAGCTAAACAATGAAGCACAAAGGAGGAAAAAAGCATAAAAGAAAGGAATAAGTTTAGCAAGTAGTCTTCATGCCCTCCATGACTAACCTTCATTTCCCTTCTCCATTTTCTATAAAATAATATTTTCCCTCAAATTTTTGTGAGCAACTATGACCTGTGAAAAAGACCTAAGCAAATATTGAAGGATTTGACTTAAGATAGTAAGTGTACTCAGAAATTGCAAGTATGAAAAGTGTGTAAGCGTAAAGTCTAAAGCATGAAGTCATGAAGTCAAGAGATACCAAGCATGAAATGAAAAAATGAGATTCACATTTCATTTTTATAGAGAAGCCAATTTGGATGAATGGCCAAGATTGAAAGTTTGACACAACCCTAAGATCAAAGGCTACAATTGCATGTGACAACTAACAATTAGGGTTGGGATAGAATTAGGGTAAAATTTGGAATAAAGGGATGAGATTTGAGTTTAGCAAAAATAAAATCAAAGGTCAAGAATGCATGTAAAAAGAAGATGTTGGGTGCACGGAAAAAGAGATTGCTTGGAAATCAAATAACAATTTAAAATTATTTGATTTAAGAGGCTGAGTTGACCTTTTCAATTAATAATTAATTTAATTCAAGAGTGGTGGGGTCATGTGATAGTAAATGATTATTTGAAATTATTTACTTGGTGGGAAAATAGAAAGTGGGAGAATTTAAATAAATAACTTTATTTAAAATTAGAAGAAAAGTCAAGGTGGACAATAATTAAATAAATCATAGAAATTCATTTAATTATAAGACATGTAAGGAATTAATGACGTATTTATATAAATAATTAAAGTTTATTTATTTAAATAATCAAGAGGAAATAGTTAGGAAACTAATAATTAAATAAATTCAGGAATTTAATTAATTATAGACATAAGAAATTAGCAATGTACTTAAATAAAATAAATGTAATTTATTTATTTAAATAGTCAAGAGAAATAAAATATATGAATTAATTAAATAATCGATAATTATTTAATTAATAGTTGAATTTGGACTAGAGGACACAATTTAAATATTTAAATTATGTTGAGAAGAAATGTGGAGAAAAATAATGTTTGCAGGCCTAGGTCAATTTTATCTATCTATAGAACCAAGCTCTAATACCAATTTTTGAACAAGACAACTGAGAGGGGGTTGAATGAATTTTCATAGATATTTAAACCTCAATTCATTCACCAAAACTAATCCTTAACACAACTTAAATGATTAAACATTAAATACAAGTGCAAAAATTGAAAACCATTACACAAACACAATAACACTAGATTTACATGGAAAACCTAATAAGAGAAAAACCATGGTTATGATTAACTCACACTATATAGAATATAAAAAATGATTACAAAAGGCTCACTGCCTAAGAAACAAGGCTCACTACTGAAACAAAGACTCACTATCCAACAAGGCTAACAACCTAGAGGTCCCACTACCACAGAGATACAAATAAGATAGAAGAGATATGTTACAGAGAGAAGAAAATCTCAATGCAACCAAGAAAGCCACCATAATTTTCTCAACCACTCATAGATATGCATGAATGATAGAGTACACCTTCTACTCACTACATCTGAAAACTTAGCATTTAGGCTTCGCACTGATCTACCACACTCGCATCACACACAATAACTAATTTGCATCTATCTACTCTATTTCCTTGCACTTATTTCTCTTTTCCCCTTTTCTCTTCTTATTTCACCACTAACTCATTCTACATTTATACCATCTTCAACTTTGAAACATATCCAAAGTTGGCCATCCAAAATTAAATTCAAATTAGATCAGCACCAAAACATCCTCAGGTGGAATTAGAATGAGAGTGACCCATGCACACACTTGATAAGGACCCAAATAGATCCAACACACTTCATGAACTCTAATGATAGTGTTTAACACAAGGTCGGCCAAACTAGTGACAAACACAAAACAATTAAGCATTGGAGAATGTTAGTATTCGACAGAAAATGATGTAATGTATAGGGATTGTGGATGCAAAATAGGACCAATTAATTGATAAATGAGGATAAATAAAGCAAGGCAAGCCCAAACAAGTGTGAAAATTCAAGGTTATATGCATTTTAGTGTACTAGAATATAATGAGGGAAATATTATGCAACGTGTAAATAGGGAATTCTAACCACAAGGGGTTGGTAACAGAATGAATCCAAAGGCATAAGATATAACTAAGATGACTTGGAACTAGCCATAATAGGTCAATGAAGCATTAGACCCAATAACAAGGGTTTTGAAAGATATGAAAATATGTTAAGTTTAAGAACCCAAACATAGCATAAATCACTAAACCCTATTCATATCAAACCAATAAACCACTCAAGTAAAAGCATTTTAGACCAGTGGAACAAGAGAATTTGAAGGTTCCACTAGTGGCTCTAATTGGGGATGCATGCCTCTCGTAGGAATTGTGATATTTTAGATCTCATGGTTGAATCTAACCAAGCAAAATGACACCAAAAACTAGGGACCTTCCCATACAAGGAAAAAAGACTAGACCCAAGCAAACCAACATATATACAAAAATTACAGGATTGTACAATGTACATGGAAAATAACATATTTCAAGAGAAATATGGCTTCAAGAACTGTCCATGTACTGGCAGATAAAAAATCTCACCTGTTAAACTTTGGAGAAAGTATGAATCCTCCCCATGTGTATTGGATATTAGATAAGGGCCCAACCATAGTGCTTCAAAATTCCCATGCTTTCCCTTATCTTGAGCTCTTACATTCCACATCCATACCATACTTCCCACTTCAAATTTTTTGGAAGAAGCCTTTTTGTCACACAAGTGCTTGACTTGCACTTTCATCTTTCCATTCTTGTCTCGAGCTTCTCTTATACTTTCATCTAAATGTATAAAATTGTCAATCCTATGTTGTATTTCATCACAAATGATCTCATCATATTCTTGTACAAACTTGTACATATTTATTAACTTATTCTAAGGAAGCCTAGCATCCAAACCATAAACTAGAACAAGTGGTGAATGCTTGGTGGCTTTCTTGATGGTAACTCTATCAGCCCAAAGTGCAAGCTTCAACTTTGAATCCCAAGCCTTCTTATTCTTTTCAATCATTTTTTTGATGATTTTCATTAAAATTTTGTTGCTATATTCAACCTAACCATTCCCTTGAGGATGGTAAGGGGAAACATAACAAATTTGTATGCCGTGTTTGTCAAAAAAATCCTTGAACTCATCAGACTTGAAACGCATGGAATTATCTTAAATAATCTTCTTTGGGACTCTAAACCTGATTAGAATATTATTCATCAGGAAATCAATAACCACTTTACTTTTTTCCTTCTTTGTGGGGATTGCTTCCAGCCACTTTTGTGAAATAGTTAGTTGCAACAAGGATCCATGAATGCTTCCCACAAGATTTTTTTGATATTTCACCAATGAATTCTATAACCCATTGTTGGAAAGGGGCTTGAACTAAAATAGGTTTGAGTGGTAAACTCCTTGAAAAATTTAGCTTTCCTACAAACCTCTGGAAACCATCACAAGTTTTAGCAAACTTGTGGGAAAACTTAAAAACTATGAGCCAATAAAATCCTACCCTCAAAATCTTGTGAGAAGTTGTTTTAGCCATGTATTGGCCACCACGCACTCCATTGTGCATTTATTGCAAAATCTCTAATGCATGCTTGCCATCAACACACTTTTGCAATACTCCCTTTGGGCTTCTCCACCAAAGTTCAATGTCAATAATGACATATTTAATGAAATGTAACTTTAAATTTCTCTTCTCATTATCATCCATATCCTCAAGACACTGTGTATTTTGTAAATACTGAACAATCCTCCTATACCAGCCACAAGTCTGAATGTCACAGATAGGTGCAACATCAACACATTCCACTTGATTTATTTGGTTTTCCTCCAAGATGGTTTTATCCATTAACTTAGCTAGACCGTATCCTCTTAGAAACTTGGTAATCTAAACATCAATGTTGAACTCATGGATCTTGTTGATCCATCCACACCTTCTACCTGTAGTATCTTGTTGAGTAAATATATCCTTCACTACAACACTTGGCACAAAATCTATGACTGTAACTCCATTAAGTAAGTCCTTAAATTATTCAAAACCTTGACCAAAGCATAGGCCTTCTTTTTAGTCATTTCATATTTACATTTTACAACCTAAAAATATTTACTAAATAATTCAGTAGGAGGCTCAAATCCCTCATCATTTTTCTACAAAAATACAACAATAGTATGGAATGAAGCAAATGAAAGGATATGCATTAGTTTAGAAAAATTTGGAGATTTTAACACTAAAGCTTCTTTAATAGCTTGTTTTATGCTCATTAATGCCTGACTAGGATCCTTACTCAAAACCACCTTCTCCCCTTTCTTCAACATCTTAGAAATAGCTCTTGTAATCTCAGTAAAGTTGGTGACAAACCTTCTCAAGAAATTGATTTGACCAAAAAATGATTGGATACCTTTAGCATTTTTTGGTTGTAGAATCTTGTCTATGGAAGCTACTCTCTCAAGATCAATCCTTATCCCATCCTTAGACACAATGTGGGCCAGTAGCTTACCTTCCTTTACTCCAAACACACATTTCTTAGGATTCAATGAAATCCCGTACTCTAGTGCTTTCTTGAACACTTTCTCCAGATGCATACAGTGATCTTCCTTTTTGTTTTATGCAGTCAAATCATCCTGATATACAACTAATAATATATCTATGAAGTTAGAAAATTCCACATCCATGGCTCTATGGAAGGTAGCCCCTGCATTTATCAATCCAAATGGAATTCTAAAATAGACATAAGTTTCCCATGGAGTTTTTAAAGTTGTTTTTCACTACTCAAATTCTTCAACCAGTACTTGATTATAACATAAGATACCATCCATCATATATAACTCACAACCAATTACCTTTTGTAGCATGGCTTCCATGTTTGGGAAAGGATAATTATCCTTGAATGATGACACATTCAAGTTTCTAAAATCAACACAAAGTCTAATGTCACCATTTTTCTCTTTTTGACTAGGACAAGATTTGAAACCCACATTGAATGCCTAATTGTCTTAATGATCCATGCATCCCTCAACTATACGAGTTCTTCCTGCATCTTAGGCTACAACATGGGATTAATTGGTCTCTACTTTTTCTTGAAGGGTTTAGCATCTGGTTTCAGAGGTATTTCATGTTGGAATAGCTCTTCTATGTATGCCTCTAGGTCATCAAAAGACAATGCAAATACATGTCTATACTTTCTTAGCAAGGAAATTAACATTTCTTTAACTTGGGGCTTCATCTTCTTACTAATATACACTTTCTTTAGAGCATTCTCTATTCCAAGGTTCACTTCCTCCAAATCCTCTTTGTGAGCGGATGTCTTCTTGGCATTTCTTCTATCAAGGCCATAAAACACCCTTTCTAATGCTACCAATCCTTTGGGAATCTTATTAGTCTTCAACTAGAATATTCTCACTCCCAAATATGATCTCCTTACCATCCAACTCTTCCACAAAGGTTGCAAAATCAATTTCCTCACCCTCATATTCATATATGCACTACAAGAACCTCAAGATGTTATCATCATCATTAAAAACTTTCCAATTCTTGATGTTTTTAGCAATAGAGGGCTTGATCTGCACTTCAACCTTTGAAATGCCATAAAAGTCTATAATATCATTTGGTAAGAAGTCAATGTTAGAAAGTAAATATGTTTCTCTTTTTTTTCCCCTATCAAACCAATCAATGAAAAATGCATCAAACTCTTTAATAGAATCCTAAAAAACATTTCAGTACCATCTTATTCTACTATTATTTGAAGCGTGCTTTCCTCTAACCTAAGAAAATACAATTTATAAGTCTCCAATGACTCTTAACTTTTTAATACCATGTTTCTCAGCTAACCTCAACCCTAGTAGCAAGTCTTCATACTCAACTACATTTTTTTGTGTTAGAAAACATTAATTGAAATGAAAACTTGAAAGTCTTGCAAGTGGGGGAAATAAGTATTACCCATGCACTAGCTCCTTCCTTTGAGGAAGCTTAATCAAAACACATGTTCTATAGATCATAATTATTAGCTTTTTGTGTAACTTCTTTTTTTAAGGGTATAGGTTGTTTATCTTCCTCTTCTTGTAACTCTTCAATTCTAAAGTTGTCCATACAATTGTCTCCCACAAATTCGATGATATTTGGAGCTCTTGGTTCCCTCACAATTTTGATTTATTTTTCCTCAATTGGAATAGTTGCAAAGGGCATGTCACATTCCATGCTACCTACCATTGAGGCACTCCATTTTCTTGACAAAAACATGTCATAATTGGGTGAGATTTCCACCAGAACTATGCTCATGAAAAATTCATTTTCTAGAAAGGCAACTAATTTGTATGGAACATCCTTGATGACTCCAATTATTGGGATCTCTTTAGTATCCATAGCATAGCACTTTCCATATGCAAAATTTATTTTTAGGCCCATTTCATTCATTATTTCTACTAGTATGATATTTGATGAAGACCCTGAATCAATCATATAGTTCTTTAAGAGTTTACCATCAACAATTAAAGTTTAATAGAATGGCTCAATGTTATCTAGGCATGATGCAATGGTGCTACTCAAATAAATTTGAGGGATTTCACCAATGTCTCCCTCTATTATCACTTCACTCACTTGAGGCTGAGTAGTCACCTTATTTTCTTCACAAGCCTGAGTAACACCATTGATAAGGGCCACTACCCTCTACTTTTTTTCATCAATTCTCATTATCTCCATCAATGGAACTAACACCTTGACTTGAGAGAGAAGATGAAACATATTAACTAGATTATAATTTGGCAGTTCATAAGGAACTACACTTTGTTCTTCAATTTGAACCTTTAGTTGCTCAAGTTTCTTATCAGTGACTTTCTTATCAAGCTTCTTATCTCGGTTAGCTCCTAACTTCCAGTGATTTTTTTAGTGGCTAATATTCACCAATTGGCTAATATTTGAAATTTGGGAAACCAAAATTGGCTAATAGTTCAAGCTACAACATAACTTGAATCACTACATTTTTATAAAATTTTATTATAGTCTTATTTAAATTGCCAAATAATTTATTTTATTAAAAAATTTAACTCAAAATTTTTCCACAACATTCAATACATGATTAGATTAGATTTTCCTAAATTTAACAAATTATAGAAGAAATTTATATTAACTCACCAATAGTATAACATAATTATTAGTTTCTTTAGGACCATATTTCTAATCTTGACTTTCCACCATTGATTTATAATATAATCTAATGGCCCTTGTTGTATTCCATGAGGTAAAATATACCCATGTTTGGTAATGCTCATGGGCCCCACAATTTTGGGTCTCATGAGAATTATAGATTGTGGGTAAATTTTAGCTTACAAAGTAAAACGAGGGTCATTAGATCAATGATCTAAAAGTAATTTTGATCCCCACGAGAATTATAGATTACAAGTACATGTTACCTTGTAGAATACAATGAGGGCCATTATATTATATTTTAAAACAATGGTGGAAAGTAAATATTATTGTCCACCCCTTCAACCCATCAATAATTTCCACCCTTGGGCCCCTAATTTTCCATGAGAATTATTTTTAGATAGAATAGATTCACCATCATAATTAACACATTATTTTTTTCAAAAAAGGGGAAGATTCACCAATAGAAATTAATATCATTTCCTCAAAAATTGAAAGTTTTGCCAATATTTTATATCTTTTTTTGAGGGGTGTTTCTTAAAGTTATCACTGTTGACTTCTAAGTCCTAACTTTAACAATTGAAACAAACACCTCATTAGGCTTCTTGCTAGAAATGGAATGGACAACTGAGGACTACAACACATGGCTCAAAAAAATCACAAATTAAGCCTATGTTGAAGTATTGCAAAATGTTGTATCCTCTCAGTTACGAAAATTGATGACAAATGTGCTGACATGGATGGGGTTTCTATTTCTCTCTTTTATTGCTTTCTTGTTCCAATTGTTGTTGATGTGGATGTGAATGTGGAGGATATTTTGGCTCGTGAAGAGGAGGTTTTGATGCTACTACAATAGATGAATGATTCCTTTTGGAAGGTGGGAAAATTTTCTTCAACAAATGGAAATAAATTTTGTCTTATATTCTTTCCCCTTCATGGAATTGAAAAATATAACCACTTGGGGAGGTTTTGAAATTAAAACTCAAATGAATGTCAAATGAAAAATGTGACTGTAAGTGTAATTTTTCCTGAAGTTTTTTCCTCCCATGTTTCTATAAATGGGAATTCAAGGCCAATTGCACGGGTCTTTCGTTGGTCTAGTTTTGAACTTGTGTAATAGCAATTTTGTAAATGAAGCACAAAGGAATATAATTTTTTTCATTCTTAGGCAAGGATTCTAGCTTGTAATAGGCATAGTAGTTTTATAGTAATAATGAAATATGAACGAGAATTGAAAATTCTTGAACAATTTCTCTTTTGTGTACTCTATTTCTCAAATTATGAATAAAATTATCAAGAATATTTTATTTGTCTTCAATCATTTTGGTTGAATGTATGGTTTTATTTCTACTTTAGTTCAAAGAACTAATTAAATGCTTTAATGAAATCATAGGTCTGTGTGATGAAATACAAGGATTAATAAGTAATTTCTATTTATGGATATATTGAGTTGTGTATTGTAAAGCATTGTAACAATATTCTATAAATGTTTAGTTTATTTACTAATGTATTATAGTTTGTTAAAAATTTGAATCTGTCACCCATGGATAAAACACTAGTCTATTAATTTGGTCATTTTTTAAGTCAATGAGTTGGCCCATTCCTGTCAAATAACACAATCTTAATGAAAATTACTTACACACCTTTAATTGTAGTAAAGTTTTATGAGGAACCATGGGCCATTCCTTGCTTTAGATAGTAATTTGTTAAAGGATTAGCTAAATATTTGAAGAATTATTTCTAATTAGTAGCTGATAGGAATGTATCTATTATTCATAATGTTCATGATGATTTGGCACAAGAGTATCATTTAAAACATTGAAAGGATGACCCTCCTAGGTCTTATAGAGCTTGAAGTGCACAGGTAAATCCTAGCAAGCTTCTACCTAATTGTTGGGAAATCCTCACCTATGTTGACTATTCAATTATAGAAAACTCATAGATAATGGTTGAGATTAAGTTTTGTTCTTAAAAATAAGCAACAAGTTGCATGGGAGGGATTCATAGCATTGTGAAAAGTGCTAAAGGAAGGAAGAAAATAATTAATCTATGGAGAATATTTGACAAAAAATATGGGATATTAATTGATAAGAGAGAAAGTTTAAGATGAGGTAGAAGGCTATTCATGTTCACACATGTGTGACATCATGGTCACACATTTATGATCAAAGAGGTAGAGATGAGTCAAATTTGATGGATGAGATAGAGGGATAAGTCGCTTCAAATCCTATATGCTCACACATGTGTAAGAAAGGAGTGGGATGAGTTGGAATGGTTACATAGGGGTGGCAATAAAGTTGATTTGTACACATGTTATATTATGTTATACCAATATTTTGATTCATATACATGGATTGGAGGATTATGATTAAAGTAAAAAAAAACTTATGCACATAAGATAAGGTGGATTATTAAATTAGACAAAAATGACTATGGGAATCCATTTCTAATCAAGGTAATTAAGTAATCTATTAATTATTTGATTAGGTGGATGAAATGGAGGCTAATTTCAATTAATCATTTAAATTAAATTAATTAATGAGGAAGAGTTAATTATACTAATAACTAATTAAATAATTGATTATTTATTTAGGAGAATTTAGTAAGAAGAAAATTAAAATAAGTATTATTTTTATGTTGTCTATACTTTTCTCCTCTTTGATACTATGACAAGACTATATAAAGTGGCATTCTTTCAAAGAAGAAATAAAACATAAATAAAATGAGGCCTTAATGTTATTTTTCCCAAGCCGTGTGAAGGAAAGGAGGTGATGGATGGATTGAAGAATCATGATCCCTCAATAAGCTCTTCTAGGGGAAATTATTAATTTTTAGGCATTTTAGACTCAAAATTTTGTGCAAGGTAGGTAGTTTTTTCAACACCTATCAATTAAACATACTAATGGAGTTCATATCTTCAAATTCACAAAAACAATTTTCTATATCAAATAATTGATGATATGTTAAATTAAATTTCCTTAGATTTTGACATGGAAACCAAATCATGTGGTAGGTTTCCCATATCTATCAGAACCAAATATATAAACTCCATCTATTTCATATGTTCCAAAATTCTTTCTCAAATTATTTCTCCATTATTTTCAAGCCTCAAATTTCAATTGATTTAGAGTGCCCAAATCACTAACTAAAAGCCAAAATTTCCCCACTTATTTCAACCTGTATTTGAAAAACCATATACATTAAGGTGATTTATAGATGTTAGGTGTCAGATTCCATAAGTCATGCATTGTAGGTCTTGTAAAGAAGAAATATTTAGAATTTTTAGCAAAGTTAAGCTAGAAATCCTAGATGAGAGTTGTGTAATATCAAATTGATAAAGATATAGAATTTTGAAGGTTTCTAAGACCTATGAAAATTTTTGGTAGTATCTTGATTGCCACAAAACATAACTAGAGTAAAAATAAATGCTTCAAATATCCTAAGGCTTTTGAGAAACAACAAGAGGGTTTTTCCTAAGAAATCTAAGACCACAAGAGCATTCATATTCCTCATTAATTTTTATTTTTATTTTTTGTCAAAGGATTCCAACAAATTAGTAAGTAGAAAATATAGGGATCTGGAAATTCCTTTGGAATGATACTCAAGCTACTTTCCATCAATGAAATTTAGACATGTCTGAAACAATCATCTTTTGGAAACTTTGGTAAATATTTTCCTTCTTGAAAGAAACACTTTTATTCTCTCTCATAAATTTGATGTGCTAAATCATACAAGAAATCATTCATCTAGATAAAGATCATTTTTTTTGTCTTAATCCTCTAGGATGGGTTCAATGATTCATCAGTCTAATAAAAAATCTATGTATATTTGTCCACTTTGGAAAGGATTCATCCCAACCACCAATCCTTTGTTGAGTTTTTCATAGACCAATTAGGACTTAAACCTATGAAATTTAATTTTCCACTAGAGTGATCTACCAACTAAGCAAGTGGGATTTATAGGACAAGCCCATCTTTGGTATGGATGTGGTTTATTTCCAAACACCTATTAACCCACCTTGAGGACAAATCCATCTTTGGTATGGAAGTGGCTTATTTCCAAACACCTTCTATTAACCCACCTTCATCAAATGTTGCAGCCCCTAGATTGGCTTGGGTGTAATACCATGTTGAGCTTCTCATGGACTAACTAGAACTCAAATATAGGACCTTCCATTTCCTACTAGAATTATCTACCATTTGAGCTACTGGTCCCTATATGACTAACCCATCTTTGGTTTGGTTATGGCTTATAACCAAAAACCCTTCTCAAAATTAATACATTATAATAACTTCAATATTGATGTTTCAATATTTTATTAAAGTAAAAATATAAATAAATGCCATAGCTAGCCACCTAAGCTAATGAATCGTAGCTTAATTTCAACCTTTTTGAAAGAGAATGTTTAACATTGTAATGCAATCTCTAGAATGTGAATTCTCATTCATCTAACTGAGTAATGCTTACCATCACGTGTTTAATTACTTTGAGGGCTATTTATTGGTCAATGCTCATGGGAAAAATTCCATGGATATCTAGAAAGGCATGGGATTGAAACAATCTCTAATTTTCATACTCAATCAAGTCTTGCATATGGATGAGTGATGGAGGTGAAACACCCAACTATAAGCACAGTATTACTTATAGAAGTGAAAATAATGATTTTAGAGTTTACATGTACAGAGTCATAAGAAACTCCTCTAATAATGAATTTCAATTTATTACACAAAAATAATCAAAAATGGAAAAATTATGCTTTCTCATGGTTTCATTTACTTTAATAGATATTTTTTTGACTAGATTATTTTCAAAGCATTAAAAGATGATTTTTTTAAATAATAAGCCAATGTATTATGTCATTGTAAAAATGATTATTTTTCTAGTAATTTTTTAACGTATATGGGTATGTGCAGGATCATCATGGAAAAAATAGGCCCTTCAGTGGCAAAAAATTTAGAAAAATCAGAGTTAGGCAACTTCACATAAAAATTTGAATAAGTTATCTATATTATTTCAAAAATATGTAACAATATAATTTCTAGTTTGAATTGAATGTATTTTCTAAACTACTAGGTTTATTTTCTTTTAAAAAAAATCTATTTGGTGAAAATTTAAAATTCCAGTGCACTAGTACTTAAATTTCAGGGGAAAAATAAGAAGTAGGTGTCTGTCTGACCACCTTAACCACAATAAAATGATAATATTTTTTTATAATATTTTTTATATAAGTAAATTACTGATGTCCAGATGTGATGCATATTTTTTTGTATTTTTTAAAAAGTAAATAATTAATTATGAATTTTTTATTACAACTTTTAAAATATATAAGAAACGTGTATGTCTAACCACCTTAACTTGGTCAAAACTTCATGAAATTCATTTTTTATTTTTTTAATCCTATATTATGCGAAGCATAGAATGTGACACATGTTTTGGATTCAAAAAATGTGAAACGGTTTGAAAGATATAGTTGTTTTTCAATTATCTTATTAATTAGGACTTTAATCGTAATTCAAATAGAAAATGAATAATAATTATTTATTAAATTCAAATTGAAGCATAATTTATATTAGTGGAAAGCTAAGAATATCCCTTAAAAACCCTTTTCGTTTCCTCAATTTTGGGTTAAAAAAAAGTCATCAGCCACATACCCATCATATTACCACGTTTTGGCCCATCATGATCATGTACATACCCATATCCATGTTTAGGAATATGAATATAATGGAAATACTAGCTAAAATAGTACTTCTTGCATGCATTGCCAATTCCTGAGTATCTAATACTTTCCTATGAATCATATGCCATGTACTTAGAGGGAATCTAAGAGATGTGTGATAGACTAGTAGTGATGATTTAGTACTCATTCACTTAGTTCATGGATTGGTATGGTATTATGATAGCCACTATATAACACAATCTATCACCCTCGTTGAAGGGTAGGCTCACTTCCAATTCCAAGGTGTGTGAGGTAAAATATTAGCCTATGATTAGAGATAAAGAGATCAAATGATGCTCTTTCTTCATGTAGCTTGCTAGAGATAGATTCCTTGTACTCATTTAGGATTTATGATATTTTTCAAATGAAAACATTAGATTATATGCTTTATATTTTTGTGAAATGAATGTGTTCATAAATGAAAATGCATTTTGTATAAAGAGAAAATAACACCTTATGATTCAATGGAAAAAATTTAAAAACTCAATACTTGTACAAATTGATTTTTATTTATCTTGCTAAGTTATATATATAGAATTGGTTATTTGTTTTATGTTAAGAGATCCATTCTATTACAAATTGTATAATTTCCTAGACACACTAGATAAGGAATACAAGAAGATGATTATTGATGATATAAAAAAAAACTTTAAGGTGCTCTATAATCAAATATCATTTTTAAGTTATCTTGTGATTTCCCATATCCAAATTCCCAAAACAATTGCTAATCTCCTAGGATTAACTCTCAATACATTTTTTTAGTTTCCTATATCAAGATTCATGGTGTGAAAATTGATAAGATAACAACTAATTTATGGAAATGTGAAGTCAATAATGAGAGGTAAAAATTGAAATATACATGGTAGCTCACTTGTATAACATGATCTATGAGTAAAACTATTATTTGGTCAAAGTTGTTAAGTGATTTTAAGGAATGAACTAGTCATAATAGTATAATATAATCTATTTAAAGATCACACAATTTAATGACTAAACAATCAATAACAATTTTATACTTCATATACATCAAAAAGTGATAAATAATTGTCATCTATTTATTAAAAAAATTAAAAATTTTAATAATTAGATTAACCAACAGAATCTGTCATATAGTTTTTATATTAAACTTAAATAAGATTACTTCTATATCATAAAAATAAAAAATCACCATGTAATAAATATACCATATAAAACAAATATATAAATGGTACAACTTTTATCCTTTACGATTACACATATTATCCTAATAAAACAAAGTATTTTAAAATTTTGTGCTCGAATGGCTATAAATTTATATACCATTATTCTGAATGATATAACTCAAAACAAATAATCTCTACTAATGTCATCCAAAAAGCGGAACATTTCACTAGACCAAAATTCGCCGTAATAAAATTGTTCGCCCCCACGAAGGAGAGAGAGATAGCGCTCTTCTGATATTTGAGTTTCTGTGGTAGATAATGTTACTGTTTGCACCTCAGTCCTTGACTTGATAAAGTTCTCTTCCTCTCTCATGACAAGTTGAACTTTTGAACATCCATACACTCTTATCTTCTCTACACTCTTCAAATTCCAATAACACTGTGGTAGCCTCTGCAATGCCTCACACTTCATTACTGTAAATGTTTTAAGTGAAGGCAATGCTCCTCCTTCTACTATTGGCAGCTGTTCCAGCTTCCTCAGCTTCACTAGTGAAAATACCTGTAGCTTGGGAAATGCTTCGCCCTTGCCAAATTCTTCTGGGAACTTCTCTACATTGGGGCACTCAACAATAACTAGGTACTTTAGACTCGTAAGTTTGTGCAAGGCTGGTAGTTCTTTCAGCATCTCACATTGGAGCAAGCTAATGTAGCTCAGATGTTGAAATTTACAAAATAAATTTTCCACCTGGAGTAAGTGAGGGCATACTAGACAGAGTTTCCTCAATTTTGACATGTTAGTCATGTCATGGGGTAGCCTTTCCATATCAGTGAGGTGCAAATATAGATACTCCATTTGCTTCATCATTCCCAGCATTCCATTTCGTATTATTTCACCATTATTTTCAAACCCCAACCTTTTGAGTTGATTTAGTGTGCCCAAATCACCAATTGAAAGCCGATCTCTTCTACACTTAATCCACCTTAAATTTGAACACTTAAATGAATACAGGTACTCCAGAGATGTAAGTTGAGAGATCCCATAAGGTAAGCACTGCAGATGTTGACAGACACTAATATCCAAATATTTAAGGGAAGTCAACTTAGAAATACCGGACGGGAGTTGTGTAATATCAGATCCACCAAGTTGTAATATTTGAAGGTTTCGGAGAGCAGTGATAGACTGGGGGAGTCTCTTGATTGGCACATTCCATAACCTGAGACAAACTAAATGCTTCAGACATCCCATGTTTTTTGGCAACGATTTGAGGGCAGTCCGTGACAAATCCAGGACCCTGAGAGCAGTCATACTGCCAATCACCTCTTTTGGAATTTCTGTCAAAGAAGTATTATTAGCAAGTAACAAGGAATGGATATAGGGAGCTCGGAATGCCTTAGGAACCCTAGTCAAATTGTTGCCTTTCAACGAAATTCTCACGTGTCCTAAACTGTCGTTTGTTGGAAACTCTAGTAAGTCTCTGCCTGCCTGGAAGAAGCATTTTTCTTCCCTCTCAGCAATTTTATGTGCTAAATTGTGCAAAACATCATGCACTCTAAAACATATTACCTTTCCGTTATAATCCTTCTGGACTGGTTCAATAAGGCATCGGTCGGCTAACAAATTCACGTATATCTCTCCAATTTGGACAGGATCCGGTCCGGCCACCAAACCTTCTCCAATCCAGTACAGTGTGGCGATTGTCGAATAGATGACACGGTCTTCTGGGTAAGCAGCGAGGTAGAGGAAGCACAACTGTAATGAAATGCCATAGCCAGCCACGTCGGCCAAAGCATCGTAGCTTAGTCTCAACGTGCCATAAAGAGACAGTGTAACACCAGTCTGCAACCTCTTCAGCGCTAATTCCCATTCATCTGACCGGCCGATGCCTGCCATGGTCTTTCCAACTACCTTGATGGCTAAGGGAAGGCCTCCGCACTCGTTGCATACACGCCTTGCTGTTACTTCGTCAACGCTCGTCGGCAAAATTCCATCGCTATGTGGAAAAGCATGGAAAGAAAACAATCTCCAGCTGTCATCCTCAGTCAAGTCTTGCATTTGGATGATTGATGAAGCTGGAACGCCCAACTGTAGGAGCACACTAGTAGTTCTGGAAGTGGCAATGATGATGTTGGAGTCGTTGTGTGGAGGCGGTACACACAGCCCCTCTAACAACGCGGTTGCACAAGTTTCCCAAACATCATCTAAAAATAGGGCAAACTTGTGTTTTCTCAAGCTTTCATTCAACCAAGTTTTGACATGGTCTTCCTCTCTACTGTCCAATCTTTCATTCACTTGAAGAGTTATTTGTTTGGCAAGTTCAATTCGGAGAGCATTGAAAGATGGATTTTGTGAAACAGTAAGCCAAATCATCAAGCCCTTGCCAAAAAGACTCTGTACCTGGTTACTGTTGAAGATTCGTTTGAGTAGTAGAGTCTTACCAGCCCCGCCCTTGCCAACTAGGCCGAAACAAGACAGTTTATTTTGCTGGTGTGAATGAATCAGCTCCACAAGTCTGTTTGATGCAGAATCTTGTCCGACAATGAGTGCCTCCTCAATATACTTCTTGTTGGGGGCACCTGAACAAGTGGAAGGAAATAGATCTCCAGATGTGGCGACAAGTGCTGAAATACGCAGATTAAGAGAATCCACTGTCCCTTTAATCTGCTCAAGCACTTGCTCATTGGTCACATGCTGCTGCAGTTGATGCAGAAAAGCAATGGAAGGCGTGGAGGCTAAATGCTTTTCCACATTTTCAACGAGTTGCCTGATCTTTTTGCTCGTTCTATAACGAGAAAGGAAATGACAGTATGAGCGTACAGTGCAGTGCCGAGCCAAATCAGATGCTTCCTCCAGAAGAGCATTCAATTCGATTAACCAGCTGTTGACACTAGAGGGCAAAGGATGATGAGGGGATGTACTCATTCTGCCAGAGTTCAAAGCCTTTCGATACTCCTGCAATTCCAAATTCAGTGTTTGAATTCTGAGAAGTAGAACATTCAGGGCATCCAACTCTTTCCTGCATCGGATGGCAACACCGATGTGATGAATAATCTGATTTCCAGCCAGCTGAATGGCGTAACCGATAAATCCAGGGATGAATCCAGGATCACCCATTTTTGGGGCAGCTTAAAAAAAAATTGAAATTCTAATGAAACTGTTGCTCTTACAGAAAGCAGGGGAAATCTAAAAAATAGAAGCTAAAGCTCTCGTCAGAGTCGCAGACTAATCTGCTGGCTCATCTAAAAAGAAAACGCTATCTTAGCATTTGATATGGCATGGCATTAATGTATACTTTTAAGAGACCTCGTTAGATTGGATTGTTATTTATTTTTTTAACTTAGGAAAGAGTAAAAAGTTCTTGCAAAATAAGTAAAAGATCAATATTTATGGTCATTTGGACATGGGATAAGATATAGATATGAACTGAAGAGCAAAGGTGATAGTTAATATAGAAAATAATAATAATAATAATAATTTGACAGATATATCATTTATCTTATTACAAATTTGTTCATTTAGTATGTAAATCAGAAATTATTGATTAATTGAAAGATAGGTATGTAGAAGTTGAAATTGATAAATAAAGAATAAAAATCATGGCTCTAGGAAAATTCACTGTCAGCAATTCATTGATGGAAAATTCATTGTCAACAATTCATTGCGGGAAAATTCACTGCCACCAATAATTCACCATCATGGAAAATTAGCCGCCAAAATTTCATGCAATTAATTTTTTGCACAGTGAATTGTCACGGCGGTGAATTTTTCCTCAATGAATTGTTGGCGGTGAATTTTCCGTATGCCAAAAATCATAATATGGATGTGGAAAAATTCTTTTTTGAAAAGAATCTTCACCATTAAATAGAGGACAATTTTGTATTCAAACATTAACAATGTTACATCAAAGCATTAAATTTTCTCCCTTCAATTTGACAAAATTTGGAGAACATAATAGTGCTTAACTTGTAAGAAAACCTTTAAATAACTATTTATAGCATGCAATTTATAGAAGGATAGGTAGATGAAACCACAAGTGGAGAATTGAAAACCAACTACCAAGAAAACATGTTATGGAAAAATTCTAATAGCCCAATGTAACAAGTAATGAATGTAATTTAAATAACACCATTCATTCAAGCATCTTTGACCACTCATAATAAATGACACATGTGGTAACCAAAAAAGTATCCCTTTTACTTTTCCCTTGCTTGTTTGAGCCCTCCTTATGAACTAGGCTTAATGGAGCCTTGATTAGTGTTGTAATGTGTCTGACACATTCACATTAGGTCTTGGGCCCTTGTAAACTGATGAACATGAATGGTAACTTGCTAAAGTGTTGTGAAGTGTTGTAACACACTTTCACACTTTTCTAAGGTTTTATTAATTAACTACATCTAATAAAGCTCTTTTAAACCTTAATCCTGCCTTATCTAAAGTGTTGTAAAGTGTTGTAACACACTTTCATGCTTTTCTAGGGTTATAATTAATAATTAGGCTTCTTTATGCTTTTTTTAGTGTTATTTTACATCCACAAGCCCCATTTAATGTATCTTTTCAAGGATAATCCTGATACAAATCATTACCCAATCACAATTTAGGTGTTTTCAGCTTGTGTGGCTCATATTTAGTGATCTAGAACTCATTTGCCACCTTGGGAAAATGAGTTCCACCTATATTTTTGGGTCCCGAGCCTAATTTTACACATTTCTAAGCTTTTTAAAAATGGTTCCCAAAAATTATGCTTGGTAGGACTCATTCACCACCTTGGGCGAATGAGTCTTGTATGACTCAAAATCAAAATTAATACAAATTTTTGGCAAGATTTTATCTTCCTAGATCTGATGTTGGCTTGTAGTGTTGTAACTTAAGGAATTCTTGCATAATTGAGTATAAATACAAGTTTTTTCCATTCATTTTCACCCTAAGCATTCAAGTATTCATCCTTCTAGCAAGTTTGAGTTCACAAGTGCATTCAACGGAATTCAAGAGCATTCAAGGGTAGATTATCAAGCATCTTAGAGTAGCATTTAAGCATCAAGCATCATGTTTGTTTTGGAGCAAACAATTGTGATGAAGGGTTTCATGATTCAAGGTAGTATTTCATTCAAGATCTATCACCTTCAA
This sequence comes from Sequoia sempervirens, assembly GCA_007258455.2. NCBI lineage: Eukaryota > Viridiplantae > Streptophyta > Pinopsida > Cupressales > Cupressaceae > Sequoia > Sequoia sempervirens. Next base: position 490,650,655 of record VDFB02000015.1, read on the forward strand.
GCAAGAGTCAAGGTCTACATCCATTGGAAGCATCTCATATGTATTTGCAACACTTCATTGATAGGGTTTGGTGAGTTGCAACATCTTATTTTGTTCATTCATTTTTCTCCATTCCTATTTCATTCTATTTCAAGGTTTGATTACCAAAACATGTTTTGACCAAGGAAAACCCCTATTCACTAACCCAACAACATTTTCCATCTCTTTGGTGTGTGATTTGTGGGTTTAGATTGAAGAAACATTGAAGAGAAAGATTTGAGAATATCACCAAAGTGCATAAAGTTGTCAAAGTTGTCATTAAGCCTTGGAGAACATTCGAGAATACCTACAGGTTGATTTATAGATATTCGAATCTGGAAATATAAAGAAGCGAATTGAGAAGACTAAGAAAAGAATATTCAGATCTTGAAGTTTTAGAAAACCTTAACTAGATTGATTTGCCACTTATGATGAATAAGTCCCAGTTTCAGTTAGAATTTAGATTTTTGTAAATTTGAATACCCATTTGGCAAACTTTTATTCCTGCACAGAAACCAATTTTCTAGACTAATTCACCCAACTTGGTGAATGAGTTCCACTCGACATTAGAATCAGATTTTCTAGCATTTCATAGCTCCATTCAACCATCTCTAGATTCCTGGGTGCACACAGTTCTTTTTGTAGCTTTCTATTTTGTTTCACTTACTTTTCTAGGTCATTTCATCATATTAGGGTTTAAAATTTCAACTTGTATTTCATTTGTCTTTCCAAGTTCTTACTTGGTGGTGAACCCCTCATTAGTTTGCAATCTACCCCTCAGATAGCCTTATTACAAGATCTCTTTCTCCTTGGCATTGAGATCTCTAGGGTTACCCTTGAATGTAGTAGGTGGAAAGTGGGTATGATCTATGTCCTAAGTCATATGATAGCATTCAAACCCATTTTTCATATACCACAACACATTTTTCTAAAATTGGTGCTCCAAAAAAGACTTCATTATTAATACCAGATGCATCTAATCATGAATAGATGATCTTGTGCCCCTCCAAGAATATAAGCATGGAAAATGCAATAAATAACTTCAACTCACTATAAAATTTCCACTGTTGTATAACCTTCCCTTGTAATACCATTACTACTACTCTACAAGTTAAACAAGAGAATAATAATAATCAAGGGTAAGTGTGATGAATTGATGGATGAAAATGTGGGAAAATAAGAAAATTTGAATTAAAAACATATGCATTATCTAAAATTTCAAATAACAAGTTTCTTTTATATCATTTTCAAGAAAAAAAGATAATCATAGAGAGATAGAATTAGAGTTAGACAAAGGAAAGAGAGTAAGATATTGAAAGATAAAGAGGGGGAGAAAGAAACAAATAGAGAGAGAAAAATTAGGTGGAGAGATACAAAGGGGCATAGAGAGAGAGGGTGGAGAAAGAGAAATAGATAGAAAGAGATGGAAAGGGGGGCATAGAGGGAGAGATAGATAGGTTGTAGAGATGGCAGGGGAGAGAGAGATTAGTAAAAGAGGGGAATAAAGTGGGAGAATAAAGTGATAAGGAGTTAGAGGGACAGATAGATATGTATAGAGATAAATCTAGAGAGAAAGATAAAGAGATAGAGGTATATAGAGAGATAGAGAGTGAAACAATGGAGAGGGATTGGGAAATGCATATAGATATGTATTGAGAGATCAAAATAGTTGAAGGGAGCAGTTGAGAGGGATGTAGAAAGGGATAGAGATAAAGAGAGATAAAGAGATAATAGTTGCTAAGGAGTGGAAATATGGAGAGATGTAGAAAGAGATAAAGAAATAGAGGGAGAAATAAATATAAAGAGAGGGATGAAAAATAGATAGATATAGAGTGATTCAAACACACACACACACACATATAGAGAGAGGAAAATTCATAGACCAAAAGAGAGATATAGAGAGAGAGGGAGAGATAGAGAAAGTGTACAGTGGTAGAAAGGGGGAAAGAGTGAGAAAGAGATGCAGATAAAGAGGGAAGAGAGAAAGAGGAAGAGTGAAAGTGATGGATGGAGAGGTAAAGAGAGTGTAGGAGAAGGGAGAAGAGAGATAGAGAGAGGGAAAGATGGGGAGTGTAGGAGAAATATGGATAAATAGTAAGATATATAGAGATGGAGAGATAAAGAGTGAGATAAGGGACAGAGGGAGGGGGAGGGGGAGCTAGAGGGAGAGACAAAGATGTAGAGTTAGAGTGAGAAAGATACAGATATGGATATAGAAAGGGATAAAGAGATGTAGATAGAGAGGGAGATAGATGGAAGAGATGAAACTTATGATAGAGAGGAGAAAAAATAGAGAGATAAATAGAGATAGAGAATAAGAGAGATATAGATAGAGAAGAAGAGGGAGAGAGATGTTGAACACCAAAAATACTGAGAGGGGGGTGAATCAGTATTCTCTTAAGTCATCCAAACATTAAACATCCAATCACCAAATCATATTAAAATGTAATAAAGAATGAAACATTAACAACATCACATAACACATGAACACTATGATTTTTACATGGAAAACCCAAAATGGGAAAAACCATAGTGAGGGTTAGCTCACAATATATTATAACTGGTTATAGTATATTTATAGAAATGCTCACTGTAGGTGGACTTTTTATCTATAAGGAAAAAAATAGAAGGTAGATAGTGTCTTATAGACTATTTTGAACTATTACATTTGCATCTTACATATGCATGAATATAGCTCCAATGAAGCACAATAATAATGTTGATTTGTTTAAGATTCAACACTTTGCCTTGCTCTTCATTTGCAAAATTGATATTTTCAACTTAACATTTGTAACTTAACTTCGTACTGCTCTGATCAAATTCACATCATTTACATGCGGAAAATTCTTTGCACTTGTGTAATCAATATCAAAACACCAAAAACAATCTAACATATATATCAACATAAAGTATAACATCAATTAGGTCAACCTAATCAGATGTAACAATCATAATATACCTTCTCAACTCCAAAAATTTTAATCCACACAATGTGCCACAATTTAAAACTCAAAATTCCTTAAATTATGTAGGAATGGACCTATAATAGATCCGACATAAGAAAAAAATACTAACTTAACCTTTGTATACCTTCAAACATATTACGTTGGCACTACATAATACCTAAAAGCAAAAGCATTCAACTATGTAGCCATATCTCAACACATGGACCTCAAAACTTGATGTCAATGGAATCCATGATCTACTACCATCTGACACATTATCCTAAATAGTGCAAAAGAAAAAAATCATCCTCGGAGAAATGCAGAATCTCCCACACAACTATATTGATCAAAAAGTAACTATGAATTGTTAGGCCAAACTTTGTTACTCATAACTCTTAAACTATTTTTCCAACCAACATGAAATATTTGAATTAGATAAATCTAACATCCACCAAAATAATGTTAGAAGCATAGAGTGATATCTTAATTCACATAGTGGTGCAGATCCAAAAACCAATGCCCAGTTATACTAAACTAGAAAATTTGGACATTTAGGCAATTTTCCACAACTAATCAGTTTACACAAATGTCTTCCTTAACACTTCAAAAACTTGCTAGAACTGATCAAAATGATTCAAAATGATCCGCAACAATGTCGACATCAATGACAACTTTGCATTACGTTACTATGTACCTTCCATGCTCGTGTTTCCAAACATCATCAATGACAAAATTCCTCAAACTTCCAACAATCTCTCCCTTTGTTATTGATGAAAACATACCAAAAATCTCCAAAGTACTCTCCTCCTTTAACATCAAGGGAAAATAGTGCCTATTCTACTTGTTTTGACTATAATCAGAAGTCATCAAGCATATATAGAAATTGAAAAGAATGGATTGACTCCCGCAAAGTCATTTACCAAAGAAAAACCCAAAAAGGTACAAGAAAACATCTATATATTGTTTGCATGCATACAAATAATCTGAACATAAATATTGAAAATATGTAAAAACATAAGAAATAAGCCAACCAAAAGTGGTTTATGCCTATAAATTTTTCAAATGCTCTTACTAGACTTTCCTATCATATTCCCATTCTGTTTTAGCGTCCACAAGTAGTCTATTCTATGTTTCAAACTCCAATAATAGTTCTTCTCCTTCTTCCAGAGTGGCAAGTACTAGATTTATCTTCTTAAATTTGTTCACACTTAGAAGAGATTTTGAAACAAGTATAAATTTAGGATTGACTAGATCCCTTACCTCTCCAAACTATAGAATAATATGTTTTTTTGTGCTTGCAGTTGAAATAACTTCTTTTGCATGACTTCTATTGTGTTCCTTTTTTATTTGGTGAGATCAACAACTAGATCATAAGCACTTGAGGGAGCTTCAATTTGAAACTTAATAGAGTCTCTCCTTTCTTATGCTTTGTGTGGCTCTGGGCCACTTCATGCCATCATAAAATAGTTCCTTCGCTTCATCAACATACCCTTCAGTATCCTTCAATAATTCTAAGAACTTTATATGTGCAGAGGCACATTTCTCAGTCATTTCCATCATCCTCTTATCATTGATTATTTCCCCATCTTTCTCTACTTATTCCTTCAGACCGAATGCATAGATCTTAAAAGAGTCAATCAGAAGTTTAAAATTTTCCATACCTTAGAGTGACGTGTCAACATTGCACCAAGTATGGTTTCCTATAGTGGTTTTTGCAGAAATTTATCGCTCTTAGAACTTCACTATCATTTTCAATCAAAGCATTTAGGGCCAACCTAGTCCAAGTTTGTTGTAAGCTTAAAGTATAGAGTTGTGTCACACTTTATAAAGGAAACAACCAACACTAATCAAAATTTTAAACTTGAATCATTAAAATGTGGTGTATGTTTTAAATTTTGAAATGATGTAAACTAATAAAAATTGTATTTTTTCGTATATTTTATGCTTATAATATTTTAAAGAATTCAAATATATTTTAAAATAGCTTTTGATAAATTGACACTATAATTTAGTTGTTGATAAAATGTTGAAAAATGAAGTTACATGAGATTTCAATATTTATAGATTATTTTCTTGCTTCAATTTTTTTTTGTATTTATAACTTGAAATTTTAGTGCATAGATATCATGTTTTTTTCCAATATATATAAATTAAAATGTGCATGTATTAAAACACATTTGTTTCAACTTGATGTAAAATTTCATAGTAAATATTTCTCTAAAATGGAGAAAATATTATACCATCTGGATATAGATTCTTTTATCTAGTGCATCATATTTTTTCAATGTTTTTTAAAATAAGTTTTAGTATTTTTTTCTTAGCATGGTAATCGACTTAATATTTTGTGTTCATAACCTACTTTTAGTAAAAATAAAAATATATGTAAATAATAATTAAACTATTATATATATATATATATATTGAAAACTATACTTATGGATCTATAGGAGGGTATTTTTTAAATATTTTAAAATTGTTGTTTACATGAGTTGGAGTTGTTGAAATATCAAGTTTTTCAAATAACTTTTTTTATTATTATTATAAATTAGCCTCAAAGTGGTGTTACCTATACATTTTTATAACAATTTTAGTTGGAAAAGTTGTGGAAATTTCTATCTTAGCTATAATAAATATTACTAGATTATATATTTGACAAAAAATGATTTTTATTTAGAAATACTTAAATTCAAGTGTGTTGATAAGTTGGCTAAATTTCTAACACAAATTTGTACTTTTACCTTGTGTGGACATTTTCTAGAGCATGTAGAGCTTAATGGAACATCATACGAATCCTTTAGGTCCAAGGGGAACTTTCTTGGAGATACACAATACGTTTCATCTCACAATGGATTATATTCTCATATTATTTGGTCAACCTACATGTTTGATCTTGCATTGGTTTTGTAAACCCTTGAGGTCAATACAAATCATAATTGGAGTTAGAGATTCATATTTAAGATAATTTGTAATTCATTGGAAAGTAGTTAGTGACAGATTAGGAATTAGATAGTTATATATATTCTTCTGGGTGTTGGACTAAATAAAGCCTTGCGCCAATTGTAATATATTGTAGTGCCCTTATAGGAGGCTTGTGATCCCTATTTATTCTACATCTAAGGCATATGATACATGTAAGACTGGAAGTTGTTGAATCAATGATAATTCATGTTTTATAAGAATTTCCTTGTATTATTTCTATTGTGTTGAACTCAAAGTTGCATAGTTGGATAGTCCTTTCTAGACCTTCCATCTATGACTACACCAAAAGGAAATAAAAACTTTACCAAAAAAAAAAGCTATTGTAATGATATCATACTTTGTAATAAGATTCAAACTGTCATGGAACATGTGACTAGAAAACATAAAACAGATTTAGAACTTGAGGCTCTTGAGATAGATTTTTCATAGAAATTTGAGCCAAAAAATCAAGACAAATCCACCAAAGGCATCTATGTCCTACATGAGTTGTAGAAAATTCAAAGTTTGACTATTTAGTGTATTGTTTAAGGAACTCAAGTCTATTTGCAAATAGGTTCGTAGTTAATAATTTTTCATGTTTTTCTTGATTTATGATTATAAAATTGAAAATGCAAGTGTGCAACAACATTGAAAATATTTGAATAATAAATGGCAATTTTCAATGCAATTTATAGATCTAAATGCAAAAATTAGCTTATTCTAAGATGCCACAATCTAAAAATGATGATTTTGATGCAATTTTGAAATAAAACAATGCAATTTTTCACTTTTTAAAATATATGAAATATTCCTAAATAGATGCAATGAATGATTTAAAATTTCAATGACCTAATTAATGCAATTCAACATAGATCAGATCTAAGATTAAAGAAACAAACTATATTGTAACTTATAATTCAATATAATATGCCATTTTTTAATTTTTTGTATCATTTTTTATGCAAAAATGAAACTATAAGTGAAAAATACAAAAAAATGCAATGGAAAACTTAAATCTAGTGTGGAATTTTAGAAGGTATATAATGTTAACAGGCCAGGTTCCCAAAATGAAATAAAGAAAAAGGGAAATATACTATTAGATCCCCTTGGAAGAAGGTTTGGATGTTTCTTTAGGGTTCCACACAATTTCCTTGTTTCGTTTGAATGTAGGATAATGATTGTTTACTGATTGCGAGAGTTTGATGGATTTGACCAAGGTATGTGATTGACTTACAACCTAAAAAGTTTGTCAACAAAACCTTAACCAAATATAGGATGAATTTAGAAATGAAATGTAATGATCTAACTAGGTTAATAGTGCAATTTACTATTCTAATGCAAATACAAAAAAACATAGAAAGCCACAAACAAATTTAAACAATTGAGTAGAACAATACAAGACACTCTACACTTGTTGTATCAATCAAGGCTTGATTTTAGAGGACTCAAAATGTATAGTGCATAAGTGTCCTTGTAGGAGGATTTTAGATCTATCTTCACCATCCTCTAATGCTAGATTAGGGTTTTCCATTTATGCCCACAAATCTATTGGATAACTGATGGATAATTCTGTAGACGAGTTTCTATAAGTTGAAAAGATGTAGGGTATTAATTGGAACAATGGATAAATGGTTTTTAAACTTCCTTCAATCTCCTTCAAACCTACAAACTGCACATTCAAAGAGATAGGAAGGGTTGTGTCATTTATGGGCTTGCCTTAGTGAAACCTCATTTTAGTGTTTGCAATTCCAGAACAACAATGCTAATGATAAATGGATAAATGATATGAAGAAAATGATAAATCAACAATGTGTTGTAACTTACCACCCATCAATTCATTTATTGAACAAATGAAGTCATCCACATCACCTCAATGTCTTGGATCTTGTTTGCTTGTTCTCTTTAATTGCTTGGAGACCTACAACAAGGGTTAGCCATTAGAAACAATGATAACATGAACATACATAAAATCACATAGGATTTCACATGATGCGTGAATCATAAATGACTAAAATAAAATTCACAAATCTTCCTTTGATTTCCCTTGACTTTCTATTGACCATAATCTCTCCAATAGTTTTCTAGATGATTTCAAATGATCCAATAACTAGGTATTTATATGTAATTAAATTGTAATTTCCTAAAAATGAAATCTTGATCTAGTTGACTTTAGACAATTGAATTACGAATGATAAAATTTTGATATCAATATATCTGAATTTGGAGCCAGAATAGGGGGACCCATATGCTTAGGGAATAAGTGTCCTAGCCCTATTTTTTGAAATTTTAGGTGTTCAGGGGAAATTGTTAGATGGATGCATTTGTTTTGTTCTTTTAATTTATCAATAATTCATAAAAATGGGCCATGGAATATATAATTCAAGAAATTAGGTTTTCAATTAGGTCTAATAATTTAAGGGGGAGCAAATCATAGTATAAAATTCTCAAGGGTGAGAATTTACAACACTATATGTAGTACCCTTCATTTCTTTGTGTTTTTTCTTGCACATAACATGATCTCCTTGTAGTGTGTTTCTTTCCATTTATTTGTGTTTGTTAGTTCTCCTTGGATGATGCTCAATGTTCAAGTTGACGCAAGGCTACAAAGAGAATAAATTTATCATGACATTCCTCTATTTATATCTTTGTTCATCTTTATCTTGTAAACATCACTCTTTTATTCTTTTTGGGAAAAATGCAAAATGTTGAGACATTTAGATCTCTTCCTTGTTGACCCAAAAGATTTTATGTTTTCTTTATATGCCATTCCTTTCTTGTGTTTGTAGATCCACAAGTATTTTGGGAATGTTGTCAATTTAAAGCATGATCATATTTTACATTATCTCTCATCTATATGGACCCCAAATTTTAGGATCCCTCATGTGCTATTTTTTCTTATTAATTATATGGATTTATGTTGGGGGAAACCCCTTGTCATGAGTCAACTTTTTAGTAACATGTCACTTGGAATAGAGTTTTCCAGTAGGCTCTTATAGCCTATCATTTGACAAATATCATTTTTATTCTACCTTAAAGGCAATTTCTCTCAATTGGAATTAGGAAATACTTTAAGATGGAGGCATAAATTCCATTATTTGCTTCTCTTTCTTCACATAATTGAAAAATTATGATTCTTCTATAACATATTGATCATATTTTGTAGTGCCTTATTAAAATTATTTGGCTTTTAATTCTTGCTATGGTTGACAAGAGAACTCACCTAGAGAATAGCAAACCTTAGTAGCCCTTGTATGTTTTAATTTTCTACCTTTGTGGTGAATCATGTAGTGAATATCAGACTTCACTAGCTCATGGTGTTTCTTCTTCAGATTGCCTAGTCAATATTAGACTTCACTAGCATGTGATACCTTTATCTATTCATGGGCCACCTAGCTAGTATCATACTTTTCTAGCTTGTGATTTATTGATATTTTTGGTATAGATCCTACTAAAAATTTGTGGATCTTGCTAGCCCGTGATGTCATACACTCTTTTGTGTTTGCTTCTTGTTTGCATTGTGTTTTCATAGTGTTTGTATAACTATTTTGTATGAAAATTGATGTGTGTTTGCTTTGTGTCTTCATTGGTTCTGATTTCATGTCTCTCTTGCTACATTGCATCTTATTTATATGTATTCCTATGTCTTTACATTTTTGTTTAGTAGGATCCTAATCCTAGTGGTTAGTGCATCCCTTATATACAAAGCCATCTTGTTTCTCCAATATTTTGATGAAAGAACCCTTCTTGGACTTTCCTTACTTTAGTGTGAGCATGAGTGTAAATTTACTCTCACTAAAGTGGGGGTCAAATTTAACATTGTGAATTGTCGACACTAAATTTTTTACATTATGTATGGCTCACCCTTATATGTTTGGACATAATTATGTTTATTATTTTTCCATTTTAATATCATTTAAAAAAAAAAAAAAATTAACTATTTTTTTAATGATAATTTAAAATTCAAGATAGATAACGACCCTAGTGGGAAGAATATTGGCTAATTTATGAATTCCTGCTCTAACTCATATGACAAGTTTTACAAGATGAAAAAATAAATTTAATGAATGTAAAATAATATGATGATAGGTTTAAGTTGAAATGGATACTATTTTTATTTTTTTTTGTATTGAGGAAATGCATTACAAAGAAGAAAGAGCAGTTAAAAAACTGCAATAAGAGACTGTACTTAAAGAGGAGACATTACACCATAGAGAATTGTACAAACTACCACATCTCGAAAAAACAAGACAAATATGCAAAACAGCAAATTATGTGAGAAGTATGTTCACACATGTATGAGGAAGGTTGTGGTCTTAAGCCAAAAGTAAAATATGAGGTCGGTGTTACGTTTCACCATTGCAAGGGCAGTCAAGGCTGTAGTGACGTGCAGATTCTTTCAGACGGCACTAGGAGTACAATTTTTTGTCATTTCATTTTCATCGGATACCTATTCAAACGTTGTCGGCCAAATGAAGTTTGATTTTGTGCAGAAATTATGACAACGTTTCATTGTCACTATTAAAGTTAATAGAAAATTGTGAGAAACCGACAATAAAGGTTGCCACCAGCCATTGTATGTTCACATACTTTGAACTTGACTCATCATTCAATCTTCACATCGCAATTTATTCTAAGCGCAAGACCCGTGACTTGTATGCAGCCTGCGTTTTCCATGAATTTGGAATATTATGAGTTGCCATGAATGTTCACATTTGAGCAAGAAATCATAAAAAAAAAATCTACTTCATTTGTCCCAAACCCTTCCCCACACACTGCTGAGCCAATAATCTTCTCAAAAATATGGTCAATCTTCACCAGATGACCAATTTTAATGTAAAATCATGGGCAGTGGACATGGTCATAAACCTTCATTTTCATCTTACATATTCAAGAGTCTTCGACCATATCAACTGAAATTTTCTGAAGTAAATATGGCACATTTTGTTTTCATTATTCAAGTTAAATTGCGACTTGTGAGCAAACGACAATAAAGGCGTCCACTGCTCACTGTAGAAGGGAAAGGAAAGTGAGGAATCTTGCCTCGTAGAATGGCAAAAGATAACCCGTAAGATAACCCATACACTTAGTTTTTATCTTCTTATTGAAGACTATTCGTACTACATTCATTTCTAGTCACCTCGAAGTTTAAAATTATATTAATCCATATAATTTTAAAGAGTATTTAGGGTTGGAATTTCAAGGTCAAGTAGAAATTTAGAATTGTGAACTTCAAGATTTAGGACACTGATTTTTAGATCTGCCTCAGGAATTTAATTATTTTAACTTAAATCAAGTTTCACATTAGACTAAAATATTTTGCATTATGCATAGAATTAGTATTTATATATTATTTCTAGTAAATTTTGATATATTTTTGAGTAAATATAAAGATGTTATTTTATTTTTATTCTTTTTCTTATTATAGAGGGTGTTCCCGCAACCCAGCCCAGCAACCCTTCTCTTGGGTACCTGAGGCGAGTTAGGGTGAGACTAGTCCCCTACGGGTGAGATCTGTCACCCGCAAGAAGTCTCACCTCTTAAACCCGAGAGTAGAGTCAAACCTAAGACCAATGGGGAGCAAACCCATTGCCCAAGCCAACTGTACTACCCATTTGGGCCCATAAAGACGTTAAGTTTTATTTCAACTTATCTTTTACATTAATTAGTTTAGATATTTCAAATGATGTGTATTTTAATCTTTTAGTTGTATTCAAAGCTTTTATTAGATTATAAGATTTTATTTTAAAATATATTTTTATTGAGAAATATTTCTACATACAATATTGATCATTTAACCTTGAGTATGTGTCTATGGTTTACAATAAAAAATGTGGTTGATTGATAAACATAATAAAAAATCCACGCACTTGGAAATAGATTACAAAACCAATGACAAAATAGGAAAACACTAAGAATAGGCAACAATAAGAATACTTTCAATAGCTCAGCACGAGGACTTCTAGCGGATAAGGCACCTCCCACACATCTTGACTATATCAAAAAGAAAAGGAAACTAGAACTCCCCACTAAAGTGGCATAGACATAATTATGATATCAATGCCACTATAAAGAATATTGGATGTCTTGATGCACATATGATTGGAGTATGCCTACCACTATGGCTGAGGAAAAGAGAAATAGCTCTAACTTTTGAAGTTTTTGCACCTACATAAAGCAAGAGAAGGAAGAGTTTCAACATTAGCATTTGGCTAATCCAATCCTCCATATGTTGGAATTTAAAAGCAACAAAGTTTCAACTTAAGTTCATATAATTAATTACATAGAACAAATTTTTTGTGTATATCAACTTAATTTATTATATTTTATTTTATTTTTGTACATGTAGATTAGCTTTCATATGCTCCTAATTTAGTATGAGCCATAAGATGTTAGGTGTCATTATTTTTAGTGAAAGTTACTCTTTACATTGTTGAAAATTTAGGAGTTATAATTCCTATTGGATGAGGTGTTCAGACCTACTCCCCTCTCACATGTATTATAGATCCACACATCTTATTTATATTTTACAACTTGATTAATGTAATAACATTATTCAACCTTTTTATTCCCAAAGTCTTCATGTAGAAAAAAAATGTTGATGAATTATAGGTACTAGGACTTGATTATTTTTTTTAACAAAATCTATAAATGGCATTGGTTCTATTTTTCCATATATTTTCTTACAAAATATATAATGGAATTGGTCCTTTTTTAGTCCATACTCAATTTCAAGAGCACTAGGTTTATGAACTTGATTTTAGTAGAGTTGGTATTTGATGAATGTTATAGTACTTTTTTTACCATACAACAATGCTTGAGAGGTTTTAAATAGTGAGGGTAGGATATTATTTCATTCAAATGGGAAATTTTATATTTGACTAACCTTATGCTTTATGTGTATGATTGGTGATGATTATGTATACATAACATAAATTTTCATATAATTTATTTAGGTTTCTTTTCTCCACTACCTTTCAAAGGGCTCAAAACAATATGAATGACTAGTAGTTAGATTCAATTTCAAAACTTCACCCAAATTCATCATCATTGGGTAGAATAATGAGGATGTGTCCTACTAGTAGTCTAAATCAGAAAGTTATATTAAAAATTCAATAAATTCACATGAGGTTTGATAGGTTAGTCCTAGTTCTTGACCAAACCCCTATTTTTCAAAACCATTTAGAAAAATGTGGCATTATATGTTATCATGAAGGAATAAGGTATCCAATCTAAAAGGGATGATTTCAATAACTGTAATAAAATATGTAGGTATAAGTGGTTTATGGTTTTCACTTTAAAATAGAAATAGGAGGATTTGACCAAATCTTTTTCAGGTGAGAATATCTAATTACCACCCACTCATTTTCTTGTGATGTCTCTTATTAAAATTACTTCTTGACATGTATTGTGGGATGCATAGTTTATGCTTATGCTTATTGCATTGAGTGCTTATCAATATTTTAGTTTTATTGTTACCAATAAATGTTCCTTTTTGTGGCAATTTGTTAAATGTTTAGTAGTGTGCTTAACCTTGTGAGATGTATTTTATGAATTTGGCATGCTATGTTTGGACTAATCATGTGTTTAGAGATATTTTCCTCTACATATTAATTGTTAGTTTTTCCTACCTTCAAATGCATTTATAGTGCGGCATTGCATTGTCATATTTATATGGATGTCTAGATTTACACATGATTATTTTTATGATTTTAAAATCCTATATTTTATCTCTTTAGACATGCACAAGTTACATAAATAGTTGGTATTTCCATTTTTCTACTAATCTATATGACTTTCAATACATATTTTCATAACTATATGATCTTTGATATATTGTACCTATTTGGTGGATTTATATTGCTCTAGTTATTATATTTATCAAGTAGGGATGCTTGATATGTGCTTTATGTATATAGGTATAAGGCTATTTATCCATTTGAATTTTTAGGTAAGAGTTATTTCCTATTGGTGTTTAATCAAAGATGTTGCTTAGAAGGTCTAATGTGTATAATAACAAATATTACACTTAGTTTAAGTGTGAGATGAGACCTATTTTATCATATGGTTTGAAATTTAAATTGATAGAAATTCTAGTCTCTCTATATTGTGGTAAAATAGTAAATGTGTGATTTTTATTATGGTTGTTTATTTTCATAATTAAATAAATTATATTGAAAAGGTTAAATATTATAATGATTCTTTATGTATTTGGAATCAAATAATTGGATAAGAATAGGGAAATTTTTTCTATTTAATATGCACTAGAAATGATAGTTGAATTATTACAATTAGTTAATTGTAGTAAAAAAATATTTCTTTATTTAGGAATGCAAAATTGAATTATCTATTTTTGTCAAAGTCATTAAATTATGTTATTGTAATTTTTTGAAAACAAATAATTAGAATTATTTTAATTGCTTGTGAAAAAAATGGCTTAGAAATTTTTAATTTTTGAAAAAATAAATTTTGGTGAAAATGGAAAAAATAATGAATTAATGAACTAAAAATAAGAGTGAAAAGGAAAATAGAAATGATAGCGCATTAAAGGATTAATAAATTACACATTTTTTATTATTTTTATATTTTGTGAAGGAAATTCTTCCAAACCCTATCCCTTTGAAATTTAAAATTTGGTGGGATTCTCTTGCCTTTGAATTGGGTGTGCCTAGAATTGGGATTGAAGGAATAAAATCAAGGGTGCTTGCATGATATATATATATATATATATATATATATATATATATATATATACTTCACTAAAATTGTATTTAATTGAGAAAATTAGGAATTTTGTTAAATCAAAACTAGCATTAATTATTTTCTCCACCTTTTAGCTTTCCTCCCTTTTGGAATGTGATTTATATTCTTACCCTTAACATTGCATATGGTTTCACTTTTCTTTTTTTATGTAAATATAGTGAATTAATTCCTTTTTTTCTAAATGTCCTATTTGTGTGCCTACTATGGCCAACTTTTTCAAAAACCTCTAAAATGTGAAATTGATCTCAAAAGAATGACATAGTTCTAGATAGGTTAAAAAGGATAAATTTTGTTTCTTGAAATTCTGATTTTTAAAATTCAAGAATTGACAATAGGGAATTTGGAATTTTAAGTTTTCTTATTTGGAAATTTGGAATGAATTTTAGTGTGGAAAAGGAAATATGAATATATTTTTTTAATTCACAATCTTTTCAAACTTAATTTAATTTTATTTCACAAGTTATTTTTTAATTTAGAATCTTTTGAGACTTTGTTTAAATTTTTATCCCAATTTTATGCATGAAAATATATGTTACACTTAAATAATTTTTACACATGATGATGCTAGGATTTTAGGTATAGGGTGTACAAAAGGAGTGGAGTTTGATGTTTGGTAGGATAAAAAGAGATCCTAAGATAGAATGAGAAAAGAGCTACTATTAAATTTAAAATTAAAATTCATCAAGAAAACACAAAAAAAAATAAAAAAAATTCCATGACAAACTTGAAAGTTCTTGTAAAGGATTAGTGTGAGCATGAAGGAAAGTCCAAACTCTACCAACTACTAGATATTATTAATTGGGTACCTTTATGAGGTGACTCAAATGCATACTCAATCCCAATTAATAATCACTTCAATATAGTGTGTTGAAACTCCTTACCTTACCTCTTGGATCCTCATCCTTGATATGAATGGACTTGGTCTTTGATATCAGACAATCTAAAATAAAAAATAGCTACACGCATAACTGAAAATTGAAACATAGGGTTCCTTGTAAATATTTATTTTATTGGCTATGTAAATAATTGTCATCCTCTTCTCCCTTTTTTTCTCCTTAATTTTATTGGGAAGATATACCTATCACGACAACACCAAGAGACCTCAAGGAAAGGGAAAAAAGTCATTAGAATTTTACTTTCCCCATATATGCTTCTATCAAACTCACCTGGTTTCCACATGAAAATTCATGCCCTTGCATTAATGAGAAAAACAATAATGAAACCACCCCCAATGAAATACATAGTAGATCATGAAAAGGAATTAATATCTTGTACATAAAGGAGGCCCACAGACTCTAAAGAAGCATGGGAATTTCCTCATCACACTTGAAAAACTCAAAAATACATTTAAGATCATCCCTTTAACCCTTAAGATCAAATATGGTAGTTGTTAAAGTACGTACAAAATAAATGCTTTCAACATCTAAAAACACATCAATCGAGAAAATTTCCAAAGTTTTAGGCCTTAAGTAATACTTGGTCAAACCATATTAGATTTAGGTACCAAGTATGTAGCATATTACCTTATGAAGACAATGATATAAAAAATGTCAAAAAAATTGAGTCCTAGAAGAGAACCTCTTTTAGACATTTTGCTTCAAGCTTATCACTTGTAAGAACAAGAATATGAAAGGAAAAATGGAAAGATTTGAAAGAGTGAAAAATGGTAGAAAGCTTCAAGAGTCGGGACTCAAGAGGAATAATTGCATCTTATAGTGCAATGCAATAAAGGGTAAGACAAAGTTGAAGGAAAGTAAAGAGGAGGGATGGCTTGCATCTTCTCGTACGAGGGCTGAGCTAGGGCACCCGAGCCCTAGCTCATGATCATTTATCTCTCCTCCTACGCGGTCTGGGTCAAGTACTTTTGGTGTTTCCGAGGGTGGTCTTTTCTTCTCTGTGGTGTGATTGTTTTTTGGGGTGGTCGGCTAGCACGAGTTACAATTTCTTGATTTTTTTGGTGCACTTAGGGTTGGGATTCTACATGTTTGGGAATTTGGATGCACTCAGAGTCTTGGATCTATGTGTGTTTGGAGCGGCCTTCCTTGTGTGTGGAGGTGGGAAGGATCCCGTAGTTGGTTCCTTTTGGTGTTGTTGTTCTTTATCCCTATCTGGTGTGGGTGTGGGAGGGTTGGCGTGGTTGGTTTTTGTGGAGATCAAGAGGGAAAAGTGGAGTGGGATTCGACCCCTCATTTCCTTTTGGGGTCTGTTTATCTACCTAGGGCTCGACGGCCTTATCTAAAGGTGAGGCTTCTAGGGTTACTCCTGATTTGAACTTCTGAGCAGCAACTGGCTCGAAGTCCCCAAAGCAAGGGATGTTGAAATATAATAACAATTTATGTGCAATAGATTATGGGACTGATGGTGTGGAGCTTCCCACTGGTTCAAGGATCACAAAGATTAACAGTTTTCTAGAGCGTTGCAAGGAGAGACCAAAATTTGTAGTTCTTTATGAGATGATTGCTGAAGATATTGAATATTATTCACATCATTCCTTATATTTCAACTTTTTGGGGATGAGGGTTTTGTTATAGTTTTTGGAGCTTTGGGCTTAGAGAACTTGGGAGATGGAGGGAAAAATGGAGATGATGTTGGTTAACAACTACTTCACAGTTACTTTTAACTGCATTGTTGATCCCAACAGGGTATTTGAGGGAGGACCTTATTTTCATAATAAGGTGGGGTTGTTTATCAAGCCATGGCATGTAGGATTTAACCCTACTGAAGAGCTTCCAAATTGTGTCCTGGTGTGGGTTTGTTTACCTCGGCTCCTAGTGGAATGTTGTCAGGAGGATGTGTTGCACTTTCTAGCCTCACTGCTTGGAAAACCGGTTGGAACTTCATCACAAACTTTGGGTAAAAAGGTAATGACTTTTGCACGCATTTGTGTTGAAATTGAAATAAGTAGGCCTTTGCCCAATGCAATAGATATGTGCGCAAGTTGTTATTCTTGGGTGCAGCAGTTGAAATATGAGACCCTTCCTTTCCCTTGTCGGCTATGTTGTGAATATGGCCATCTGCTGAGGAAATGTCCAAGATATAATCTTATGGAGCCCTAGCCTTCACAACCTTATCGCAACCTTCTTGGGGAAGATAAGGGGGAGGGTATTGATCCTAATGAGGAGGTTGGTACTGATGGTTTTGTTCCGGTCAAGGCCTAGAATAGGAATAGGGGGGGAAAACACCCTTCAAGGAAAGGAAAGAAGAGGGTAATTTTAATAGATTTGAGGCTTTGGATGATCTTAATCAATAGGAAGTGAACCCAGGTTTGTTAAACTTGGAGTAGGGGACTGAGGGGCTTCCTTAGGAGGACTTTGTTCTAGATTCTTCTATGGAACCACAAGGTGATTATGGTATGCACATGGATACTACTTAGTTGACAGAGGTTTCAGAGGTTCTAATTTATGTGGGCGTTGTTCCATTAGTGGGTGAGGATTCTTCTCTTCCTAGGAAAAATGTGGGTTTGGATTTAGCTAAGAAGTCCAAGCCTCCAAAATTGGCATCTTGCAAAAGGATATTAAGAAAGGTGGGGCAGAGAAATTTGCTAAACCTGGTAGAAAGAAGGATGCAAAAAGGATCAAATTGATAGGAAAGAACTTGGTGGAGTCAGGGTTGGTAAAGACTCTGGATTCTCATTTTGTGAGACCCTTGAAATGATTGTTCTTTCATGGAATGTAAGGGGCTTGAACAATAGCCCTCGAAAAAAATTTGTTCATGATTTGGTTTGAAAACAAGGTCCTGATATATTTTTTCTACAAGAAACTAAGTTATCTATTGAGAGTATGCTTGGCTTGGCACCTAGGTTGTGGAGGAGTGGGGAATGTCAATGTATTGGTGCTCATGGATCTTTTGGGGGTGTGCCTTGTTTATGGAATCCTCAAAAAATATGACCTCTCTAGTGGGTGTCTTCTAAATCCACTATGTCTATGATTGCTACTAGTTTTGAGACAGGGGGAGGTTATTCTCTTCTCTAATATTTATGCTCCTATTGATATTTGGGGTAAGCAAGCTCTGTGGTCCCATATCATGTTTTTCCACAGTATGGCACCTTTCCATCCATAGATTATGGCCGAAGATTTCAACACTATCTACGAGCTTGATGAGAAGCAGGGTGGTACTAGAAGATTGGATCCCTTTGCATTGTTGCTTTATGATAGCATCAATTCTGTAAATCTTGTTGATATCAAACCTAGCAATGGTTAGTTTAAATGGAACAATCGTTGAGTTGGGGATTATTGCATTGCAGAAAGATTGGATTGCTTTCTGGTGTCCTGTTACTAGGTGGGTGGGATGTGGTCTTCCTGCTCGGAGATCTTGGATTGGAGAGGTTCTGATCACTGGCCTATCAAGCTTTCCATTGATTCAACTAGTGTGTCGCGTATGCCTTCTTTCATGTTCTAGCTCATGTGGTTGCGGGACCCTTCTCTGATGGATTATATGGCAGAATGGTGGATGAATGGTAGACCTTCTTATGGTACGACTATGTATAATTTTTCCAATCTACTTTAATATTTTAAATACCAGCTTAAGCGTTGGAACTCAGTGTTTTGGGAACGTCTTCCATGCAAAGGAAATTGCTCAGGTAGAGTTGGATAGAATCACAAGGAGGTTAAGGGAGGATGGGGTGACTCCTAAGCTTCTTCAAACCAAGGCTTAAGCTATGATAACTCTAGAGGAATGGGAGTTGAGGGAGGAAGTGTATTGGAAACAAAAGGCTCAAATAGAGTGGCTACAAGAATGGGATAAGAATACTACTTTCTTCTTCAATTCAATGAAAGCCAAGAGACATGGGAATTCTATTTATAGTCTTGTGAATGATAGGGGAGAACATATTTCTTCCTTCCCTAAAATTTCAAATGACGTGAGACAATATTTTGCTTCTCTCTTTAGGGAGGACATGCAAGGGGGGTTTGCTGAGGAGGCCCAGGTTCTTTCTTGTATTCCTCATCTTATGTCTCATGATTTCAACCAACATATTATGAGTGATATCATGCTTGAAGAGCTTGAAGGGACTTCATTCCAAATGCAAAAGGGGAAGGCACCTAGTCCTCATGGCTTCCTGATCGAGTTTTTCCAGGAGTTTTGGGATAAAATAAAATTTGACCTCTTGGTGGTTGTTCAAGAATCTCAAAGGAACAAGTAGATGCTAAGGGCCTTAAACTCTACTTTTCTTTCTCTTATTCCCAACTGTGAGGGAGCGGATAGGTTAAGCCAATTTTAGCCCATTTCTCTTTGCAATGTAATTTATAAAATCATTTCTAAATTAATTGCTGACAGGTTGAAAAAGGGACTTGAGGAGTTGATTTCCAAAGAGCAAGGTGGGTTTGTAGCAGGTAGGCAGATTCTGGATGGGATTGTTATTGCTACTAAAGTCATTCATTCTATGGCTAGCTCCAAGGAAAAGGTGATGTTTATCAAATTGGATATGGTGAAGGCCTATGACAGAGTTTGATGGTCCCTCCTTTGGCAGGTTCTTGGTGCTTTTGGATTTGAGGAGGAGTGGATTCAATGGGTTATGAGTTGTGTTACATTAGTCTCCTTCTCTATGCTTATTAATGGGAATCATTTTGAGCTATTTAGTGCTTCTAGGGGGCTTCGCTAGGGAACCCTCTTTCTCTGTAATTGTTTATTCTCCTCACCGAAGGTTTGGGGTGATTGATTAGATGAAACATGGAATCTGGTATCATTCAGGGTTGGAGGTGGGGAGGTAATTTACCACTGTAGTCTCACCTATAGTTTGTGGATGATACTGATCTGATGGGTATGGCTACAATGTAGGAGGCTTCTAATTTACGTAGGGTGTTGGATGTTTACCTGGTTTCCTCAGGTCAATAGATCAATGAGAATAAGTCTTCTATTTTCTTCTTCAACACTTCAAGCCCCATCCAGTAGAGGATTGCTCAAACTTTAAGGTTTCAGATCAAGATTCTTCCTTTCACCTATCTTGGTATCCCTATCTCAGTGGGAAGAATGCCTAGGGAGCCATGGCAGAGTATTTTAGATAAATTTCGGGTGAAGGTTAATCACTGGACTCATCGATGGTTATCCTTTCCTAGTCATGTTTAGATGATCAAGTCAGTAATGTATTCTTTTCCCATTTACAGATGCATGCTCCAGGTCACCCCTTTGGGTTTTGTTAAGGACTTAAATTTAGTGACATGACAGTTTTTATGGGCTGGTTGCTTGGAGTCTTCTAAATGGAGTTTGGTCAGATGGGAGGTTGTTTGCAGCCCAAAGAAGTATGGAGGCTTGGTTTTACGACAGTTGGCTTTGACTAGTGTGGCTTTGGCTGTGAAATTGTATTGGTGGTGGTGTAAGGAGCATGATAAGAGTTGGGCCAGGATCCTGTCTCAGAAGTTTTTTTTGAGGATCCCTCGGCCTGAAAGACCTCGATACCCCAGTGTTGGGAGGGGCTCAGTGATATGGAGCACTCTAAAGAAAGGGGTTGCACTTATTAAGGAAGGATTATTTTGGATTTGTATGAAGGGGATTGAGGTTCAATTCTATTTTGACTCTTGGGATGGATCTCCCCCCATCATTTCTCAGTTTCCCCACTTGTTGAACCTCTTCCAGATATTTCTTGAGGTTGGTTGGTCATGCGTGAGCAATTTTAAGTCCTTATCCTCATGTGGTCAGCTAGAGGTGGCCAGATGGAAGTCTCCTGATGAGTGGCTAGATGTTGGTATGCTGGAAGAGTGTGCTAAGCTACAAAGTATCCTTTCTAGTAGATGTTGTATCTCTCTCCACTATTATGATGTGCTTTCCTAGTCTCCCAATCCTAAAGCGGATTATATTGTTGCATCTAGATATTAAGCGTTACTATCCCACAGGTGGATGGGGAAGATATTTAGTGGTGGAAGAAGATTTGGAACAAGTCTTCCTGGCCAAAATGTAATTGTTTTGTTTGGATGTTGGCTTGGAATAAGTGTTTGACCTAGGATAATATTCATAAGAGAGGCTTCCAAGGTCCTTTTTTCTGTGTTTTGTGTGGGGCTAACAAGGAGGATTGTACTCATTTGTTTTTTTTATGCCCTTTCCCTCTAAAACTTTGGCACTTCTGGTGGGGTGTTTGGAAAAGTCCCTGTGTTCATGCTTCCTCCTTGAATGAGTTATGTAAGGGGATGGGTAGGCCTCCTTCTATGGTTTCTTTTTGCATGAGGTGTGGTTAGTGGGGCCTATCTTCATGATGTGGTAGATTTGGTTGGAATGGAGTCAACGAATATTTCATAGAGAGAAGAAGTTGGTGCAACAAATTTGGCAAATAATATTGGGCATTGTTCAGGAGACAGTGGAAGCTAAGTGTGAGATGGAATTCCCTTTGGAGAAAAGGGAGGCTGAGGTGGTGGAGAGATTGGGGATTCAAGGGTTGTCCTTGGCTTCGGCTTACGTAAAGCATGGGAGGAGTATGAAGCTGAGAGGTCATAGGTTTGGAAAGTGGCAGCTTCCCTGAATCGGGATTCTAAAGATTAATACTGATGGATCATCCAGGGTCAATCCAAGGATGACTGGTATTGGGGGAATTAGCAAGGATTCTTCAGGTTTGGTGGTTTTCCTCTTTTTGATCTATGAGGGGGCTCAAACCATCAACCTTATGGAAGGGTTGGCAATTCTTTGTGCCTTTGAGAGAGCTCATGATTTGGGATGGAGAAGGATTATTTGTGAATCTGATTCCCAAGTCATGATCAATTTACTTATTAAGTAGAAGGTGGCGGATGTGAACTGGCAGTTGGTTGGGGTGGTGCAATAGATTTTGCAGGTTAGTTCTTTAATGAAGATGGTAACTTTTGTTCATATTCCAAGGGATTGGAATAGGGTTGCTGATTGTTTGGAGAAATGGGCTTCGGAGCATGCTGAGGGATGGAGAATTAAGGAGTGGGAGTTTGTTCCTCATGTGCTCCATCTTGATCTTGAGAGAATTCTTGCTGAGGATAGGGAGGGTAGATGGTGTTGGCTGTTTTCTTTTTGTTCTATGGCTTTGGCTTTTCTTGGAGACCTTGGTCTCTTACTTCCTTTGTAATTTCTTTTATTGAGTTTCAATAAAAAATTTACCCCTTTTTTAAAAATAAAATAAAATAAAGGGTAAGAAAAAATTCCAAGCTCTAAAATGTTGAAGACTTATAATTGTATGGATTAGGGATCAGGTAGAAGGAATTCACTTATTGTAGATAATACAAAAATTTGATGAGAGAAGTGATCTCCAAAAGATAAAAGAAAGACAAAGGGGATCGACGGTTAGGAAGAATGCTTCTTCATTATAATGAAATGATGGAAAAAGGTAAGGATAAAGGTTAATCCCTACAGTCTGAAACATTGACACTATTAAATTTCAAATGATTTATTGGAACATCAATGATCAAGGGATGACTTGTGGCTTACAAAAGGAAAGAAATAAGGTTTAAGAGTTAATTTTGATGATGAAAACCTGAACCATTTAAAAAATTAGTAGATTAGAAGGGGAAAATGGGTAGGATATCAGGAGAAATAGAAATGGTATGCAAGCAAGAAGACACCAAAACTCTAGAAAGATTGAAAATTTCAATACCTAGTAAGTTTTAGATTTTTAAAAAATGGGTTTATGAGAACAACATGTCAAGAAGGAAATACAATTAACAGAGGTAATTCGACATTATACACCACTAATATTTATCTTATTGGTTATGATTTATGGGGATCACAAGGGGATAATACATTTAAGCACTATAAATTCATTAAGTGTACAAATTTGAATAGTAACTCTAGTTTGGGACATTTGCCTCTTGTGGGAAAAATGAGAATCTTGATCTCTAAGATGTAGACCATGTGCCTTGTCCATTAGGATCTATAATTGCTTATTTTTTTCAACATTGAAACTAAAAATTTTAAAATTCATTTGGTGGCCATAGGCCCCCAAAAAATAAAGAACTAAAATCTACCTCTATCAAACACTATGATCTTTAATGATTTTTTAGAATTTGATTTTAAACCATAGTCACAAACTATATGTTCATGGATGTTTCATTTAACATCTTTCACTATATAACTAAAATGGCCATAGTTAATGCTAAATACATGTGAATTTTAACTTTATGAACACACATTAACAAGAATATTTCATCATGTGAAAGACATTTATCACATTTATCAAATAAATCATATTCATAATCAATGTGACATATCTTATCAGTAGGATCAATGTCATACACAATCACTTTCATAACAAGTTAAATTAAAAGGTGAAAATTTTCATACTAGTCTTTCTAAAAAGATTCATTATGAGAATTATTCTCATCATTTTTCTACACATCAAATCTCAATCTCTACTTATCACTAGGATCAATAAAAATATCATTCCCCATATATTGTATGCAATCCTCTTCTGTAGTAAACAAATAATTTTCATAGGAAAGTATCTCCTTCAACTAAATTTTATTACAAGAACATCTACGCCTATCTAAGAAAAATATTTGTCACATTGTTACATGCCCCTGTGATCTAAAAACAAGATTCATCAAAATTCATAATATCATTGTTCATGTTAAAATCATGGCTTTCAAAAAACAAATCAATGTCCCATGCATCAATAATTCTCTCCATATTAGGTTCAAAGATAAGGTTAGGCTCATTATTTAGATCTTCATAAAACCCTATGTGAAATGTTTCAAATGAATGCTCAACTATTTAAAATTTTAACCTTGAGCCTAATTTTTCAAATTTACTTTTCATAACATATTCATTGCTACAATGAGTAACATAGTGAAAATTTCCTACTACTATATCTTGACACAAATGTCTAAATCATTTCCAACATTAAAAATTTCATGTTTAGCATGGTTAGTAAAATAATTAATAGGGTAAACATTGGCTCCATTTTCATAATCATTCACCACCAATCCTAACCCATATTTGTGTAGTTCATTATAACACACTATTTGTCATTGAGGACTAAACATATGTTTTGAAAAACATGTACATTAATGTATTCTTTAGATGAAGATAACACCTCCATATCAACCTCATAAAAGTATACATGAGGAGCAAAAATATAATGATCTCATATAGATCACTCAATATCATAAGAAATTTTATTATTACATAAAAATTCCTATCTAGAATCTTCAAAATGAGTGTAGGTAAGCATTTAGTTTTAAAGACTTCACCATTGACTTGCAATGGGATATGTACAATACTCTTATTATTTTAAATAGTTGATACATGACAAGGCATGACTTCATACATTTATTTTATATATTCACATGTTTCATCTAGATTGTCATGGGTAAAATATTGACCTAAACACACTTGGTTTGTGAGTTGATCATAAATATTATCTTCAAAATTTATATGGGATTTACTATGAATTGGAAGATACATTTTTGAATTGGATGCAATAAAAGAGATACAATTATCTTAATAATAATTTGTATTTTCAGGCCTACATTATGCATTTGCATAAGATATTATAGAACATCCTATACTTTCTGACATGTAATCTTTAGGTATTGAAAAATTTATGTTATCTTTAGTTCCATTTAAATTTCATATGTCTAGTGAAGTTTTATAGAATCATCATCTCTCAATAGAAAAATCATTACTTTATCAAATGCACCAAGGTATATAACTAAACACATTGCATCATTTGGTTTGAATTATTTTGGAATATCCATTATTATCTTTGAAAACCTCTGGTTGAAATATTGGACTAACTCTTTGTCTTATTTCTAAACATTTATGAATTTGGTGACCAAAGAGCTAACATAAAATTTCTCACCAAATCATTCCATGAATACTAGCATGAACCAATGTCATGAACTAATTGAAATATAGGGAAAGAGATCCTTAATAACAAGGGGTCTATATTTGTGTAGAACTTATTTGGATCTTAAAATTTGTCTTTTCCTAGGGAAATTTCATTAGAAAATAGATCACATGGTGTAAATATTTACTTTCAACCCCAATGGTGAGTCAATAAAACCTAGATCTCATTGCTAAGGACACTAGGATAGATTTGAAAAAAAATATGATTTTCAATGCTCAAACTAAAAGAAAAATAAGACCTAATACCTAAAATGAAATTTATTGAAAGTATATAAACTAAAATGATAGTTTGTAGGAAGATCTAAGAAGGGTCTGAACACATGAACCTATCACTTTTTGGTTATTTTTCAAGAACCAAACTTAATATAAACCATTATCTATTAATTTTCCACAATGCAATAGTCAATAATGGTGAGGATTGGCCAATGAATAGGTAGAAGCTTGCTAGGCTTTACCTCTACACTTTGGTCTCTGGAAGACCCAGGAGGGTGATCCTTACAACTTTTTAAATGATACCCTTGTGCAAAATTACCATGAACATTGTGAAAAATAGATACATTCATATAATTTGCTAATTAAATATAATCCTTCAAGAATTTGGCTAATCCTTTAACAAATTACTATCTAAAGAAAGGAATGGGTAGTTTCTCATAAAAATTTGCAACAAGTTAAGGTGTGTAAGTGATTTTCATTAAGATTGTGTTCTTTGACAGGCATGGGCTGCCTCAAATACATCAAAGATAACCAAATTAATAGATCATTGTCTTGTCCATGGGTGACAGATTCATATTTGCAACAAACTGTAATACATTAGTAATTAGACCTAGCTTTCATAGAATATTGTGACATTGCTTTGCAATACAACAACTCAAGATATCCCAAAAAAAATATTTAGTAATCCTTATACTTTATCACATAAACCTATGATCTCAAGGTATCAACAAAAAGGTGTACCACACTTTTAGCCAACTTATCAACACAAGTGAATTTAAGTATGTTTAACTAAAAAATAATTTTGGTCAAACATATGATCTTCTAAGATTCATTCTAAATAAGTTATATATGTCCACAACCTTTCCAACTAAAATAGTTGGATAAATGCATATTTAGCACCACTTTGAGTTTAATTTACCCAAAAAGTAAAATTATTTAAAAATCTTCATGTTACAACAACTTCTACTTGTGTAAAAAAATAAAAAATACCCTTTTGTAGATCCATATTTTTAGTTTTAAAAAATGTATATATTTTAATAGTTTAATTATTATTTATATTTTCCTTTTTATTTTTACTAAATGTAGTTTATCAACACAAAAAATTAGGTTGATTACCATGTCAAGGAAAAATAGTAAAAATTACTTTTAAAATTTGAAAAAAATATGATGCCCTAAATACAAGAATCTATATCAAGTTGGAATAATTTATTTTATATTTTAGATAAATAATTAACATTAAAGTTGATGTCAACTGGAAATAAATAAGTTTTAATACGTGCACATTTTATATTTATTTAAAAATATATATTTATCAAAATTAGAAAAAAACATTTCCATGCCCTAAAGTTTCAAGTTATAAATACACACAAAAAAATTGAATGAAAAAAAATAAAATTTTCTATATAAACATTGACGTCTCATGTAGCTTCATTTTTCAATATTTTATGAGCAACTAAAGTATAGTGTTAATTTATAAAAAACTATATATTCAAATATTTTTTTAATTTTTTTTTTAAATATATATATATATATATATACTAAAAAATAAATATTTTATTAGTTTGCATCATTTTAAAATTCAAAACATATATATCACTTTTTAGTGAATCAAGTTTAAAAGTTGGATCAGTTTTGGCCATTTCCTTTATAAAAGTATGACATAGCTTTGAAATTTTACCCCTCATAAAAGAATTTAATTAATTATTTGAATTAAAGTAGAGAAAACACCATACATTCAACCAAAATAATTAAAGATAAATAAAATATCCTTGATCATTTTATTTATAATTCATGTGACAAAATACATAGGAGAGAAATTGTTCCAGAATATTCAATTCTCATTCATGAATATGCCATTAGTGTTGTAAAAATATTAGGTCTATTACAAACTACAATCCATACCTAAGACTCAAAAAACTATTTTATTCATTTTTCCTTGGAATACAAAAATCTCATTACATGAGTTCAAAGTTGCACCAACCAAAGATCCATGCAATTGGCCTAAATTCCCATTTATAGAAGATGGGAGCAACAAGCTTTGGGACAAATTACACTTATAGTCACATTTTTCATTTGGCATTCATTTACATTTGAATTTCAAAACTTCCCCAAGTGTTTATACTTTCATTTCATGAGGGGGAAAGCATATAAAACAAAAACTCTTTCCATTTGCTGAAGAAGATTTTCACACCTTCTAGAAGGAATCTTTCATCATTGTAGAAACATCAAAACATCTTCTCCATAAGCCAAAAATGTCTTCCACATTTACATCGAGTTAGTAGAAACCTTTAAAACAAGAAATCGGTTAAAAAGAGAGAAGTAGACCTATCCACATCACCACATTTTTCATCAATCTTCATCACTAGGAGATAAAATTTTACAATGCTTTCTCAAAGGCTTAATCTATAATTTTTTTGAGCCATGTGTTATACTCCTCAGTTGGACACTGCATATCGAGCATTTTTTTCACTTTTATATTATACTAGTTATATCTTGCATCAATTAGTATATAGGCCTTTGTGACAAATGTATCAATTCCTACATTTATCCCTGTCATGTCATCAATAGTTGTATTTAACATAGTGAAATTGTTAAGACTAGTAGCTTCCTTAAAATGTGGCAACATACTTTCCAACTCATCTTCCCAAGTAGATAACTCTTTCAACCCTTTTTCATCCAAAATATTTGGCATACCACTCCTTTCATGTCTAAACATTTTCAACTTATTTTGTAACTTCATGTCCAACTTGCCATGGAATGTTGTGATTTCACTTAGCAAATTCATAACCTTTAAAAAATAAAGAATATCTATGGGAGCCTTAGGGTCTTCCTGCATATGAGACATCATTTCCTTCAGTACAACTACCTTGGTACTCCCCTTGCTCCATTCATTTTGTAATGCATATTGAACCCACACATATTGTTTATTTGCTTCATGAATGTTCTTGTATACATCCCACACAATATCAACCTTATTCAATAATTTTGTAACCCTATGTTTTAGAAAATCATCAAAAATAGTGACTTTGATGTTGGTTGTCTCCTCATTAGCATTCTTGACATTGTCTTTTTCTATTTGCAGCTCCTTCTTCCAACTCTAAATCCTCAATGCCAAGGTTTCCTTGTCTTGATTTGAAAAATCTGAAGAGGATGAGGAAGGTGAAGAAAAATCTCTTATTTATTGTCTATCTTGAGCTATGGTTCTCATTTTATTGCATTAATCCAAAATAATATTGTAATTTCTTTTAACAATGCATCATATTTCTTTTGTGAGATCTAGTAGTGTTAGCACCTAGCATAATAGTGTGCACAGTCATTTTTGTAGCTTGAACTAGGGTTATTTATATGGATATTTTCACCACAATTGAGCCAAGAACCTCCTTAATTGACCTGACAACCGCAAATCTTCTATTTTTATGTGTCATCGACCAAATTGCAAGAGTATGCAATTTTGGACTTAAAAATTATTTAAATTCATGGTTTTCAAAGTGATCCTTTGATATAGAGGCTTGTTGATCCTTTCTTATTACATCAAGTGTAATAGCTGAGGTAAGATTGCACCCTAGAAGAAACATTATTCCACAATCTCCAACAATTTTCCTATCTTCAAGAGGGGTAATGGTTGCTATCTCAACCATTATCTTCTCTTCTTCTGCTTTCTCCACTTCTTCTTACTGAGAAGGGTTCACACTAGCTCTAATGTGCTGAATTCTCTTGTTTATTTCTTTGCTTCACTACTAGTTGATGAATTCCTTTTAAAACTCATTAGTTTGCACATAGGCATCATCTACAAGAAATTCATCGCAATCCTTGATCCTTGGATCATCATCAACCTTCTTATCATACTTCCACTTTACAATCCTACCTTGGAGAACCTCTATGTCAAGAGCATCATTAATTTTAGGGGAAGGGAATCTCATCTCCACTTCCTCATCATCTAGAACATACTCTACATATTATTCCTCTCTAATGATTTCATTATCCCCTCCTCGAATCTCTAAAGGCTACTCTAGAACATCCATTACTTCATGTTGTTGCTCCAATAGGGCTTGTGCTTATTCAAAAACATCTTTTACTTTCACCTTGAATTCACCATTTTGATAATCACTCATTTTTTTCATCTAGCCATTTCCAAGGGTTCTCAATTTCATCAATTGGATTGACATAGAATTCATTCATCTTCATTATATCCTCTTCAATGCAACAAATGGTAGTCCATTCCTTCTTATGTGTCTACTCCATCAGATGTCAAATTTCTTATTACATCATTAGTATATAGAAACTTATGAGAAAATCCTTTCCTTTCTCTTCATATCATTCTCAAAACCTTCAGGATCAAAATTTCTAACCTCATCAACTAGAAACTTTATGTCATTGAATATTATTCCAAATTTCTCATAGGCTTCCTTAGCAGTGGCCTTGAAATAATAAAATGCACACTATAGCACTATCACTAAGCCCTTCCTAGGAGTTCTAAACTGCTTCTTAGCCATAAAATATAGTTTCCACATCCGTTCCATGAATGCCAATCTATCAGAGACATATAGTGGTAAACAATGAGGAGCCACCTTGGCTCCATAGGCTCTTATCAAAGTTTATTCTAAGTACCAAAACCAATCAGCCCAATTGTGATTTTTTGGTGACCATTCCACATATTTGGGGAACATAATATCTCTCATAACTCTTGATATTTTATAGAGAGACTCCAAAACCATAATCTTCAATAGATCAACCCTTATGACATTGAAAAAAACCAAATAATTTGAATGGGGACAATTTGAGTCCCAGATGTGTGTCCACATTTGGACATGAAAATCATTACCTTCGTCATCATTTTTCCTTAGCTTAATTTTCTTCTTCCATTTCTCCTGTAAAAAATAGAGAAGCATGTCCATAAACAAAGAATAATGTGGGAAATAAAACGATACATTTCCCTCCTTCGACCCAATCAACCCTTTGTGCATTTTCTCTAGAATGTACGTTGCATAGTTGAATCCCTAGTTGGAATTCCAATAATCATAACCAATAGGGTAGTTGGTATTCTTACATCATAGCTACAGGCTAATAAATGATTCAAGTAGTAATATGTGTTCCTAAAATAATTATTAAACTCTTCACACTCAAAGGGATCCAAGTCCTTCAGACCAAATCCTCCCTTATTATCCTTCCTATGCATAACAAGAACATTTTTCCAATATCCAAATAAATTATGCTCATATTCATTGCATAAGTCAAAAAAGTTGACATTGGCAGTATATTTGGGGTTCATCTTAAATACCTCCACAATCTTGTCTCTTGTCACCTCAAGGAGTAAGGTTCAATTTTCACTCTTTATCTTTCTATCCTTAGGATCATAGTGTTTTTCCATCTCCAACATCACATCTACTTCCACAAATACATTTGGAACTACAAGCCTCCCAAGATTGAAACCTCTCAACTGTCTAGCTAGCCATCTAGCATATCTTCTATTGAAAGCATATAAAAAAACTCCCATTCACTCTATCGTTGAGAAACCTCTCTAATTGCATAAGCAAGATCAATCAACATGCTAGTTACCACAAGTTTCCCTACGGGTCTTTTTGCAATTTGTAATCCTCCCTTATTTATATCTTTTAATTCACCCTCGATGAATCTAGCATGAGTTCTCTTTTCTCCTTTTGACATTATGGATGCCTCACACACATCTGACTTAGATGTGGGTTTTGCATCTTGACGTTTAGGTCTCTTGACCCTTTTCTACTTAGGTTTCCTTTCTGGTTTGGTGCAAGATTCACTAGTTGAACACTCATTTTGACAATATAATAGAACTAGGGTTTCAAATTTCAACCTATGGAAAGGACCTATAGATTTGTGTTCTCAAGAAAAAAACTAGCAGAATAAAAACCCTCCCAGACCTCACACAATTCACACCAATCTAATTAAACTTGCATGATATATAAACCCTTACAAACACTAAGAGCCAAAGGCTTTCAAAATTTTCACTAACTCCCTAGACCAACTTAATTCAAGTACAATTGACACAAAAGGGTGTAATTACTTTCTTACCTAGCATGAAACTTATTTTCAATTCCTCTATAACTATCTGTAAGAGCTCTTCACGCCTTCTTCTCAAACTCAACCAATTCCTCTATTCTTGATGGGTGCAATTGTGAGAACAAATGAGCCAACAACCTTCTTTATGGAAAAATAAAGGACCGTGTTCACGATTAATACCTAAAAGAAGTCTTGCATGAGAAAATCGACACTTAGCCATTTGAGTTCAAATTTTTGCCATTAATCTATTTTTTTGAAAACATCATCAATGGATCTGCTTCATTCTCAGGATTTCTCATTTTTATTTTAGCAATTCCCTCTAGATGTTGCCACATCATTCATATTTTCCTTAGTCACTTTTTACTAGAAAGCCATCATGTGTCATTACTTTTATCTTCATTCCTTTGGATGAATTCA
This sequence comes from Sequoia sempervirens, assembly GCA_007258455.2. Taxonomy (NCBI): domain Eukaryota; kingdom Viridiplantae; phylum Streptophyta; class Pinopsida; order Cupressales; family Cupressaceae; genus Sequoia; species Sequoia sempervirens. The sequence goes on from VDFB02000015.1 coordinate 490,682,790, forward strand.
CAATGCCTTAAAATCTAGCGATGAGGGGAATATTCCATCGAATATGCCATCACTCATTGCTAATATGTCTTTGAGAATTCCATCTATAAGCATGATATCTTTAGGTGGTGTGATGGGCATAATAATTAATGGTCAATTACTCTGTGCCAATGTCCCTTTTCCTTTATGTAGTTTATTAGTGATATGAACCATATGTGTGATAGAATCTCAGTCGTTAGAACTAAGTCCTTCATTGAATTAATTCTTCACCCATCACTCAATGCCTAATTTATATCTCAATAATTTAATCACAATAGCGATGAGAGAAAAGTGGCAATAAAGCATGATCTATCCATGTGTCCATATTACAATACTAAGGGTAATGCAAGAATTTCTCTTCATATCACCTCAAACTAGTGGGAGATCCCACAACAGTGGTTTACAATTTTTGGCCAAACTGGACACTGAAATTATTATTTTTAACTAAATCTTCACATTCAGGCACCTATAGTGGCGAAACTGTGAGAAATTTGAAGATGATGAAAAATAGATTCTTGTCACATTTTGTCTATAGATTCTAAAACTATGTTTTTCAATTTTTTTGGAATCAGATTGCACTTCTTTTTCCATCTCCCACAAAAACTACCTTCTTTAAGAAAAAACATTTTTTTAAAGTGATGTACACTATATAATTCATAAATTTCTTTCCATGAAGGTTAAAATTCTAATTATTTTGAATTTAGATTTGTAACTCCGATATCTAGTGCTTCCACTTGGTTAGATAGTTTTTTATTGAATATTTTTTCTTTAATCAAGTTTCGAAGTCAAAATAATTACAATTCAGACATAGTGTGACCATATAACACATAAATTTTTTTGTATATATCAAAATTATTCAATATTTTTTGTTGGATCAAGGACTTAAATATCTAGTGAATTCATATTTTTCAAAAAAAAAAAAATAATCTGCTATTTTTCTACATGTGCAAAACAAAGACCTTCATTTACAGTGAAAAACCTATGTTTAACAAGACTAAAAAAACAAATTCATAATAAAACTAAAACATATTAAAATTATATTTTTTGGATAGATCATTTTGAGGACTACTTAATTCTATTTGGGTTTGTAAATATTCATCCATTTTCATCCTCAAACCAAGCTCTGAAGTGCCAAAATTTAGGTTTTTTTGTGTCTTAGGGAGGATTAGGGGTAAGGGGCTTCACTCAAACTAGAGTTCACTCAAACCCTGGTTTGAGCGAACCATCCTTCCTAATGATTTTTTGTTGTTGTTGTTTTGGTAGCCAAGATTCAAAGGGGTTCACTCGAACTAGTAGGTTCGTACAAACCCCTAAAATCACATTTTTTTCCTTAGGGTCATTTTTTGTGAGTTTTCCTTCCTCACTTGAATTGTAAGTTACCACTATTGCGGCTTCACCTTAGTGATGGAACATTAGGACAATAAACTTCATCACTCATCACTAATTTAATTTAAATTCAAGCAAGTAACTATCCATGATGAGTGTTGAGACAATAAATGCAAGAGGCCATTAGGTTATCGCACATCATTGATTCAGTACTTAGAACTCTTGGTCAATTAGTGATAGAAAGGTAGCCAATGATAGCAAATAAAACCTTCCACATCAAACATCACTAATAAGAAACCCAAGGTTTAAAAACTATCCATAATGAGCAATATAAATGTAAATGACCATCATGCATTGCTAATTCAAGGCAAGCAGTGGTAAAAAATCTACAATGGGCAATGAGCAAGCAATAATCAAGAAATTAAGTGAAGCAATTTTGCACATTCTCACATTCTAGTTTAAAAGGGGTGAATAACTAGGAGCAGCATAGGAAAAGGCCTTAAAAATACCTAAAAAACCATTTTGGAAAAGGATGTAAAGGCCAAACAAGGACAAAAACCCAACCTTATAAAACATTTGGATCCCTAGACCTTTAAAGTAATGTGAAAATATTAGGAAATAGGTAAACAAGGATCCCTAACCAGAAGGGGTTAGTCATTTAATAAACACACAAGACTTAAGTTATTTTAATTTAACCGAAGATGAACCCTAGTAGGTCAATAAAGGATTAGATAAAAGGACAAGGGTTTGAACAAGAAGAAAATATGCTAAGTAAGCGAACTCCTCAACATAAAACCCTAAACCCTATTCATATTAGACTAATAATCCACTCAAGTAAAGGAATTTTAGACCAGTGGCTCCAACTAGAGGTGCATGCCTCTTGCAAGCATGGGGAGATTCTAGATCTCATGGTTAAAGAAGACCAAGCATAAGGACACCAAAAACCAAGGACTTTCCTAGAAAAAGCAAGAAGACTAGACCTAAGCAAACCAAATCAATATACAAAATTTATAGGATTATATAGGGTATGTGTAGGATTATCATGGAAAAAATAGGCCCTTTAGTGGAAAAAAATTCAAAAAAATAGATTTAGGCAACTTGACGTAAAAATTTGAATAATTTATCTATATTATTTCAAAACTATATAAGAATAAAATCTATAGAAAATTGAATGTAGTTTCTAAACTACTAGGTTTATTTAAAAAAAAAAATCTATTTGTTGAAAATTTTAAATTTCAATGTGTAGTACTTAAATTTTAGGAAAAAATAAGTAGGTGTCTATTTGACCCCCTAACCACAATAAAATGATAATATTTTTTTTATATTTTAGATATAAGTAGAGGACTCATGTCTCGATCGATGCCTATTTTTTTGTAATTTTTTCCAAGTAAATAATTAATTATGAATTTTTTATTACAAGTTTTAAAAATAATAAAAAATTGTATGTATAACCACCTTAAGTTGGTCAAAACTTCATGAAATTCAATTTTTTAAAATCTTATAGTATGTGAAGTATAGAATGTGATACCATTTGAAAGCTATAGATGTTTTTCAATTAGCCTATCGATCAGGGCTTTAGTCGTAATTAAATAGAAAACAAATAATAATTATTTATTAAATTAAAATTAAAGCATAATTTATATTGGTGGAAAGCTAAGAATATCCTTTAAAAACCCTACACGTACCCATCATATCACCATTTTTTGGCCCATCATGATCCTGCACAAACCCTAGAATGTACATGGAATAGAACATATTTTAAGAGAAATATGGCTTCTAGAACTTTCCATGTATTGGGAGTTGAAGAAGTTCACCTATTATACTTTGGAGAAATTATAAATCCTCCCAATGTGTATTGGATATTAGATAAGGGCCTAACCACATTGCTTCAAATTTTCCATACTTACCCTTATCCTTTGGTCTTGCATTCCACAACAATACCCTCCTCCCCCCTTCATTTTTTTTGGGAGAAGCTTATCATATAGATGCTTGACCTGTAACTATATCTTTGCATTCTTGTCAAGATGTTCTCTTCTAGTTTCATCTAATTGTATAAGATTGTTAATACTATGTTGTATCTGGGTATTTGTAGGATCATGATGGGTATGTGTAGGGTATGTGGTTGATGACTTTGTTTTTACCCAAAATTGATGAAACGAAAAATATGTTTAAAGGAGATTCTCAGCTTTCCAACAATATAAATTATTCTTTACTTTGAATCTAATAAATAATTATTATTCATTTTCTATTTGAATTACAACTAAAGTCTTGATTGATAGGATGATTGAAAAACATCTATAGCTTTAAAACGGTATCACATTTTTTGAATTTGAAATATGCATCACATTCTATGCTTTACACAATATTAGATTAAAAAAAATTGAAGTTCATGAAGCTTTGACCAAGTTAAGGTGGTTAGATATACGATTTTTTATATTTTTTAAAAAAATTAATAAAAAAATCATAAATAATTATTTACTTGGGGAAAAATTACAAAAAAATATGTATCATATAGGGACATGAGTCCTCTACTTATATCTAAAATCTTATAAAAAATTATTATCATTTTATTGTAGTTAGGGTGGTCAAACAGACACCTACTTATTTTTTTCCTGAAATTTAAGTACTACTACTTTGAAATTTCAAAATTTCACCAAATAGATTTTAAAAAAAAAAAACCTAGTAGTTTAGAAACTACATTCAATTTTCTATAGTTTATATTGTTATATATTTTTGAAAGAATATAGATAACTTATTCAAATTTTTACATTAAGTTGCCTAAATCTGATTTTTCTAATTTTTTTGCCACTTAAGGGCCTATTTTTTCCATGATGATATTGCACATAACCATTTCAGCATAGATGTTATCATCATACTCTTGCACAAAATTGTACATTTTTAGCAAATTATTTTGAGGAATCCTAGCATCCAAACCATAAACTAGACCAAATGGTGAATGCCTAGTAGCTTTCTTTATAGTAACCCTATTAACCCAAAGTGCAACCTTCAACATTGAATCTGAGGCCTTGTTATTCTTCTCAATCACTCTCTTGAAGATTTTCATTAAACTTTCATTGCTATAGTTAGTCTAATGATTCCTTGAGGATGGTAAGGGGAAGAATAAGAAATTTTTATTCCATGTTTGTTACAAAAATCCTTCAACTCATTAGACATGAAACACATGGCATTATATGAGATAATCTTCTTTGGGACTCCAAATATAATTAAAATGTTGTTCATCAGTAAATAAATAACCACTTCACTTCTTTCCTTCTTTGTGGTCATTACTTCCACCCACTTTGTAAAATAGTCAATTTTAATAAACATCCATGAGTGCCCCCCACTAGATTTTTTTGATATTTCACCAATAAAGTATGTACCCCATTGCTAGAAAGGGGCTTGAACTGAAATAGGTCTAAGTGGTAAAATCCTTGAAAACTTTAGCTTCTCTACAAATCTCTAGCAAGCATCACAAGTTTTAACAAACTTGTTGGCATGTTTAAAAACTATAGGCCACAAAAATAGTGTCCTCAAAATTTTATGAGTAGTTTCTTTAGCCATGCAGTGGCCACCACATGATCCATTGTGCATTTCTTGCAAAATTTCCAATGCCTATTTTCCATCAACACACTTTAGCAATTCATTGTCTAGGCTTCTCCACCAAATTTCATTGTCAATAATAACATATTTAATGGCATGTAACTTCAAATTAATTTTCTCATTATTAGCCATATCCTTAGGGAACTGCATAGTTTGTAAATATTGAACAATCCTTCTATACCACCCACATTTTTTCATGTCATAGATAGGTGCAACAACAACACATTCAACTCTTTTTATCTCATTTTCCTCCAAGGTTGTTTTAGCCATTAACTTAGCTAGACCTTGTTCTCTAACTAACTTGGTAATTTGAACACCACTGTTGAACTCTTGGATCCTATTGATCCACCTACACCTTCTACCTATGGTTTCTTGTTGATTGAAGATGTCCTTCACTACTACACTTGGCACAACGGCTATGACTATAGCTCCCATAAAGTATGTTCTAAAATTATTTACAGCCTTGACTAAAGCATAGGCCTACTTCTAAGATATGTCATACTTAAGTTCTATAGCTTGCAAAGAGTTCCCAAAGAATGAAATAGGCTGCTCAAAGCCCTTATATCATTTTTCTACAACAATATGGCAACAATAGTATGGAAAGAAGAAAAGGAAAAGATATGCATAGGCTTGGAATTTTTTTGAAATTTTAGGAATAGACCTTCTTGATAACTTGCTTTATGTTCTTGAAGGCCTGACTAGGCTCCTCACTCCAAAAAAAATTTTCTCCCTTCTTTAACATCTTAGAGATAGGTCTAGTAATCTCAACAAAGTTAGTGACAAACCTTCTCAAGAAATTGATTTGACCAAAAAACTATTGGGTACTTTTAGAATTTTTTGGTTGTGGAATTTTTTCAATGGTTGCGACTTTCCCAGGATGAATGGACTTATCCCATATTTAGCCACAATGTGCCCTAGTATTTTACGGGTATGTGTAGGATCATGATGGGCCAAAAAGTGACAATATGATGGGTATGTGGCTGACGACTTTTTTTAACCCAAAATTGATGAAATGAAAAGGGTTTTTAAAGGAGATTCTAAACTTTCCACCAATATAAATTATACTTTACTTTGAATTTAATAAATAATTATTATTCATTTTCTATTTAAATTATGACTAGAGTCCTAATTGATAGGTTGATTCAAAAACATCTATATCTTACAAATGGTATCACATTTTATAAATTTAAAACATGTGTCACATTCTATGCTTCACATACCATAGGATTAAAAAATAAAAAATGAATTTCGTGAAATTTTTACCAAGTTAAGGTGGTTAGGGTGGTTTACCAAATTATTATAAAAAAATATTATCATTTTATTGTGGTTAGGGTGGTCAGACAGACACCTAATTCTTATTTTTTCCCTGAAATTTAAGTACTATTGCAATGAAATTTCAAATTTTTATTAAATATTTAAAAAAAAAAAACGTAGTAGTTTAAAAACTACATTCAATTTCTTACAGATTCTATTATTACACATTTTTTAAATAATATAGATAACTTATTCAAATTTTTATGCCGAGTTGCCTAACTATGATTTTTTTGAATTTTTTGCCACTTAAGGGCCTATTTTTTCCATGATGATCCTCCAAATACCCTTACCTTCTTTTACTCCAAACACACTTTTTTGGATTTAATGAAATTCCATACTATAGTTCTTTCTTAAACACTTTCTTTAGGTGCATAAAATGATCTTCTTCCTTCATGTTGTATGTAGTCAAATCATCTTGATATACAACTAGGAATTGAAATAATGAAAAATGGATTTTCTTTCTTATGGTTTAGAACATAGAGCAAACACATATCCCAATAATTTCATTGAAAGGAAAAACTATAGATCTCAATCTAAGATATGCAAAGGAGAAAGAGATCTTGTATTAGGGATCTCCTAGGGTTGGATTGTAAATTTATGAGAGGTTCACCACCAAGAGCTAGGGATTGGAAATACAAATGAAACACAAGTCCAATTTTTTAAACCTAATGTAATGAAATATTTCACTAAATGACCTAGAAAACTATGTAAAAAAGAATAGAGAATCGCATGATACAATGTGTGGATCTTGAAACCTGAAGAAGACAATATGAAGGATTGAAATGTTGAAATCTAGCCATTTTAGTCTAAGATTAGGGTGTCTAGGTAGAAATTGAAATCTAGCAAAAGGGTGTTTAGAACTACAAAATTCTAGAAAATGACCTATACTATATGCCAGAACTAGTGTATCAGTCCAATTAGGGTTTTATGGAACTTCAAATTCTGAATCTAATCTTCAATGTCTGTTTTGTGTTTTCCAATTGATTTCTAGACTCAAAACCCTAATTTGTAACCTATATAAGTCTTCCAATGATCTTCAATGCAAGGTAACAACTTTGACAACTTCGAACACTTTGACATATTTCTCAAAACTTTCTCTCCAATTTTTCTTCAACCTAAACCTATAAATCACACACTAAAGGGAGAGAAAAATGTTTTTTTAGTAGATATGGATTTTCCTTGGTCAAACCCAATTTTTGTAATAAAACCTTGTAATGAAATGAAATATGAAAATAGAATGATGAGTGAGCAACATGCAATTTTATAACTCACTAAACCACAGCAATAAAGTGCTCAAAAAATGTATGAAGTGGATCCAATGGATATAGATCTTGAATGAAATGATAGCTTGAATCATAAAATGCTACATCACAACTGTTAGCTCAAAAACAAACATGATGCATGGTGACTTTGACATGATTCTTGATGCTTGAATAGTGTTATAAATCACTTGATAATATACCCTTTAATGATCTTGTGAACTCAAATTTTCTATAAGAATTCTTTTTCAACTTGCTAGGTGTAAAATGAGTGAAAGAAACTTGTATTTATAATTAATTATGCAAAAATTCTTGAAATTACAACACTACAAGCCAACATCAAGTCTAGGAGGATAAAATACCACAAATAATTTGAATTAATTTTTATTTTGGATCACACAAGAATCATATGCCACCTTTGGAATATGAGTCCCATTAGGCATAAATTATGGAACCATTTTCAAAAATAATTAGAAGGGTGTAAAATCTAGATTAGGATGCAAAACCCTAGGTGGGACTCATATTTCCAAGGTGGCATATCAATCCTAGGTCACTAAATTTGGGATACACAACCTGAAAACACCTGAATTATGATTGGATGCTAGTTTATATTGGGATTATCCTATAAAAGATGAATTAAATGAGGCTTGTGGATGCAAAATAAGGCCAATTAAAGCATAAAGAAGCCCAATTATTTAATAAAACCATAGAAAAGTGTGAAAGTGTTGCAAAACTTTACAAATCCTTAAATAAGGTACAAAGAACACATAATGAGCAACAAAAGAACATATATGAAAATGATATAAAGAGAAACACAAGGCACAAGCATACACTGCCAAAGACAAAGAGAAAAGGAAAGAAAAAAACATAGGGGCATCAAGCTTTGATCATTTTTCCATCACAATGTGGATCAAATCTAGGCTATTTGTCCAAAAAATGCAAGCTTACTATGAGGAAATAGAACTTCAGGTTGTCTATTCGGCGAGCAATCCAAAGAGGTGAGACACATACACACATGGCCGTTATGTGCTCACACACAAACAAGTGGAAATGGAAGAGTCATTACTTTGTTGGGATTCCCATCAAACAATACCAAAGTTATACCTCCTGATAACTTTGATAAAGTGCCACACAAAAATGAACTTCGAGCTTCATGAGGCAAGCAAAGCTTCGTATGCTTAGAAGTCATGAACAAATAAGATTGCTACATAGGCATGCAATTTGTATTATGAAAGGTAGCCATATAAATTAAATTTTGTAAATTAAAATAGGGAACATTCAAAGGATTCATACTTAGTTCATGTAAGGTCTTAACTTAGGGAACATCATGCATAATGTCTCCAAGAGAGGGTCAATCAAAGAATAAAATATTTTAAACTAGATTCCATGTTTCATATCAAGCCACCAAGAGGAATATAATATGCTAAGAGATATCATTCTCTAGAAGGACATCACACCCAATGTCATACAAAAAGTGAGAGACACATCACATGAAGTAAGAAAACTACACACTAAAATAAGAAAAATGCAAAATAATAATGCCAATGTATGCCCCCATTTTAAAGAAATTTCTAAACATCATGTTGTGAGAAATTACTTTAAAGTAGAAAATGATAAATGCTAACAACAAAGAGGACATGAGAGATAATTTGGAAAGCCATATTCCAAGTCATATGTTTCCAAATGAAGCTACCTAATGAAAAGGAAGGGGTTTCCCTTGAAAAATGAAACTTCAAACACGAGGGATCTATGGATTTCGAGTTAGTATGATCTTGGTGCAATGAATTTTTAGAGAGCTCAAAACTATCATTGTTCCCCCAAATACTCATAGAACTAGAATAGTGACATAAGGAGATCGAAAACTAAGGAAAACCTTTTAGGTCAGCATGAAAGAGACATAAATGTCTCGATGCCTTGTATCATCCTGAAAAGGAAACCACAAGACAAATGAAAAGGTAAAGGAAAATATTTTTGGTCAACATGGAAGAGAAATGAATGTATCAATGCCTTACATCATTCCCAAAATGAAAAGGTAAAGGAAAAGGTAAAATATTTATGACCTAGAGAAGAATGAACATACAAATAGAGGAATTCCACAAAGAGTGACACCAAACAAAATGTTACAGGGGATCATATCACACACATGAAATTAGACAAAAGAAAAGAAGAAATAATGTGAAAGACTTGTAAGGAACATACGAGTCAACCTAGCTAAAGGGACAATGGAAAATGCACCACTAGGACAATTATATCTAATTATTTCCCCTAGCACTTAGTGTAAGACAAGAATGAGCTAAGCTAGGTGATGAGAAGGGGCTCCTTGCATCTTGAAATTATTTGAAATAAATGTATAACATGTAATACTGATAATTTTATTATTCATCAACTATTATATGGAAAGGATTGGACGGGTCCCCCTCTAAGGGATTATTTCTGTGATATCAATTTTTTAAAATATATGTTTTAAATAATGACAATCATCAGTACTATGTTCATGGATTCTATGGTATTGACAATGTGGAACATTTGAATCTATAGGATATAGTTTTATCTTTTTTCTCATGTGTGGTAATGTTATTAGTTTGTGGTTTAGAAGTATTTGTAAAGTTCTTTGAGTGGCATATGGAAGACAAGAGAATTTTAGTTTCTTTAGTTTGTAAGGCCTTCATTTCTTGCTAGATTCACCAACTTCTTGAGTTGAATGTAGAGGAGGACCTAAGACAATCCTATATTTTGTGTCATTGTTACGAGGAATGGGTTGTTCTTGAGGAAGAAGGACATTCATATGGGAGGAGGGTCTTGATATCCTTACCCTTTTGTCTCCTTAATTGTTATTTTCTCTAAGAATTGATGAATTTCATGTTCACTTGTTGTATCACATCCTTGTTTACTCAAGATCACGAATCCTTTTCCATATGTCTCTTCTATGTTGATGGAAGTTTCTACCACTTTTTTAATATAAAATGGTTGACTATTTACTTTCTTAGAGGAACTAGGTTCACCTATTGTACAAAACTTGCGCAATCATGGTAAGAGGGTCCTCAAAGAGAATAGTCCAAACTGTGCAAGAAGAGTTACACAACATAAGCAACATAAAAAATGAAGGAAAATCCAAATTCAAACATTATTATTATCATAAAATTCAAATACAAATAGTCAAAAATATCTAGGCATACAGATCTGGTTCATAGGCCTCATATAACATGCTAAAAAATACAAAATTCCTATATTATCCTATATGCGAGCTAAAATATTACATATCAAGTCCAATATTAATCATATTCTACTTATTTCTACTTCCTAATGATGGGTTACAATGATTAATATCATATCCATAGTTCTAGAATCTTCCACATCAGCCAAATATCATTACAATCTCAAATGAAGAAAATGTGATATGTATGAAATAGGTTGGCCTCAAATTTGAATTTCTCCTCAGTAGGTGCATACAATGAAGTGTGGACCCATAATTAAGGTTGAGGAAACTCCATGGAATGATTTGAAACATATCACGAGGATCCACAAGTTATGGGAAAGATCCACAAGAGATTAAACTATTTGTTCGGCTTGAAACTTATTCTGCTGTCAGTTCAAGAAACTACCACTTATTCCAGAAGTGATAACTTGCTTGAAAAGTATCAAATCATGATGAAATATTAGAATAAGGAAAATGAACATTTCCACAATGAATATATAGATCCACACAATCTGGGGAGAAAATATGATGATACGCTAAATCTGCCAACTTGAACTAAACAAGAACAAAATGAAAATGAAAATATTTTTGGTTGATGCAGGATTGCAAAGAACCAAGGATTCTCCTACATCAAACATCTAGGGTTAATTGAAAATTGAATCCCTCACTTTGATAAGGCTAAATGAAAACCAAAATGGTCTACCTCAGCCCAAGAAATCCAAGAAGAATCCTCCATTCTTTTTCCTTTCCACATCACAAGATATTCTTTTTACTATATTCCACATATCTTATTTCCATTTTAGATATCCAAAATATCTTCTATCTCTTTTGATTATTGTTTAGGAAACTATTTCTCGATTTTTTTTTAATTTTCTTCACTAAATTATGCTTCATGGTACTAATGTAGATCTGCAATGTTGAATATAGGTGATGTACCCATTCCATCAGGTAACTCCACTTCATATTCATTTCCTGAATCAAATTGATTCAAATTATTACAAGGTCCAAATTTCCTCATCTTGAGCTTGTCGTATGTTACAGCTAGAAATATTTCCTTCCTCAAATGCACGATCACTTCATCTCCATCCTCTTTTCATCTGCTCTCTCCTTATACTTCTAGTTCATGTCTTCCAATTGTTGTTATACTTGAGTATGCACTTTCTTCATGTGTTCTACAAATTCCTCTGCTTCTGCACTCCTTTTATCTTCCTTATTGATGTCTTTCAATTCTAATATTCATCTAGGATGAATTCCAATAACAATCTCAAAAGGTGTCTTTCTGGTACTTTTGTTCACTAAATTATTGTAAGAAAACTCTTCTTGTGCAAGGACTAAATCCCAACTTTCGGTCTTCTCTCCAACCAAACATCTAAGAAAATTTCCCAATCTCCTATTTATTACCTTTGTTTGTCCATTGGTTTGTGGGTGAAAAGTAGAACTTAACTTCAAATATGTCTTTAAATTTTTCCAAAGTGCCCTCCAAAAGTAACAAACAAACTTGGTATCTCTGCCTAAAATAATACTCCTAGTTAATCCATGCAATCTGATTACTTCCTTGAAAACCAAGTCTGCTACATGTACTTCATCTATTGTATTCTTACAAGGTATGAAATGTGTCATTTTAGAAAATATATCTACCACCACAAATATAGAATTATTACCTCTTTGTTTCTTTGGAAAACCAAGTATGGAATCCATTCTAATATCCTCCCAAGGTCTCTCTGAAACTGACAAAGGCTTATACAATCCAACATTCTGACTGATCCCTTTTGCAACATGACAAACTTTGCAACTTTACAAAAATTTCCTAATATCCCTATGAATATGTGGCCAAAAGTAGTTCTCACTTACCAATGCTACTATCTTATCAATTCCAAAGTGTCTTGACAATCCACAACTATGTTTTTCTTTCACCAAGTTATCCCGTATTGAACTCTAGGGAATACAAAACTAATTCCCTTTGAACAACTTATCCTCCTAAATGAAATAATCCAACTAGTGACTTTTATCCTCTAAGAATGGTTTTTTTCATGCTCTCGAAGGTTCTGCAAAAGATGGGTCTTCCTCATACAAGTTCTTCAATTCATCAAAACCTAATACCTCCAATCTCATTTCTTCTAGTGAATTTATTCTCCTACTGAAAAAACTATATTTTACTTTCCACTCTTATGGTTCAAAAAAAAAGTATAACTCTACAATAATTCCACCCATCTCATGTGTCTCTGATTCAACTTAACTTGACTATTCAAAAATTGCAATGCTTGATGATCTATATGCAACATAAACTTGTTAGGAAACAAGTAATGTCTCCAATTCTTCAAGGCTCAAACTATGGCATAAAAATCCTAGTCATGCATTGAATACCTTCTCCTAGCATCATTCAATTTCTCACTAAAATAAGCTACTAGTCTTCCTTCTTGACTTAATATTGCTCCAATTGTGTTTCCACTTGCATCACAATCTACCTAAAATACCTTATAAAAATTTGGTAAAGTTGACATAGGCTTCTCAATCACATTTTGTCTTAGCAACTCAAAACTCCAGTCTACTCTAGATGTCCACCTAAAATTATTATTATATCCTCTCATTATTTTTGTCATAGGACTCCAAATAGAACTAACATTCCTAATGAAATTCTAGTAGAAATTAGCCAATCCATGAAATGATCTTACCTCTCCCATGCTTTCTGGTGTAGGCCATTCAACAATTTCTCTTACCTTCTCAAGATCCATTTCCAATCCATCTAAAGATATCAAAAATCCTAGATATACCAATTCTTCCTTCATGAAACTACACTTCTTAATGTTTATCAACAACTGCTCTTCTCTCAACCTCTATAAAACTTGTCTTATATGCAACAAGTGTTCTTCTCTAGCCTTACTGAAAATCAAGATGTCATCCAAATAAACAATCAAAAACTTACCCAAGAACTTCTTCAATACCTCATTCATCAACCTTATGAAAGTACTTGGTGCATTTTTTAGTCCAAAAGGAATCACCAACTACTCATATAATCCTTCATTTGTCTTGAATGTTGTATTCCACTCATCTCCTTCTCTGATTCTGATCTAATGATATCCACTCTTCAAATCTATCTTTGTAAATTATTTAGCTCCACTCAAACAATCCATAATGTCATCCATCTAGGGCAAAGGAAATCTATACTTCACCATGATCTTGTTTATGGCTCTAGAATCTTTACACATCCTTCATTCTCCATCCTTCTTAGGTGCTAGCACAACAGGTACTCCATAAGGACTTAAGCTTTCTCTGATCAAACCCTTCCTCAACAGTTCTTGCACTTGTCTATTCAACTCTTCATTCTCTACAGGTTTCATCTAGTTCTTGACTTTATTAGGAAAACAAGCTTTAGGAATCAGATTCGTGCAATGACTAATACTCCTCATAGGTGGCAATCCATTAGGTACATTATCTAAGATGATATCATCATACTCTGTTAGCATCTCTTTTACCTCATTTGGTTGTTCTTCTTCATGCTTCTAGTCTTCATCCATATTAGGAACCAAGGAATAACACATGCTCTCATGTCTCAATCCATCTATAAATCTCATTCCATCAACCAAAAAAATTCTAGCATTTGTATAGATCTCAATTTTAGGAACATCCTCCAATGGCAATAAATTCTGCTTCAGCCCATTAGCAACAATGGTATATGTGTTCTTCTTTCCATCATGAATATCTTTTCTATTATACTACTAAGGTCTTCCCAACAAAACATGGCATAGATCCATAGTCATGATATCACACAAAACTTCATCATGATAATTTCCTATCTTCAGCTTCACCAAACATTGTTCACTTACCAATATCTTATGCTTAGCTTGAATCCATTCTATTTGATAGGGCTTCGGGTGTTTCAATCTTTCCAACTTCAATTTGGTCACCATATCTTTAGAAACTAGGTTCTCAAATATTCCACTATCTACAATCGCTTTGCAATATTTATTAGCTACCTTGCATCTAGTCTGAAACAAATTCTTTCTCTGTGATGGATCTTGCTCCAACTCACTTTGACACAATACTCTTCTATTCATCAACACTTCTCCTTCTTTAGGCTTCTTAGATGATTTAGGATGATCCTCCTCCACAATTTTTTTCTTCTATTGTTCTTTTTATTTTTACTTGTCTCTCTTTGATTACATTCAAATGCTTCATGTCCTTCTCCACCACTCTTAAAACAAGTCCCTTGAATACTCTTTTCTATTGTCCTCTATCATCTTTTCTATAACCCTCATTTCGGTAACCACCATATCCTCCTCTTTAGTAAGAGTTTCCATCAGCTCTACAGTATGAATTCTCATTCTTCCTGACTTCCTTATATTTGTTCTAATTTGGAAAAGATCCTCTTCCTCCTCTAGTAAAAATTCTTCCTCTTTGAACTCTTTCACCTCTTCCTCTCTATCTCTACTCATGTATTTTATTTAGCTTATCTTTTGATTTTAGGGAACACTGGTATGCCTCCTCCACACTTAGAAACTTAATCAAACTAATCTCATCCTATATAGATAACCTCAAACCATTCACATATGTGGCTACTTTCTTGATCTCATCTTCTGAATGTCCAGATCTGATATTCAACTTGTAGAACTCCTCGGTATACTCTGTCACACTTGACTCATGCTTCAAATTTGGAAACTTTCAGAACAAACTAATCTGATATTCTGTATGCATAAAAAATTTCTTTAACTTGTTCGCCATCCAATCCCATGATCTTATCTTCTATTTTCCTCTTCTTTTCCTATCTATCTAAAACATGTTCTCACCAAAGGGATGCATGTACTCTCAATGTTGTAAAAGAAAATTTCACCTTCTTGTCTTCAATAGTACCTTCAAATTCAAATAAATTCTCCATCTCTATTATCCAATCTAGTAATTCATCTAAATATGACTTACCATTATAATACAATGGATTGAAATGGGGTTTAGTATTTGCTCTAGTTAGGGCTTTTATGAACCTCTCTTCTCCTTGATCTAGGCCAGGTTGATCTTCTCTTCCCCTTTCTTCCTATACTTCTACCTCTTCATCACTCACATCCTCAACTAGTTGACCTATCCTCTAGGCTATTTAAATTGCATCTAATCTATCAAAAATTCCTCTCAACATCTCCATCATAGTTGGGTTTGCATCTACACACGCTCCATTTCCTCTACCATTTCTTCTTCCATCCATCTTTACACAAGTCCACTATAGTTGCAAGTTGGATCCCTAATCTACTACCCTACAAAAATATTCAACAGGACTCTGTCAAATATGGCAATCTCTCATGGGGCAAGCCTCACTCTGACACCAATCTAGCACAATCATGGTAGGAGGGTCCTCAAAGAGAATAGTCCAAACAATCCAACAAGAGTTACACAACATAAGAAACACAAAAAATGGAGGAAAATGCAGATTCAAACATTCTTATTATCATAAAATTCAATTACAAATAGCTGACAACATCTAGGCTTATAGATCTAGCTCACAGGCCTAATATAACATTCCTATATGCTCCTATATGTGAGCTTAAATTTTACAAATAAAATCTAATATTCATCATATTCTAGTTAGTTCTACTACCTAATGATTGGTTACAATGATTTATATCATATCCACAGTTCTAGAATCTTCTGCATTGATCAAAGTTCATTACAATCTCAAATGAATAAAATGTAACATGTGCATGAAATAGATTGGCATTAAATTTAAATTTCTCCTCAGAAAGTGCATAGAATGAAGTGTGGACCCATAATTAAGGTCGGGGAAACTCCATGGAATGATTCAAAACACATTGTGAGGATCCACAAGAGATCAAACTAACCATTAGGCTTAAAACTTATTCTAGTTCCAATTCAAGAAAATTCCACTTATTCTGGAACTGATAACTTGTCAGAAAAATATCCAATCATGCTGAAATATTGGAATAAGGAAAAAGAACGTGTCCATGATGAAGACATAGATCCATAGATTCTAGTGAGAAAATATGATGATACGCTGAATTTTCCAACTTGAACTAAACAAGAACTAAACAAGAACTAAACTAAAATGAAAATATTTTTGGTTGATGCAAGATTGCAAAGAACCAAGGATGCTCCTACATCAGGAACTTAGGTTCTATTCTTGTCTTAGATTTAGGATGTAAGTAACCAAAAATTTTAGGTGGGTGTATTATAGGGGCTATTGTTTTTTCCATTGATGGATAAAAGGATGCATTAGCTTCAAGGTTGTTAAGGAAATCATTTAGGAATTTATTCATCTTTTCATCATCTTTTCCAATGATGTCAACATCATGAGGAGGACATGCATTAGGAGTTGAGTGAGCATGAGTAAGTTCAATTTCATTAGGTTCACTTCCAAAATAATAGCTTGACACATCCACTAAGGATTTCAAGGACATCTAAAGCTTACTCAAACACATATCCATGATGGAATGTAAATTTTAGACTATGCAACAATATGAAATGAAATGTTTTATATGCAACTAAGAAATGAACAATATGAACTAATTTAAACTAGATGCAATGTATTGAATGAAACAAAAAGTTATAAAAAATAAACATAATCTTAGAATCAATGTTTTAATTTTTGGAAAATGTAGTTTAGAATCAACACTAGGAATAAATCACCCAGAGTAGTGTATGAGTCTTAGTGAGAGTTTTTTTCAAAAAAATTTAAAAAAATTAAGTTATTTTTATGCTTTTTAGTTTGTATAATCTATAGCCTAAGTGAAAATTTATATTTTATATGATTTTCAATGATATGAGATGAAAATATGCAACCTACATGCACTTTCACTAGTTCAAAATTAGAAACCCTAGAATACCAATTAACTAATGCAAACACTAATGCAATGTTAATGCAAGAAAAATATAGGATGATAATGCACTCCAAATCAGAATTATGATGTTATAAATGAAGGTTCACCAAAATGAAATAATGGAAAATGTATTTTCTTTCTTATGGTTTATAACATAGAGAAAACACATCTCTAAATCATTTCATTGAAAGGAAACCCTATAGATCTCTATCTAAGATATGGAAAGGAGCAAGAGATCCTACAATAGGGTTGTCCTAGGGTTGGATTGTAAACTAATGAGAGTTTCACCACCAAGCTAGGGCTTAGAAAGATAAATGAAGTGCAAGTTCAAATGATTAAACCCAAGGTAATGCAATCTTTCACTAAATGACCTAGAAAAGTATGTAAAATAGAATAGAGAACTACAACATGGAATGTGTTCTCCTCAAAACTTGAAGAAGACTGGATGAAGGCTTGAAATGATGAAAACACTAATTTTAAAGCTTGTTGGGACTCATATGACATTTTGGGTGATTTAGTCCAAAATTAAGGCTTCTGGGAAGAAATCGGAATCTAGAAAAAGGGTGTCTGGAACTATAAAAATCTCAAATATGACCTAAGAGAGATTCCAAAAATTTTGCAAAAATTTCAAGCAAATTATGACTTGGATCATGATTGTGAGCCTTTGTACAAATGGGGTGAATTATGGGTGTTATCTAAAAACCCTTACCTTAAAATTTTTATCATAAACCCTTTGGCATTTTAATTTTTAGTTGACCTATTTTTCCCAGTCTCTAATCACATAAGTTACAACTAAGGCTAGTGAATGTGTGTAATCACTGGCCCTCTTTGTTTAGGTCTTCCAATCACCCCAAGCCTTTTACCTTGTAAATTTTTCTTGGGGTTGGGAAAATTTTTTTAGTAAAAGACTTATGTTATGTCTTTTTCCTAAGGGTCATAATCTAGTTGGCCTAGTCATGGCCCCACTTTAAGAATAACCCTTTTGGTATGTGTAGAAATACCACCTATTGGATATGAAGATTAGATCACAACCATTGATGACACACTTCATAGGAGTTAAAGGATAGTATTCAAAGATGCTACAAGGTCCTTGATTGATCGATGTGTGTCCTTGCCATGGTGGAGATTGATTCTTGTCCAAGCATTTGACAATTAGTGGTTTTGAGATAAAAAACTATCATGTAGTGTGAGAGTTAAATCTTGGTCATGCATCGTACACCTCACTACATTTAATTGATTCCCACTAGAAACTTGCAAGGTACATGATTGAAGGATGTGTGGACTCCTCAACTTCTATGAAGAGTATGGTAAAGCCTATGGATGGAATGATGTGAATCCCAATGAACAAGTTTTAATTGACTAGAAATTGGCAAGCCATGGTCTCAGGAATTCAAACCCGATTGATTTAATCTAGGTTGTTCGATTGTCCAACTCATTGGGAAATTAGTACCCAACATTCAAAACCAAAAGATATGAATGTGATAGTCATTTTACTCAGAGAATTAATGGCATGCGATCTATAGGAGTGATCAATTTGATCCTAGTGCATGTGAGGAATTAATTTCCTATAATCATTGAGAATGATGCATGAATTTTTATGTACTTGGGTAATTAATGGTGATTATATGGTTGCCGATGGTTGATTTCCTATTCACTCATGTAGTTTTTGCCAACCATTGATGATTAGCAAGACTAATTTTCTTATTAAATGAAGGTTGATGGCCTTTTTTTTCACCATTACTATTGAGAGTTTAAATTTTTGAGTTTGTAAGAGGCATGATCTATGTTCATGAAGATACATTTTCAAAGAATATGAGTAATCCTATTGCTTTTGTGTTACTTGTGCATAGGTCAAGCCATGACTCAAGGCTCAAGAATCTCATACTAATATTTTGGGGAATGAGCAGAGCATACCATAAATTGTTGCAACCACAATGAAAGAGTGTAGGAAGGAGGCTCATGGTAAAAGGTCTACACTAGTTGTTGTGAGAAGCAACTACATGATAAGGATTTGAATTATGTCTCAAGATACAATAGAGACCAAAGGAAAAGAGCTTGCGGGATTAGTAAGAGGGATAATGATCTAGGTGGATCTTGAGAGCCTAAAAATTGAATTGTGCCAAATGTCCTTGAAATCAGAACCATAATGAAGTTCTCAAAAAATTGGACTCAACGCAACTTTAATGGGCGAAAATGGAGTTCATATGTTTGAGTTATGGCTAGTCAAGGTCTAGTCAAACTAGGTATAGAGGCCAATCAGAAAGGAAAAAAAAGTGACCAACTCATAATCAATCAAAAATGACATCAAATTGAAGGGCTCAATGATACGAACTTGTCAATGTTCATTTCGTCAAAATATGAGCTCATACGCAAAAATTATTACAAGTCAAAGTATGGTCAAACCTTGCAACAAAGTAGGTATTTTCTAGTGAAAAATTGCTCATCAAAAAATTCATTGAAATCAGTGTCAAAATGAAGAGCTCATCACCATGATCTTGATGCCACTCGTTTTATTGAAAACAAATCACGTACATGAGAGATATGGTCAGCCAAAGTTTGTAGTTAACTAAGTTAACTAGGGTACCATTGTTCATGTTAGCATGGTGTGAGCATGTTGATGAGGTAGAGTCAGCACATGACAAGTGGAAAGTTGATGTCAGTAGGTTTGTATCATACAAAAGATGGGTTGGACCAATCAATGAGTGACATGTGGCAAGTTTGTACATGTTGAGTTAGCAGGTGACATGGCACAGTTGATCTGGCATGATGAATTGGTGAAGTGTACATGATGTGGAGGTAACATGTGTTATCCACGATTTCTTTGGTAGAAAATTAGGTTCTGACATGTGGTGGTCTTTGAAAAATTGTTGGATGCCATGTGAGCCATTGGAAGGATGCCACGTGGCACTCATAATATTTTTCCATAGTTTCAAATGCAGTATATCCATTATTTTATCCACCAAAATTGTGGTGGGGGTCGAACCTACAACCCCCACGTTGACAATCATCAACTCTTCCCATTATACCACACACCATATCTTTGCAAAGTATGTGTGTTGGTTAGTTTTGTCATATTCAATGTTTTCAATCAGTGACTAAAAAAAAAAGCAGGAGGAGTTGAACCCCCAACCACCCACCACCCAAAATACTAAACCACCAATGCACCACATATGGTGCTTAGTATATATCGGTGCTTGGTTTTTTTTAAACACTATTCTAAGCTGAAAACCTTTAACTAAATAACCAAATGGTTATTAGCTGGGTTTTAAAATAAAACAAAGACAAAAAAAAGAACCCCAAACTCGGAAGATGATAAGGGAATTAAACCAAATTATGATGGATATTATTGTTTTCATTTGTAAATGGGGAAATTGGTTTTAATTCCTTCCTTAAAAGGGGAATAGGCTAGATTTTTTTATGATAACAAAATAGGAATTTTTTTTGTATAAAACGAGGATGCAAGGGGAGAATTGGGCATCCAATTTATCCATTGATCAAGTTCATTAAGGATCCAAGCATCTTTTCACCAATTTCATTCATAATTCAGAATCCAAGTGATGAAGTTTTGTAGAGTGGTCTGAGAGAAGGATTGGAACTCTAAAACTTCATGCAGACAATGTCCAAAGGTTGTGCTTGAAGAAGTATTGTACGAAGTCCAATTTTAAGACTTCTCACTTACAAGGTTGAAGAACATTCCTCCATATCCAACATTAGGTATAATCAGAATGTTTTAATACTTGGCTTTAGTCTAGAATGGTGAATTAAGAACTAGGGCTGATTTTTTTCTTATTGTTGGAAGCACTTGTACAGTGTGGATTGAGGAAGTAGTTGTAGGGGCTTGGAACTTCCTATGTAGTGAAAAAAATTTCTACACATTCAAAAGCCTAGATATTGTAAGCAATTTGTAGGCTGAACATTAATGGAAAATTGATCATTCTTATTGAGTGGATCTAGATACGTAGCCTTGAGAGGTGAACTCCATAATCAACTGTGTCTTGCTTTCTTGGTTATTCTTGGATGTTGATCATTCTTCTTTATTGTGCATTTAAACAAGGTTAAATTGGTTAACTAAAAAAGAACTAATAAGTGAGCTTAGTAGATTGATGGATTGAGTTTATACATTGGATTAAAACCATTAATTAAAGATCTTGGCACAAATTTGAGATTAAGTAGGTTAAGCAATTGATTTGAAATTTGATAAATGAAGAACTTAGTTGAGTAATCATACTCTATATTTTTTTAGATCAAGTGGTATCAAAGTGGTTTCTAAGCTCAAGTTTGGTTAAGTTACCAGTTTGTGCAAGTTAGTCATTTTGATTAGTTTGGAATTTTTTTGGTTTGCAATTCTTGAAGTTTAATAGGTGTACATTGAAGAAGAATATTTCATTTGAACAAGGGGAATCTTCCATGGTGACAATGTCTGCATCTATGATGGAAGAATTATTTTCCATGAGAAGGATGATTGAATAACTCTACTAGGATAAGTTTAAGAGGCTTCAAGAACTTGAGGAAGTCAATCAAAATTTCTAGATGGAAAATATTGAGTTGAGAAGTTTCCTTGAAGACTTGGAAGATGAAAAGAGGAAATTACACATGATGTTGCAAAGTGTTGTAGAAGAGTAAATGGGAGAAAGTTATGTTGTAAAGAGTCCTCCTAGGATTGAAGATCCTAAAATTTGTACTTTTTTTCCACACTTACAGGATTCCTCATATGTACCCCTCACACAGCCTAATGTTTTGGAGGATTCATCTACAATAGTTCAGAAGGAACCATTGGAAAATAATCAGAAAGTTGATCAAGTGAAAGAGAAGGGTAATAAATGAAGTAATTTTAATTCCTTCCTTTAACCATGATCATTCTTTTGTAGCATTTGAAAGAAATACCAAGGGTATCAATATAAAGCTATTCAAGAAGATGGGATATAGTGGGAAAGGCCTTGGAATTCATGGCCAAGGAATGGCTAGTCCCATGAAGGTAGTAGTGGTGCAGGAGCACCAACTAATGTTGATTTACCTCCTATTGGAATTTTTTGTAAAATTTGAAGTTCATCATGTAAAGCATGTGAAAATAAGGTCATGTTTAGTCCATTTTCAAATTTAATCAACTCTCCATTAGGTTTATAGGAGGTCCAATTGGGAAAAGTTGTCATTTGTTGTCAAAATGCAAAAAAATGTGAAAATGCAAAATTTACAAAAAACAAGAATGTGAAGAGTCATGAGGGAAAGAGGAAGGTTTAGTCGATTGGAAAATGAAGAGGAAATTTCTATAACTAATCTAAACATCAATATAAAGCATGGAGAAGGAAAAAAAAAACACAATCATTGTATCTTGTAACCAATTTTGCAATAAAAAGTACCTTGTTTTCCTGAAACAACGTTTCCTTTGTGATTTTTCAAGATTTTTGGGTTTGTACAACATCATGAAGATTTTTCTTCTATTGTTTTGAATTTTTTGAGGTCGAGGCTCTTCAAATAAGGTGGTTTTGAGAATATTTAAGTGACTCAAAAGGTTGTTAGTAGACTTCTTTTTTTAAAGAATTTGTAACCCTTAAATAAGGGTTTGAGAGACTTTTAAGTTTCTAGCCACCATTCCATTGATGGAGGTTAGTTAGATAGGTGGAATGTGATTTTATAGGTTTATTTTCAATTTTTGTATGTGGTTAGGTGCAGGGGAAGCCAAGGTGCAAGGTTTTGGTGTTGTCTGTAATAGAATTTTTGAGTTTTTCCCTTGAAAGTTGATGGTTACAAGCAAGGTTATGGTAAAAAGCCATGTGTAAGGGCTTGGTGATGGTAGATTAAAATTTTTTTAGTCATATTCTAACATTTTTTGGAGTGGTGGTAGAGTGTCATGAGGTTTGTAACACTCCTTTTCAATAAACCTTCAACCATTTAAGCATTGTTGAGCCTACAATCAAGGGTTTTTTTGTTTAGTACTTTATTTGGCCTGTCAGTCCCTAAAGGTTGTTGAATCTCAAGTTTTGTGACCTAATCTAAGACTTTTCAGAGTTATTTGGTGTTTTGATGATGATTTCAGAACACTTGGTTTGTATTTTTGGCCTAATTGGGGCTTATTGGCTATGGTACAGTCAAATTTTCGAATATACTTTCTAAAACAATAGTATTTGATTTTTTGATACATTAAAGATGGAAATAATGGGTTTGTGAAACAATAAATATTTTATGGAGATTCAATGTGGGTTGGTTGGTATACCCATTTTATCCATGTTGTTGTACTATTAGTGTTTGAGTTTTAAATGCAAGAAATTATGAATATGATAAAATAAAGTTGTGAGGCAAAGCATTTGGTTTTTTTATGTCAAGGTAAAGATGGTTAAAGGTGTTTCAAGGCCTAGTAAGAGTTTGAAAGCAATATTTGGTGATTGGTTTTCTTTTTTCCTTGTTTTGAATATAGTTGCAAGGAAGTGTGATTGGTGAATGTTGATTGGTTCAGGGTTTTCTAACAAATTTATTGCTTGGATTCAGTCAATATGAAGATTTTTATGGTGTCTTAAGGCTTGATGAGAATTTGGAATACTAATTTGGTGATTCAATATTTGGTAGCCTTGCGATTTCAAGTGAAAATGGATGGATTTTGTTGAAAGGATAAGTTAATTTTTTGGTGATTGTTTGAATGTATCTTCTAAATTTTTGTTTAGGGTTAGAAGTAGCCTTGATTTTTTTATTTAATTTTGGTAGATTCTCTACATCAATTGGTATAAGAGCTAGCTAATCAGGTGTTTGTTAAGTTGTTGAAGTTGGTTGCATGTGCTTGATCCATCTTAAAGTTGTAGAGAGGAATATTTTTGAGAAGTTATTGTTGGAAGATAAGGAAAGGTCTTTGTTCAACATCCTCTAATGGAGATTAAGTTGGGTAGAAGGTGCATAGAGAGAGTGAGGAATCTTCCAGGATCTATTGTTGGGTAAGATGGATGGTTTGTTGAATTTGTGTGGCGAAGCAGTGAGGGAGATGGATACATATCTGAGAAGCACTTGAGTTTGCAAAAAATTAAAGAGTTCAAAGTTAGTTTGAGAGTACTCTAGTGATGGGAGTAAATGAGAATATTAAGACAAGAAGGTCAGAGAAGGTAAAAGATGAATTAGTTGAAAGGAGGAAAGATTTATTAGAAATGCATTGTGAAAGGAAACTATCTTGTCCTTTGGTTGAGAAATATTTAGAGAGAATTTTAGTGCTAAGAAAGGACAGTCTTGTGTCCTTTTGAATGAGAAGAGTGATTGTGAACCTGATGGGTAGAGAAAGAGATGGAAAAAGGAAAAGGAAAGACAAGTGAAGATAAGAGAAGTCAGAAATAAAGAAACAAATGAAGGCAAAGGATCAAGCGAAGACAAAGATAAGAGAAAGATTCAAGATTAAAGAAACAGGAATAAATTCAAGATAATATTGAAGAAGGTATGAAGAATCAATGTTGAGACAACATGTTTCCAAAGGGACTTGGAAAGCTTTCTAGGCTAGTTGTTTGGTGCAGAAGCACCTAATAATGTTGTTTTGCCTCCAATTGGAATTTTTTGTAAAATTTGAAGTTCATAATGTAAAGCATGAAAATAAGGTCATGTTTAGTCCATTTTAAAATGTAATCAAGTCTCCATTAGGTTTATAGGAGGTCCAAAAGGTAAAAGTTTCCATTTGTTATCAAAATGCAAAAATAATGTAAAAATGCAAAATGTACAAAAAACAAGAATGTGAAGAGTTGCGAGGGAAAGAGGAAGGTTTAGTCAATTGGGAAATGAAGAGGTAGTTTCTATAATTGATGAAAATAACACTATAAATCATGGAGAAGGTGAGAAAATTTAGTCATTATATCTTGTAACCAATTTTGCAATAAAAAGTACCTTATTTTCATGAAACAGCGTTTCCTTTGTGATTTTTCAATGTTTTTGGGTCTGTACAACATCATAAAGCTTTGTTTAGTATTATTTTGAATTGATTAAGGTTGAGGATCTTCAAATATGTTTGTTTTGAGAAGATTTAATTGACTCAAAACATTGTTTGCAAACTTCTTTCCTAAAACAGTTTGTAACCCTTAAACAAGGGTTTAAGAGTCTTTTAAGTTCTTAGCCACAATTCCAACAATGGAAAGATTAGTGGAATGGGATAATATAGGTTTATTTTCAGTTTTTTTATGTGTGTAGGTGTAGGGGAAGCCAAGGTGCCAAGTTTTGGTGTTGTCTGCAAAAGAAATTTTGAGTTTTTCCCTTGAAAGTTGATGGTTACAAGAAAGTTTATGGTGAAACAACATGTGTAGGGGCTTGGTGGTGATATATTAAGCTTGTTTAATCATATTATAACATGTTTGGAGTGGTGTAATGGTTTCATGAGGTTTGCAACACTCCTAATTAGGCCAAAAATAGAAAAAGCAAGTGTTCTTAAATCACCATCAAAACACCAAATAACCCTTAAAAGTTGTAGATTAGGTCACAAAACTTGAGATTCAACAACTTCTAGGGACTAAAAGGCCAAATAAAGCACTAAACAACAAAAACATTGATTTTAGGATCAACAATGCTTAAATGGTTGAGGGTTTATTGAAAAGAAGGCTCATCAGTTGTGGTACAATTAGGTTTCTATATATTCTTTCTAGAACAATAGTATTTGAGTTTGAGATATGTTAAATTTGGCAATAATGGGTTCCTAAAATAGTAAATAGTTTATGGATATTCAATGTGGGTTGGTTGGTATACCCGTTTTAGCCATGTTGTTGTACTACTAGAGTTTGAGTTTTGAATGCAAGAAATTATGAATCTGATAAAATAAAGTTTTGAGGTAGAGTATTTGGTTTTTTTCTATCAAGGTAAAGATGGTTAAAGCTATTTTAAGGCCTAGTAATATTTTGAAAGAAATATTTGGTGATTGGTTGTCTTTTTTCCTTGTTTGGAATATAGTTGCAAGGAAGTGTGATTGGTGAATGTTGATTGGTTTAGGGTTTTCTAACAAAGTTATTTCTTGGATTCAGTGAATATAATTATGTTTAAGGTTTATTAGGGCTCACCGAGAATTTGGAATAGTGATTTGGTGATTTTATGTTTGGTAGCCTTGTGATTTCAAGTGAAAATAGATGGATTTTGTTGAAATGATAAGTGAGTTTTTTGGTGATTGTTTGAATGGATCTTCTCAAGTTGTGTTTAGGGTCAAAAGTACCCTTGAAATTTTTTTTATTTTTGTAGATGGTTTGCATCAGGTATAGTGACCTCATTATATAGGATTGGGTTACAATAGTGAATAAATTGGAGAATGTTCCAAAACCGCATTTGTGAGAGGTCAAGCTAAAGGTGAACCACACTATGGTAACTATAGTGACTACAAACCATCTCCTAGAAAAATGCACCTAATGGAGGATATTCTAAGGTAGATCACCTTTAGTAGTTGGGAACAAAAATTGACAACTTAGGCAAAGCTAGTTCTCCTAAGCAGAGCAATGCTCAAGTTGGTCAAGAGAAATCCAAAGGTGATGAATACCTTAATTCTATTGTTGATTTTAGAAGTTGTAATTATTTTTTAATAGCCTTATGGAATATGATACCATGCACAATTTTTCATGCACCTAGCTACTATCTAGCAAGGTGTAGCAAGAAGTAGAGGCTTTATAAAAAAATTGTTATGCAAGCTAAGGAGATAGTGAGGCATGCATCACACTGTCAATGTTCCTCTCTAAAGAAGGAAACAACAATGTAGGAAAAAGCCCAAAATTATTGTACTCACTGCAAAATCAGTGGGCATTAGGTTGAGAAATGTTGGAAGTTGCACCCAGAGCTTTGACATTCACCAAAAGAACTCAAAAAATAGTCCTGAGGTTATAGAGGTAAAGGAAGAACTTGTGGTTACCATCCCTGAGGCAATCCATGAAGAACCTCAATAGAAAAAAGAGTATTTGGAATAGGAAATTTCTTTTGTTTAGCTCCATAATAGATGGGAAAAAATGTTGACTATACAATTTTGTCAACTTTGTTTTATGTTATCTTTTGGATTGTGGTAATATGTTAGCTAATGTAAAACCAATATGGTTTTTTAGTGGAAGACTCTAAATGAAATTGTTTGCAAGTGTTTGTATGAAGTTGTATTACTCTAAGATTGATATTTTGTAAGGCTTTTGAAGCCATATCTCTTGTAATCCAAATGATAATACTTAAAGAATTCTTTATGCAGGTTAAAAATTTGTTGCTTGTAGATTTCTTGTAGCTCTCAAATGGTTGACACCAATTCTCAAGGTGGGCATGTGCCACTAGCTTCTATTGAAGAAGAAGGGAATCTTGTACAAGATGGATAGACCATCTACACATTCGAACTCGAAGTTGTAGGTTATGGTCAATGGTGACCTATATATTCCAGCTTCAAGACTCAATCAAATGATGATTGCAAATTCCTACAAGGGGTAGTGCTTTTCAATGGACTTATTGCTATAGGAATGGACAAAGCTAAATGGTGAAGCCTTGAATTAGCCATTCTGAAGTACAAAGGTGAAGGAATGTATCAAGTTGAGGCATAGTTTTCCATTGTTCAAATAGTTCGTGAGTAAGGAGGTCTTAGCCAAAATATTCCTTGGTACTATTAAGTCCCTATTGATCTACATAATGTAGAGAGGGAAATGCTTCAAAGGAATAGTACACTTTTGGAGAGAAAAAGTTCTTTAATGGGCAGGTCTAATCCAGGTGGATCTCGAGAACCTAAAAATTGAACTATTCTAGATGACCTCAAAATTGACACCATGACAAAGTGCTCAGAAAATTGGACTCAATGCAACATGACTAAGCAAAAATGGAGTTTATACATCTGAGTTATGGCCAGTTAGAAAGGAAAAAAAAAAAAACCAACTCATAATCAATAAAAAAAAACATCAAATTGAATGGCTTGACGACACGAACCCAATGATGTTCGTTTCATTGAAATCTAAGCTCGTACGCAAAATTTATTACGAGTGAAAGTCTAGTCAAACCTTGCAAGTAGGTAGGTACTTCTAGGTGAAAAATTGATTATCTCAAAATTCATCAAAATTAGCATCAAAATGAAGAGCTCATTTCCATGATCTTGATGATACTCATTTCATTAAAAATGGAGCATGTATGTGAAAGATATGGTCAATCAAAGTTTGTAGTTGACTAAGTTGACCAAGGCACCATTGTTGATATAGTAGAGGCAATGCATGACACGTGGCAAGGTGACATTAGTAGGTCCATATTGTACGAAAGATGGGTTTGACCAATCAACGAGTGATGTGGCACAATTGACATGGCATGATGAGTTGGTGGAGCGTACGTGACTTGGAGGTGACACGTGTCATCCACGATGTCTCTAGTAGAAAATTAGTTTCTAACACATGGCGGTCTTTGACTAATCATTGGATGCCATGTGGACCTTTGGAAGAATACCATGTGCCACCTGTACTCTTCATCTATAGTTTCAGTCGCAGGTATATCTATTGTTTTATACACCAAAATTATGGTGGGGGCCGAACTCATGACCTCCACATTGACAACCATCTATCTGTGCCAATATACCATGCACCATATATTTGCAAAGTATGTGCACCAGTTGGTTTTGTCATATTCAATGTTTTTAATTAGTGAATAGAAAAAAACTTGTGGGAGTTGAACCCCCAACCACCTGCCACCCTAAATACTAAACCACCGATGCCCCACGTATGGTGCTTATGATATATCAGTGCTTGGTTTCTTTTAAATACTATTCTAAGTTGAAATTTTTTAACTAAATTACCAAATGGTTATTAGTTGGGTTTTAAAATAAAAAAAAGGCAAAACAAAAGAAGCCTAAACTTAGAAGATGATAAGGGAATTAAACCAAATTATGGTGGATATTATTGTTTTTATTTGTAAATGGGGAAATTGGTTTTAATTCCTTCCTTATGAGGGGAATAGGCTATATTTTTTGGTTATAACCAAATAGGCCAATTTTTTGTATAAAATAGGATGCAAGGGAAGCATTGGGCATCCAATTTATCCATTTATCAAGTTCATTAAGGATCCAAGCATGCTTTCACCAATTTCATTCAAAATTCAGAATCCAAGTGATGAAGTTTTGCAGAGTTGCCTAAGAGAAGGATTAAGACTTCGAAACTTCATGCAGATGATGTACGAAGGATCTGCTTGAAGGAGTATTGTATGAAGTCTAGTTTGAAGACTTCCCTCTTAAAAGGTTGAAGAACATTCCTTCATATCCAACATTAGGTATAATCAAAATGTTTTAATACTTGGCTTTAGTCTGGAATGGTGAATTAAGAACTAGGGCTGCATTTGTTGTTATTTTTGGAAGCACTAGTATGGTGTGCATTCAAGAAGTTATTGTAGTGGTTTGTAACTTCCTTTGGAGTGACAACTCTATCTATGTAGTTTAGAAGACTAGACGTTGTAATCAATTTGCAGCTTCAAGATTAATGGAAAATTGATCACACTTATTGAGTGGATCTAGAGATATAGCTATGAGAGGTGAACTCCATAATAACATGTTTCTTTCTCTCATGGTTTTGCTTGGATGTTGATCATTTTTCTTTATTCCACATTTAAACAAGGTTAAATTGGTTAAGTGAAAAGGAACTAATCAGTGAGCTCAACACATTGATGGATTGAGTTTACACATTGGATTCAAACCATTAATTAAAGATATTGGTATGGATTTTAGATTAATTAGTTTAAGCAACTGATTTTGAATCTAGTAAATGAAGAAATTAGTTGAGTTAGCACACTCTAGATTTTTTCAATTTAGATAAGGAGAAACATAAGGTATGGTAGAGCTACTTTGGTATGGCATAATTCTCCAATTGACATCACTGATATCCCCTCAGACAATGAAATAGAGACAACCTCGGTTTATCATTAGTACCTCATGGTTTTAAATGAATTTGTGGAATTAGAGGAGTGAGTAGCAATAGCCCAAATTTTAGTTAATATGCCCAGTGGGCATACCTATTTTGTTATTGGTAAGGATGGTAAATATGAAGAAGTAGTGGTCTCTTCCTCGGCCTCTGCCAAGACACGAAGCGGGCATGTGTACTATGGTTCTAGTTTTGGTGTTGGTTCTAGTTCTGGTTAATGAATATGGTGTTTAGGTCTTAAATTTTTGTGTTATGATATCAATATTGTTGTGGTGCCTTTTATTACACTCTCTGCATATGAGGGTTTTTTTCTTTTATACTAACTAAGAATTCCTTTAGTTAGTATGATGGAAATTTTTGGCTCGATGTAGGCATAGAACATAAAGGGATTGTTTTCCAGTAAAGATATTTTTTGGTGGCATTGGCTAGCTCCTTTTTGGTGAAAATGTTGTTAATTTTGTTTCCCCCTATTCATCAAATGATTATTGGCAACCGTTCAAGGAATTTTTGAAATGAAATGCAATTGAAATGTAGCTTTAATGAGCCTGATGCTTGTTTCTCCCTTCATCTATAAAAGAATTTTCAAGGCTCATTACAGAGGGTTGGATTTTAAGTCTAGTAAATGGTCTAGTTAGGAGTTAAGTACAAGAAGAAGATACTGTAGGAATCCTAATGAATAGAACACAAGAATTTTCTTGGGTATAAGTCTTGAATGTAGTAATCTTGAATTAGTTTTATATAAGCTACAAATATCAAAAAAAAATCCTTGTTTTTGAAACACATACTCTCCCCTTGTAAATTTTTGCAAGTTATAAATGCAAATATCAAGGGATTCTCATTTATGTTCAAATGTTTAATTGAATGTGTGTAATTTTTTTTCGCTTGAACTCAAACAGTTAATTAAATGCTTAAAGAGAGTCACAGATTTGTAAAAAATAAGAAGTTACATTTTAGATATTATGGGTTTTTAGATTACAAAGAACCGTGAAAATAGTCCACCATTATCTAGATTCAATAGCTTGTGTATTACTAGTTATTTCATATTTTACCTTGTATGCCTAATTGATGAAGCATTGGTCTAATTATTAATATTTCTTACAATCAAATGAATTGGTGATATTCCTAGATGTGGATTCAAAATGAGAACAAAAAAACATTTAAAAAATATTTCAATTATGAAGTATGAATTTAAATATTCCCAAATCCCAAGAAAATGAATGATAATTATTTACTCAAAGATCTGCCAAATCTTTAATGAATTGTGTTTATTTGTTGTCAATTGGAATCAATATATGTGTAAATGTGTCCCCAACTAGACATACTTCCCTTAGACACAATCAAGAATACCCTCCTAGGTCCCATAGAGCCTAAAGTGAAGGAGTAAAGACCTTAGAGTCCTTTAATCATTATGTTGGCCTCTCACCTTGAGGATTCTTGACCATAGGGGTTGGTTACCCTTTAGATAATTCCAAGGGTGTGCTAGAAAAAACACCAACAAAATGGTGACTCTACTAGGGAGAAGCAGAGAGATGTCCATTTGCATAGAGTCAATTGTTTGGTGGATTTGAATATCTTGTTCAAATAATTGAGACATTCTTGGACATGGAAAAGATTGGATTGCAAAAAAGATCAAAGGATTTGAATGTGACTCCACTATTGGAGAAAACCCAAAATGAGATTTACTCCTAAGAGAACTTCATGTTGTTTGAAGTTCATTCCTTTATGAAAATAGGTGGTGACTTTGTCTAAAGAACCAATTAAAATGTGAAGAAAATTTCCAGATCAGCAGAATTTTTGTTCAGGAAGAAGGGTAAAGATCTACTACAAGTTTCCAGGTATTCTCATAAATCTAAAGAAAGCATCATTCTATCTGAAAGAAAATTATGAGAAGTATTTTGTACTTGAGATGTAAATGATTTCCTATTAGGTGAAATGGCATTAGATGAGGGGATAATAATGGTAATTTAGCATGCTTTTAGAATGTAAATTGAAATTTTTGCATTACCATGAAGAAGTATGTTATATTTTAAGATCTTAAAGAAAATATATAAGATGTTTGCATTGTAAAGGCTTAAGGTTGTAATTGCAGAGGGAATTTGAGTTTCCTTTTGTAATTATAAGTTAGTGGAGACATCTGTATTGTGAAAAGTATTAATAAGGGTTGAGCACCCTACTAAAGGATTTGAAGCCTTAGGGTTTAAGCCAAGTGATTGAATGGATAAAAGTTGTAGAGGAATTTAGGTGTGATTATATATCATAATTGATGCCTTAGAATGTTAGTGATGGATTGCTTGTGGAGGAGTATTAGAAAACACTACAAATAGGTGGAGAGAGTGTATTAGAACATGAACATCCACCTTGTTGTGTTGGAGAACATAATGATTGCAATCGGCTTACAAATGACATATCTATAGATCACTATAGTAGTGATGAAGATGAAGATACAAAAAATGAAAATAGAAGGGATGTGCCTGATTTGCATCCTTAGAACATCTTGGATAGTGAAGGACTAGGAAAGGTACAAGATATCATCCTATCCCATGATTTGATCAGAAATAATGGTGCTAATTTTGATGATGCTCTATCACTAACCAATGATCAAGGCATCAAAAATAAATGTTCAAACATTCAACTTGAAGAACCTGAGTGTAGTCTTAGTATTGGTGGGTTTTCATGATATGGAAGTTGTGATGGCATTGAGTCATATCATTTAGCTATTGAGTATGACTACCCTTATGAAATCGACAATGATTCTTTTCCTTTCATGAGATATGCAAATAATAATGAGAATGTTTGTTTGCATGGGAGGAGAAAATTTCTTTCATGTGAAGAGTTGATAGAATGTGAAGCAATGTTGTTGACTAAAAATGAAGAGGTTGAGAGTGATTCTATATGATCTTTAGCTAATTAAAATGATTTTTATTAAGATGATGAGTTGCAAGATTTAGATAATCATGCTGAGAAGGAAGAATTTTCCATGAAATTAGTGAAGAGAATAGATAATCCTTTATTTGATGAGCCCCTGTCTCCACCAATTAATGGAAGTAAGGATCTTTATTGGTGTAGAAATAATCCAATTTTTGAGAATTATAATGATACATTAGATGTATGGCTAAGATATAGTAGTGAGCAAGAAGATCAGTACACTGACAATTTGTTTGATGGAGATGCTAATGAATCCTTCACATTTGATATTGATGTTGAGGGTGAAACTAAGGATCATGAGGATATTAAAGTTTTCAAATCCTTTTCTAAGGAATGTAATCACCTTTACAATAATGATCTAGAAGTGTTGTATTCATATGAGGGATACAATGGTGCAAATAATTGTAATATTAATTTTTCACTAGGGGATGAAAAAATTGCACTTGAAGGATATTGGAAAGGAGATATGGGTTTGTCATCAATGAAGCATGTTACTAGAGTGAATGATGAAGAATATGAAAACATGAATGTTAATATCCAAAGTGTGGGTTTTGAACCCAATGTTAAATATCTTGAAGGTGTTGATAGAAATGTTGATATTCTAGCCAACCATGGATGTTTGTGTGAGGTACGGTTGGAAATTTTAGTTACACAAGAGAAGGATAATGTGTGCATTGATGAAAAGAGAGATGCACTATTGAATATCCCAATTATGCTTCATAATACACACATGGATCATGGGTTAATTCTACTACCCAATAAAAATGAAAGAAATTTTGGTTCATGTGTATGGTAGTCAAATGATGCAGACAACATGGAGTATGATGTTAATAAATATGAATTTGTAGTTGAATTATTTGTTGATGCTCCCCATCTTCTTGGCATAATTATGGATTTGTTTTTATCTAATGGGGATAAAATTCATGTAAAGCAGAATGAAGATGTTCCTGAATATGAACTTTCCTTTATGATACATCAAGGGATTGTTGGCCTAACATTTAGTAAAGTTTCTATGAAGATTCTAGTTTGATGTGCAAATTGAATGTGGTGTTGAAGTTCGTGATCAATTGGAATATGAATGTTTTACCTTTCCAATTCAATTCAATAATCCTATGGTGGAATAGGTTAGTGAATGCAATAGTTTTATTGTATGTGGGATTGATGGTGTCAACTATGATGATGCTGATTATTTAGAAATGCTTAGTACACATTTTGATCCATTACAAATAGCACAAGATAAAGTTTTTGATAGAGGAAAGAGTTATTCTTGTGTTTTTAGGGGCCATGGGCCTCCAATTTGAGGATTGAATCCAATTGAATGAAATGGGCTTTCAAGAGAAGATATATTACATTGTATAGCTTTGTAAAAAATGTATATAGGTTTGGTGTGTTATTTTCTATTGTGTTTTCTTGTCTTTTCTAGGTAATCTCCTGGGTTTCTGTGCTTCCTTAGTGGTCTACTTCAACCTGAGATCTAGATTCTCACCATACTCGCCAAGGGTATGTGTCCTCGAGCATGAGCCACTAATAGAGCTTCCAAAATTTATGATTTTTTTTTATAAAATTATGACTTGGATCATGATTGTGTGCCTTTGTGTAAATTGGGTGAATTAGGGGTGTGATCTAAAAGCCCCTTCCTTACAAATTTTATCATAAACCCTTTGGAATTTTAATTTTTAGTTGACCTATATTACTTAGCCATCAGTTGCATAAGTTACAACTAAGGCTAGTGAATGCATTCTATCATTGGCCCCCTTCTTTAGGTCTGTTGGTCACCACAAGTTTTTTAGTATTAAGAATTTTCCCAAGGTCGGGTGAAATATTTTTGTAGAAGACTTATGTTATAAGTCTTTTTCCTTAGGGTCATAATCTTGTTTTCCTAGTCATGGCCCTACTTTAAGACTAACCTTTTTGGCATGTGTAGAAATCCTTCTCATTGGATATGAAGATTATATCACAACCATTGATCAAACACTTTTCAAGAGTTAAATTTTGGTGTTCAAATATGTTGTGAGTTTTTCTATTGATTGACATGTTCCCTTGCCATGGTGAGGCCTGATTATTGTCCAAGAACTCAATGATCGACGGTTTTACGATCGATAGCTATCATGTAGTGTGAGAGTTAAATCTTGGCCATCCATCACACACCTTGTGATATTAAATTGATGTGTTCTAGAAACTAGTGAGGTAGGTGATTGAGGGATGTGTGGAATCCTCAACTAATATGGAGAGTATGGTAAAGCCCATGGATGGAATAATGTGGGTCCCAATTAACAAGTTTTCATTGGCTAGAAATTGGCAAGCCATGGTCTTGGGAATTCAAATCTAATTGACTTAATCTAGTTCATTTGATTCTCCACTTCATTGGGAAATCAACAACCAACATTCAAAACCAAAAAATATGAATATGATAGCTGTTTTTCTCTATGAAAAGAGCATTAATAGAATGAGCTCTATAGGAGTGATCAATTTGATCCTGGTGCATGTGATGAATTAATTTCCTATCATCATTGAGAATTATGTATGGATTTTTATGTACCTAGGTAATTAATGGTGATTATATGGATGCCATTGGTCGATCACCTACTCAATTGTGTAGTTTTCACCAATAATTAATGATTAAAATTCCTAATTTTCATATTAAATAAAGGTTACTGGCCTTTTTTTCACCATTGCAATTAAGATTTCAAATTTTTGAGTTTGTAATAGGTGTGATCTTTGTTCGTGAAGATAAATTTTTAGAGAAGAGGATTAAGCTTGTTGCTTTTTTATTACTTGTTCAGAGGACTCCATGACTCAAGGTCCAAGAATAGCACACAAGGAATGAGAAAAGCATACCAGAAATTGTTGCAACCTCAACGAAAGATTGTAGCAAAGAGGCCCATGGTAAAAGGTCAACACCAGTTGCTATGAGAAGCAACTACATGCTAAGGAATTGACTTGTGTCTCAAGATACAACAGATACTAAAGGAAAATAGCTTGCAAGATTCATAAGAGGGATAAGGAGGAAGATAAGTTATGGCTAAGCTACTTTGGGATGGCATAATTCTCCAAGTGAGATCACTAAAACCCCCTCAGATAGTGAAACAAAGATAGACTTTATTTGTCTTCAGTACCACATGGTTTTAAATGAATTGAAAAAATTAGAGGAGGAGGTGGTAGTTGTAGCCCCAATTTTAGTGAGGAAACCTAGTGGGCATACCTATTCTACAACTAGTAAGGATGCTAAAGACAAAGAAGTAGTGGTTTCTTCCACGGCCTCCACTAAGACATGAAGTGGGAATGTGTATCGTGGTTTTTGTTCTGGTTAATGGAGATAGTGTTTAGGTCTTAAATTTTTGTGTTATGATATCGATATTATTGTGGTGGATTTTATTACACTCTCTGCATACAAGGGTTTTTTTCTTTTATACTAATTAAGAATTCCTCAAGTTAGTATGATGAAAAAATTTTGACTTGACACATGCATAAAAGATAAGAGCTTGTTTTTTAGTAAAGATATTTTTTGGCAGCATTGGCTAGCTCCTTTTTGGTGAAAATGTTGTGAATTTTGTTTCCCCCTATTTAGCAAATGATTACTAGTAACCATTCCATACATTTATAAAATGAAATTAAAATGTGTGTTGAAATGAATTGCATTTGAAATGTAACTATAATGAGCTCTATGCTTGTTCCTCCCTTAGTCCATAAAATTTATTTCAAGGATCATTACAAAGGGTTGGATTTGGAGTCTAGTAAATGGTCTAGGTAGGAGTTAAGTATAGGAAGAAGATACAATAGGAAGCCTAATGAATAGAATAGTAGAACTGTCTTAGGTATGAGTCTTGTATGTAGTAATCCTGAATTAGTTTTATATAAGATACAAATATTGAAAAACATATTAGTTGTGAAATGCATACTCTCCCCTTGTAAATTTTTGCAAGTTATAAATGAAAATATCAAGGTTATTATCATTTATCTTCAAATGTTCAATTGAATGTGTGTACTTGTTTTCCACTTTAATTCAAAGAGTTAATTAAATGCTTAAAGAGGGTGGTGAATTTGTAAAAAATTGCATAGGATCTGATCAGAAGTTATCTTTTTGATATTGTGAGCTTTTAGATTGCAAAGCACTGTGAAAATAGTCCACCATTACCTAAATTAAATATCTTGTGTATTACTAGTTATTGCATATTTTACCCCATACACCCAATTGATGAAGCACTAGTCTAATTGTTAATATTTCTTACAATAAAATAAACTGGTGATATGCCTGGTTGTGGATTCAAAATGAGAACAAAATGCATTTAAAAAATATTTCAATTATAAAGTATGAATTTTAATATTCCCAGATCCCAAGCAAATGAATGATTATTTACTCAAAGGTTTGCCAAATCTTAAGTGAATTTCATTTATTTATAATCAATCAGAATCAATCAATGTGTAAATGTGTCCCCAACTAGACATACTTCAATTAGAAAAAATCAAGAATACCCTCCTAGGTCCCATAGAGCCTAAAGTGAAGGAGTAAAGACCTAAGATTCCTTTACTCATTATGTTGGTCTCTCACCATGAGGATTCTTGACCATAGGGGTTAGCTATCCTTTAGAGAATTCCATGGATATGCTGGAAAAAACACCAATGTGACCTATATTGAGACTCATACACTATAACTAGAATTTTAGTCTAGTTAGGGTTTTCTGGAACTTCAAAGTGTGAATTTGGTCTTCAATTTCTACTATTTCCTTTCCAATTGGTTTTTGGACTTGAAATTCTAATTTGCAACCTATAGAAGTCTTCCAATGATCTTCAATGCAAGGTGACAACTTTGAAAACTTTGAACACTTTGAAAAATTCCTTGAAAATTTATCTCCAATGTTTCTTCAACATAAACCTACAAATCACACACTTAAGAGAGGGAATTTTTTTTGTTAGTAGATAGGGGTTTTCCTTGGAAAAACCCCATTTTGGTAATCAAACCTTGTTATGAAATGAAATATGAAAATATAATTATTAATGAACAACATGAAATGCTACAAATTACCAATCCCTAGCAATAAATTACTACAAACATGCATGAAATGGCTCCAATGGATGTAGATCATGGCTCTTTTTTGAATTGGATAGATATTGAATGGAATGCTAGCTTGAATCATGAAACCCTACATCACAATTATTAGATTAAAAATAGACATGATGCATGATTAATTTGAAATGATGATTGATGCTTGAATAGTGCTCTAAATCACTTGATAATCTTCTCTTAAATGCTCATTCAACTTTCTAGGTGTAAAAAGAGTGAAAGAAACTTTTATTTCTATTTAATTATGCAAAAAATTCTGAGATTACAATAGTACAAGCTGACATCAAATCTAGGAGGATAAATTCCATGAAGAATTTGAATTAATTTTCATTTTGAGCCACACAAGACTCATTCACCCAAGGTGTTTTATGAGTCCCATTAGGCATAAATTATGGGGCCATTTTCAAAATTTCTTAGAAAGGTGTAAAATCCAAATCGAGACCCAAAACCCTAGGTGGGACTCATATGCTCAAGGTGGCATATGAGTCCCATATCACTAAATATGGGCCACACAACTTGAAAACATTTTAATTATGATTGGATGTTGGCTTATATCAAGATTATCGTTGAAAAGATGCATTAAATGAGGCTTGTGGATGCAAAATAAGGTTAATTAAAGTATAGAGAAGCCCAATTATTTAATAAAACCCTAGAAAAATGTGAAAGTGTGTTGCAACACTTTACAACACCTTAAATAAGGTATAATTAGGTTCATTTAGTTTACAAGGACCCAAGACCTAATGTGAATATGTTAGATATATTACAACACTAAATCAAGGCCATGTTAGGGAGTACTTTTTTTTGTCATTACAATAATATATCTATGAAGTTAGAAAACACCATGTCTATAGCTCTTTAAAAAGTATCCCTTTCATTTGTTAATCTAAATAGTATCCTCACATAGATATTAGTGCCCCATGGAGTTGTGAAAGTTGTTTTATACTAAGATTCTTAGACCACCACTTGATTATAACTTGAGAATCCATCCATTATGGATAACAACTCATAGATAGTTACCTTTTGTAACATGGCTTCCATGTTTGGAAAATGATAATTATCCTTCAATTATGACACATTCAAATTCTTGAAGTCAATGCAGAGTCTAATGTCACCATTTTTCTTCCTGATTGGAAAAAGATTTGAGACCCAAGTAGAATACTTGATAGGCTTAATGATGATGGATCACTAAGTATGACTTGTTTATTAGGTCTGACTTGTTTAATTTTTCCTTGGTATTATTTTATTATTTTTTAAGTCTTTTCTCTTTCTCCTCCATCTCACCCTTTATTAAGACTTGTTCTGCAATCTGATCTCATTTTTTTCCTCTTCCTGATGATGGATCACTAAGTGTGATTCAAAATGTCGACAAAAAATTTGACATAGTTAAATCCAAAAGCCAAATATTAGTAACTTCATGGACTGTGGAAAACTCATACCAACTAAGGATTAATGATCCTAGCATCCCTCAACTTTACAATTTCTTCCTACATCTTAGGTTTCAAAGTAGGATTAATTGGCCTCTGATTTTTCCTGAAGAGATTAACATTTGGTTTCAAAGGAATTTCCTGTTGGAATAACTCCTTCCTATATGCCTTCAATTCATCATATGACCATGCAAACACATGTCTATACTTCATCAATAAATAAGTCAACATTTATTTGACTTGATGTTTTATTTTTTCCCAATATACTTCTTTGGAACATTTTATGTTCCAAGGCTCACTTCCTCCAAACCATCTTTGTGTGTGGATGTTTTCTTAGCATTAATTCTATCAGGGCCATCAAACACCCTTTCTAATGCTACTAGTCCTTTTGGATTTTTTTAGTCTTCAATTGGATAAGCTCATTCCCAAATATAGTTTCTTTACCATCCAATTCCTCCACAAAGGCTCAAAAGTCAATTTCCTAACCTTCATATTCATCAATACACTATAATAATCTCAAGATGTCATCATCATCATTAAGCACCTTCCAATTCTTTATATTATCAAGAACTTAAGTTCTAACTTGCACTTCAACCTTTGAAATGCTAGAAAATTTAATATAATTTGGAAAGAGGGAAATGCTAGAAAGTAAATCTACCACTCTATCATTGCCCCTATAAAACTAATCAATTCCAAATGCATCAAACTAATTTATTGAAACCTAAAAAACATTTATAAACTATCTTAATCTAGTATTCTTTGATGCATATTTTCCTCTAACCTGAGCAACTACAATTCATGAGTCTCCAATTACTCTCAATTTATTATTACCATGTTTCTCAACTAACCTCAACTGTAGTAACAAGGCTTCATACTCAGATACATTATTTTTGCAAGAAAAACATAATTGAAATGAGGATTTGATGGTTTTACTACTAGAAGAAATAAGTATTATCCCTGCACTAGCTCCATCTTTTGAATAAGCACCATCAAAATGCATGTTCCATAGATCATCATTGTTAGCTTGTTGCATTACTTCTTTCTTCAAGGGTGTAGGCTGGTTTTCTTTCTTTTCTTGTAACTCTTGAATTCTAAATTTGTCCAAACTAGTTTCTACAAAATGAATTCTATTTGCTTCTCCCACAAACTCAATGATATGTGGTGCTCTTTGTTCCTACACAAGTTTGATGTCATTTCTCTCAATTGGAAAAGTTAAAAAGGACATGTCACATTGCATGCTACCTCCCATGGAGGAACTCTACTTTCTTGACAAAAACATTCCATAGTTTGGTGGGATTTCCACCACAACTATGCTCATGAAAAACTCTTTATCTGGAAAGGTAGCCAATTTTTATGGAACATCCTTGATGACTCAAATAACTAGGATTTATATGGAATCTATGGCATAACACTTTCCATATGTACAATTAATTTTCAAACCAATTTCCTTCATTATATCCACTGGCATGATCTAAGATGAAGCTCCAGAATCAATTATACAATTCTTTAGCAGCTTACCATCTACAATCAAGTTTACATAAAAAGAATCAATATTGTCTGGGAAAGCCATGATGATGCTACCCAAATACATTTGAGGGATCTAACCAATGTCTCCCTCCTTTACTTCATAACTTACTTGATTCCCACTCACTTCAAGCTGACAAGACACCCTTTCATCTTCACAAGTTTAAATGGCACCATTAATAAGGGCCACTACCTTCTGCTTATGTTCAACAATTCTCATCATCTCGATCTATGGAATAGTCACCTTTACTTGAGACAATAGTTGAAACATATCAACTATATTATATGTTGGTAACTCATAAGGGACTATACTCTATTCTTTGACTTGAAATTTTTGGTTATCTAATTTATTTCCATTTGCTTTCTTATCATGCTTCTTTTCTTGATCAGCTCATGACTTTTTTGTATTGACTTTAACAATTGAAACAACCACTTCATTAGGATTCTAGGTTGCACTACCTTCTTTGGCCGAAATCTAAGGTCCTTTTTTTTCCTTAGTCTTGACTTCTCCTTTCTTAAATTTTTTGAATTCTTCTTTTTAGTCCCCTTCTTCCCTACATTTTGTTCCTTCATAAAAATACTACCAGGCCTACTTTCATCACAGTTAACAACTCTGCTTCTTAATTTATTAGTATTCATAGCATTCTCCACTAATGCCACTATCATCTACTTATACTCATCATCAAAAGGCATTCTTAGAGAAATCCATTTCTTCTATCTTCATAGAACATATATTATCCTTTATATCCACATCTTCATCAGGGAAAATTTGTTGATGGTATGAGTCTAACTTTTGTCTTTGATTGTCAATGTAAAATTCTTGCGATTCTTCCCCCGAAGAACACTCCTCATTAGAAAATTCTGATCTATACATAAGCACATTCACTTCAACATCATTTTATTTCATTGGATCAAAATCATTTTATTTAGCTAGTTCTTCTTCAAACTTTCTTTCCACCAAAAATTTCTAAGAAGCATGTGGTAACTAGTAGACAACACATGGTCAGGGAGTGTCATCAACAAGATTAAATATTTTTTTTTGCAAAGGCTTAGGAGTAACTTTATTTTTTCTTTTCTTTTGATTTTTTGGAATTGGATTTCCATTATGCCAATTGGTATTATATGGATGGTCTTGTAGCCAAGGAGATATCTCATTCTTCTAGAAATTTTGATTTTCACTTGCAAGCCCCTTTTATTTCCTTGCAAGTATATAGCTAATATCCTTCATGGAACTCTAAACATTATCAATCTTGTCTTCAAGAAAAAATATTTTTGCTGCAATTTTTTTTCCTTCTTTCATGGGGTTCTTAAATTTTTTTACATCATCTCTTCTCCCAACTTTACCAATTGCTCTGCTGATATTCTCAATGTGGTTTTACATCTCGAAATACTCTGTTAAGGTTTGAGGATTCTTGTACAAGTGGTAACTCATTTTTGCATCTAATGCGTTACAATAGTTCACTAAGTATACATTGTCATTTAGTCTCAAATGTGGAGGTAATCTATTCAAGGCCTTCTAAAACCTTGCATTGGAGTCAGCAATTGCTTCATTTGAACCTTTAGAAATGTTGTTCAATTAGTTGAGGAGGAACCTTGAGTCAGTCTTGTCACCATACTATTCCCTAATTAACCTCTTGAACTCTTCCTAGGAACCATTTGACATCCTTAGTAAGTGACTACATGAAAAGCTTCATCACCACATCTTCATCCTCTAGTTCAAAGTCATCCATTACATTAAAAAAATCCTTCAAGTGATCTTCACTACTTATTGCATTGTTACAAGAGAATTTTCCCAATCCAGGCCTGATGTCTTTAGGGAACTAATTTGGATAACTAGGAATTCTAGTGAAGCACAACTATTGGTACCTATCTAGTTACATTGGCCTCCTATTGAACATATCTCTATTTGTATTGGTGTTTGTGAAAGAATGAAAAATGGTGTGAGGAATGCTATCGTATGGGGGTATGTGCAAGATCATGATGAGCCAAAAAGTGGCAATATGATGGGTATATGGCTGACAACTTTTTTTTTACCCAAAATTGGTGAAACGAAAAGGGTTTTTAAACAAGATTATCAACTTTCCACCAATATAAATTATAATTTACTTTGAATTTAATAAGTAATTATTATTCAAATTCTATTCAAATTATGACTTAATTCATGATTGATAGACTGATTGAAAACATATATAGCTTCCAAATGGTATCACATACTATAGGATTAAAAAAATAAAAAAATAATTTCATGAAGTTTTGACCAAGTTAAGGTGGTCAGACATACGAGTTTTTTATATTTTTCAAAAGTTGTAATAAAAAATCATAATTATTTGTTTACTTGGAAAAAATTATAAAAAAATATGCATCACATCGGAACATGAGTCCTTTACTTATATCTAAAATATTATTAAAAAATATAATCATTTTATTGTGGTGAGGGTGGTCAGAAAAACACCCACTTCTTGTTTTTTCCCTAAAATTTAACTGCTACTACATTGAAATTTCAAATTTTCACTAAATAGATTTTCTTTTAAACAAACCTAGTAGTTTAGAAAGTACATTCAATTTGCTACAGATTCTATTCTTACATATTTTTGAAATAATATAAATAACTTATACAATTTTTTATGTCAAGTTGCCTAACTCTAATTTTTCTAATTTTTTTGCCACTTAAGGG
Organism: Sequoia sempervirens; assembly: GCA_007258455.2. Taxonomy (NCBI): domain Eukaryota; kingdom Viridiplantae; phylum Streptophyta; class Pinopsida; order Cupressales; family Cupressaceae; genus Sequoia; species Sequoia sempervirens. The sequence continues at coordinate 490,726,769 of VDFB02000015.1, forward strand.
CCTATTTTTTCCATGATGATCCTGCACATACCCATGGTTTAGGACATAGATCAAACCCACATTCCAATTATTTCATTGAAGGATGGCCCTAGAGATCTCAATGCAAAGGAGAAAGATATATTGCAATAGGGTTTTCCTAGAGGATGAATGTAAACTAATGAGGGGTTCACCATCAAGTTAGAACCTAGAGTGAAAAAATCACTATAAGATGTAATGTTAAACCCTAACATGATGCAATCTTCACTAAGTGACCTAGAAATGTAAGTAAAATAGAAAAAAAAGTTGTAAGATGAAATGTGTGCACCTGGAAAACTAAAGATGGCTAGATGAGGCTTTGAAATGCTAGAAATTTTCAATTTAATGTTGACTAGGACTCATATGCCAGGCTAGGTGAATCAGCCACAAATTTGGGTTTCTGTGTAGGAACTGAAACATGGAAAATGGGATTCCTAATCTATAGAAATATTAATTTTGACCTAAACTAGGACTCAATCACAAAAACTAGTGAATCAGTCTAGTTAGGGTTTTCTAAAATTTTAAGGTCTAAATCTAGTCTTCAAGGTCTACCCTATGCCTCCCAACTAATTTCTGGATTTGAAACCTTGATTTGGACCCTATAGAAGTCTTCCAAGTATCTCCAATGAAATGTGACAACTTTGACAACTTTAAGCACTTTGAAAACTTTCTCCAAACTTTCTCTTCAATGTATCTTCAATCTAGTCTTATAAATCACATAGTAAAGAGAGGGGAAAAAAAATTGTTTTGTTAGTGGATAGGGGTTTTCCTTTGTCAAACCCCATTTTGGTAATCAAACCATGAAATGAAATGAAATAAAAATGGAGAATGATGAATGAACAAAACAAGATGTTGCAACTCACCAAACCATAGTAATGAAGTGTTGCAAACATGTATGAAATGGATCCAATGGATGTAGATCTTGAATCTTGCTTGAATATTATATATCTTGAATAAAATGCTAGCTTGAATTATAAAACATTACATCACAATTGTTAGCTAAAAAACAAACATGACACATGAAGTCTTTGACATGATAATTGATGCTTAAATATTGCAATAAAATGCTTGAATGCTCTTGTAAACTAAAAATTTCTATTATGAATGACCATTCACCTTGCTAGGTGTAAAATGAGTGAAAGAAACTTGTAAATTTATACCTAATTATGCAAGAATTCCTAAAATTACAATGCTACAAGCCAACATCAGATCTAGGGGGATAATATATTGCCATTAATTTAAATTAATTTTAATTTTGAGCCCATGGGACTCATTCACGCAAGGTGGAAAATGAGTCCCAGGCATAATTTGTTGGACCAAATTCAAAAATTCTTATAAAGGTGTGAAACTAGGATTGGGACCCAAAACCCTTAGTGGGACTTATACACGGAGGGTGGAAAATGAGTCCCAAATCTCTAAATCTTAGCCACACAACCTAAAAACACCAGAATTGTGATTGGATGTTGCTTTGTGTCAGGATAATCCTCAAAAAGATGCATTAAATGAGGCTTGTGGATGCAAAATAAGGCCAATTAAAGCATAAAGAAGCCCAATTATTTAATAAAAATAGTAGAAAAGTGTGAAAGTGTGTCACAACACTTTACAACACTCTAAATAGGGCATGATTGAGGTTAAAAAGAGATTTGTTAGGTTTAGTTAATTAAGAAAACCTCATAAAAGTGTGATAGTATGTTACAACACTACACAACACTTTAGCAAGGTACTATTTTATGTTCATTAGTTCACAAAGGCCCAAGACCTAATCTGAATGTGTCAAACACATTACAACACTAAATCAAGGCATCATTAAGCCTAGTTAACAAGGACAGCCCAAATAAGAAAGAAAAAGGGATAATTTTTCATTGCCACAGTTTGTACTAGGGATGGTTTTTTGATGTTGATCAATAGGTTTCTTCCCATCATCCATAGTCTTCTTAGTAGGAAATGGATCTGTGACTTTAGCAGCAATAACATAAGTGGTGTAAGTACTGGAAGCAAAGGTTCCCATTAGAATAATCACCTTATGAGGATCATGGATTGTCTTAGCAACAAATTTAGAGGTATTCTTAGGGATTAACTTATGTTTTGCTACATCTTTCATATTTTAAACTCTTCTTCTCTAGGAATCCCTTTCAAGTATTTTTTCTTTAATCCTCTCCTATTTTTCCTTCAACTATTTCTCTTCCAACTCCCTTTCTTTTTTCTCCTCCAACTCCTTAATTCTAAGTTCTTCCTCTTCCAAGGCTTGCATATCATTGTCTATATCATATTCATCTTCCAAGGCATGTTCAAGCTCACTAGGCTTAGGAGTATAGAAAGTAAAGTTAGTTGGTTCTCTCTCAAGGGAATTATGTGAAGCTATACTATGGGATTTACCCCTTAGTTTGAAGTTACCATCATTAAAGAAAAAATTAGGTACCAAGAGTTGAAAGATCTTAGAACTTATACTTTTCCCATAATTCCCACCTCTCTTCTTCCCTTGACATTTCAAGGTTACTATCAAAATCTTCTCCAGTGGGAAAACCTCCCTCATTTAATCTGGGCATCTCAAAACCATGTGCCTCTTCATGTACATATTCATTATGCATATTATCATTTAAAATAGGAGATGCATTAGCAGAATTTTTAGTAAAATTACTCAGTTCAACATTCTTCTTTATTTGTGATGGTTGCTTGTCCTTTGAAGGCTCAAGCTCTAGCATCTGCTTAGGGTGTTTCTTCATGAAGCTTCTAGTTCTTCTCATGATGAGAAACTTCTCCTCAGATTTCTACTTCTCCTTCCTTCTTTGAGGATCTAAAATTGAAATGGCACAAGAGAATTTAGAGTCTCCACCCACTATAATGGGAAATAGAAATTAATTACACTTATGAGATGGACTCACAATCTTAGAGAAGAATTTGAACTTAACCTAACATGAAATAGAAAATTGAATAAAACTCAACACATAAAATTGGGCTTGAGAAATTTATGAGAATTTGAACAAATTATTCTTCAATCAGTGAAGAACATTGGAAATATTTGACTCTAACTATACCAGATCTGACCCAAAGACTTTGAAATAGCAATGTTTCTAGTAGAGTTTCCAATTTGTTGGTTATTTTTTAAGAAAAAACCTTAATCTCAACCATTATCTATGAATTTTCTAAAATTGAATAGTTAACAATGGTGAGGATTGGCCAACGAATAGGTAGAAGCTTGTTAGGATTTACCATTTCACTTCAGGATTTGCAAGACCTAGGAGGGTGATCCTTACAATGTTTTAAATGATACTCTTGTGCCAAATTACCATGAACATTGTGAATAATAGATACATTCATATAAGCTGCTAATTAGATATAATCCTTCAAGAACTTGGTTGATCCTTTAAAAAATTACTATCTAAAGAAAGGAATGGGTAGTTTCCCATAAAACTTTGTAACAATTTAAGGTGTGTGAGTGATTTTCATAAAGATTGTGTTCTTTGATAGGCATGGGATGACTCAAATACATCAAAGATAACTAAATTAATAGATCAATGTCTTGTCCATGGGTGATAGATTCATATTTGCAACAAACTGTAATACATTAGTAATTAAACCTAACATTCATAGACTATTATGAAATTGCTTTGCAATACAATAACTCAAGATCTCCCAAAATAAAAACTACTTAGTAATCCTTATACTTGTTCACATAAAATTATGATCTCATCAAAGAATTTAATTAATTATTTGAATTAAAGTAGAGACAACACCATACACTAAACCAAAACAATTGAAGATAAATAAAATATCCTTGATCATTTTATTCATAAGTCATGTGTCAAAATACATAGGAGAGAAATTGTTCCAGAATATTCAATTCTCATTTAGATTCAATTAATGCTATAAAACTATTATTGATATTACAAACTAGAATTCATATGTAAGAATCAAAACTATTATATTCCTTTGTGCTTGGAATACAAAAATATCAATACATGAGTTCAAACTACACCAACCAAAGACCCATGCGATTGTCCCTTAATTCCCATTTATAGAACATGAGAGCAACAAGTTTTGGGCCAAATTACACTTGCATTCATATTTCTTTATTTTGCATTGTACTATAGAAAAATGCATACCCTTGCATTTTCACAATTTTTTGGGCCCGCCTTGCTTTATTTATGCTTTTTTATGGCTTAATTGGTCCTATTGTAAGTCCACAAGCCCTATAAACTATATATTTTTATGGAAAATCCTAAAAAACATCATAAGATAAATGATCATTTAATTTTTTTATTTGTGTGTCCCTAATTTGTGGACTGGGACTAAAATGCCACGTAGGTGTATTTGTCCTCCATGGCTCTTGGGACCTTGATTTTGAAAACACCTAAAAAGGTCCCTTTTTGGAGTTTGTGCCTCAATATTTGAGCCTTGGGACTAAAACACCACCTAGCGTGTCTTAGTACTCCTTGGTTTATTTTTAGTATTCAATTTCAAATCATGGTAGAATTTAGCCTCCTCTAATTAATGATTTCATATGTCAGCTTGTTGTTATGTAATTTTAGAATATTAAGCATGAATAAGTATAAATACAAGGATCATTCACTCATTTTTCATATAACAACATAAAACAAATTTGAGTATTCATTCCTAAGAAAATTTTATGCATTAAAGAGCATTTCATTAAGCATTTGAAGCCATCATCAAAATTCAAGCATCATGTCAAGGGTTGAGTGCATCAATTGATGTTGTTTAGCCAAGATTGTGGATGTACCATTCAAGATCTATTTTCAACAATTGTTCACATCATATCCAAGAATCTAATATCTACATTCTTCATGTCCAATACATGGTAGATTGCAATTTTTCTTCACAATACATCATACAAGGTGATATCATTTACATATTTCATGATTCATGCTTCATTTCATCATTTGGTTTAATTACCTACAAGCAGTTTCACAATGGAAAACCCCCATTAACTAAAAATCAACAAGTTTCCCCTCTCTTGTGTGTTTATATTTGTAGATCTAGTTTGAAGACACAAAGATCATTTGGAGTGCAATATTTAAAAGTTTCAAAATTTGCATTGCAAAGTTTTCATCTTCATGAAAAACTCACCTACAGGATAAATCTAGAAGTTTCAAGACCTCAGATCAAGGGAGAAGAAATTGAAAAACTTGGAGATTAGGACCACATTCAAAGATTTCAAAAATTCAGAATGGGACTAATATGCCACCTAGGTTATCTTAGTTCTCCATAGGTTATTTTTCAGAGATTCTTCTAGATTTTATTTTGGCACCCAAAGACTCCATATTTTCCCTAAAAAATAACGAGATGAATACGCCACTCTTGGAATCTTAGTCCTCCATAACACTTTTTTGATAACTTATTTACATTTCCAGAATCCTTGTTACACCTCCAAAAATTTTAGGAATACATACCCTAACTTGGTGTAGCTTAATTTCATCATTTGCACTCATTATTTGTCTTACATTACTAGGTTTTGTGAGTGTAAAGTTAAGCTATCTTTTCCAAGAATTTTCTTGGTTATGAACCATTTTAGAACTCAAAGAAACCCATCCTAGATCCTCCTCATTGTGAATTAACTTCCCTTGTGTGGTTTTTAGTCAATCCAATTAAGGATCTTAGGACTTCCTTGAATGATTAGTGGAGAAAGATTAATATCTCTAAAGGTATCTATTTTACTAGCAATCATAAATTCATTTGCATTTGAATTTAAAAACTTCCCAAAGTGGTTATATTTGCATTTCATGAGGGGGAAAACATATAAGAAAAAAAATATTTCCATTTGTTGAAGAATATTTTCCCACCTTCGAAAAGCCATCTTTCATCATTGTAGAATCATCAAAAAATCTTCTTTGTGAGCAAAAAATATCTTTCTCATGTACGTCCAATCAACATAAAATTTTAAACACAAGAAATAAATTAAAAGGAGAGAAAAATACCCTATAATCCACTTGCTCCATTGATTTTATCTTCTTTTTAAAAGTTGTAATAAAAAAATCATGATTAATTATTTACTTGGAAAAAAATTACAAAAAATAATGCATCACATTAGGACATGAGTCCTCTACTTATATCTAAAATATTATAAAAAAATATTATCATTTTATCGTGGTTAAGGTGGTTAGAAAGACACCTACTTATTTTTTCCCTAAAATTTAGGTACTACTGCATTGAAATTTTAAATTTTCACCAAATAGAATTGAAAAAACAAACAAACTTGGTAGTTTAGAAACTATATTCAATTTTCTACAAATTATATTCTTACATATTTTTGAAATAATATAGATAACTTATTCAAATTTTTACGTCAAGTTGCCTAACTCTTATTTTTTTGAATTTTTTGCCACTTAAGGGCTTGTTTTTTCCATGATGATCCTGCACATAACTAGGTAAGAGTGTACCCTAGAAGTAGCATTACTCCACTCTCTACAACAATTTTTTTGGATTCAATAGGGGTAATGGCTACTATCTTAGTCATTATCTTATCTTCTTCTACTTTCTCCGCTTCTTGCTGAGAAGGGTGCACACTAGCTCTAACTTGCTCAATTTTCTCTTTTATGTCTTTGCTTCTATGTTGGATGATGAATTCATTAAAATATTTAGTTTTCACAAAGGCATCATATCCAATAAATTAATCACAAGCCTTGATCCTTGGATCACCATCAGACTTCTCATCATACTACCACTTTATAATCCTATCCTAGGGAAAGTGTATGTCAAGATCATCATTAATTTTAGGGAAAGGGAATCTCATCTCCACCTCCCCAGCATCTACCACATGCTCTGCATATTGTTCCTCTCCAGTGATTATAGTGTCTCTTCCTTAAATGTCTGAAGGCTACTCTAGAACATCCATTACTTCATGTTGTTTCTCCAAGAGGGCTTGTTCTTTTTCAACAGCCTCTGTAACTTTCACCTTGAATTCACCATTTTGATAATAGTTCATTTTTTTCATATATCTTTCCAAAGGGATCCCAATTTCATCATATGGGCTGACATAGAATGCATTCCTCTTCATTATATCCTCTTTAATGCTACAAATGGCATTCCTTCTTTCATGATACAAATGCTCCATCAGATGTCAAATTTCTTGTTACATTATCAATATATAGAAAATTATGAGAAAATCCATACAAAACTTTCTTTCTCTTCATATCATTCACAAAACCTTTAGGATCAAAATTTCTAACCTCATCAACTGGAAACCTAAGGTTATTCAGTATTATTCCAAATTTCTCATATAATTCCTTAGTAGTGGCCTTCAAATAAGAAAATCCACATCATGGCACTCAATGATAGATTTTTGGTTCCTATGGACTTCTCTTGCTCTTCTAGGGTTTTTCACCTAAAAGGAGAGAGATAGGGCCCAAAAATGCTAAGGGTTCATTCAAATTATGTTATGTGAAATGTTTTCTAAGCTAAATGAAGTGATTTAAATGAAAATGAATGATTTAAGTGAATGAATTTGAATGCAAAACTAAGATTTATGTTATGTTGAAAAATACACTATGATATGGAAACATTGAACTAAAAGATGAAATTATGCAAAATAGAAAGAAATGGAAAGAAATAGAGTGCACCTAGAGGCCTGATGAAGAATATGAAATTTGTAGAAGGCTTTATAAAATTACTAAAATTCCATAGTGGGACTCATGTATCTAGGGTGGCAAATTAGTCCTACTAGTGGTGAAAAAGTCTTGGAAGTAGGTTTCTGATTGTCAGGATTTGGAATCTAACAAAATCTAGATTTTTAGTCCTAGGGTGGGACTCACTCACTGTTGATGGTGAATTAGTCCTCTCCCAAGATTTTAACAAATCAAGAAACAACTCTATAACACCAGATCTAATAATATATGCTTGTTAGGTTGTCCAAGTCAATTCTATGGGAAATAGATAGAAAACCTTCTCCAATATTGAAATAGAATTGATTTGACTTGAAGCACTTAGTTGACTTGTTGACCAATCTTCAACACCAAAATTTTAGTTAAATTTACATACCTAGGTCAGAAAACACACATGCAAGAGGGGGAAAATGGTTGAGGGTTAGAAAATATGGGTTTTCCTTTGTCAAATGCCACTTTTGGTAATCAAACCCTTAATGAAATAATGAAATGCAAGAGAATGATAAACTAGTAGCATGCAAATTCTATCAACTTACCAAACCCTTGATGATGCAAATCTAAAGTAATGTCAATGGATGTTTCAAAGTGCTTGAATGCTTGAGATTGCTTGAATATGATATTTGTATGTTGGAGGATATAAAATGAGGTGAAAGTCACATATTTATACAATCTTGTTCCTCAGTAACCTATTCATACCTCATAATAGGCCAACATCAAGTGTTTTTGAATAAAAACCCAAAAGAAAGTTTTAAATTTTTTTAATTTGGAGCCAAGGGGGACTCATTCACCACCCATGGGGAATGGGTCCCACCTAGGACCTAAAAATGGGTGTCAAGAATTATCTTGCATTTAATGTTGTTTGTTAGGCTTACATTTAGAATAACACTTAATTAAGCCTTGTAAGGGCATAAAAGGGTCACATAAGTCATAAAAAAGGGATAAATGGTGAATTTGTTCCTAGAAAAGTATGAAATATTGTTACAAGAATTTACACCACTTCAAAATAGGACTTGATTAGTTATGAAAAGGTGATTTTTAGGTGAATTGTAATGAATAGATTCTAGAAGAGTGTAGAAATGTTTTACAACACTTCACAACACCTTTGGAAGATGCCATTAGTTGAATTTTAGTAACTAAATATGTATGTTCAAGCCATGTTACATCATAAAATTAGAAAAAAAAAGATCAAAAACCATGAACCAAGACCTAAAAGGCCATGAAAATGACAAGGGGCCATTTTTATATGACACATTTAGACCCCACTTTAGTGAGAGGATGAACTTGCTTCAAACTCACACTAAAGTAGCCATGAACATCAAGAGGAGGGTTCAAATGCACTTACATTAGAAAGATGGAATAACAATGATAAATAGGGATGATCAAGCCCCTAGGATGAAGATCCCATGGAAAACTAAGCATAAGAACAAAGGAACACATAAGTGTTGAGAATCAGATGAAGCTTCGACCATCAGTCCAACTAGTTGTGGATTGGATCTAGGGTAAAAGAGAATGTATACTAACTCTGGGGTGACATAACACATGATGGTACGTCAGGTGAGAAGGCCAAAATGCACTCACTATGGGGCCATGGAGTTTCTTACTGTCTATGGGGTGAGAAATCCCAAAAACGTAAGATACATATGCTAGTTCGTACATACTTACAAATAGAAAGGTGGTTATGGGGAAAATTCATGCGACTAGGTGGGCTTCCTACTCAACCATATGAAATTTATACCTCTTGATAACTCTAATAGGGAGCCACAAGGAAAAATAATATTTATGAACAAAAAGTAAAGGTACCACAGGCATGCAAGTTGTGTTATGCAAGGTGGAAAAAAATTGTAAAATGTAAAATGTAATGTGAGATATGTTCAAAGGAGTCTTGTTAAGTTTATGCAAGGTTAGTAACTTAGGGAACATTGTGTGTAATGTCTCCAATAAAGGACAAATCGAAGAATAGTATATTTACAACTTAGGGGATGTAGTGTGTGGCATCAAGCCACCAAGAGGAATGAAAAATGCCAAGATAGATTGTGCTTATGAAGGACATTACACCCAATTCCATCCACAAAGTGAAAAACACATCACATAAACAAAAAGGCTACATTGAAAACCAAGAACACAAATGAATTATGGTAATGTATGACCCACACTTTAAAGGAATTGCTACACATTGTTCTTTGAGAAATTACTTTAAAGTAGAAAAGGAAAGAAAATGAAAAAGGAAAACAAGACATGAGAGCCAACTAGGAAATCCCTATGCGAAGTCATATGTTTTGAAGTTAGGCTATGTCATGTCAAGGAAAATGAAAAACAAAGAAAGGGAGTTGCCCCCCAAAAAAGAGCACACCAAACACATAATAGATTTATGGATTTGGAGTCAGTATGTTTGTTGTTGCAATGTTTTTATGAAAGAGATTGAAACTATCATCATTCCCCAAAGCACATAGAATTTTAAGAATGACACAAAGAGAGAAAAAAAAAGAAAAAGAAAATTCGTTTTGGTTCAACATGGAAGAGACATTGCAGTCTCAACACCTTGCATCATCCCCAAAAGGAAAGAACAAGCAAAAAGGAAAAAAGAATGAAAAAGGAAAAAGAAATGAAAAATATTTTGGGTCAACATAAAGGAGACATTTCAGTCTCAATGCTTTGCATCGTCCCCAAAAGGAAAGCACAAGAAAAATCCAAGAAGAAAAATGGACCGATTGGGTCAGCATGGAAGAGACATAGGGCATCTCAATGCTTTATGTCATCCCCAAAAGGAAGAAAAAAGGAAAAAAAAAATACAATCACATTTTGGGTCAACATGGAAGATACATATGGTGTCTCAACACTTTTCATCATCCTCAAAAGGAAAAAACAAAACAAAAAAGAAAAATAAAAAGAGAAGGACCTTTTTGGTCAACATGGAAGAGATATAGGGCATCTCAATGCTTTGCATCATCCCCAAAAGGAAAGCACAAAAAAAAAAATGAACAAGCAAAGATGCATGACAAATAGAAGAATAGAGATACAAATAGAAGAAGTGACAATGAGAGAGAAACATCAAACACACGTTACGAGGGAACATGATAAACACATGAAAGAAAAAGGAACAAGTAATGAAAATGTAAGTCAAACATTAACTAAGTTATTGTTTTCTCAATCTTAAAAGTGTAAGAAAAAAATGAATAACATAGTTAAGAGACAAAGACAAGTGCATTACAAGGAAAAAAGCTAACAACTACTTGTTTCCACAAAGGTCAAAATAAGCATGAGCAAAGGTTGATGATGGAAAGGATCATTTGATAGTGAGATTGAAAGATTTTTCAACTATGGAATGATAAGTGAATGGTTTTTTAAGGGATGATAGGAAAGCAGTCGTTATCAGTGAAGTGATACTTGTCTAGTATCTCGTTCAATGTTTGACATTATTCTCTTCGATTTCCCATAATACTATGATATTTGCAATATGGCATGTGAGAATATTTAGAATGAATGACCAACCTAATTGAGGGTGGTAAGAGTATAAGTCCTTTGTTTAAAAGTAATTGAAGTCTCCTTTCACATCTACGTGGGGGATGTGTAGGAAACTTGAGTTTCTTCAATTTGTAATGTCATTTTCACTTCCTAGATTCTCCTTGTTCATGAATAGAAGGAGGAAGGGGACCCATGTAGTTCCTAGTATCCTTATCATTAGAAGGAGAGAATGGTTGTTAACATGGAAGGAGAATGTTCAAGTCAAGAGGAGCATCAAATATCACTATACCACCATCCCAAAGTCTCCTAGGTTGAAAAGGAGGTCTATCAGGATGAGAAGGATCTTGATATCCTAGTCCTATTGTGTTTTCTTTTGTTATTTTTTTTCAAGAAGTTGATGAATGGAATGTTCATGTTTTGTGTCACAACCTTGTTTACTTAAAATATTAAAGCCTTTACCATATGTTTCTTTAAGGTTTATGGAAGTGTTTGTGACTTTGTTATTGTAAGATGGTTGTCAGTGTGTCTATTTAGAGGAACTAGGTCCACTTGAGGGAGGAACCTTAATCCTTCATTGATTTCAGGATGTAAATATGGAAAGTGATTAGGAGGTGCAATATTAGGAATATCTTGTGACTTCATGGAGGGATAAAAGGCTACATTGGCTTCTAAGTTATCAAGGTAGTCATTGTAGAAATTTTTCTTGCTAACATCATCTTCTCCAATGATGTCTACATCACTAGGAGGACAATCATGAGAAGTTGAAGGAGCATCAGGCAGCTCAATGTCATTAGGGTCACAACCAAAGGCACAATTGGACATGTCTACCAATGATTTTAATGAATTCCAAAAATTATTGAAAGAAAATACCATGATGCAAATAAACTAAGATGCAATAAATTATGAAAAAAAATATTCTAGAAATTAAAATAGCATGCAAGAACAAAAATTTATAATGCAGGAAAATGACAGAAAAATGCCAAAAATGTTGTTTAAAAAGTGCAGAGGGACTGATTCACCCAGAGTGGCGAATGAGTCCTAGTATGATATTTTTTTCTGTTTTTCAAAAATTTTAAGATTATTCTAATGCTTTTTAGAATGAAATGAAGGATGCAAAATGTAGATTTTCTATTTTTTCAATGCAAGAATGAAATCTAAACAAAGCTTTCACTAATGCAATATGAAAATTCCTAGAATGCAAAAACAAAACAATGTGATAATTAAATGTTGATGAAAATGTAATATAGGATGCAATATGTGAATGAAATCAGAAATGAAAAATGTTCAAAATGCAGGTTAACCAAAATAAACTGTACATTTTTGGTTCTTATGGACTTCTCTTTCTCTTCTAGGGTTTTTCACCTAAAAGGAGAGAGATAGGGCCCAAAAACGCTAAGGGTTCATTCAAATTATGTTATGTGAGATGTTTTCTAACCTAAATTAAGTGATTTATATGCAAATGAATAATTTAAGTGAATGAATTTGAATGCAAAACTAAGATTTATGCCATGTTTGAAAACACACTATGATATGAAAACAATGAACTAAAAGATGAAATTATGCAGAACGAAAAGTAATGGGAAGAAACATAGTGTGCCTAGAGGCCTAATGATGAATCTAGAATCAATAGAGGGCTATTTGAAATTATTGAAATTACATAGTGGGACTCATTCGCCCAAGGTGGTGAATTAGTCTTGCTACTAGTGAAAATGTGTTGAAAGTAGGTTTCTGACTGTTGGGATCCGTAATATGACAAAATTCTAGATTTTTAGTCCTAAGGTGGGACTCATTCACCACTGATTGCGAATCAATCCTCTCTCAAAATTTTGCGAAACTAGGAGACAACTCTGCAACACTAGATCTAGAAATATCTGCTTGTCGGGTTATTGAAGTCAATTCTATGGGAAATGGACATAAATCCTTCTCCAAGCTTGAAATAGAATTGATTTTACTTGAAGCACCTAGTTGAATTTTTGACCAATCTTCAACACCAAATTGCTTGTTAAATCTTCATACCTAGGTCTGTAAACACACATGCAAGAGGGTTAAATGGTTGAGGGTTAGCAAACAGGGGTTTTCCTTGGTCAAACCCCACTTTTGGTAATAAAACCCTTAATGAAATAATAAAATGAAAGAGAATGATAAACTAACAACATGCAAATGCTATCAACTTACCAAACCCTTGATGATATAGATCTCAAGTAATGTCAATGGATGTTTCAAAGTGCTTGAATAATGCATGATAACATGTTGTAACATATCATTGAAAAAATTGAAATTCTACATTTGCATCCTTAGTTTGCATCTAGAAAGCATTAGAATCACTTGAATTTTTTTGAAAAACACAAAAAAATATCATACTTGGACTCATTTTCCACCTTTGGTGAATCAGTCCCCTACACATTTCATACTACATTTTTAGACATTTTTTGGGTATTTCCTGCATTATAGTTTTTTGTAGTTGCTTTTTTCTTTTCTTTCCAAAATATTAGTTTCTTACATATTTTTTTACTTTCATTCATTTTCATCATGGAATTTTCTTTTAATAATTTTAGGAATTCATTAAAATCCTTGGTAGACATGTCAAATTGTGCCTTTGGCTATGACCCTAATGACCTTGAACTTCCTCATGCTCCTTCAACTCCTCATGGTGGTTCTCCTCATGATGTAAAAATAATTGGAGAAGAATATGATAGCATGAACAAGTTCTTCAATGAATGTCTTGATAAACTTGAAGCCAATGCAACCTTTCACCCATCCATGAACCCACCAAATCTTCCTATTGTTGCAGCTCCTTATCACTTTGGATACCTACATCCTGAAACTCAAATGGGACCTAAGATCCCTCCATCAAGTGGACCTAGTTCCTCTCAACAAACACATCCTCAACCATTTTATGATCACAAAGTCACAAAAACTCCCATTAACCTTAAAGAAACATATGGAAAAGGATTTACTATCCTAAGTAAACAAGGTTGTGACACAACACATGAGCATAAAATTCACCAAATTTTTGAACAAAAACCACAAGAAGAAAAAAAACAGGACTAGGATATCAAGATCATCCTCACATTGATAATCCTCCTTTCAAATATTGGAGAATTTCAGATGATGGTATAGTGATATTTGATTCTCCTCCTGAATTGAACATTCTTCTTCCACATGAACAACCATTACTTGATTCTCATGAAAAGGATGCTAGGATCCCCATGGGTCCTCTTCCTCCTCCCATTCATGAAAAAGGAGAATCTAGCAAATGAAAACAACCTTACAAATTAAAAAAACTCGAGTTTCCTACTCATCCTCCACCTGAATGTGAAAGGAGACTTCAACTACTCTTAAACAAATTCCTTATACTTTTACCACCTATGAATAGGTTGGTCATTTGTCCTAAAGATTCTAACATACCATACTAAAAATATCATTGTTCTCTTGGACATCAAACTAAAGAATTTTAGACATTGAATGACATATGAAACAAGTACCACTTCACTAATATTGACAAATTCCCCATCATCCCTTAAAACAAAATCCTGTTGTCATGCCATAGTTGTAGAATTTTTCATTCTCACTATTGCATGATCCCTCCCATCACCTTTCTTGGTTCATTCGGTGGGGGGAAAGAAGTTGTTAGCCTTATCCTAGTAATGCATTTGGTCTTGTCTATTAACTATGATGTTTACCTTCCACTTATACTACTTAAAATGGAGAAGCAAATAACTCTCTTAATGGTTGACTTACATTTTATTTACTGGTTCATTTACATAATCTTTTGTGCATATCATGTTCCCCCATAATGTGTGTATGATTTTCTCTCTTTGTACACTTCTTCTATTTGTATCTCTCTTCTTCTATATGTCGTGCATTTCCTTTTTCACTTTTGCTTTTTGTTTTCCTTTTGGGAATGATGCAAAGTATTGAGACACCCTTATGTCTCTTCCATGTTGACCTAAAAGTTCCTTTTATTTTGTTCCTTTTTTTTTTTCCCTTTTGGGGATGATGCAAAGCATTGAGATGCCCTATTTCTCTTCCATGTTGACCCAAAAGGTCCTTTTCTTTTGTTCCTTTTGTTTTATGTTTTCCTTTTAGGGATGATTCAAAGCATTGAAATTCCATATTTCTCTTCCATGTTGACCCAATCAGTCCCTTTCCCTTTTTATTTTTTCTTTTTCTTGTGTTTTCCTTTTGGGGATGATGCAAGGAATTGAGACCACAACGTCTTCTTCATGTTGACACAAAATATTTTTCTTTTTCATTTTTCTTTTCACTTGTGTTTTCCTTTTGTGAATGATGCAAAGAATTGAGACCATGATGTCTCTTCCATGTTGACCCAAAATGAACTTTGTTTTCCTTTTGTTTTTCACTATCTTTGTGTCATTCTTCTAGTTCTATGTGCTTTGGGTAATGATGATAGCTCTGAGCTCTTTCATAAAAACATTGTAACAACAAAAATACTAACCCCAAAACCATAGATCCCTTATGTGTTTGGTGTGTTCCTTTCTGGGGGTAAACTCCCTTTTCTTTTGTTCACTTTTTCATTTACATAATGCAACTAAACTTAGAAACATATTACTTGGCATAGGTGATTTCCAAGTTGGATCTCATGTCTTTTTTTCTTTTCACATTTTATTTTCTTCACTAATTTAAAGTAATTTCTCACATAATGGTGTGTAGCAATTCCTTTAAAATGGTGGGCATATATTGGTAACATTTCATTTGCATTTTTGGTTCTTAGTGCAACCTTGTCACTTTATACGATTTGTTTGTCACTTCGTGGATGACATTGGGTGTGATGTCCTTCATAAGTGTGATCTATCTTAGCATATTACATTCCTCTTAGTGGCCTGATGTGACACAATGCATCCCTTAAGTGGTGAATATACTATTCTTTGATTTGTCCTCTCTTGGAGACATTAGTCACAATGTTCCCTAAGTGACAGACCTTGGATGAACTTAACAAGACTCCTTTGAACATCTTTTACATTTTACATGTTACATTTTTTCATTTTATATTCTTTCCACCTTGCATAAAACAACTTGCATGCCTATGGTACCTTTGCATTTATTCATGGGTTCTAAGCATACAAAGATTTTCTTGTCTCATGAAGCATGAATTGAAATTTTCCTTTGTGGCACCTTGTTAAAGTTATCAGGAGGTATAACTTTGATATGGTTGAGCGGGAAGCCCATTTAGTGGCACGACTTTCCCCATAGGCACCTTTTTATTTTTGTGTGCATACCAACTAGTGTATGTATCTTACCTTTTTGGGTCTTCTCACCTGAAATACCACCATGAGTTATATCGCCCCAGAGTGAATATGCATTCTTTTCAAATAGCCTAGATCTAATCCACAACTAGTTGGATAGATGATTGAATCTCAATCGAATTTCCCTTTGACACATATGTTCCTTAGTTCTTATGTCTATTTTTCTATGTGATCTTCATCCTGGGGGCTTGATCATCCCTCTCTATTGTTGTCATTCCATCTTGCTTACATAAGTGAATTGGGACCTCTCTCTCGATATGCATGGCTACCTTAGTGTGATTTTGAAGAAAGTTCATCCTCTAACTAAATTGGGGGCTAAATGTGTTGTAAAAAAATGGCCCCTTTGCATTTTCATAGTCTTTTAGGCCTTTCTTCATGATGCTTTGTCCATTTTTCTCTAATTTAATGTTGTAATGTGGCTTAAGAATTCACATTACATCCTTAAAATTCAAATTATCGCATCTTGTGAAGGTGTTGTGAAGTGTTGTAAAACATTTCTACACTTTTTTAGACTCTATTAATTACAATTCACCTAAAAATCACCTTCTCATCATTTATCAATTCCTATTTTCAAGTGTTGTAAAGTCTTGTAACAAGATTTCATGCTTTTCTAGGCTTAATTTCACTATTTACACCTTTCTTATGCTTTATTTGACCCCTTTGTGCCTTTATAAAGCTTAATTAAGTGTGTTTTTTAATGTAACCCTAAAAAGCCATTAAATGAAAGATAATTCCTAACACCCACTTTCAAGTCCAAGGTGGGACCCATTCACCATGGGTGGCGAATGAGTCCCTCTGGGCTCCAAATGAAAAATATTTCAAATTTTCTTTTGGGTTTTTATTTAAAATCACCTTATGTCGACCTGTGATGAGGTACCTTCCGGTTACGAAGGAAAAATTGTGTATAAATAAGCGTTTATATATCCATTTTAACCCACCTTGATCAAGTTCACTTATTCACTCATTTAGTCAAGTATTCAAGCACTTTTCATCATTTAATCAAGCATTAATCAAGTATTTTGGAACAACCATTGTTATATTTTTATATTTTCTTCAACAAGGTTGGTGAGTTTAGGACATTTGCATGTTATTCATTCATCTTTCCTTTTTCATTTCATTTCACTTCTTCATTAATGTTTTGATTACCAAAGTGGGATTTGATGAAGGAAAATCCCTATAACCTAACCCTTAACCATTTTTCCCATTTTGCATGTGTGTTTGTAGACTTGTGAATGCAGATTTATCAATAAATTAGTTGTTGAAAGGTGGTAAATAAGACAACAAATATTTTCAAGTCAACTACAACCTATTTCAAGCTTGGAGAAAATCTACAGTCAATTTTCTATAGATTTGACTTTGTCAACCTAACAAGGAGACAACCTCAGATTTGGTGCTATAGGATTGGTCCCTAATTTCATAGAATTTTGGGAGTGGAATGATTCACCATCAATGGCAAATGAGTCCCACCTTAAGGTTGAAAATCTAAATTTTGTCAAATTCTAGAACTCGACACTCAAAAATCAATTTCTAGAAGTTTTCATTAGAAGCAAGATTGATTCACCATTAGTGGTGAATTAGTCCCACCGGTGATTTTTAGTGATCTCTACCAGCATTCAGGACACTCCAAAATCTTCATCAAACTCCTAGGTGCAGTCTGATTCAACCTTCTTCTTTTATGTTTTACATTTATTCATGTTTAGTTCATGCTTACATATCACATTGTGTTTTCAAAAAACAATTATTTCTTAGGTTTTGCATTCATAATCAATGAAAATTTTCATTTATTTTTCTTTAAATCATCTCATTTAGACTTAATAATATCATACACATCTTAATTTGAGTGAACCATATTGATTTTTTGTGAGGCTTATGTCTCTCCTTTTATGTGAAACATCGTAAGAGTACAAGAGTAGTCTATAAGCTTCATGCCCAAAAATATATAGTTCAACTTGAAATTCTTACCACTGGGGGAAATAAGTATTACCTCTACACCAACTCCTTCCTTTGAGAAAGCTCCATCAAAACGCATGTTCTAGAGATCATCATTATTAGCTTGTTGTGTAACTTCCTTTTCCAAGGGTACAAGTTGTTTTTCTTCCTCTTCTTGTAACTCTTCAATTCTAAATTTTTCCATACAAGTTTCTACAAAATGAATTCTATTTTCCTCTCCCACAAATTCAATGATATTTGGAGCTCTTGGTTCCCTCACAAGTTTGATGTATTTTCCCTCAATTGGAATAGTTGCAAAGGACATGTCACATTCCATGCTACATGTGGACACCAAAATATGAAAATTGCTAAAATTATAACACACCATTAGCATGATTATTATTTTAAAACAAAGCAAACATTCAATATCCCTATGAAATAATACATCATGTTTCAAAATGCAAACAAATGACAAGATAACTAAAATCATATAAAACATGAAGTAAATCCTATCTCATAGTGGATTGGTTCTTTTGTGGAAAGAAGCCCTTTCCCAATCCTTGATAATCCAATGATGAAGATTCAGTGCTAAGTTAATAGACAAAATTAGGTCTCAATGTGAAGAGAGTAAATTTTCATGAAGTTGTATATTGTGGATGCCAAATCAAATAGATGGATCCTCTATTTATAGAATAGGAGGATAAAAGAATGAGAGATATGAAGAATGTGGGACAAAAGACAAACCTATGACAAGATTCCATTTTTCAATATGTGATAGGATGAAGGTTGAGCATATCTTGGTCAATGTGCCAAAGAGGGGGGGATTTGAAATTCAAAAGATGGCTTGTTGGAGGGAGAAGAAATGTCTTAAATGCCAAGTGGGAGACATGTAAGAGGGGAGGTAATGCTATGTTGGAAGGGATAAGTCAATTTGATTTCAATTCAAATTTGAGAGAATATTCTCTATTATGCCATGTTGATGGAAATTAGAAGTTTTAATAAATCAATTAAATGATTTATTTGTGCAAGTGGGAAAAGCTAGAGGATGGGACTAGCATTAAGATTAGATATAATCCCAATTTAGTTAACTTAAGTGAAAATTAGGTGATTTGACCTTTTGACTTAGATTTATGGGTTAAGATAAATCAAAAGGAGATGAAAGATGATTTTATATTTAGTTAAATAAATATTTTTATTTATTTAGATAAGGGGGATAACGTTAGTGTTTATTTAATTTAAATGGAGGACCTTAGAGATAAATTAAATAAACTTGATTTATTTAATGAATGGACTTAGTTAAATGCAATATGATAATTTTTCATGTCTACACTGCCTCCCATGGAGGCACTCTATTTTCTTGGCAAAAACATGCCATAATTGGGTGGGATGTCCACCACAACTATTCTCATGAAAAATTCATTTTCTAGAAAGGAAGCTAATCTGTATGGAACATCCTTGATGATTCCAATTTATGGGATCTCTTTGGTATCCATGGCATAGCACTTTCCATATGCACAATTTATTTTTAGGCCAATTTACTTCATTATTTCCATTGACATGATATTTGATGAAGCCCCTAAATCAATCATATAGTTCTTTAAGAGCTTACCATAAACAATTAAAGTTGCATAGGATGGCTCAATGTTATCTAGGCATGATGAAATGGTGCTACTCAAATAAATTTGAGGGATTTCACCAATGTCTACCTACATTATCTCTTCACTCACTTAAGGGATGAGTAGTCACCTTCTTGTCTTCACAAGCCAGAGTGGCAACATTGATAAGGGCCACTACCCTTTGCTTCTTTTCATCAATTCTCATCATCTCCATTGATGGAACTATTACCTTGACTTGAGAGAGAAGCTAAAACATATCAATTGGATTGTACTTTGGTAGTTCATAAGGAACTACACTCTGTTCTTCAATTTGAGCCTTCAGTTGCTCAAGTTTCTTCTCAATGTCTTTCTTATCAAGCTTCTTCTCTCAATCAGCTCCTAAATTCCAATGATTTTCTTAGTGGTTAGTATTCACCAATTGGCTAATATTTGAAATTTAGGAAACCAAAATTGGCTAATAGTTCAAGCTACAACATAATTGAATTGCTACATTTTTACAAAATTTTATTATAATCTTATTTAAATCACCAAATAATTTATTTTATTGAAAAATTTAACTCAAAAATTTTCAACAACATTCAATATATGATTAGATCAAATTTTCCTAAATTTAATAAATTATAGTAGAAATCTATATTAATTCACCAATAGTATATCATAATTATTAGTTCCTTTAGGATCATATTTCTAATCTTTACTTTCCACCACTAATTTATAATATAATAAAATAGCCCTTGTTGTATTCCATGAGGTAAAATATACCCATGATTTGTAATGCTCATGGGGCCCACAATTTTGGGTCTCATGAGCATTATAGATTGTGGGTAAATTTTAGCTTACAAAGTAAAATGAGGGTCGTTAGATCAATGATCTAAAAACAATTTTGATCCCCACAAGAATTATAGATCACGAGTACATGTTACCTTGTAGAATACAATGAGGGCCATTATATTATATTTTAAAACAATGGTGGAAAGTAAATATTATTGTCCACCCCTTCAACCCATCAAAAGTTTCCACCCTTGGGCCCCTAATTTTCCATGAGAGCTATTTTTAGATTGAATAGATTCACCATCATAATTTAAAAATAATTCCTATTATTTTTCAATATTTGACAAAATTTTCTACAAAATTTTAGTGATGTAAAATAAATTGCCAATTAAATTTTTTTTTTTTTCAAAAAGGGGAAGATTCAGCAATAGAAATTAATTTTTTTTCTAAAAAAATGAAAGCTTCTCTAGGATTTTATATCTTTTTTGAGGGGTGTTTCTTAAAGTTATCATTGCTGACTTTTGTGTCTTAACTCTAACAATTGAAAAAAACACCTCATCAGGCTTCTTCTTGGACATGCAATGGCCATGTGAGGAGGACTAGAACACATGGCTCAAAAAATTCATAGATTAAGCCTATGTTGAAGATTGCAAAATGTTGTATCCTCTCAATTATGAAAATTGATGACAAATGTGTTGACATGGATGGGGTTTTTGTTTCTCTCTTTTATTTATTTCTTGTTCCAATCATTGTTGATGTGGATGCGAATGTGGAGGATATTTTGGCTCGTGAAGAGGATGTTTTGATACTACTACAATAGATGAAAGATTCCTTTTGGAAGGTGGGAAAGTTTTCTTCAACAAATGGAAATAATTTTTTTCTTATATGCTTTCCCCTTCATGGAATTGTAAAATATAATTTCTTGGAGAGGTTTGCAAATTAAAACTCAAATGAATTTTAAATGAAAAATGTGACTGTAAGTGTAATTTTTCCCAAAGATTTTTGCTCCCATGTTTCTATAAATGGGAATTCAAGGCCAATTGCATGGGTCTTTGGTTGGTATAGTTTTGAACTCATGTAATATCAATTTTGTAAATCAAGCACAAAGGAATATAATTGTTTTGATTCTTACATAGGGATTCTAACTTGTAATAGGTATAATATTTTTATAGTCGCAATAGAATATGAATGAGAATTGCAAATTCTGGAACAAATTCTCTCTTGTGTACTCTATTTCTCAAATTATGAATAAAATCATCGAGGATATTTTATTTGTATTCAATCATTTTGGTTAAATGTATGGTTTTATTTCTACTTTAGTTCAAAAAACTAATTAAATGCTTTAATGAAATCATAGGTCTGTGTGATGAAGGACAAGGATTAATATAAGTAGTTTCTATTTCTAGATATATTGAGTTGTGTATTGTAAAGAAATATAACAATAGTCTATAAATGTTGACTTTAATTATTGATGTATTACAATTTGTTGAAAATTTGAATCTCTCGCCATGGATAAAATACTAGTCTATTAATTTGGTAATTTTTTATGCCAATGAGTTGGACCATGCCTATCAAAGAACACAATATTAATGGAAATTACTTACAAACCATTAATTATAGTAAATTTTTATGAGGAGCCACCCATTCCTTGATTTAGATAGTAATTTGGTAAAGGATTGGCCAAATCTTTGAAGAAATATTTCTAATTAGCATCTTATAAGAATTTATCTATTATTCACAATGTTCATGGTAATTTTGCACAAGAGTATCATTTAAAAAATTGAAAGCATCACACTCCTAGGTTGTATAGAGCTCAAAGTGCAGAGGTAAAGCCTAGCAAGCTTCTACCTATTCATTGGCCAATCCTCACCATTGTTGACTATTGAATTATGAAAAATTCATATATAATTGTTGAGATTAAGTTTGGTTCTTAAAAATAAGAAACAAGTTTCATGGGAGGGATTCATAGCAGTGTGAAAAGTGCTATTGGAAGGAAGAAAATAATTAATCTATGGAGAATATTTGAAAAAAAATATGGGATATTAATTGATAAGAGAGTAAGTTTAAGATGAGGTAGAAGGCTATTCATGTTCACACATGTGTGACATCATGGTCACACATTTCCAATCAAAGAGGTATAGATGAGTCAAATTTGATGGATGAGATAGAGGGATATGTGGCTTCAAATCCTATATGCTCACACATGTGTAAGAAAGGAGTGGGATGAGTTGGAATGGTTACATAGGGAAAGAAATGAAGTTGATTTGTACACATTTTAGATTATGTTATACTAATATTTTGATTCACATAAATGGATTGGAGGATTGTGATTAAAGTAAAATTTTATTTTATGCACATAAATGAGGTGGACTATTAAATTAGAAAAAAATGACTGTGTGAATCAATTTATAATCAATATAATTAAGCAATCTATTAATTATTTGATTAGGTGGATTAAATGGAGGCTAATGTCAATTATTTATTTAAATTAAATTAATTAATGAGGAAGAGTTAATTATAAGCATAAATAATTAAATAATTGATTATTTATTTATCAGAATTTAGCAAGAAGAAAATTAAAATAAGTATTATTTTTATGTTGTCTATACTTTTCTCCTCTTTGATACTATGACAAGACTATAGAAAGTGGCATTGTGTCAAAGAAGAAATAAAATATAAATGAAATGAGGCCTTAATGTTATGTTTCCTAGGTAACGTGAAGTAAAGGAGGTGATGGATGGATTGATGAATCATGACCCCTCAATGAGCTATTCTAGGGGAAATTCTTAATTTGTAGGCATTTTAGACTCACAATTTTGTGCAAGGTAGGTAGTTTTTTTAACACATGTCAATTAAACATACTAGTGGAGTTCATATCTTCAAATTCACAAATAGAATTCTCTATATCAAATAACTAATGATATGTTAATTTAAATTTCCTCAGATTTTGACATGGAAACCAAATCATGTGGTAGGTTTCCCATATCTGTTCAAACCAAATATAGAGAATCCATCTATTTCATACATTCCAAAATTCCTTCTCAAATTATTTGTTCATTATTTTCAAGACTCAAATTTCAATTGATTTATAGTGCCCAAATCACTAACTAAAAGCCAAAATTACCCCACTTATTTAAACCTATATTTGAAAAACCATATGCATTAAGGTGATTTATAGATGTTAGGTGTGGGATTCCATAAGGCATGCATTGTAGGTCTTGTCAAGAAGAAATATTTAGAAGTTTTAGTGAAGTTAAGCTAGAAAGACTAGATGGGAGCTGTCTAATATCCAATTGATAAAGATATAGAATTTTGAAGGTTTCTAAGACCTATGGAAAATTTTGGTGGTATCTTGATTGCCACAAAACATAACTAGAGGAAAACTAAATGCTTTAAATATCCTAAGGTTTTTGAGAAACAACAAGAGGGTTTTCCCTAAGAAAACTAGGACCCTAAGAGCATTAAAACTCCTCTTCAATTTTTATTTTTATTTTTTCAAAGCATTTCAACAAAGTAGCAAGTAGAAAATATATGAATATTGAAATTCCTTTGGAATGATACTCAAGATACTTTCCATCAATGACATTTAGATGTGTCCTAAACAATCATCTTTTGGAAACTTTGGTAATTTTTTTCCTTCTTGAAAGAAGCACTTTCCTTCCCTCTCAAAAATTTGATGTGCTAAATCATACAAGAAATCATACATCTAGATAAAGATCATGTTTTTGTCATAATACTCTAGGATGGGTTCAATGAGTCATCAATCTAATAAAAAATCTATGTATATTTGTCCACTTTGGGAATGATTCATCCCAACCACCAATCCTTTGTTGAGGTTTTCATAGACCAATTAGGACTCAAACCTATGACATCCGATTTTCCACTAGAGTGCTCTACCAACTAAGCAAGTGGCCTTTATAAGACAAACCCATCTTTGGCGTGGATGTGGTTTATTTCCAATTACATTCTATTAGACCACCTTGAGGACACATCCATCATTGGTATGGATGTGGCTTATTTCTAAATGCCTTCTATTAACCCACCCTCATCAAATGTTGCAGCTCCTAGCTTGGTTTGGGTCTAATACCATGTTGAGCTTGTCATGGACCAACTAGAACTAAAATCTAGGACCTTCGATTTCCTACTAGAATTATCTACCATTTGAGGTATTGGTCCTTATATGACTAACCCATCTTTGGTTTGGTCGTGGCTTATGAGCACCCTTCTCAAATTCAATACATTATAATAACTTCAATATTGATTTTTCAATATTTTGTGAAAGTACAAATTTAAATAAATGACATAGCTAGCCACCTAAGTTAATGAATCATAGCTTAATTTCAACCTCTTTGAAAGAGAATGTGTAACATTGTAACACAATCTCTAGAATGTGAATTCTCATTCATCTAACTAAGTGATGCTTACCATTATATGTTTAATTACTTTGAGGGATATTTATTGGTCAATTCTCATGGGAAAAACTCCATGGCTATCTAGAAAGGCATGGCATTGAAACAATCTATAATTTTCATACTTGATCAAGTCTTGCATATGGATGAGTGATGGAGGTAAAACACCCGACTATAAGCACAATATTAGTTGTAGAAGTGGAAATGATGATGTTAGAGTTTACATATGCAAAGTGAGGCATAAGCAACTCCTCTAACAATGAATTTCAATTTATTACACAAAAATAGTCTAAAAATGGAAAAAATATGCTTTCTCATGGTTTCATTTACTTTAATAGATAATTTTTTTAAAAGATAATTTTTCAAAGCATTAAAATATTAATTTTTTAAATAATAAGCCAATGTATTATGTCAATGTAAAAATGATTATTTTCCTAGTAATTTTTGAACATATATCCATGTTTAGGAATATGAATATAATGAAAATACTAGCTAAAATAGAACTTGTGGCATGCATTGTCAATTCTTGAGTATCCAATACATTCCTATGAATCATATGTCATTTACTTAGAGGGAATTTAAGAGATGTGTGATAGACTAGTAGTGATAATTTAGTACTCATTTACTTAGTTCATGGATTGGTATGGTATTATGATAGCCACTATATACCACAATCTATCACCCTCATTGAAGGGTAGGATCACTTCCAATTCTAAGGTGTGTGAGGTAAAATGTTAGTCCATGATTAGAGATAAAGAGATCAAATGATGCTCTTTCTTCGTGTAGCTTGTTAGAGATAGATTCCTTGGACTCGTTTAGGATTTATGATATTGTTCAAATGTGAGCATTAGATTATATGTTTTATATTTTTGTGAAATG
Organism: Sequoia sempervirens; assembly: GCA_007258455.2. Classification (NCBI taxonomy): domain Eukaryota; kingdom Viridiplantae; phylum Streptophyta; class Pinopsida; order Cupressales; family Cupressaceae; genus Sequoia; species Sequoia sempervirens. The sequence continues at coordinate 490,752,733 of VDFB02000015.1, forward strand.
AATGTGTTCATATATCAAAATGAATTCTATATAAAAGAGAAAACAACACCTTATGATTCTATGGAAATTTTGTAAAAGCTCAATACTTGTACAAATTGATTTCAATAATGTATGATAAATGTTTTATCACTTAATTAATTTTATCTTGTTCCTATAAAAAAATATGCTAAGTTTGACTACTTGAGAGCTATTCTTTAACTGATTTTTATTTATCTTGCTAAGTTATATATATAGAATTGGTTATTTGTTTTATGTTAAGAGATCTCGTCTATTACAAATTGTATAACTTCCTAGACATACTAGATAAGGAATAGAAGAAGATGATTATTGATGATATATAAAAAAAACTTTAAGGTGCTCTATAATCAAATATCATTTTTAAGTTGCCTTGTGATTTCCCATATCCAAATTCCAAAAAAATTTGCTAATCTCTTAGGATTAACCCTTGATACATTTCTTTAGTTGCTTAAATCGAGATTCACGGTGTGAAAATTAATAAGATAACAACTAATTTATGGAAATGTGAAGTCAATAATGAGAGGTGAAAATTGAAATATACATGGTAGCTCATTTGTATAACATGATCTATGAACAAAACTATTATTTGGTGCAGTCAAAGTTGTTAAGCGATTTAAAGGAATGAACTAGTCATAATAGTATAATACAATCAATAAAATTTTTATACTTCATTTACATCAAAATATCATAAATAATTGACATCTTTTTATTAAGAACATTAAAATTTCTAATACTTAAATTAACCAACATAATCTGTCAGATACTTTTTATACTAAACTTAAATAAGATTACTTTTATATCAGAAAAATAACAAATCACCATGTAATAAATATACCATATAAAACAAATATATAAATGGTACATTTTTTATCCTTTACGATTACACATATTATCCTAATAAAACAAAGTATTTAAAATTTTTGTGCTCAAATGGCTATAAATTTATATACCATTATTTTGAATGATATAACTCAAAAAAAAAATCTCTACTATTGTCATCCAAAAAGCGGAACATCTCACTAGACCAAAATTCATCGTATAAAAATTGTTCGCCCCCACAAAGGAGAGAGAGATAGCACTCTTCTGATATTTGAGTTTCTGTGGTAGATAATGTTACTGTTTGCACCTTAGTCCTTGACTTGATAAAGTTATCTTCCTCTCTCATGACAAGTTGAACCTTTGAACAACCATACACTCTTCAAATTCCAATAACACTGTGATAGCCTCTGCAATGCCTCACACTTCATTACTGTAAATGTTTTAAGTGTGTAAAAATAGTCCCAAAAATATAACAGCAGTAATAAATAAATAAAAACAGGGCAAAACAGGGCAGAACAGAGCTGAAAATATATGTATTTAATTCAAAAAAAATTGTGTACAACAGTTTTCCTCAATCACACATATATAGCTATTACATCTTTGAAGTTTGGAGCTTCTTGCTTTCTAGAAGATTCTAAAATCTGGAAACTTCTCTTACAACAGATATCTTTTTTAAATGTTTTTTATTTCAAAAACAGCTACAGGAAGATTCTAGAAATATTATTTTATTTTTAGACAATCTTAACTATCTCTAACATCCCCCCTTAAGATTGGCTAGAAAAATCAAAAGAGAGGAGAACATTATATTACTATCCCCCCTTAATGTTCATCTCAATCATGCCTAGCATGCCCCGTAGTTTTAAAAATTTTGCCTCAAGCATACTCTTAGTAAATATGTTTGTTGCTTGGTCTTCACTTGGACAAAATTGGAGATTAATAAATTTGCTTGAACAAGATCCCGAATATAGTGAACATCAATCTCAATGTGTTTTGTTTTAGCATAAAAAACAGGATTATTTGCAACTTGGATAGCACTTTGATTATCACAATACAAAGGAGTAGCTGAACTCTATGCAAAACCAAGCTCAAATAAAAGGTTGCGAATCCAAATTGCTTCCTTTCTAGCTTCTTTTGCTGCTCTATATTCTGCTTCACATGAGGACAATGATGTAGTAGTTTTTTTTTTGTTTCTCCATGTAATTGGACCTAACCCAAGCTGAAAAATATAACCACCAGTAGATTTCCTGTCATTTATATCACCTCCCCAGTCTAAATCTGTAAAACCAATCAAAGAAACTAAGGACTTGTAACTATAATGTATACCATAGTAAATGGTTCCACGAATGTATCACAAAATTCTTTTGGCAGCCAACCAATGGCTTTCTTTTGGTTCCTGCATAAATCTAGATACCATATTGACTACAAAACAAATGTTTGGTCTAGAATGTGTTAGATAAACCAAGCTACCAACAAGTTGTCTATATAAAGTAGCATCCACCTTCTTGGAAGTACATTCCTTAGTAAGCTTAATTCTAGATTGAAAAGGAGTAGGGGCTGGCTTACATTCAAGCATGTTAAATTTTTCTAAAAGATCCAAAGCATAATTTGCTTCAGATTCTTATAAAGAATGGATTTTAGATTCAAGGGCATCATCTTGCATGACTAGGGATAGATCTTTGTTTATTGATTTTTATGAAGGGAAGAATTCAGATCAAGAAATTTCTATTGGCAATAAAATAAAACTTCCAGTTTTAGGAACAGGGACTGTTAATGTAACAAATGGGTCTTTGAAAAAAGTTTTATTGGTTGAAGGATTAGGGGTAAATCTTATTCCAGTATATAAAATTGTTCAGGTTGGATATGAGTTTGTTGTCAATGCTGATCAAGTTATTGTTAGAGATAGAAAAGACCCAAGCAATATAATTTCTATTGGTAGAGTTGATCATGAAGAGAGTCTATTTAAATTTGTGGAGTTTGTTGATGATAAATACACACTCTCTCATGCTTTTATTGCTCAGATAGATTATATGTCACAACTTTGGCATGCTAGACTTAGACACTTAAATTATAGAAAATTACAAGATATGGTTAGAATGGATATGGTTAGAGGATTAACAAAAATTTCAGCTTGTGAAGGTGTGTGTGAAGGTTGTGTGTTAGGGAAACATCATCGAGATCCTTTTGATTCAGGTAAAGCATGGAGAGCTAATCATCTGCTGCAACTCATTCATAGTGATTTATGTGAACCAGGATATCCTTCACTTTCAGGTGCCAGGTACCCTCTCACTTTTAATGATGATTACAACAGGAGAGTATGGGTTTATTTTCTTGAAAGGAAAAAAGAAGTGTTTGAAGTGTTTCAAAAGTTTAAGTCATTAGTTGAAAATCAAAGTGGCAAAAGAATTAAATTCTTAAAGATGGATAATGGGGGTGAATATTGCAATTATGCATTTGAGTCATTTTGTGAAAATTATGGTATTAATATGCAAAGAACAATTCCTTATACTCCTCAACAAAATGGGGTGGCTGAATGAATGAATAGAACTCTTTTAGAAATGGCTCATTGTATGTTGCATTTTAGAAGTTTGCATAATAAATTTAGGGGTTTGGTTGTTTCTTGTGCTGCACATATTATAAATAGAATCCCCACCAAAGCTCTCACAAATATCACCCCTGAAGAAGCATGGAGTGGTAAGAAACCTCACATTGGATATTTTAAAGTATTTGGGTGTATTGCTTGGGCACACATTCTTGATGCAAAAAGGGAAAAGCTAGAACCAAAGAGTCATAAGTGTTTGTTTATGGGTTATAGTGAAGAATCAAAGGCTTACAGGTTATATGATTTGACAACAAACAAGGTCTTTGTTAGTAGAGATGTGAAGTTTGATGAGCATTCACAACTTACAGCCACTCCCTCTCACTCTACAACAACAAATGCTTCTCATTTTTCAGATATTTTAGAAAGAAATGGAGACTACATTGATGAGGATGAGTTGTGCACTTCTACAAATGATGAAAATACTAGTGAAAATGAAACAACTAATGCTTGTAATCAGACATTTTCTGCAGGTAGTGATGATGAAGAAGATGACTTTTCAGCTAGACAAAAGACAAGGAGTGTTGAAGAAATATATAGGCAAGGCTCAAAGATCCAAGGGAGGAATGGTAGTGCTCTCATGGCCAAAGTATTACAAGTAAATGACCCAAGATCATATGAGGAAGCTAGAGGGAAGAAAGAATGGGAGCAAGCTATGGAAGAAGAATATGATGCTTTGGTGAAAAATAAAACTTGGGAACTTGTTCCACTTCCCAAAGGTAAGAATGTAATTGGTTGCAAATGGGTTAATAAAACAAAATTTAAATCAGATGGTGCTATAGAAAAATTTAAAGCTAGATTGGTTGCTAAGGGATTTAATCAAAAAGAGGGTGTTGATTATGAAGAAACTTTTGCTCCTGTCATTAAAATGAATACATTTAGAATTATTCTTTCTTTGGCTGCAAGTCTTGGGTGGCATATTCATCAAATGGATGTAAAAAATGCTTTCTTAAATGGAGATTTATATGAAGAAATATATATGGATCAGCCATCAGGTTTTATAGATCAGCAACATCCTAATCTTGTTTGTAGATTAAAGAAGTCACTTTATGGGCTTAAACAAGCACCAAGAGCATGGAATGAGAAGATTGACAGGTATTTTCAGCTTCATGGGTTTAAAAAATGCAAATCAAATCGAGCATGTAAAAATAGTCCCAAAAATATAACAACAGTAATAAATAAATAAAAATAGGGCAAAACAGGGCAGAACAGAGTTGAATATATATATATATATATATATATATATATATTTAATTAAAAAAAAACTATGTACAACAGTTGTCCTCAATCACACATATATAGTTATTACATCTTTGAAGTCTGGAAGCTTCTTTCTTTCTAGAAGATTCTAAAATCTAGAAAATTCTTTTACAACAGCTCTCTTTTTAAAATGTTTTTTATTTCAAAAACAACTACAAGAAGATTCTAGAAATATTATTTTATTTTTAGACAATCTTAACTATCTATAACTTAGTGAAGGCAATGCTCCTCCTTCTACTATTGGCAGTTGTTCCAGGTTCCTCAGCTTCACTAGTGAAAATACCTGTAGCTTGGGAAATGCTTCACCCTTGCCAAATTATTCTGGGAACTTCTCTACATTGGGGCACTCAACAATAACTAGGTTCTTTAGGCTCGTAATTTTGTGCAAGGCTAGTAGTTCTTTCAGCATCTCACATCGGAGAAAGCTAATGTAGCTCAGATGTTGAAATTTACAAAATAAATTTTCCATCTGGAGTAAGTGAGGACATAGTAGATAGAGTTTCCTCAATTTTGACATGTTAGTCATATCATGGGGTAGCCTTTCAATATCAGTGAGGTGAAAATATAGATACTCCATGTGCTTCATCATTCCCAACATTCCATTTCCTAATATTTCACCATTATTTTCAAACCCCAACCTTTTGAGTTGGTTTAGTGTGCCCAAATCACCAATTGAAAGCTGATCTCTTCTACACTTAATCCACCTTAAATTTGAACACTTAAATGCATACAGGTACTCCAGAGATGTAAGTTGAGAGATCCCATAAGGTAAGCACTACAGATGTTGACAGACACTAACGTCCAAATATTTAAGCGAAGTCAACTTAGAAATACCGGACAAGAGTTGTGTAATATCAGATCCACCAAGTTGCAATATTTGAAGGATTCGAAGAGTAGTGATAGACTTGGGGAGTCTCTTGATTAGCACATTCCACAACCTAAGACAAACTAAATGCTTCAGACATCCCATGTTTTTTGGCAATGACTTGAGAGCAGTCTGTGATAAATCCAGGACCTTGAGAGCAGTCATACTACCAATCACCTCTCTTGGAATTTCTGTCAAAGAAGTATTATTAGAAAGTAACAAGGAATGGATATAGGGAGCTCAGAATGCCTTAGGAACCCTAGTCAAATTGTTTCCTTTCAACGAAATTCTCACGTGTCCTAAATTGTCGTTTGTTGGAAACTCTAGTAAGTCTCTGCCTGCTTGGAAGAAGCATTTGTCTTCCCTCTTAGCAATTTCATGTGCTAAATTGTGCAAAACATCATGTACTCTAAAACATATCACCTTTCCATTATAATCCCTCTGGACTGGTTCAATAAGGCATCAGTCCGCTAACAAATTCATGTATATCTCTCCTATTTGGATAGGATCCAGTCCGACCACCAAACCTTCTCCAATCTAGTACAGTGTGGTGATTGTCGAATAGATGACACAGTCTTCTAGGTAAGTAGTGAGGTAGAGCAAGCACAACTGTAAGGAAATGCCATAGCCACTCACGTTGGCCAAAGCATTGTAGCTTAGTCTCAACGTGCCATAAAGAGACTGTGTAAGGCTAGTCTGCAACCTCTTAAGTGCTAATTCCCATTCATCTGACTGACCGATGCCTGCCATTGTCTTTCCAACTACCTTGATGGCTAAGGGAAGACCCCTGCAATCTTTGCATACATGCCTTGCTATTACTTCGTCAATGCTCATCGGAAAAATTCCATCACTATGTGGAAAAGCATGGAAAGAAAATAATCTCCAGCTATCATCCTCGGTCAAGTCTTGCATTTGGATGATTGATGACGCTGGAATGCCCAACTGTAGGAGCACACTAGTAGTTCTGGAAGTGGCAATGATGATGTTGGAGTTGTTGTGTGGAGGCGGTACACATAGCCCCTCTAACAACGTGGTTGCACAAGTTTCCCAAATATCATCTAAAAATAGGGCAAACTATTTTCTCAAGCTTTCATTCAACCAAGTTTTCACATGGTCTTCCTCTCTACTGTCCAATCTTTCATTCACTTGAAGAGTTATTTGTTTGACAAGTTCAATTTGGAGAGCACTGGAAGATGGATTTTGTGAAATAGTTAGCCAAAGCATCAAGCCATTGCTAAAAAGACTCTGTACCTGGTTACTGTTGAAGATTCGTTTGAGTAGTAGAGTCTTACCAGTCCCACCCTTGCCAACTAGGCCGAAACAAGACAGTTTATTTTGCTGCTGTGAATGAATCAACTCCACAAGTTTGTTTGATGCAGAATCTTGTCCGAAAACGAGTACCTCCTCAATACACTTCTTGTTGGGGACACCTGAACAAGTGGAAGGAAATATATCTCCTGATGTGCCAAAAAGTGCTGAAATACACAGATTAAGAGAATCCACTATCCCTTTAATCTGCTCAAGCACTTGCTGATTGGTCACATGCTACTGCAGTTGATGGAGAAAAGCAATGAAGGCGTGGAGGCTAAATGATTTTCCACATTCTCAATGAGTTTCATGATCTTTTTGCTCATTCTATAACGAGAAAGGAAATGACAGTATGAGCGTATAGTGCAATATTGGGCCAAATCAGATGCTTCCTCCAGAAGAGCATTCAATTCGATTAACCAGCTGTTGACAGTAGAGGACAAAGGATGATGAGGGGATGCACTCATTCTACTAGAGTTCAAAGCCTTTCGATACTCCTACAATTCAACATTCAATGTTTGAATTCTAAGAAGTAAAACTTTCAGGGCATCTAACTCTTTCCTGCATCGGATGGCAACACCTAGTGATGAATAATTTGATTTCCAGCCAACTGAATGGCGTAACCAATAAATTCCAGGGATGAATCAAAGATCACCCATTTTTGGGGCACCTAAAAAAATTTGAAATTCTAATGAAACTAATAAGGGCACAGCCCGAGACATAGAAAATAACCCACAAACAAGAGAATAATTTTATTATTCAGAAAATGGAGCTTCTTACATGTAGAGAATCTCAATCCCCAGGTTCTACAACACATGCAAGTTACAGAAAGCTACAGAATAACATTTTCACAATATGTGAGTTTGTCCCAAAAAGCTACCCAAAAATTAGAAACCTGCCCATAAATAGAGCTCCTCATCAGTTTGGAGCCAAAACAACATTCAAATTTGAGTTTAGGTGGTTCGACGCCGAAAATTTACAACATGAAGTTCAAATTTCAAAAGAGCATTTGCAATTGTATCTTCTAGAAAGTGTGCCAACTTCTCGGGGCCATAACTTTTGATCCGGAACTCCGATTCGGGGCCATTTCAGGAACTCTAAGTGCCTCAAATCTAACTCAGAAGATTTTTAGGTGTAAATTTGGGAAACTAAAACTGCAATATCTTTCAACCCAGGAATAGAAAATAAAAACTATAAATTGGGAATTTCATTATGATGAAAAGGGTATCCAAAAATGTAAAAACATCTAAAAATTGAGAAACTTGAAATTTAACTATTTTTGGGTGATGTAAGATTGCCCTTACCCACTTGGATGCTCCTGCATCAGACACCGAGGGTAATTTGGAAGTTTGTCACGTCTCAGATGGTGGAGAAAAACCCAAGCATCAACCTCTACCTTAGGCAACCGGGATGAATCTTCAACAGGCCTTCATTTCCATTTCACAGATATTCTTCATACTGCTTGTTCCTAGTACTCTTCCACATGACTATCCAGTTTCTTCAATCTCCTCATTTTCTGAAGTAGGTGCTAGAATCCCACACCATTCCATCATTGGTACTTCCTCTACACCACCTTGATGATACTCTATCAAATTTGAAATGTTGAACACAGGGGAAATGTTGAATCCATCCATAAACTCTACCTCATAGGCATTCCCCGAATCATGCCTCCAAAATTTTACAGAGACTGAACTTCTTCATCTTCAATTTGTTATATGTTCCCACTAGAGCCTTTTCTTTCCTCAATTGGACCATCACTTCATCACCAATCTGAAACTCCTTATACCTCCTCTTTTGATCTACCTTAGCCTTATACTGCATATTAATCTTGTTAATATGTTCTCTTACCTTCTCGTGTATATCCTTGATGTGTTCTGCAAAATCTTCAGCTTCAGCACTTATTTTCTTCTCTTGGTCCATCTTCCTCAATTCTGGAGCTGTTCTGGGGCTACCTCCATACACAATCTAGAATGGTGATCTACCGGTCGCCACGGTGACAAAATTGTTGTAAAGAAAGTGCAGCAGGGTAAAATCCAAGTCCCATCCCTTGGGTTTATCTCCTGCAAAACATCTCGATGGAGACATCCAGGACTCTTGTTAACAACCTCTGTCTACCCATCTGTTTTGTGGATGGTTATGCGAACTGAACTTCAACCTCTGTCTTCAACTTCTTCACAAGGTCCTCCGAAGAGTACCCCCTAGAAATTTGGTGTCACGATCACGAAACAATACTCTTTGAGACCATGTAGCTCACTTGCCTCACTTTGAAGAACAAATTGACAATGTGGACTACATCATGGAGTCTTGATGCAGAATGAAATGTGCCATCTTCGAAAACCTATCAACCACCACAAAGTGAATCATTCCCTCGTTGTGTCCTTGGAAAACCAAGAACAAAGTCCATACTTATATCCTCCCATGGCCTCTCTGGTATAGGTAAGGGCTGATATAAGCTTGTATTATGACTCACTCCTTTAGCCATCTGACATACCCTGGAGCTTTGTACAAACTTCTTCACATCCTGTGACAATTGAGCCCAATAATAATGCTCATTGATAATGGAAATGGTCCTATCCTGACCAAAATGTCCTGCCATTCCTCCACTATGCTTCTCCTTTATCAGGTTCTCCCTCATGGAACTCCTCAGGATACACAATTAACTTCCCTTAAATAACATTTCATCCTAGATTATGAAATCCAGCCAACTTGTCTTGTCCAATATAACAGGTTCCTTGCAAGCTTTCCAAGCCTTTGCAAAATCAGGATCTTCTACATACAGTGTCTTGAGTTCATTGAACCCAACCACTTCAATCTGCATCTTTGTCATCAATGTATGCTTCCTACTTAAGGCATCTACAACCCTATTTGACTTCCCACTCCTATGTTTCAAAACAAAGGTATAACTCTGCAAAAACTCTACCCATTTCATATGCCTTTGATTTAATTTTCCCTAACTATTTATGTACTGCAAGGCTTGATGATTAGTATATAGAACAAATTCCTTCGGCAACAAATAATGTCTCCATTTCTGTAATGCTTGAACTATCACATAAAATTTTTGATCATATACAAAATACTTTCTCTTGGAATCATTTAACTTTTCACTGAAATAGGCAATGGGCTTACCTTCTTGGCTCAACACTACTCCAATGGCACAACCACTAGCATCACAATCCACCTGAAACACCTTGTTGAAATCTGGGAGGGCTAGAATGGGTTGCTCTGTCACCTTCAGCTTCAGGTTCAAAATTTTGCGCTCGGTGCTCCACTTGAATTCACTTTTCTATCCCTCTCAGGCATTGTTTTCTTTCGAGGGGTCCCACAAATACTACTAAAGTTTCTAATAAACTTTCTATAAAAACTAGCCAAACCATGGAAGATCTCACCTCGGCAGCAGTTCTTGGGGTAGGCCATTCCAAAATAGCCTTCACCTTCTCTGGGTCCATCTTGAGACCTTCTACTGAGACAACAAACCCCAAGTACACTAACTCCCTCTTCACAAAACTGCACTTCTTCAGATTAATCAACAGTTTCTCTTCTCTTAACTTCTCAAAGGCTCTCCGAATATGCATAAGATGCTCATCCAACGTCTTACTGAAAATCAAAATATCATCTAAATACACAATAAAAAAACTTTCCAGAAATTCTTTTAGTACCTCGTTCAGAAACAATATCCTGAAACTCATCCAACATCTCAGAAACTTCTTCTAGAACCTTCTCACTATCCTCCTTACTCACTCTAGGAATCCATGCATAACACACGCTCATGCTTCATACGTTCTAAAATTTTTCTTCCATCTACAACTAAATTCTAGCACTATTACATACACTACTGATCTCCTTGAAGGTTTCAACATGAAAAACTTGTCCTTTGTCGAATATAAGTGTTTGCATAATGCATCATGTATGGCTAAGCCTATCAAAGCGCCCACGGCCTCCCCAACAACATGTGACATGCATCCATGGGGATGATATCACAGAAGCCCTCATCAAGCTCGATCTTGAACTTTACAAGCCTTTTCATTGGCCCGAGCACAGTCTTTACGCGGCAGACATCCAGGCGTCACGGTCTGGTCGCGCCCTCTTAACTAACTGCAGGCCATCTCTCGACACCCAATTCTCAATTCTCCCATCATGTCAGCCAGTATCACAACATTTTCTTCACACTTGCCTTGTGCAAAATAGATTCTTACTTATTTACAGTTTCGCTTTTCCTGATCTGAGACTCTCTAATCTCAAAACTTCTCACTAAGCATCATCGAGGAATGTTGGATTGGGCCTCCTCATGCGCATGCCCAGCCTTCCCACGACCACGGCATGTTTCTACCCTTCCTTGGTGTTGTGGACATTCATAGGCTCAATGCCCTTCTTCACCACACTGGAAACATGTTCCTCTAAAACCACCTCTTCCAGACCCTTGTCCATATCTTCCTCATCCTCTACATCTTTGATCACCCTTTGTTTTGATCATGGTGATATAAGTTTTCATTCTTTGGCTTTGGCTGTTACCCACATCTTCACTTTTCTTTCATCATCATTTGACTTCCACAGGTGTTATTGCCTTCTGGCACGGCCTCCTGCAATCCTTTTTGCTTGCCATCAAATCTTTTGTTGAAACTATATTCCACCTTTAAACAATGATACACATCCTCAATGGTAGTCGTGCGACTGAAGCTTAACTACTCGGTCTCTGTTGTAACCCATTAAGATATGAACTACCTTCTCCTTAATGTACCTGTGTGACTGTTTGATGATTATCTTGTAAGAAATATTTAGTATGTTCTTCTGAATCACTTCATACCTAGCCTTACAAATTCCTTCAGCAGATCCTTGGCAGATACTAGTATGAAGCCCCTTTTCTTGAGTTTCTCTACCATGCGATCCCATTTGGTGATCTTGCCTTTTCCTCTTGAATTTATTTCCAACTAGACCTCTTTCCACCAAATACTGGCATGGCCCTTTAGCTTCATTTTCTCAAACTTAACTCGATTTGGGTCCTCTATTTCCTCACACTCAAAATATTCCTCGATCAATCAGTGGACTCCTAATCTAAACCTTCTCATTTGCTCTTGCCATCAATTTTAATCTTTAGAAGACTTTGCGGTGCATCTCTTGCCAACATTTCATACCTCCCGTACCTTTGGCTTACCACCAGGCATCACTCTTGTAGGAATCTTTCTTGACCTTGATGCACAACAACGGTCTTGGTGTGAACTGCCTCATGATCGGCGATCTGTCCACACGCTCTGAAAGAAAACCCACTCTAATACCGCTTGATGAGGGCACAGCCCGAGACATAGAAAATAACCCACAAACAAGAGAGTAATTTTATTATTCAAAAAATGGAGCTTCTTACATGCAGAGGATCTCAATCCCCAAGTTCTGCAACACATGCAAGTTACAGAAAGCTACAAAATAACCCTTTCGCAATATGCGAGCTTGTCCCCAACAAGCTACCCAAAAATTAGAAACCCACCCATAAATAGAGCTCCTCATTAGTTTGGAGCTAAAACAACATTCAAATTTGAGTTTAGGAGGTTTGACGCTGAAAATTTACAACATGAAGTTCAAATTTCAAAAGGGCATTTGCAATTATATATTCTAGAAAGTGCGCCAACTTCCCGGGGCCATAACTTTTGATCCGGGACTCCGATTCGCGGACCGTTTGAACCATTGGAAAGGTCTTGAAGTCAATAACATACTCAAAATTCACTACACCAATTTTAGCAATTTTTGGGGCCGTTCTAGGAACTCGAAGTGCCTCAAATCTAACTTGAAAGATTTTCAGGTGCAAATCTGGGAAACTAAAACTGCAATATCTTTCAACCCAGGAACAGAAAATAAAAACCGTAAATTGGGAATTTTATTATGATAAAAAAGGTATCCAAAAATATAGAAAAATCTAAAAAATGAGAAACTTGAAATTTAACTATTTTTGGGTGATGCATGATTGCCCTTACACCACTGGATGCTCTTGCATCAGAAACTGTTCTTATAGAAAGTAGGGGGAATAAGAAAAATAGAAGTTAAAGCTCTCATCAGAGACGCAGACTAATCTGTTGGCCCATCTAAAAAGAAAACGCTATCGTAGCAATTGATATGGAATGGTATTAATGTATACTTTCAAGAGATATCGCTAGATAAGAATTATCTTTTTTTATTTTTTACTCAGGAAAGAGCAAAAAGATCTTGCAAAATAAGTAAAAGATCAATATTTTATGGTCATTTGGACATGGGATAAGATAGATATATGAAGTGAAAGAGGAAAGGTGATTGTAAAAATGGAAAAATAATAATAATAATTTGGCAGATATCTCATTTATCTTACTAAAAATTTGTTCATTTTGTATGTAAATCAGAAATTATTGATTAATTAAAAGATAGGTATGTGGAAATTGAAATCAATAATATAGAATAAAAATTATAATATGGATGTGGAAAAATTCTTTTTTCAAACAAACTTCACCAATAAATAAAGGATAATTTTTTATTCAAATATTAACAATGTTACATCAAAGTATTAAATTTTCTCCATTCAATTTGATAGAATTTTGAGAGCATAATAGTGCTCAAATTGTAAGAGAACCTTTAAACAACGGGTATGTGTAGGATCATCATGGAAAAAATAGACCCTTAAGTGGAAAAAAAATCAGAAAAATCAGAGTTGGGCAACTTGATGTAAAAATTTAAATAAGTTATCTATATTATTTCAAAAATATGTAAAAATAGAATCTATAGAAAATTGAATGTAGTTTCTAAACTACTAGGTTTCAACTTGATTTAAATATTTAAATCAGAGTTGGCAACTTGATGTAAAAATTTAAATAAGTTATCTATATTATTTCAAAAATATGTAAAAATAGAATCTATAGAAAATTGAATGTAGTTTGTAAACTACTAGGTTTGTTTAAAAAAAATATAATCTATTTGGTGAAAATTTGAAATTTTAATTCAGTAGCACTTAAATTTCAGGAAAAAAATAAGAAGGAGGTGTCTGTCTGACCACCCTAACCACAATAAAATGCTAATATTTTTTTATAATATTTTAGATATAAATAGAGGACTCATGTCCTGATGTGATGCATATTTTTTTGTAATTTTTTTCCAAGTAAATAATTAATTATGATTTTTTTATTACAAATTTAAAAAAATATAAAAACCTCATATGTCTAACCACCTTTACTTAGTCAAAACTTCATGAAATTCATTTTTTGTTTTTTTAATCCTATATTATGTGAAGCATAGAATGTGACACGTTTTCAACTCAAAAAATGTGATACCATTTGAAAGCTATAAAAAAATTTCAATCAGTCTATTAATCAGGACTTTAGTCATAATTTGAATAGAAAATGAATAATAATTACTTATTAAATTCAAAGTAAAGCATAATTTATATTGGTGGAAAGCTGTGAATCTCCTTTAAAAACCCTTTTTTTATCAATTTTGGGTTAAAAAAAGTCATCAACCACATACCCATCATATTGCCACATTTTGGCCTATCATGATCCTGCACATACCCCAACTATTTATACCATCCAATTTATAGAAGGATAGGTAGATGAAACCACAAGTGGAAAATTGAAAACTAACTAACAAGAAAACATGTTATGGAAAAATTCTAATAGCCTAATGTGACAAGTAATGAATGCAACTTAAATAACACCACTCATTCAAACATCTTTAACCATTCATAATAAATGACACGTGGTAATTGAAAAAGTATCCCTTTTGCTTTTCCCTTGCTTGTTTGGGCCCTCCTTGTGAACTAGGCTTAATGGTGTCTTGATTTAGTGTTGTAATGTGTTTGAAACATTCACATTAGGTCTTGGGCCCTTGTGAACTGATGAACATGAATGGTACCTTGCTAAAGTGTTGTGAAGTGTTGTAACACACTTTCACACTTTTCTAAGGTTTTATTAATTAACTACACCTGATAAACCTTTTTATAACCTTAATCTTGCCTTATCTAAAGTGTTGTAACACAAGTTCACCCTTTTCTAGGGTTTTCATTAATAATTAGGCTTTTATGCTTTAATTAGCCTTATTTTACATCCAAAAACCTCATTTAAGGCATCTTTTCGACGATAATCCTAATACAAATCATTACCTAAAAATAATTTAGGTGTTTTCAACTTGTGTGGCCCATATTTAGTGATCTAGGACTCATTTGCCACCTTGAAAAAATGATTCCCACATAGATTATTAGGTCCCAAACCTAATTTTATACATTTGTAAGTGTTTTAAAAAATGGTCACAAAAATTATGCTTGGTGGGACTTATTCACCACCTTGGGCAAATGAGTCCCATTTGGCCAAAAATCAAAATTAATTCAAATTTTTGGCAAGATTATATCCTCCTAGATCTGATGTTAGCTTGTAGTGTTGTAACTTCAGGAATTCTTGCATAATTGAGTATAAATACAAGTTTCTTTCACTCATTTTCACCCCAAGCATTCAAGTATTCATCCTTATAGCAATTTTGATTTCACAAGTACATTTAAGAGAATTCAAGGGTAGATTATCAAGCATCTTAGAGCAACATCATGTCAAGGACTTCATGCATCATATTTATTTTGGAGCTAACAATTGTGATGTAGGGTTTCATGATTCAAGATAGTATTTCATTCAAGATCTATCACCTTCAAGCGAGAGTCAAGGTATACATCTATTGGAGCCATCTCATACATGTTTGTAGCACTTCATTGATAGAGTTTGGTGAATTACAACATCTTATTTTTTTCATTCATCATTCTCCATTCGTATTTCATTATATTTCAAGTTTTGATTACCAAAATGGGGTTTGACAAAGGAAAACCCTTATTGACTAACCCAACAACATTTTCCCCTCTTTTTGGTGTGTAATTTTCAAGTTTAGATTGAAGAAACATTGAAGAGAAATATTGGTGAATGTTGCCAAAGTACATAAAGTTGTCAAAGTTGTCATTAAGCCTTGGAGAACATTGTAGAACACCTATCGGTTGATTTACAGATATTCAAATTAAGAAATCTAAAGAAGTAGATTGACAAGACTAAGAAGAGCATCTTAAGATCCTGAAGTTTTAGAAAATACTAACTAGATTGGTTAACCACTTCTAATAAATGAGTCCAAGTTTCAGTCAAAATTCAAATTTACTGATTCAGATACCCATTTGGTAGATTCCTATTCTCGCATAAAAACCTAGATTTTGGACCGATTCTCCCAACTTAGCGAATGAGTCACACACACAATTAGAATAAGACTTTCCAATATTTCATAGCTCCATATTTCCAGGTTCCCATAGTCCTTTTTATAGCTTTCTATTTTGTTTCACCTACTTTTCTAGGTCATTTTGTAGGTCATTGCATCATATTAGGTTTTAAAATTTCAAATTGCAGTGCATTTTTCTTTCCAAGTTCCTACTTGGTGGTGAGCCCCTCATTAGTTTACAATCATCCCCAAGGATATCCCTATTGCAAGATCTCTTTCTCCTTTGAATTGAGATCTCTAGGGTTACCCTTGAATGTAGTAGGTGGAATGTGGGTATGATCTATGTCCTAAGTTATATGATAGCATTCGAACCCCATTTTTCATATACCACAACACATTTTGCTAAAATTGGTGCTCCAAAATAGACTTTATTATTAATGATGGGTGCATATAATGATGAATAGATGATCTTGTGCCCATCAAAGAATAGAAGCATGGAAAATGCAATAAATAAGCTCAACTCACTATAAAATTTCCAAGTTATCATATAAAATTCCCTTGTAATACCATTACTACTAATCTACAAGTTAAACACAAGAATAATAATAATCAAGGGTGAGTGTGATGAATTGATGGATGAACATGTGGCAAAATAAGAAAATTTTAATTAAACCATATGCATTATCTAAAATTTCAAACATGTTGCTTTTATATCATTTTCAAGAAAAAAGGATAACCATAAACATATACAATTAGAGTTAGACAAAGGAAAGAGAGTAAGAGATTGAAAGATAGAGAGGGGAAGAAAGAAAAAAAATAGAGAGAAATAAATTAGGTGGAGAGATGCAAAGGGGCATAGAGAGAGAGGGGTGGAGAAACAGAAAGAGATATAGAGGGGGAGATAGAGGGAGAGATAGATAAGTTGTAGAGATGAAAGGGAAGAGAGAGATTAATGAAAGAGGGGAATATAGTGGGAGAATAGAGTGATAAGGAGATAGAGGGAGAGATAGATATGTATAGAGATAAATGTAGAGAGAAAGATAGAGAGGTAGAGAGGTAGAGGTGGAAAGAGGGAGAGATAGAGGTATAGATAGAGATAGAGAGTGAAAAATAGAAGAGGGATTAGGAAATGTACATAGATATGTATTGAGAGATAAAAATAGACAAAGGGAGCAGTTGAGAGGGATGTAGAAAGGGAAGAGTGATAAAGAGAGATAAAGAGATAATAGTTGTTGAGAAGTGAAAATGTGGAGAGATGTAGAGAGAGATAAAGAAATAGAGGGATACATAAACATAAAGAGAGGGATGAAAAATATATTGATATAGAAGGATACGTAAAAACAGATATATAGAGAGACGAAGTCATAGACAAAAAGAGAGATGCATAGAGGGAGAGATAGAGAAAGTGTACATTGGTAGAAAGGAGGAAAGAGAGAGAAAGAGATGCACATAAAGAGGGAAGAGAGAAATAGAGGAAGGGTGAAAGTGATGGATGGAGATAAAGAGAGTGTAGGATAAAGGTGGAGAGAGAGAGAGAGAGAGAGAGAGAAAGATGGGGAGTGTAGGAGAAATATGGGAAAATAGTAAGATATACATAGATGGAGAGATGGGGAGATAAAAAGTGAGAGAGGGACAGGGGCAGGGGGACTTGGAGGGAGAGGGAGAGGGAGAGACAAAGATGTAGAGTTAGAGAGAGAAAGAGATAGATATGGATATAGATATAGAAAGGGATAGAGAGATGCAAATAGAGAGGAAGATAGATGGAGAGATAGAGAGGGGAATATAGATAATAAGAGATGAAACTTATGATAGAGAGGAGAAAACAAGACTGAGATAAATAGAAATAGAGAATAAGAGAGATATAGATAGAGAGGAAGAGGGAGTGAGATGTTAAACACCCAAAATACTAAGAGGGGGGTGAATCATTATTCTCTTAAGCCATTCAAACATTAAACAACCAATCACCAAAGAATATTCAAATTTAATAAGGAATGAAAGAATGAAATATTAAAAAAATCACATAGCACATGAACACTAGGATTTTTACGTGGAAAACCCAAAATGGAAAAAACCACGGTGAGGGTTAGCTCACAATATATTATAACTGGTTATATTATATTCATAGAAATGCTCATTGTAGGTGGACTTGCTATCCATAAAGAAAGAGATATAAGATAGATAGTGTCTCATAGCCTATTTTGAACTGTTACAATTTCCATCTTGCATATACATGAATATAGTTCCAATGAAGCACAATAACAATGTTTATTTGTTTAAGATTCAATACTCTACCTTGCTCTTCATTTGCATAATTGCTATTTTCAACTTAACATTCATAGCTTAACCTCACACTGCTATGATCAAATTCACATAATATACATGTGGAACATTATTTGCACTTGTGTAATCAATATCAAAATTCCAAAAATAATATAACATATATATATCCACATCAAGTATATCATCAATTAGGTCAGCCTAATTAGATGCCACAATCAAAATATACCTTGTCAGCTCCAAAACTTTTAATCCACACAATGTACCACAATTTAAAAGTCAAAATACCTTAAAATAGGTAGGCATGGACCTATAATAGATCCAATACAAGAAAAAAATACTAACTTAACCTTCATATACCTTCAAACATACTACATTGGCACTGCATAAGACCTAATAGCAAAAGCATTCAACTATATAGCCATACCTCAACACATGGACCTCAAAAATTGATGTCATTGGAATCCATACTCTACTACCATCTGATAGATTATTCTCAAAAGCATAAAAGAAAAAACTCATACTTAGAGAAATGAAAAATCTCCCACACAACAATATTGTACCAAAAGTAACTATGAATTGTCATGTCGAACTCTATTACTCATAACTTTTAAACTATTTTTCCAACCAATATGAAAGCTTCAAATTAGATACATCTAGCATCCACCAAACTAATGTTAGAAGCATAGAGTTATATCTTTATTAATAGAGTGGTGAAGAACCAAAAACCAATACCCAGTTATACTAAACTAGCAAATTTTGATATTTAGCCAATTTTCCACACAACTAATCTTTTCAAAACAAATCAGCTTGCACAAATGTCTTCTTTAACACTACAAAAAAGTGTTAGAACTGAAAAAATATGATTCAAAATGATCCGCAACAATTTCAACTTCAATGATAACTCTACATTACATCGCTATGTACCTTCCATGCTCATATTTCCAAACAACATCATCAATGAAAAAATTCCTCAAACTTCCAACAATCTCCCCCTTTGTCAATGATGACAACATGCCAAAAATATCCAAAGTACTCTTCGCGTTTAACATCAATGGAAAATGGTTCCTTTCTACTTATTTTGACTATCACCAAAACTCCCTCCGAGTCATCAAGAATTTATAAATTTTTTAAAAGAATGGATTGAAACCCCGAGAGTCATATACTAGAGAAAAACCCAAAAAAGGTATAGGAAACCATCTATAAATTTTTTGCATACATACAAATAATCTAAACATAAATAAATATTGAAATGTGTAAGCACATAAGAAATAAGTCAACTAGAAGTGGTTGATGCCTGCAACTTCTTCAAATGGTCTTCCCAGGCTTTCCTACCATATTCACATTCAGTTTTATCCTCCATAAGTAGTCTATTATATGTTTCAAACTCTAGTAATGGTTCTTCTCCTTCTTCTAGAGTGGAAGGTGCCAAATTTATCTTCTTAACTTTGTCTACACTTAGAAGAGATTTTGAAACAAGTATAAATTTAGGATTGACTAGATCCCTTACCTCTCCAAACTACAGAATAATATGTTTTTTCATGCTTGCAGTTGAAATAACTTCCTGTGCATGACTTCTATTGTGCTCCATTTTAATTTGGTGAGGTCAATGACCGGATCATATGCACTTGAGGCAACTTCAATTTGAGATTTAACAGAGTCCATCTCCTTTCTTATGCTTTGTGTGGCTCTGGGCCACTTCATGCCATACTGAAATAGTGTCTTTGCTTCATCAACACACCCTTTAGTATCCTTCAATAATTCTAAGAACTTTATATGTGCAGAGGCACATTCCTCAGTCATTTCCATCATCCTCTTATCCAGGGATAACTTTAAGAAACCCCCCCTCGAAAAAGTTGTAAAATCCTAGCAAATCTTTCCTTTTATTTGAAAAAATATATTAATTTTTCTTGCGAATCTATGCACATTATTAAAAAAAATTGTAAAATCTTGGCAAATCTTAATGAATAATTGGTAAAAATAATAATCGTAGTGGTGAATCCTAGTGAATAATCACTAAAAATATTAATTACAATGAAAAATGTCTCCTTTTAGAATTTTCTAATGATTGTTGATTTACAATAGTGATGTAAAATCAACAAATGAAATTGTGCCACATGTTGACACATCACTCATCCATCTCCTTTGACTATCAAACCAAATTGTTAGTTGTTCCTTATGGTCTCCACCAAGACATGCATACACCACTTGTGCAATTCCGGAGAATCAAGATGAGAATCTACAATATTTGCAACAAGTCTCCTAAAAAAGACTTAAATATCTAACTCCCAATCTCCAAGTGGTCCCCACATCCATTGACATCCAAGTCACTATTGTACATGGTCATCACCATCCATGTAGACCAATCCCACCATCCATCAGCTTGTCACCTAGTCAGAGAAATCACAAACTTCACAAACTCTAGTAAGAGGTTAGGAAACTATAAGACGTCGCGACAACAAAGAAGATCGACTAGTTGGGAAGTTAAGAAACTTTTGAACACCGCAATAAGGTTCCAAGGTTAGAGAAGTCAGTGATCCCTCAACCAACACACTCTCACCCAGTTTCAAACTTCCAGAACCACACAACATAGGTTACAAGGTTCAAGTTTTTGGTGATAGGATGCCAATGAAGACTATTGATTAGTTTTTTAATCGAGTAGCTGCAAGTTGATTTTGTGACCTAATACACATGTTCCTTTAAAAGTATTTTTGAGGCCTAGAATTTGTTTTGGGCCTCAACAAGCCTTTTAAAAGGAACATGTGTATTAGGGCATGAAATCAAACTGTAGCCATTTGATAAAAAACATAATTGATGATTCAATGACAATAAATAAAAGCCCTTTTCAAGGCTAAAGTATCCCTAAAATTAAATTGTAATTTATTATTGTGGTGATATTGGCCCAAAATTAATGGTAGTAATATAATATTATTGGCGAATTTAATTAATATTTGTAATTATAGTATAAACTACTAGCAAATCGGTTCTAATGATACATCATTTACAGAGGCGAATTAATTGAGAATTTTTTGTTTGTAAAAATTGGGTGATTCAACATCCTTTTTAGCTTGTACTATTATCCATTTCTAGAAGTTCCAATTTCAATTATTAGCCAATTGGTGAAGATTCACCATTAAAGTTTTCCCTGCTCTTATCATTGATTATTTTCCCATCTTTCTCTACTTATTCCTTCAAACCACATGAATAAATCTTAAAAGAGCCAATTAGAAGTTTGAAATTTTCCATACCTTAGAGTGAGGTGTCAACATTTCACCAAGTATGGTTTCCTCTAGTGGTTTTTGCAGAAATTTATTGGTCTTAGAATTTCGCTGTCATTCTCAATCAAAGAATTTAGAGCTAACCTAGTCCAAGTTTGTTGTGGGCTTAAAGTATAGATTTTTGTCATACTTTATAAAGGAAACAACCAACATTGACCAAAATTTTAAACTTGAATCATTAAAATGTGGTACATATGTTTTAAATTTTGAAATGATGTAAACTAATAAAATGTGTATTTTTTAGAATATTTTATGCTTATATTCTTTTAAAGAATTAAAAAATATTTTAAAATTGCTTTTGATAAATTGACACTATAATTTAGTTGTTGATAAAATGTTGAAAAATGAAGTTGGCACATGAGATGTCAATCTTTATATAGTATTTTGTTCCTTCAATTTGTTTGTCTACTTATAAATTGAAATTTTAGTGCATAGATATGTTTTTTTTCCAATTTATATGTGTGTGTGTGTGTGTGTGTGTGTGTACATTTATTAAAACACATTTGGTTCCACTCGATGTCGACTTTCATATTAAATATTTATCTAAAATGGAGAAAATACTATACCATTTGGATATAGATTCTTTTATCTAGTGCATCATATTTTTTCAAAAAATTTAATAAGTTTTAGTATTTTTTCTTAGCATGGTAATCAACCTAATATTTTGTGTTGATAACCTACTTTTAGTTTTAAAAAGATAAATAAAATAGAAATAATAATTGAGCTATTATTTATATATATTTTTGAAAACTACACTTATGGATGTACAAAAAGGTAGTTTTATACATTTTTAAAAAAAAATTTACATGAGTTGGAGTTGTTAAAACATCAACTTTTTCAAATATATATATTTTTGGTAAATTAGCTAAAAAGTGGTGTTACAAACATATATTTTTCTAACAATTTTAGGTGGAAAAATTGTTGAAATATCCAACTTAGCTAGAATAAATATTACTATATTATATGTTTGACCAAAATTTATTTTTAGTTAGAAATACTTAAATTGAATTGTGTTGATAAGTGGTGTAGGATCACCATTGAACCAAATTTGTCCATTTAAGATGTTGATGAGTAGGCTTTAGGTTTTGGTGTGTTTTTGTCTAAATAAGGTCTTGGAGACCATTTTGTATTATATTTGGTCAACCTTGAGTCTTAATAGGTGTTTAGAGGGTCATTTGTGTTAATTTGGAAAAATTGCAAAGGTTGTAAAAAGATGTCAAGCACAAAAGTTGCAAAATTGCATTTTGTGGAATACAAATGGTCACAAAACTTCAAAGGAAGTTGTGGCAAGTTATATAGTTAGTTAGAGGAAAAAAGTATAAATAAGATGAAAAGGCATCGATGCAAGTTTTATTATGAATATTTGAAAGAATAAGCAATTGAAACATTGTTGTTTTGTTATACTTTTTGTGTTTTCTTCATTTTTTCTGGACTATACAACCTTTACACTAAGAGATTGATCCAAAGCTGGTTTGAATTCCTTAAGAATTTTGAGTTATATTTTCATTGCATTTAGTTTGAGCCTCTAACATTGGTCTTAGTGAGAATTTAAGTAATTCCATTGTTACTCGTTTGAATACCCTGTTTTATAGGGTTTGAAGGTCTTCAAAATGAAAAACTAACCCATTCCTCTCACTGTAATTATTGTAACATGAGGAATGGTTCTTAAAATTAGTAAGTGGGTGTGTAAATTTTTTTTTGAGTGTAGGGGAGGTTAAGAGTTGTGTTGGGCATGAAGCCCTAGGGTGAAAACTTGAGTTATCTAAGTGAAAAGGAGAGGTTTTGGCATGGTAAAGTGAGAATTGTGTTGGGGAAGTGTTTTCTAATGATATATTGAGTTTTTATAGACCTATTTGGTACTATTTGAAGTGGTTGCAATGTTGTGGGAGCATAGGAAGTGTGATTTTCATTAAAACCCTAGGTATTTGGCTATAAAAGAGGGTTTTGAGTTTAGGCACTATGGGGGGTGAATGGATGAGAAAAATTTGTGGATTCTTAGGTTTGAGTACATTTAAATTTCTTCGCACATGAGTTTGAAGGTTTTGTACAAGTCTCTTTGCAAAATAGGTCAAACTTGAGGGCTAGTTGGCGTAGAAAACTAGTTTGAGGAAGTTGTTATAGAGAATTATTTTGTGGTTTGTTGATATGTTGGAGAGTGCCCTAATGGGTCCTTGAAATAGTATTGTTTTTGGTCTAATATGATTTCTTCAAAGAGATATACTCAATTTAAGGAGATTGATATGCTACAAGGAATTGAGTGGATATGAAGAGATAGTGAGAATTTGAAGGCTTGGTGATTTGACAAGTTGTTGTATAGTGTGAAATTGTGTTGTGTGGTTGTAGGACCTCCCTTGGTTGTTATCAATAATTTATCCAAATGTGTGACACAACTTTGTACTTTTGCCTTGTGTGGACATTTTCTAGAGCATGCAGAGCTTAATGAAACATCATACAAATCCTTTAGGTCCAAGGTGAACTTGCTTGGAGATACACAATATATTTCATCTCACAATGGATTATACTCTCATATTGTTTGGTCAACCTACATTGTTGATCTTGCATTGAGTTTGTAAACCCTTGAGGATACAGATCATAATTGGAGCTATAGATTCATATTTAAGATCATTTGTAATTCATCGAAAAGTAGTTAGTGATAGATTAGGAATTCGATTGTTATATCCATTATTTTGGGTAGTGGACTAAATAAAGCCTTGTGCCAATTGTAATATAGTGTAGTGCCCTTACAGGAGGCTTTTGAGCCCTAGTTATTCTACATCTAAGGCATATGATGCATGTAAGACTAGAAGTTGTTGAATCAATGATAATTCATATTTTCTAAGAACTTCCTTGTGTTAATTCTATTGTGTTGAACTCAAAGTTGCATAGTTAGATAGTCATTTCTTGACCCTCCATCTATGACTACACCACAAGGAAATAAAAAATTTACCAAAAAACTTAGCTATTATAATGATATCATACTTTCCAATAAGATTCAAATTGTCATGGAACATGTGACTAGAAAAAAAACAACATATTTAGAACTTGAGGCTCTTGAGGTATTTTTTTCATAGAAATTTGATCCCAAAAATCAAGGAAAAACCACCCAAGGCATATGTGTGTTGCATGGAGTTGTAGAAAATTCAAAGTTTGTTTGCAAATAGGTCTGTAGTCAATACTTTTCCATATTTTTCTTGATTTATGATTATAAAATTGAAAATGCAAGTGTGCAACAATGTTGAAAATATTTAAATAATAAATGACAATTTTGAATGCAATTTATAGATCTAAAATGCAAAAATTAGCTTTTTCTAAGATGCCACACTCTGAAAATGATGATTTTGATGCAATTTTGAAACAAAACAATGCATTTTTTCACTTTTTAAAGTATATGAAAGATTCCTAAATAGATGCAATGAAAAATTTAAAATTTCAATGACCTAATGAATGCAATTAGACATAGATAAAATATAATATTAATGAAAAAAACCCTATTGTAACTTATAATTTAATATGATATGCGATTTTTAAAAAAAAATTGTCATTTTTTATGCAAAAATGAAACTCTAAGTGAAAAATATAAAAAATGCAACGAAAAACTTAAATCTAGGGTGAAATTTAAGAAGGTATATAACATTACCAAGTTAGGTTCCTAAAAAGAAATGAAGGAAAGGGAAAGATACTATTAGATCCCCTTCCAAGAATGTTTGGATGCTTCTTTAGGGTTCCACACCATTTTCTAGTTTCATTTGAATGTAGGATAATGATTGTTGAATGATTGTGAGAGTTTGATGGAGTTGAACAATGTATGTGATTGACTTACAACCTAAAAGGTGAGTCAACAAAACCTTAACCAAACATATGATGAATTTAGAAATTAAATGTAATGATCTAACTAGGTTAATAGTGCAATTTACTATTATAATGAAAATACAAAAAAATAGAAAGTCATAGAAAAATTTAGACAATTGAGTAGAATGATGTAGGACACTATACACTTTTTGTATAAATCAAGGATTGATTTTAGAGGACTCAAATGTCTAGTGCATAAGTGTCCTTGTAGGAGGATTCTAGATCTATCTTCACAACCCTCCAATGCTAGAGCAGGGCTTTCTATTTATGCCCACAAATCTATTGGATAACTATTTGATAATTCTATACTCGATTTTCTATAGGTTGAAAAGATGTAGGGTATTAATTGGAATAATGAATAAATGGTCTTTAAACTTCCTTCAATCTCCTTCAAACCTACAACTTACACATTCAAAGAGAGAGGAAGGGTTGTGTCATTTATGGTCTTTCCTTAGTCAAACCTCGTTTTAGTGTTTCCAATTCCATAATAGGAATGTCAATGACAAATGGATAAATGATAGGAAGGAATGATGAATCAACACTATGTTGCAACTTACCACCCATCAATTCATTCCTTGAAGGAATAAATTCATGCACATCACCTGAAGGTCTCAGATCTTGTTTGCTTGATTTCTTGAACTTCTTGGAGAGCTACAACAAGGGTTAGCCATCAAAAACAGTGATAACATGAACATACAAAAAATCACCTAGGATTTGACATGATGCTTGAATCATGAATTACTGTAATAAAATTTACAAATATTCCTTTGATTTCCCTTGACTTTCTACTGACCGTAATTTCTCCAATAATTTTCTAGATCATTTCAAATGATGCAATAGCTAGGTATTTATATGTAATTATTATAATTTCCTAAAAATTAAATCTTGATAGTTGACTTTAGACAATTAAATTACAAATGATAAAATTTTGACATTGATATATCTAAATTTAGAGCCAAAATAGGGGGACCCATATGTCTAGGGCATAAGTTTCTTAGCTCTATTTTTCAAACTTTTAGGTGTTGGGGGAAAATTTTTAGATGGATGCATTTTTTTGTGCTTGTAATTTATTGATAATTCATAAAAATGGGCCATGGAATGTATAATTTAGGAAGTTACTAGGTTATCAATTAGGTCTAATAATTTAAGGGGGAGCAAAGCATAGTATAAAATTCTCAAGGGTGACAATTTACAACACTATATGTGGTACCCTTTGTTTCTTTGTATTTTTTCTTGCACATAACATGATCTCCTTGAAGTGTGTTTCTTTCCCTGTATTTTTGTTTGTTAGTTCTCCTTGGATGACCTGCAATGTTCAAGTTCACACAAGGCTACAAAGAGAATAAATTTATCATTACATTCCTCTATTTATATATTCTTCTTTATCTTTTAAACATCATTCTTTTATTCTTTTTGGGAACAATGCAAAATGTTGAGACATTTAGATCTCTTCCTTGTTGACCCAAAAGATTTTAAGTTTTCTTCATATGCCATTCCTTTCTTATGTTTGTAGATCCACAAGTATTTTTGGAATGTTGTAAATTTAGAGCATCATCATATTATACATTATCTCTCATCTCTATTGACCTTAAATTTTTGGATCCCTCATGTCCTATTTTTTCTTATTAATTATATGGATTTGTGTTGGGGGAAATCCCTTGTCACGATTCAACTTTTAAGGAACATTTCACTTGGAATAGAGTTTTCCAGTAGGCTCTTATAGCCTATCATTTGACAAATATCATTTTTATTCTACCTTAAAGGAAATTTCTCTTAGTTTGCATTAGGAAATACTTTAAGATGAGGGCATACAATCCATTATGTGCTTCCCTTTCTTCACATAATTGAAAAATTATGGTTCTTCTATAACATATTGATAATATTTTGTTGTTCCTTATTAAAATTACTCGGCTTTTAATTCTTGCTATCGTTGACAAGAGAACTCACCTAGAGAATAGCAAACCTCACTAGCCCTTGTGTGTTTTAATTTTCTACCTTTGTGGAGAATTATTTAGCGAATATCAAACTTCACTAGCTCATGGTCTTTCTTCTTAAGATCACCTCGTCAATATTAGACTTCACTAGCATGTGATACCTTTATGTATTCATGGGCCACCTACCTAATATCATACTTTTTTAGCTTGTGATTTATTGATATTTTTGGTATTGGTCCTTCTAAAAATGTGTGGATCTTGCTAGCCCATGATGTCATATGCTCTTTTGTGTTTACTTCTGGTTTGCATTGTGTTTTCATAGTGTTTGCATAGCTATTTTGTATGAATTTTGATGTGTGTTTACTTTGTTTCTTCATTGGTTCTGATTCTTATGTATCTCTTACTACATTGCATCTTATGTATACCAAAATCCATCTCATGTCTCTCTTACTACATTGCATCTTTTGTTTAGTAAGATCCTAAGCCTAGTGGTTAGTGCATCCCTTATATACAAAGCCATCTTGTTTCTTCAATATTTTGATGAAAGAACCCTTCTTGGACTTTCCTTACTTTAGTGTGAGCATGAGCGTAAATTTACTCTCACTAAAGTGGGGATCAAATTTAGCATTGTGAATTTTCGACACTAAAAATTTATATGACTCCCCCTTATATGTTTAGACATAATTATGTTTATTATTTTTCTATTTTTTTATCATTTAAAAAAAATCAAAATAAAATTTAACATAACAATGTAAAATTCAAGAGAGATGGTGACCCTAGAGAGAAGAATATTGGTTAATTTATGAATTGCTTCTTTAACTCATATGAGAGGTTTTTGCATGATGAAATAAAAGATTTAATGAATGTAAAATAATATGATGATAAGTGTAAGTTGAAATGGATCCTACACTTATGTGAGGAGTATGTTCACACATATATGAGGAAGGTTGTGGTCTTAAGCGAAAAGTAAAATATGAGGTCGGTGTTACGTTTCACAATTGCAAGGGCAGTCAAGGCTATGGTGACTTGCAGATTCTTTCAGACGGCACTGGCAGTACTATTTTAATTTGTTATTTCATTTTCATCGGATACCTATTCAAAAGTTGTCAGCCAAATGAAGTTTGGTTTTGTGCAGAAATTATGACAACGTTTCATTGTCACTATTAAAGTTAATAGAAAATTGTGAGAAACCGACAATAAAGGTTGCCACCACCCATTGTATGTTCACATACTTTGAACTTGACTCATCAGTCAGTCTTCACATCGCAATTTATTCTAAGCGCAAGACCCTTGACTTGTATGCAGCCTGCGTTTTCCATGAATTTGGAATATTATGAATTGTCATGTATGTTCACATTTGAGCAAGAAATCATAAAAAAAAAAAAAACTTCTTCATTTGTCGCAAACCCTTCCTCACACACGGCTGAGCCAATAATCTTCTCAAAAATATGGTCAATCTTCACCAGATGGCCAATTTAATGTAAAATCATGGGCAGTGGACATGATCATAAACCTTCATTTTCATCTTACATATTCAAGAGTCTTCGACCATATCAAATGAAATTTTCTGAAGAAAATATGGCACATTTTGTTTTCATTATTAAAGTTAAATTGCGACTTGTGAGCAAAGGACAATAAAGGCGTCCACTGCTTACTGTACGAGGGAAAGGAAAGTGAGGAATCTTGCCTTGTAAAATGCCAAAATATAAGCCGTAAGGTTACCTATACACTTAGCTGTTATCTTCTTATTGAAGACTATTCGTACTACATTCATTTCTAGTCATCTCGAAGTTTAAAATTATATTAATCCATATAATTTTAAAGAGTATTTACGGTTGGAATTTCAAGGTCAGGTAGAAATTTAGAATTGTGAACTTCAAGATTTAGGACACTGATTTTTAGATCTGCCTCAGGAATTTGATAATTTTAACTTAAATCAAGTTTCACATTAGACTAAAATATTTTGCATTATGCATAGAACTAGTATTTATATACTATTTTTAGTAAATTTTAATATATTTTTGAGTAAATATAAATATGTTATTTTATTTTTTATTTTTTGTTACTACAGAGGATGTCCCTGCGACCCAGTCCAGCAGCCCTTCCCTTGGGTACTTGAGGCAAGTTAGGGCGAGACTAGTCCCTTGCGGGTGAGATCGGCCACCTACAAGAAATCTCACCTCTTAAACCCAGGAGCAGAGTCAAACCTGAGACCAATGGGGAGCAAACCCATTGCCCAAGCCAACTCTCCTACCCATTCAGGCCCATAAAGACATTAAATTTTATTTCAACTTATCTTTTACATTAATTAAATTAGATATTTCAAATGATGTGTATTTTAATCTTTTAGTTGTATTCAAAGCTTTTATTAGATTATAAGATTTGATTTTAAAATATATTTTGATTGATAAATATTTATACATACAATATTGATCATTTAACCTTGAGTATGTGTCTGTGGTTTACAATAAAAAATGTGGTTGATTGATAAACATAATCAAAACTCCACACACTTTGAAATAGATTACAAAATCAATGACAAAATAGGAAAACACTAAGCATAGGCAACAACAAGAATACTTTCAACAACTCACCATGAGGGCTTCTATAGTAGGGGATAAGGCACCTCCCACACATCTTGACTATATTGATCAAAAAGAAAAGGAAACTAGAACTCCCCACTAAAGTGGCATAGACATAATTATGATATCAATTAAACTATAAAGAATATTGGAGGTCTTGATGCACATATGATTGGACTATGCCTACCATTATGGTTGAGGAAAAGAGAAGTAGCTCTAACTATTGAAGTTTCTGCACCTACATAAAGCAAGAGAAGGAAGAGTTTCAACATTAGCATTTGGCTAATCCAATCCTCCATATGTTGGAATTTAAAAGCAACAAAATTTCAACTTAAGTTCATATAATTAATTACATAGAACAAATTTTTGTGTATATCAACTTAATTTATTATATTTTATTTTATTTTTGTACATGTAGATTAGCTTTCATATGCTTGTAATTTAGTATGAGCCATAGGATGTTAGGTGTCATTCTCTTTAGTGAAAGTTACTATTTTCATTGTTGAAAATTTAGGAGTTATAATTCCTATTAGATGAGGTGTTCAGATCTACTCCCCCCTTACATGTATTATAGATCCACTCATCCTATTTATATTTTACAACTTGATTAATGTAATAACATTATTCAACCATTTTTATTCCCAAAGTCATCATGTAGAAAAAATTTGTAGATGATTTATAGGTACTAGGTCTTGATTATTTTTTACTACAAAATCTATAATGGCATTGGTTCTATTTTTCCATATATTTTCTTACAAAATAAATAATGGAATTGGTCCTATTTTAGTCCATACTCAATTTCAAGAGCACTGGGTTTAGGAGTGATTTTAGTAGAGTTGGTATTTGATGAATGATAGATTAGTTTTTTTACCATACAACAATGCTTGATAGGTTTTAAATAGTTAGGGTAGGATATTATTTCAGTCAAATGGGAAATTTTATATTTGACTAACCTTATGCTTATGTGTATGATTGGTGATGATTATTTACAAATAACATAAATTTTCATATAATTTATTAAGGTTTCTTTTTTCCAGTACCTTTGAAAGGGTTCAAAACACTATGAAAGACTAGTAGTTAGATTCAATTTCAAAACTTCACCCAAATTCATCATCATGGGGTAGAAGAATGAGGATGTGTCCTACTAATAGTCTATATCAGAAAATTGTATTAAAAATTCAATAAATTCACATGAGGTTTGATAGACCTTAGGAGTTTTTGACCAAACCCCTATTTTTCAAAACCATTTAGAAAAATGTGGCATTCTATGTTATCATGAAGGAATAAGGTATCCAAACTAAATGGGAATATTTCAATAACTGTAATAAAATATGTAGGTATAAGTGGTTTATGGTTTTCACTTTAAAATATAATTAGGAGGATTTGACCAAATCTTCTTCAGGTGAGAGTATGTAATTACCACCCACTCATTTTCTTGTGATGTCTCTTATTAAAATTATTGCTCGACGTGTATTGTGGGATGCATAGTTTATGCTTATGATTATTGCATTGTGTGCTTATCAATATTTTAGTTTTATTGTTCCCAATAAATGTTCCTTTTTGTAGCAATTTCTTAAATATTTAGTAGTGTGCTTTACCTTGTGAGATGTATTTTATGAATTTTGTATGTTATGTTTGGACTAATCATATGTTTAGAGATATTTTCCTCTACATATTAATTGTTAATTTTTCCTACCTTTAGATGCATTTATAGTGTGGCATTGCATTGTCATATTTATATGGATGTCTAGATTTACACATGATTATTTTTATGATTTTAAAATCCTATATTTTATCTCTTTAGATATGTACAAGTTACATAAATAGTTGGTATTTCCATTTTTCTAGTAATCTATATGAATTTCAATACATATTTTCATAACTATATGATCTTTGATATATTGTACCTATTTGGTGGCTTTATATTGCTCTAGTTATTATATTTATCAAGTAGGGATTCTTGATATGTTCTTTAAGTATATAGGTATAAGGTTATTTCTCCATTTGATTTTGTAGGTAAGAGTTATTCCCTATTGGTGTTTGATCAAAGATGTCACTTAGGTCTAATGTGTATAATAAAAAATATTACACTTAGTTTGAGTGTGAGATGAGACCTATTTTCTGATATGGTTTGAAATTTAAATTGATAGAAATTCTAGTCTCTCTATATTGTGGAAAAATAGTAAATGTGTGATTTTTGATATGGTTTTTTATTTTCCTACTTAAATAAATTATATTTAAAAGGTTAAATATTATAATGAGTCTTTATTATTTTGGAATCAAATAATTCGATAAGATAGGGAAAAGTTTTCTATTTAATATGCACTAGAAATGATAGCTGAATTATTACAATTAGTTAATTGTAGTAAAAAATATTTCTTTATTTAGGAAAGTAAAATTGAATTATCTATTTTTGTCAAGGTCATTAAATTATGTTATTGTAATTTTTTGAAAACAAATAATTAGAATCATTTTAATTGCTTGTGAAAAAAAATGGCTTAGAAATTTTTAATTTTTGAAAAAATATATTTTGGTGAAAATGGAAAAAATAATGAAATAATGAACTAAAAATAAGAGTGAAAAGGGAAATAGAAATGATAGGGCATTAAAGGATTAATAAATTACACATTTATTATTCTTTTTTTTAATTTTGTGATGGAAATTCTTCCAAACCCTATCCCTTTAAAATTTAAAATTTGGTGGGATTTTATTACCTTTAAATTGGGTGTGTCTGGAATTGGGATTGAAGGAATAAAATCAAGGGTGCTTGCATGATATATATATATATATATATATATATTTCACTAAAATTGTATTTAATTAAGAAAATTAGGAATTTTGTGAAATCAAAACTAGCATTAATTATTTTCTCCCCCTTTTAGCTTTCCTCCCTTTATGAATGTGATTTATATTCTTACCCTTAACATTGCATATGGTTTCACTTTAGATTTTTTTTTTTTAATGTAAATATAGTGAATTGATTTTTTTTTTCTAAATGTCCTATTTATGTGCTTACTATGGCAAAAAAATTCAAAAACCTCTAAAATGTGAAATTGATCTCAAAATATTGACATAGTTCTAGATAGGTTAAAAATGATAAATTTTGTTTCTTGAAATTTTGATTTTGAAAATTCAAGAATTGACAATAGGGAATTTGGAATTTTAAGGTTTTTTATTTGGAAATTTGGAATGAATTTTAATGTGGAAAAAGAAGTATCAATAAAGTTTTTTAATTTAGAATCTTTTCAAACTTCATTTTATTTTATTTCACAAGTTATTTTTTATTTAGAATCTTTTGAGACTTGGTTTAAATTTTTAACCCAATTTTATGGATGAAAATCTATGTTACACTTAAATATTTTTTACACATGATGATGCTAGGATTTTAGGTATAGGGTGTACAAAAGGAGTGGATTTTGATGTTTGCTAGGATAAAAATAGATCCCAAGATAGAATGGGAAAAGAGCTACTATTCAATTTATAATTAAAATTCATCAAGTAAAGACAAAAAAATAAATTTTTAATTACATGACAAACTTGAAAGTTATTGTAAAGGATTAGTGTGAGCAATAAGGAAATTCCAAACTCTACCAACGACTAGATATTATTAATTGGGTAGCTTTATCAAGTGACTCAAATGAATACTTAATCCCAATTAGCAATCACTTTAATATAGTGTGTTGAAACTCCTTACCTTACCTCTTGGATCCTCATCCTTGATATGAATGGAATTGGTCTTTGATATCAGACAATCTAAAATACAAAACAGCTACACCCATAACTAAAAATTGAAATATAGGGTTCCTTGTGAATATTTCTTTTATTGGCTATGTAAATAATTGTCATCCTCTTCTCCCTTTTCTTCTCCTTAATTTGATTGGGAAGATATACCTATCATGATAACACCAAGAGACCTCAAGGAAAGGAAAAAAATTCATTAGAATTTTTACTTTCCACATACATGCTTCTATGAAACTCGCCTAGTTTCCACATGCAAAGTCATGCCCTTGCATTAATGAGAAAAAAAATAATGTACCCACCCCCCATGAAATCCATAGTAGATCATGAAAAGGAATTAATATCTTGTACATAAAGGAGGCCCACAGACTCTAAAGAATCATGGGCATTGCCTTGTCACACTTGCAAAACTCAAAAATACATTTAAGATCATCCCTTTAACCCTTAAGTCAAATATTGTATTTGTTAAAGTAGCTACAACATCAATTATTTTGACATCTAAAAACACATCAATTGAGAACATTGCCAAATTTTTAGGCCTTAAGTAATACTTGGTCCAATTATTAAAATGTTCATAAGCTCATGAAACCATATTTTCCAAGCTTTAGGTACCAAGTATGTATCATACTACCTTACAAAGACAATGATATAAAAAATGTCAAAAAATTAGTCCTAGAAGAGAACATCTTTCAAACATTATGCTTCACGTTTATCACTTGTCATAAGAACAAGAAGATCAAAGGAAAAATGGAAAGATTTGAAAGAGTGCAAAATGGTAGAAAGTTTCAAGAGTTGGGACTCAAGAGGAATAATTGTATCTTATAGTGCAATGCAATAAAGGGTAAGACAAAAGTCCAAGCTTTGAAATGTTGAAGACTTATAATGTTAGGGATTGGGGATTAGGTAGAAGGAATTCACTTATTGTAGATAAGACAAAAATTTGATGAGAGAAGTGATCTCCAAAAGATAAAAGAAAGATAAAGCAGATTGACGGTTGGGAAGAATTCTTTTTCCTTATAATGAAATAATGGAAAAAGGTAAGGATAAAGGTCAATCCCTACAGCCTGAAACATTGATACTATTAATTTTGAAATGATTTATTGGAACATTGATGATCAAGGGAGGACTTGTGGCTTACAAAAGGAAATAAATAAGGTTTAAGAGTTAAGGTTGATGATTAAAACCCAAATGATTTAGGAAATTAATAGATTAGAAGGGGAAAAGGGGTAGTATATCAGGAGAAATTGAAATGGTATGCAAGCAAGAAGACACAAAAACTCTAGAAAGATTGAAAATTTCAATACTTAGTCAATTTTAGATTCTTAAAAAATGGGTTTATGAGAACAACATGCCAAGAAGGAAATAAAATTAATAGAGGTACTTCAAAATTATACACCACTAATATTTATCTTATTGACAAGAGGATAATACATTTAAGCACTATAAATTCATTAAGTGTACAAATTCCAATATTGACTCTAGTTTGGGACATTTTCCTCTTGTGGGAAAAATGAGAATCTTGATATCTAGGATGTAGAGCATGTGCCTTGCCCATTAGGATCTATAATTGCTTATTTTTTTCAATACTGAAACTAAAAAATTTAAAATTCATTTGGTGGCCATAGGCCCCAAAAAAATAAAGAACCAAAATATTCCTCTATCGAACACTATGATCTTTAATGATTTTTTAGAATTTGATTTTAAAACACAGTCACAAACTATATGCTCATGGATATTTCCTTTAACATCTTTTACTATATAACTAAAATTACCATAGTTAATGCTAAATTCATGTCATTTTGCACTTTATGAAGACACATTAACAAGAACATTTCATCATGTGAAAGAAATTTATCACATTTATCAAATAAATCATATTCATAATCAATGTGACATCTCTTATCAGTAGGATCAATGTCATACACAATCACTTTTATAACAATTTAAATTGAAAGGTGGAAAAGTTCATACTAGTCTTTCTAAAAAGATTCATTATGAGAATTATTCTCATCATTTATCTACACATCAAATCTGAATCTCTACTTAGCACTAGGCTCAATAAAAATATCATTCCCCATATACAGTATGCAATCCTCTTGTGTAGTAAACAAAAAAATTCATAGAAAACTATCTCCTTCAACTAAATTGTATTACAAGAACATCTATGCCTATCTAAGAAACATATTTTAGTCACATTGTTACATGTCCCCATGATCTAAAAATAAGATTCATCAAAATTCATAATATCATTGTTCATATTAAAATCATGGCTTTCAAAAAACACATCAATGTCCCATGCATCAATAATGCTCTCCATATTAAGTTCAAAGAGAAGGTTAGGCTCATTCTTTAGATCTTCATAAAACCCTATGTGAAATGTTTCAAATGAATGCTCAAATATTTAAAATTTTAACCTTGAACCTAATTTTTCAAATTTACTTTTCATAACATATTCATTGCTACAATGAGTAACATAGTCAAAATTTCCTACTACTATATCTTGACACAAATGTCTAAATCATTTCCAGCATTAAAAATTTAATGTTCAACATGGTTAGTAAAATAATTAATAGGGTATTTAACATTGGCTCCATTTTCATAATCATTCACCACCAATCCTAACCCATATTTGTGTAGTTCATTATAACACACTATTTGCTCCTTGAGGACTAAACACATGTTTTGAAAAACATGCACATTAATGCATTCTTTAGATGAAGGTAACACCTCCATATCAACCTCATAAAAGTATACATAAGGAACAAAATATAATGATCTCATATAGATCACTCAATATCATAAGAAATTTTATTATTACATAAGAATTCCTATCTAGAATCTTTAAAATGAGTGTAGGTAAGCATTTAATTTTAAAGACTTCACCTTTGACTTGCAATGGGATATCTACAATACTCTTATTATTTTAAATAGTTGATACATGACAAGCCATGACTTCATACATTTATTTTACATCTTCAAATATTTCATCTAGATTGTCAAGGGTAAAATATTGACCTAAACATGCTTGGTTTGTGAGTTGATCATAAATATTATCTTCAAAATTTGTATGGGATTTACTATGAATTGGAAGATACATTGTTGAACTGGATGAAATAAAAGAGATACAATTATCTTGATAATAATTTGTGTTTCTATGCCTAAATTATGCATTTGCATAAGATATTCTAGAACATCCTATACTTTTTGACATGTAACCTTTAGGTATTGAAAACTTTATGTTATCTTTAGTTCAAAAATAATTTCATATGTCTAGTGAGGTTTTATAGGATTATCATATCTCAATGGAAAACTCATTACTTTATCAAATGCATCAAGGTATATAACCAAACACATTGCATCATTTGGTTTGAATATTTTTGGAATATCCATTATTATCTTTGAAAACCTTTGGTTGAAATATAGGACTAACTCTTTGTCTTATTTCTGAACATTTATGAATTTGGTGACCAAAAAGCTAACATAAAATTTCTCACCAAATCATTCCATGGATGCTAGCATGAACCAATGTCATGAACTAATTGAAATATAGGGAAAGAGATCCTTAATAATAAGGGGTCTATATTTGTGAACTTATTTGGAACTTAAAATATGTCTTTTCCTAGGGGAATTTCATTATCAAATAGATCACATGGTTTAAATATTTACTTTCAACCCCAATGGCGAGTCAATCAAACCTAGATCTCATTCATGAGGACACTAGGATATATTTGAAACAAAAAAAATGATTTTCAATGCTCAAACTTAAAGAAAAATATGACCTAATACCTAAAATGAAAATTTCTGAAAGTATAGAAACTGAAATGATAGTTTGTAGGAAGATCTAACAAGGGTCTAAAAACATGCACCTATCATCTATTGGTTATTTTTTAAGAAAAAAACGTAATCTAAACCATTATCCATAAATTTTCCACAATTCAATAGTGAATAACGTTGAGGATTGGCCAATCAATAGGTAGAAGCTTGCTAGGCTTTACCTCTACACTTTGGGCTCTACAAGACCTAGGAGGGTGATCCTTACAATGTTTTAAATGATACTCTTGTGAAAAATTACCATGAACATTGTGAAAAAGAGATGCATTCATATAATTTGCTAATTAGATATAATCCTTCAAGAATTTGGCCCATCCTTTAACAAAGTTTTACTATCTAAAGAAAGGAATGGGTAGTTTCTCATAAAAAATTTCAACAAGCTAAGGTGTGTAAGTGATTTTAATTAAGATTGTGTTCTTTGACAGACATGGGCTGCCTCAAATACATCAAATATAACCAAATTAATAGATCAGTGTCTTGTCCATGGGTGACAGATTCATATTTGCAACAAACTATAATACATTAGTAATTAGACCTAGCTTTCATAGACTATTGTGACATTGCTTTGCAATAAAACAACTCAAGATCTCCCAAAACAAAAACTACTTAGTAATCCTTATGCTTTATCACATAAACCTACGATCTCAAGGTATCAACACAAAAGTGTGTCACACTTTCAATCAACTTATCAACACAAGTGAATTTAAGTATTTTTAACTAAAACATAATTTTGGTCAAACATAAGATCTTCTAAGATTCATTCTAAATAAGTTGTAGATGTCCAGAAACTTTCCAACTAAAATATTTGGGTAAATGCATATTTAGCACCACTTTGAGTTTAATTTACCAAAAAAGTAAAATTATTTGAAAATCTTCATGTTTCAACAACTTCTACTTGTCTAAACAAATAAAAAAATAAACATAAAAATACCCTTTTGTAGATCCATACATTTAGTTTTCAAAAGTGTATATATTTTAATAGTTTAATTATTATTTATATTTTCCTTTTTTACTTTTACTAAATGTAGTTTATCAACACAAAACATTAGGTTGATTACCAT
Organism: Sequoia sempervirens; assembly: GCA_007258455.2. Lineage (NCBI taxonomy): Eukaryota > Viridiplantae > Streptophyta > Pinopsida > Cupressales > Cupressaceae > Sequoia > Sequoia sempervirens. The sequence continues at coordinate 490,791,335 of VDFB02000015.1, forward strand.
GTTAAAGAAAAATAGTAAAAATTATTAAAAAATTTTGAAAAAATAATGATTCCCTCAATAAAAGAATCTTTATAAAGATGGCATAATTTATTTTATATTTTAGATAAATAATTAATATAAAAGTTGACGTCAAATGAAAACAACTAAGTTTTAATACATGCACATTTTAATATTTACTTAAAAATATATATTTATCAAAATTAGAAAAAAAAATAATGCATGCCCTCAAGTTTCAAGTTATAAATACACACAAAAAAATTGAATGAAAAAAAAAAAATTGTTACATAAAAATTGACATCTCATGTAGCTTCATTTTTCAGTATTTTATTAGCAACTAAATTATAGTGTCAATTTATAAAAAAACTATATTCAATTTTTTTTTTTAATTTTTTTTGAAAACATACAAAAATAAAATATACTAAAAAGTAAATATTTTATTAGTTTACATCATTTTAAAATTCCAAACATATATATCACTTTTTAGTGAATCAAGTTTAAAAGTTGGATCAGTGTTGGCCATTACATTTTATAAAAGTGTGACATAGCTTTGAAATTTTACCCCTCATCAAAGCATTGAATTAATCATTTGAATTAAAGTAGAGACAACACCATACATTCAACCAAAACAATTAAAGATAAATAAAAGATCCTTGATCATTTTATTCATAATTCATGTGACAAAATACGCAGGAGAGAAATTGTTCTAGAATATTCAATTCTCATTCATATGCCATTAGTGTTGTAAAACTATTATGTCTATTACAAACTAGAATTCATACCTAAGACTCAAAACTATTTTATTCATTTTTTCTTGGAATACAAAAATCTCATTACATGAGTTCAAAGTTGCACTAACCAAAGATCCATACAATTGGCCTTGAATTCCCATTTATAGAACATGGTAGCAACAATCTTTGGTCCAAATTACACTTATAGTCACATTTTTCATTTGAAATTCATTTGCATTTGAATTTCAAAAATTCCCCAAGTGTTTATATTTTCATTTCATGAGGGGGAAAGCATATAAGACAAAAAATCTTTCCATTTGTTGAAGAAGATTTTCCCGCCTTCCAAAAGGCATCTTTCATCATTGTAGAAACATCAAAACATCTTCTCCACAAGCCAAAAATGTCTTCCACATGCACATCGAGTTAGTAGAAACCTTTAAAACAAGAAATTGGTTAAAAAGAGAGAAGTAGACCTGCCCACATCATCACATTTGTCATTAATCTTCATCACTAGGAGGAGATAACATTTTACAATGCTTCATCAAAGGCGTAATCTATAAAATTTTTGAGCCATGTGTTATACTCCTCAGCTGGACATTGGATATTGAGCAATTTTTTCACTTTTATATTATACTGGCTATAGCTTGCACCAATTAGTATATAGGCCTCCTTGAAAAATGTATCAATTCCTACCTTTATCTCTATCATGTCATCAATAGTTGTATTTAACATAGTGAAGTTGTTAAGGCTAATAGCCTCTTTAAAATGTGGGAGCAGACTTCCCAACTCATCTTCCCAAGTAGCAAACTCTTTCAAACCTTTTTCATCCAAAATATTTGGCATGCCACTCCTTTCATATCTCTAAACATTTTCAACTTATTTTATAACTTCATGTTCAACTTTCCATGGAATGTTGTGATTTCACTTAACAAATTAATAACGTTTAACAAATCAGGAATATTTGTGGGAGACTTAGGGTGTTCTTGCATATGAGACATCATTTCCTTGAGTACAAATACCTTGGTACTCCCCTTTCTCCATTCATTTTGGAATGCATATTTAACCTACACATATTGTTTATTTTCTTCATGAATGTTCTTGTATACATCCCACACAATATCAACCTTATTCAATAATTTTGTAACCCTATGTTTTAGAACATCATCAAAAATATTTTCTATCTTGTTGGTTGTCTCCTCTTTAGCATTCTTGACATTGTCTTTTTCTATTTGCAACTCCTTCCAACTCTAAATTCTCAATGCCAAGGTCTCCCTGTCTTGAGTTGAAAAATGTGAAGAGGATGAGGAGGTTAAAGTAAAATATCTTATTTATTGACTATCGTAAGCTATGGATCTCATTTTATTGCATTCATCCTAAAGAATATTGTAATCTTTTAACAATGCATCATATTTCTTTTATGAGATCTAACAGTGTTAGCACCTATCATAGTAGTGTGTATAGTCATTTTTATAGCTTGAACTAGGGTTATTTCTATGGATATTTTCACCACAATTGAGCCAAGAACCTCCTCAATTGACCTGACAAATGCAAATCTTCTAGTGTTATGCACCATTGACCAAATTGCAAGAGTATGCAATTTTGGACTAAAACCTGATCTAAATTCATGGTTTTCAAAGTGCTCCTCTGATATAGAGGCTTGATGATCCTTTCTTATTACATCAAGTGCAATAGCTGAGGTAAGATTGCACCCTAGAAGCAACATTATTCCACTCTCTCCAACAATTTCCTAGCTTCAATAGGGGTAATGGTTGCTATCTCAACCATTATCTTCTCTTATGCTTTCTCCACTTCTTCTTACTGAGAAGGGTTCACACTAGCTCTAATGTGCTCAATTCTCTCTGTTATTTCTTTTCCTATCTACTAATTGATGAATTCCTTTTAAAACTCTTTAGTTTGAACGTAGGCATCATCTACAAGAAATTCATCGCAAGCCTTGATCCTTGGATCATCATCAACCTTCTTATCATACTTCCACTTTACAATCTTACCTTGGAGAACCTCTGTGTCAAGAGCTTCATTAATTTTAGGGGGAGGGAATCTCATCTCCACTTCCTCATCATCTAGAACATACTCTATGTATTATTCCTCTCCAATGATTTTAGTATCCCCTCCTTGAATCTTTGAAGGCTACTCTGGAACATCCATTGCTTCATGTTGTTGCTCCAATAGGGCTTGTGCTTATTCAACAAAATCTTTAACTTTCACCTTGAATTCACCATTCTAATAATCATTCATTTTTTTCATAGCCATTTCCAAAGGGTTCTCAATTTCATCATGTGGATTGACATAGAATGCATTCCTCTTCATTATATCCTCTTTAATGCAACAAATGGTAGTCCATTCCTTCTTATGTGACTACTCCATCAAATGTCAAATTTCTTATTACATCATCAGTAGATAGAAACTTATGACAAAATACATAAAATCCTTTTCTTTCTCTTCATATCATTCACAAAACCTTTAGGATCAAAATTTATAACCTCATCAACTAGAAGTTACTTGAGGTCATTTAATATAATTCCAAATTTTTCATAGGCTTTCTTAGCAACAGCCTTGAAATAAGAAAATGCACACTATAGCACTATCACCGAGCCCTTCCTAGGAGTTCTAAACTACTTCTTATCCATAAAATATAGTTTCCACATCAATTCCATGAATGCCAATCTATCAGAGACATATAGTAGTAAACAATGAGGAGCCACCTTGGCTCTATAGGCTACGATCAAAGTGTATTCTAAGTACAAAAACCAATCATCCTAATTGTGATTTTTGGTGACCCTTCCAAATCTTTGGGGAACATAATATCTCTCATAACTCTTGATATTTTGTAGAGAGACTCCACAACCATACTCTCCAATATACCAACCCTTATGACATTGCAAAGAACCAAATAATTTGAATGGGGACAATTTTGGTCCCAGATGTGTGTCCACATTTGGACATGAAAATCATTACCATCATCATCATTTTTCCTTAGCTTAATTTTCTTCTTCCATTTCTCTTGTCCAACATAGAGAATCATGTGCATAAACAAATAATAATGTGGGAAAGACAATGATACATTTCCCTCCTTCAACCCAATCAACCCTTTGTGCATTTTCTCTACAATGAATGTTGCATAGTTGAATCCCTAGTTGGTTTTCTTGCATCATAGCTGCAAGATAATACATGATTCAAGTAGTAATATGTTTTCCTAAAATAATTATTAAACTCTTCATACTCAAATGGATCCAAGTCCTTAGGACTAAATACTCTCTTATCATCCTTCCTATGCATAGAAATCATATTTTTCCAATATCCAAATCAATTATGCTCATATTCATTGCATAAGTCAAAAAAATTGATGTTGACAGTATATTTGGGGTTCAACTTAAATACCTCCACAATCTTGTCTCTTGTCACCTCAAGGAATAAGGTTCCATTTTCACTCTTTATCTTTCTATCCTTAAGATCATAGTTTTTTTCCATCTCCAACATCACATCTACTTCCACAAATACATTCAACACTACAAGCCTCCCAAGCTTGAAACTTCACAACTGTCTAGCTAGCCATCTGACATATCTTCTATTTAAAGAATACAAAAACAACTCCCATTCACTCTATGGTTGAGAAACCTCTCCAATTTCAAAAGCAAGATCAATCAACATGCTAGTTAGCACAACTTTCCCTATGGTTATTTTTTCAATTTTCAATCCTTCCTTATTTATATCTTTGGATTCACCCTCCATTAATATAGCATGAGTTCTATTTTCTCCTTTTGACATTACAGATGCCTCACACACTTCTGACTTAGATGTGGGTTTTTCATCTTGAGGTTTAGGTCTCTTGACCCTTTTCAACTTAGGTTTCCTTTCTGGTTTGGTGCAAGATTCACTAGTTGAACACTCATTTTGACAATATAATAGAACCAAGGTTTCAAATTTCAACTTATGGAAAGGACCTATAGGTTTGTGTTCTCAAGAAACAAACTAGCATAATAAAAACCCTCCCAGACCTCACAGAATTCACACCAATCCAATTAAACTTGCATGATATATAAACCATTGCAAACACTAAGAGCCTAAGGCTTTCAAAAATTTCACTAACTCCTAGACCAACTTAATTCAAGCACAATTGACACAAAAGGGTGTAATTACTTTCTTACCTAGGATGAAACTTATTTTAAATTCCTCTGCAACTATCTGTTAGAGCTCTTCATGCCTTCTCAAAATCAACCAATTCCTCTGCTCTTGATGGGTGCAATTGTGAGAACAAATGAGCCAACAACCTTCTTTATGGAAAAAGAAAGGAGTGTATGCACCATTACTACCTGAAAGAAGTCTTGCACAAGCAAATTGAAACTTAGCCATTTGAGTTCAAATTTTTTCCATTGATCTATTTGTTTTAAAACATCATCAATGGCTCTCCTTAATTCTCATGATTTCTCATTTTTATTTTAGCAATGCCCTCTAGATTTTTCCACATCATTCATATTTTCTTTAGTCACCTTTTACTAGAAATCCATCATGCATCACTACTTTTATCTCCATTCGTTTGGATGAATTCACAATGCCTTAAAATCTAGCGATGAGGGGAATATTCCATCGAATATGCCATCACTCATTGCTAATATGTCCTTTAGAACTCCATCTATAACCATGATAGCTTTAGGTGGTGTGATTGGCATAAGAATTAATGCTCAATTGCTTTGTGCCAATGTCCCTTTTCCTTTATGTAGTCTATTAGTGATATGAACCATATGGGCCAAAAAGTGGCAATATGATGGGTATGTGGCTGGCGACTATTTTTTTACCAAAAATTGATGAAAAAAAAGGGTGTTTAAAGGAGAAGCTCAGATTTCACCAATATAAATTATTCTTTACTTTGAATTTAATAAGTAATTATTATTCATTTTCTATTCAAATTATGACTAAAGTCTTGATTGATGGGCTGATTGAAAAACATCTATAGCTTTCAAACAATATAACATTTTTTGAATCCAAAACATGTGTCACATTCTATGCTTCGCATACTATAGGATTAAAAAAATAAAATTTGAATTTCATGAATTTTTGACCAAGTTAAGGTGGTCAGACATACAAGTTTTTATATTTTTGAAAAAGTTGTAATCAAAAAATCATAATTAATTATTTACTTGGAAAAAAATTACAAAAAATATGCATCAAATCATGGCATGAGTCATCTAGTTATATCTAAAATATTATAAAAAAATATTATCATTTTATTGTGGTTATAGTGGTCAAATAGACACCTACTTCTTATTTTTTCCCTGAAATTTAAGTACGACTACATAGAAATTTTAAATTTTCACCAAATGGATATATTTTTTTTAAACAAACTTAGTAGTTTAGAAACTACATTCAATTTGCTACAAATTTTATTCATACATATTTTTGAAATAATATAGATAACTTATTCAAATTTTCACATCAAGTTACCTAACTCTGATTTTTCTAAATTTTTTGCCACTTAAGGGCCTTTTCTTTCCATGATGATCTTGCACATACCCATTATATGTGCAATAGAATCTCATCCATTAGAACTAATTCCTTCATTGAATTTATTCTTCACCAATTGCTCAATGCCTAATTTATATATCAATAGTTTAATCATAATAGCAATGAGAGAAAAGTGGCAATAGAGCATGATCTAGCCATGTGTCCATATTACAAGATTAAGGGTAATGAAAGAATCATTCTTCATAGCACCTCAAACTAGTGGGTGATCCCACAATAGTGGTTTACAATTTTTGGCCAAACTAGACACTGAAATTATTATTTTTAACTAAATCTTCACATTCAGGCACCTATAGCGGCTAAACTGTGAGAAATTTGAAGATGATGCAAACTAGAGTCTTATCACATTTTGTCTGTAGATTCTAAAAATATTTTTTCAAAAATTTTGGAGTCAGATTGCACTTCTTTTTCTAGCTCCCACAAAAACTAGGTTTTTTTTTAGAAAACAACATTTTTAAAAAGTGACACACACTGTATAATGCATATTTTTTTTTCCATGAAGGTTAAAATTCTAATTCTTTTGAATTTAGATTTGTAATTCTAATATCTAGTGCTTCCACCTGGTTAGATAGTTTCTTATTGAATATTTTTTCTTTAATCAAGTTTTGAAGTCAAACTAATTACAATTCAGACATAGCACGACCATATAACGCATAACTTTTTTTGTATATATCAAAATTATTCATTTTTTTGTTGGATCAAAGACTTCAATATCTGGTGCATTCATATTTTTCAATTTTTTTTTGATAATCTACTATTTTTCCACATGTGTAGAATAGAGACCTTCATTTTGAATGAATAACCTATGTTTAATAAAACTAAAAAAACAAATACATAATAAAACTAAAACATATTAAAATTATATTCATTGGATAGATCGTTCTGAGGACTACTTGATTCTAGTTGGGTTTGTGAATATTCCTCCATTTTTATCCTCAACCCAAGCTCTGAAATGCCAAAATTTAGGTTTTTTTGTGTCTTAGGGGGGATTAGGGATAAGGGGGGTTTACTCAAACTAGAGTTCACTTGAACCGTGGTTCAAGCGAATCACCCCTCCTAATGCATTTATTTTTTTCTTTTTGGTAGCCAAGATTCAAAGGGGTTTACTTGAACCAGTAGGTTCATACGAACCCCCAAAATCACATTTTCTTCCTTGGGGGTCATTTTTTGTAAGTTTTCCTTCCTCACTTGAATTATAAACCACTATTCTGGAATCACCCTAGTGATGGAACATTAGGACAATAAACTTCATCACTCATCACTCATTTAATTGAAAGGTCAACCAAGAAATTATCCATGATGAGTGATGAGACAATAAATGCAAGAGGCCATTAGGTTATCACACATCACTGATTTAGTACTTAGAACTCTTGGTCAATCAGTGATAGAAAGGTAGCCAACGATAATAATAAAACCCTGCATATCAAACATCACTAATAATAAACCAAAGGCTTAAAACCTATCCATAATGAGAAATATAAATGCAAATGACCATCATGCATCACTAATTCAAGGTAAGCAGTGGTAAAAAATTTGCAATGGGCAATGAGCAGAGCAATAAGTGAGAAATTAAGTGAACCAATTTCGCACATGCTCACATGTTATTTTAAAAGAGGGGACTAACTAGGAGCAACATAGAACAAGGCCTTAAAATACCTAAAACCATTTTGGCAAAGGATGTAAAGGCCAAACAAGACCAAAACCCTAACCTTATAAAACATTTGGATCCCTAGACCTAAGTAATGTGAAAATATTAGGAAATAGGTAAATAGGGATCCCTAACAACAAGGGGTTAGTCATTTCATAAACAAAAAATACTTAAGTTATTTTAATCTAATTGGAGATGAACCCTAGTACGTCAACAAAGGATTAAATCAAAGGACAAGGGTTTGAACAAGAATAAAATATGCTAAGTAAACCAACTCCTCAACATAAAACCCTAAACCCTATTCATATTAGACTAAGAATCCACTCAAGTAAAGGAATTTTAGACCAGTGGAAGAGGAGAATTTTGAAGGTTCCACTAGTGGCTCCAACTAGAGGTGCATGCCTTTTGCAAGCATGGGGAGATTCTAGATCTCATGGTTAAAGAAAACCAAGCATAAGGACACCAAAAACCAAGGACTTTCTTGGACAAAGCAAGAAGACTAGACCTAAGAAAACCAAACCAATATACAAAATTTATAGGATTATATAGGGTATGTGTAGGATCATCATGGAAAAAATAGGCCCTTAAGTGGCAAAACATTCAAAAAAATTAGAGTTAGGAAACTTGACTTAAAAAATTGAATAAGTTATCTATATTATTTCAAAAATATGTAAGAATAGACTGTAGAAAAATGAATGTAGTTTCTAAACTACTAGGTTTATTTTTAAAAAAGATCTATTTGGTGAAAATTAGAAATTTCAATGTAGTAGTAGTTAAATTTTAGGGAAAAAATAAGTAGGTGTATATCTAACCACCCTAACCACAATAAAATGATAATATTTTTTTATAAGATTTTAGATATAAGTAGAGGACTTGTGTCTTGATGTGATGCATATATTTTTTTAATTTTTTTCTAAGTAAATAATTAATTATGAATTTTTTATTACAACTTTTAAAAAATACAAAAACTCATATGTATAACCACCTTAACTTGGTCAAAGGTTCATGAAATTCATTTTTTTTAATCTTATAGTATGCGAAGCATAGAATGTGATACATGTTTCAGATTCAAAAAATGTGATACCATTTGAAAGCTATAGATGTTTTTCAATTAGCCTATCAATCAAGACTTTATTCATAATTCAAATAGAAAATGAATAATAATTATTTATTAAATTAAAAGTAAAGCATAATTTATATTGGTGAAAAGCTGGGAATCTCCTTTAAAAACCTTTTTTGTTTCATCAATTTTGGGTAAAAGAAATTTATCAGCCACATACCCTACACATACCCATCATATTGCCAATTTTTGGTTTGTCATGATCCTGCACATACTGTACAATGTACATGGAATAGAACATATTTCAAGAGAAATATGACTTCTAGAATTGTCCATGTATTGGGAGTTGAAGAAGATCACCTATTATGCTTTGGAGAAAGTATGAATCATCCATATGTGTATTGGATATTAGATAAGGGCCTAACCATAGTGCTTAAAATTTTCCATACTTACCCTTATCCTTGGCTCTTGCATTCCACATCAATGCCTTACTCCCCCCTTCAAATTTTCTGGGAGAAGCTTATCATATAGATGCTTGACCTATAACTATATCTTTGCATTCTTGTCATGAGATTCTCTTCTAGTTTCATTTAATTGTATAAGATTCTTCATACTATGTTGTATTTGGGTATGTGTAGGATCATGATGGGCCAAAAAGTGGCGATATGATGGGTATGTGTAGGGTATGTGGTTGACAATTTTTTTTTTTTCCCAAAATTGATGAAATGAAAAAGATTTTTAAAGGAGATTCTTAGATTTCCAAGAATATAAATTATGCTTTACTTTGAATCTAATAAATAATTATTATTCATTTTCTATTTGAATTATGACTAAAGTCTTGATTGATAGGATGATTGAAAAACATCTATAGCTTTCAAACGGTATCACATTTTTTGAATCTAAAACATGCATCACATTCTATGCTTTACATACTATAGGATTAAAAAAAAAAAGAATTTCATGAAGTTTTGACCAAGTTAAGTTGGTCAGACATATAAGTTTTTATATTTTTTAAAAGTTGTAATAAAAAATTTATAATTAATTATTTACTTGGAAAAAAATTACAAAAAAATATGAATCACATTGGGACATGAGTCCACTACTTATATCTAAAATCTTATAAAAAAATATTATCATTTTATTGTGGTTAGGGTGGTTAGACAGACACCTACTTCTTATTTTTCCCCTGAAATGTAAGTACTACTACATTGAAATTTCAAATTTTCACCAAATAGATTTAAAAAATAAATAAACCTAGTAGTTTAGAAACTACATTCAATTTTATACAATTTATATTCTTAAATTTTTTGAAATAATATAGATAACTTATTCAAAATTTTATGTTAAGTTTCTTAACTCTAGTTTTTCTGGATTTTTTGCCACTTAAGGGCTTGCTTTTTCCATGATAATCTTGCACATACCCATTTCATCATAGATGTTCTCATCATACTCTTCCACAAACTTGTACATTTTTAGCAAATTATTTTGAGGAATCCTAGCATCCAAACCACAAACTAGACCAAATGGTGAATGTCTAGTAGCTTTCTTGATAGTAACCCTATCAGCTCAAAGTGCAAGCTTCAACTTTGAATCCCAAGCCTTCTTATTCTTTTCAATCACTCTCTTGATGATTTTCATTAAACTTTCATTGCTAGATTTAGCCTAATAATTCCTTGAGGATGGTAAGGGGAAGAATAAGAAATTTATATTCCATGCTTGTCACAAAAATCCTTGAACTCATCAAACATGAAACACGTGGCATTATATGAGATAATATTCTTTGGGACTCCAAATCTAATTAAAATGTTGTCCATCAGTAAATTAATAACCACTTCACTTATTGCCTTCTTTGTGGTGATTGCTTCCACCCACTTTGTAAAATAGTCAATTGCAATATACATCCATGAGTTCCCCCCACAATATTTTTCTGATATTTCACCAATAAAGTATGTACCCCATTGCTAGAAAGGGGCTTGAACTTAAATAGGTATAAGTGGTAGACTCCTTGAAAACCTTAGCTTCCCTACAAATCTCTAGCAAGCATCACAAGTTTTAACAAACTTGTTGGTATCTTTAAAAATTATAGGCCACCAAAATATTTCCCTCAAAATTTTATGAGTAGTTGTTTTAGCCATGTAGTGGCCACCACATGCTCCATTGTGCATTTCTTGTAAAAGTTCTAATGCCTATTTTCCATCAACACACTTAAGCAATTCATCGTTTGGGATTCTCCACCAAATTTCATTGTCAATAATAACATATTTAATGACTGTAACTTCAAAGTAATTTTCTCATTATTAGCCATATCCTTAGGGAACTGCATAGTTGTAAATATTGACCAATCCTTCTATACCACCCACATGTTTTCATGTCACAGATAGGTGCAACATCAACACATTCAACTTTATTTATCTCATTTACCTCCAAGTTGGTTTCAGCCACTCACTTAGCTAGACCTTGTCCTCTAACTAACTTGTTAATCTGAACACCAATGTTGAACTCTTGGATCTTGTTGATCCATCTGCACCTATCACCTATGGTTTCTTGTTCATTGAAGATGTGCTTCACTACTGCACTTGGCACAATGGCTATGACTATAGCTCCCATAAAGTATCTTGTAAAATTCTTTACAACCTTGACTAAAGCATAGGCCTACTTCTGAGACATGTCATAGTTAAGTTCCATGGCTTCCAAAGACTTCCTAAAGAATGCAATAGGCTGCTTAAAGCCCTCATATCATTTTTCTACAACAATATAGCAACAATAGTATGGAAAGAAGAAAAGGAAAAGATATGCATAGGCTTGGAAAATTTTGGATATTTTAGGACTAGACCTCCTTTTTAGCTTGCTTTATGTTCTTGAAGGCCTAACTAGGCTCCTCACTCCAAACCACCTTTTCTCCCTTCTTTAACATCTTATAGATAGGTCTAGTAATCTCAACAAAGTTAGTGACAAACCTTCTCAAGAAATTGATTTGACCAAAAAATGATTGGATACCTTTAGAAGTTTTTGGATGTGGAAAATTTTCAATGGCTACCACTCTCCCAGGATGAATCCTTATCCCTTATTTAGACACAATGTGGCCCAATAGTTTACGGGTATGTGTAGGATCATGATGGGCTAAAAAGTGGCAATATGATGGGTATGTGTAGGGTATGTGGCTAACAAATTTTTTTTAACCCAAAATTGATGAAATGAAAAGAGTTTTTAAAGGAGATTCTCAAATTTCCACCAATATAAATGATTCTTTACTTTGAATTTAATAAATAATTATTATTAATTTTCTATTTGAATTACAACTAAAGTCTTGATTGATAGGTTGATTGAAAACATCTATAGCTTACAAATGGTATCACATTTTTTGAATCTAAAAAATGCATCACATTATATGCTTCACATAATATAAGATTAAGAAAGGAAGAAATGAATTTCATGAAGTTTTGACCAAGTTATGGTGGTTAGAAATACAAGTTTATATATTTTTTTAAAGTTGCAATAAAAAAATCCTAATTAATTAGTTAATTGGAAAAAAATTATAAACAAAATATGCATCACATCAGGACATGATTCCTTTACTTATATCTAAAATCTTATAAAAAATAATTATCATTTTATTGTGGATAGGGTAGTCAGATAGACACCTACTTATTTTTTCCCTGAAATTTAAATACTACTTTATTGAAATTTCAAATTTTCACCAAATAGATTTTAAAAAATAAAAAATAAACATAGTAGTGTAAAAACTACATTCAATTTGTTACATATTCTATTCTTACATAGTTTTTTGAATAATATAGATAACTTATTCAAATTTTTGCATTAAGTTGCCTAACTTTGATTTTTCTAAATAATTTTCCACTTAAAGGCCTATTTTTTCCATGATGATATTGCAAATACCCTTACCTTCTTTTACTCCAAACACACACTTTTTTGGATTTAATGAAATTCCATACTATAGTGCTTTCTTAAACACTTTCTCTAGGTGCATAAAATGATCTTATTTCTTCATGTTGTATGTAGTCAAATCATCTTGATATACAACTAGGAATTGAAATAATGGAAAATGGATTTTCTTTCTTATGGTTTAGAAGATAGAGAAAACACATCTCCCAATAATTTCATTGAAAGGAAACCCTATAGATCTCAATCTGAGATATACAAAGGAGAAAGAGATCTTGTATTAGGGTTCTCTTATGGGTGGATTGTAAACTAATGAGAGGTTCACCACCAAGAGATAGGGATTGGAAATATAAATGAAACACAATTCTAAATGCTTAAACCTAATTTAATGCAATCTTTCACTAAATGACCTAGAAAACTATGTAAAAAAGAATAGAGAACCGCAAGATGCAATGTGTGGATCTAGAAACCTGAAGAAGATAGGATGAAGGATTGAAATGTTGAAAACTTTAATTTTAAAGCCTGTTGGGACTCATACACTAGTTTGGCTATTTTAGTCCAAGATTAGGGTGTCTAGGTAGAAACTAAAATATAGCAAAAGGGTGTGTGGAACTACAAAATTCGAGAAAATGATCTATACCATATGCCAAAATTGGTGTATCAGTCTAGTTAGGGTTTTCTAGAACTTTAAATTTTGAATCTCATCTTCAATGTCTGCTTTGTATTTTCCAATTGATTTCCAAACTCAAAACCCTGATTTGCAACCTATATAAGTCTTCCAATGATCTTCAATGCAAGGTAACAACTTTGAAAACTTCAAACACTTTGATATCTTTCTCCAAAATTTCTCTCCAATTTTTCTTCAACCTAAACCTACAAATCAGTCACTAAAGAGAGGGAAATTTTCTATTTTTTAGTAGATAGGGGTTTGCCTTCGTCAAACCCTATTTTGGTAATAAAACCTTGTAATGAAATAAAATATAAAATTAGAATGATGAGTGAGAAACATGTAATGTTATAACTCACCAAACCATAGCAATAAAGTGCTCAAAAAATGTATGAAGTGGATGAATTGGATATAGATCTTGAATGGAATGATAGCTTGAATCATAAAACCCTACATCACAATTGTTAGCTCAAAAATAAACATGATGCATGGTGACTTTGACAAGATGCTTTATGCTTGAATAGTGCTCTAAATGACTTGATAATCTATCCTTTAATCCTCTTTTAAATACTTGAATTCTCTTGTGAACTTGATGCTTTAAGAATGATTATTCAACTTGCTAGGTGTAAAATGAGTGGAGGAAACTTGTATTTATAATTAATTATGCAAAAATTCCTGAAATTACAACAATACAAGCTGACATCAAGTCTAGGAGGATAAAATCCCACAAAGAATTTGAATTATTTTTTATTTTGGTTCACACATGACTCATACACCAAAGGTGGCATATGAGTCCCATAAAGCATAAATTGTGGGACCATTTTCAAAAATACTTAAAAAGGTGTAAAATCTAGATTAGGCCACAAAACCCTAGGTGGGAATCATAAGTCCAAGGTGGAATATCAATCCTAGGTCACTAAATTTGGGCCACATAGCCTGAAAACACCTGAATTATGATTGGATGTTGGTTTATGTTGGGATTATCCTCTAAAATATGCATTAAATGAGGCTTGTGGATGCAAAATAAGGCCAATTAAAGAATAAAGAAGCCCAATTATTTAATAAAACCATATAAAATTGTGAAAGTGTGTTGCAAAACTTTACAACTCCTTAAATAAGCTACAAAAGAACACATATGAAAATGATATAAAGAGAAACAAAAGAAACAAGCATACACAACCAAAGAAAAAGAGAAAATAAAAGAAAACAACATAAGGGGGATCAAGATTCGATCATTTTTCCATCATAATGTGGAACAAATCAAGGCTATTTGTCCAAAAAATGCATGCTCACTCTTAGGAAATAGAACTTCAGGTTGTCTATTAGGTGAGTAATCCAAAGAGGTGAGACACATACACACATGGATGGGATGTGATTACACACACACAAGTGGCTATGGAAAAGTCATTCCTTCGTTGGGATTCCCATCAAACCATACCAAAGTTATACCTCCTGATAAATTTGATAAGGTGCCACACAAAAATGAACTTCGAGCTTCATGAGGCAAGCAAAGCTTCATATGCTTAAAACTCATGAAGAAATAAGAAGGCTCCATAGGCATACAAGATGTATTATGAAAGGTACCCATATAAGTTAAATTTTGTAAATGAAAAATAGGGAACATTCACAGGAGTCTTGCTTAGTTCACGTTAAGGTCTTAACTTAGGGAACATCATGCATAATGTCTCTAAGAGAGGGTCAGTCAAAGAATAGAAGATTTGCAAATTAGGGGATGCCATGTGTCGTATGAAGCCACCAAGAGGAATATAATATTCTAAGAGAGATCATGCTCTAGAAGGACATCACACCCAATATCATACACAAATCGAGAGACACATCACATGAAGTAAGAAGAATACACACTAAAATAAGAAAAAATGCAAAATAATAATGCTAATGTATGCCCCCATTTTAAAGAAATTTCTAAACACCATGTTGTAAGAAATTACTTTAAAGTAGAAAATGATAAATGCTAACAAGAAAGAGGACATGAGAGATAATTTGGAAAGCCCTATGCCAAGCCATATGTTTCCAAATGAAGCTACTTAATGAAAAGGAAGGGGTTGCCCCCGAAAATGAAACTCCAAACATGAGGGATCTATGGATTTGGGGTTAGTATGATCTTGCTGCAATTATTTTTTAGAGAGATTGAAACTATCATTGTTCCCAAAATACTCATAGAACTATAAGAGTGACACAAAGAGAGAAAAAACAAAGAAAACCCTTTTAGGTTAGCATGGAAGAGACATAAATGTCTTGATGCCTGGCATCATCCCCAAAAGGAAACCACAAGACAAATGAAAAGGTAAAGGAAAAGCTTTTGTGTCAACATGGAAGAGACATGAATATATCAATGCTTTACATCATCCCTTAAAGGAAAACACAAGAAAAATGAAAGGGTAAAGGAAAAGGTAAAAGATTTACGACATAGAGAAGAATGAATGTACAAATAGAGGAATGTCACAAAGAGTGACACCAAACAAAATGTTACAAGGGATCATATCACACACATGAAATCACACAAAAGAAAAAAGGAAATAATGTGAAAGACTAGTAAGTCACAAACGAGTCAACCTAGCTAAATGGACAATGACAAATGCACCACTAGAACAAGGCTATCTAATTATTTCCACTAGCAGTTAGTGTAAGACAAGAATGAGCTGAGATAGGTGATGAGAAGGGGTTCCTTACATCTTGAAATTATTTAAAATAAATGTATAACATGTAATAGTGATAATGTCAGTATTCTTCAACTGTTACATGGAAAGGAGTGGAGGGGTCCCCCTCTAAGGGATTATTTAGATATGATATCAATTTTTTTAAATATATGTAAATTAAATAGTGACAATCGTCAGTACTATGTCCATGGATTCTATGGTATTGACAATGTGGAACATTTTCATCTATAGGATATAGTTCTATATTTTTTCTCATTGGTGGTAAAGTTATAAGTCTGTGATTTAGAAGTATTTGTAAAGTTCTTTGAGTGGCAGATGGAAGACAAGAGAATTTTAGTTTCTTTAGTTTGTAAGGCCTTCATTGTTTGGTAGATTCATCAATTTCTTGAGTTGAATGTGGAGGAGGACCTAAGACAATCCTATCTTCTATGTCATTGTTATGAGTCATGGGTCGTTCTTGAGTAAGAATGACATTCATATGGGAGGAGGGTCTTGATATCCTAACCATTTTGTGTCCTCATTTGGTATTTTTTGTAGGAATTGATGAATTTCATGTTCACTTTTATCACATCCTTGTTTACTTAATATCATGAATCCTTTTCCATATGTTTCTTCTAGGTTGATGGAAGTGTCTACCACTTTGTTAATATAAAATGGTTGATTGTTTACTTTCTTAGAGGAACTAGGTTCACCTATTGTAGGGAACTTGCACAGTCATTGTAAGAGGGTCCTCAAAGAGAACACTCTAGACTATCTAGCAAGAGTTACACAATAGAAGAAACATAAAAAGTGGAGGAAAATATAGATTCAAACATTCTTATTATCATAAAATTCAATTACAAATAGTCAGAAACATCCGAGCTTACAGATCTAGCTCATAGGCTTGATATAACATGCTAAAAAATACAAAATTCCTATATGCTCCTATATTCCAGCTCAAATCTTACATATCAAGTCCAATATTCATCATATTCTACTTAGTTCTACTTCCTAATGATTGGTTACAATTATTTATATCATATCCATAGTTCTAGAATCTTTTGCATCATCCAAAGATCATTACAATCTCTAATGAAGAAAATGTAACATGTGCATGAAATAGGTCAGCCTCAAATTTGAATTTCTCCTTGGTAGGTGCATAGAATGAAGTGTGGACCCATAATTAAGGTTGAGGGAACTCCATGGAATTATTTGAAACACATCGCAAGGATATGCAATTTATGGGAAAGTTCCACAAGATATTAAACTATTTGTTAAGCTTGAAACTTATTCCAGTGTTGGTTCAAGAAACTGCCACTTATTCTGGAAGCACCGAAAAAGATCCAATCATGATGAAATCTTGGAATAAGGAAAATGAACATGTCCACAATGAAGACATAGATCCATAGGGTTTTGGGAGAAAATATGATGATACACTAAATTTTCCAACTTGTCTGAACAAGAAGAAAACTAAAAGGAAAATATTTTTGGTTGATGTAGGATTACAAAGAACCAAGGATGCTCCTGCATCAGACATTCGGGGTTAATTAAAAAGTGAGTCCCTAACTTTGATAGGGCTAAATGAAAACCAAAATGGTCTACCTTAGCCTAAGAAATCCAAGAAGAATCCTCCATTATTCTTCCTTTCCACTTCACAAGATATTTTTTTTATTGCCTTCCACGTGTCTTATTTCCATCTCGCATATCCAAAATTTCTTCTATCTCATCTAATTATTCTTCAGGAAATTGTTTCTCCAATTTTGTTTTATTTTCTTCACTGAATTATGCTTCATAGTACTAATGTAGATCTATAATGTTGAATATAGGTGATAAACCCATTGCATTTGGTAACTCCACTTCATATGCATTTCCTGGATCAAATTTCTTCAAAATATTACAAGGTCCAAATTTCCTCATCTTGAGCTTGTTGTATGTTCCAACTAGAAATATTTCCTTCCTAAAATACACCATCACACCATCTCCAACTTTTAACTCCTTATATCTCCTCTTTTCATCTACTCTCTCCTTATACTTCTAGTTAATGTCTTCCAATTGTTGTTATACTTGAGTATGCACTATCTTCATGTGTTCTACAAATTCCTATGCTTCTGCACTCCTTTTATCTTCCTTAATAATGTATTGCAATTCTAATATTCCTCTAGGATGAATTCCAATAACAATCTCAAAATGTTTCTTTCTAGTACTTGTGTTCATTGAATTATTGTAAGCAAACTCTTCTTGTGCTAGGACTAAATCCTAGCTTCCAATCTTCTCTCCAACCAAACATCTCAACAAATTTCCCAAACTCCTGTTTAGTACCTTTGTCTTTGCATCGATTTGTGGGTGAAAAGTAGAATTGAACTTCAAATATATCTTTAACTTTTTCCAAAGTTTCCTCCAAAAGTAACCAACAAACTTGGTATCTCTGCCTGAAATAATACTCCTAAGTAATCCATGCAAATTGACTACTTCCCTGAAAAACAAGTTTGCTACATGTACTGCATCTATTTTCTTCTTAAAAGGTATGAAATGTTCCATTTTAGAAAATCTATCTACCACCACAAATATAGAATCATTACTTGTTTATTTCTTTGGAAAACCAAGTATGAAATCCATGTTGATATCCTCCCAAGGTCTCTCTAAAATAGTCAAAGGCTTATACAATCAAACATTCTGACTACTCCCTTTTGTAACTTGACAAACTCTGCAACTCTACACAAATTTCCTAACATCCTTATGAATATGTGGCCAAAATTAGTTCTCACTTAACAATGCTACTATCTTATCAATTCCAAACTGTCCTGACAATCCACCACTATGTTTTTCTTTCACCAAGTTATCCCTCATTGAACTCTAGGGAATACACAACTAATTCCTTCTAAACAACTTATCCTCCTGAATGAAATAATACAACCAGTGAATACTCCTCCAAAAATGGTTCTTTTCATGCTCTCCAATGTTCTACAAAATCTTGGTCTTCCTCATACAAGTTCTTCAATTCATCAAAACCTAATACCTCCACTCTCATTTCTACCAATAAATTTCTTCTCCTACTTAAAGCATCAACAACTATATTTTACTTTCCACTCCTATGTTTCAAAACAAAAGTATAACCCTACAAGAATTCCACCCATCTCATGTGTCTTTAATTCAACTTAACTTGACTAGTCAAATATTGCAATGCTTGATGATCTGTATACAACACAAACTTGTTAGGCAACAAGAAATGTCACCAATTCTTCAAGGCTTGAACTATGGCATAAAAATCCTAGTCATACATTGAATACCTTCTCCTAGCATCATTTAATTTCTTACTAAAATAAGCTACTGGTCTTCCTTCTTGACTTAATACTGCTCCAATTGCATTTTCACTTGCATCACAATCTACCTAAAATACCTTATAAAAATCAGGTAAATTCAACATAGGTTTCTTAGTCATCTTTTATTTCAGCAACTCAAAACTTCAGTCTGCTCCAAATTTCCACCTAAACTCCTTCTTATCTCCTCTCATTTTTTTGTTATAGGATTGCAAATAGAACTAAAATTCCTAATGAACTTCCAGTAGAAACTAGCCAGTCCAAGAAATGATCTTACCTCTCCTATGCTTTCTAGTGTAGGCCATTCAACAATTGCTCTTACCTTCTTAGAATCCATCGCCAATCCATCTAAAGATATCAAAAATCCTAGATATACCAATTCTTCCTCAAGGAAACTACACTTCTTAATGTTTATCAATAACTACTCTTCTCTCAACCTCTGCAAAACTTGTCATATATGCAACAAATGTTCTTCTCTAGCCTTACTGAAAATCAAGATGTCATCAAAATAAACAATCACAAACTTACCCAAGAATTTCTTCAATACCTCATTCATCAACCTCATGAAAGTACTTGCTGCATTTGTTAGTCCAAAAGGCATCACCAACCACTCATACAATTTGTCTTGAATGTTGTCTTCCACTCATCCCCTTATCTAATTCTGATATGATGATTTCCACTCTTCAAATCTATCTTTGTAAAGTATTTATCTCCACTCAAACAATCCATAATGTCATCCATCTAGGGAAAAGGAAATCTATACTTCACCGTGATCTTGTTTATGGCTCTAGAATCTATACACATCCTCCATTCTCCATCCTTCTTAGGTGCTAGCACAATAGGTACTCCATAAGGACTTAAGCTTTCTCTGATCAAACCCTTCCTCAACAATCCTTGCACTTGTCTATTCAACTCTTCATTCTAACAAGCTCAAGGAATCAGATTCATGCAATGACAAATACTCCCCATAGGTGGCAATCCATTAGGTACATTATCTAAAATGATATCTTCATACTCTATCAACATCTCTTTTAGCTCATCTAGTTGTTCTTATTCCGTGCTTCAAGTCTTCATCCTTATTAGGAACCAAGGCATAACACATGCTCTCATGTCTCAATCCATCCAAAATTATCCTTCCATCAACCAAAAAAATTATAGCATTCGTACAGATCTTAATTTTAGGAACATCCTCCAAAGGAAAAAAAGTTAGCTTCATCCCATTAGAAAAAATGGTATATGTGTTATTCTTTCCATCATGAATATCTTGTCTATCATACTACTAAGGTCTTCCCAACAAAAGATGGCATACATCCATAGGCATGATATCATACAAAAATTCATCATGATAATTTCCTATCTTCAATTTCACCAAACATTGTTCGCTTACTAGCATCTTATGCTCATCTTGAATCCATGCTATCTGATAGGGCTTTGGGTGTTTCAATCTTTCCAACTTTGATTTGGTCACCATCTCTTCATAAACTAGGCTCTTAGAGCTTCAACTATCCACAATCACTTTGCATTATTTACCAACTACCTTGCATCTGGTCCAAAACAAATTATTTCTTTGTAATGGCTCTTGCTCCAACTCATTTTGACACAATACTCTTCTATTCACCAAAACTTCTCCTTCTTCAGGGTCTTGCTCCAACTTAGTTAGATGATTTAGGATGATCCTCCTCAACAAAGTTTGCTCTTCTACTTATTTTTTCTTTCTACTTGTCTCTCCTTGATTACATTCAAATGCTCTATGTCCTTCTCCACTACACTTAAAACAAGTTCCCTTGAATACTATTTTCTCTTGTCCTCTATCATCTTTTCTATAACCCTCATTCTAGTAACCACCATATCCTCCTCTTCTGTAAGAGTTTCCATAAACTCTATGGTACAAATTCTCATTCTTGCTGACTTCCTTATCTTTGTTCTAATTTGGAAAAGATCCTCTCCCACCTCTTCCTCTTTGTCTCTACTCATGAATTTTATTCAGCTTCTCTTATACTTTTAGGGAACAATGATATGCCTCCTCCACACTTAGCAACTTAATCAAACTAATCTCATCCTATATAGAAAACCTCAAACCATTCACATATGTGGCTACTTGCTTGATCTCATCTTCTGAATGTTTAGATCTGATATTCAACTTGTAGAACTCAGGCTCAGTATACTCTATCACACTTGACTCCTTCTATTTCAAAATTTTAAACTTTCAAAACAAACTAATCTAATAGTCTGCAATCATAGACTTTGTCTTTAACTTTTTCACCATCCAATCACATGATCTTATCTTCTCTTTTCATCATCTTTTCCTATCTATCTACAAACGTTCCCACAAAAGGGATGAATGTCCTCTCAATGTTATACAAGAAAATTTCACCTTCTTGTCTTTAGTGGTACCTTCAAAGGAAAAGTACTTCTCCATCTCTGTTATCCAATCTAGTAATTCATCTAAATCCAACTTACCATTATAATCTAGTGGATTGAAATGGGGTTTGGTATTCACTCTAGTTAGGGCTCTTATGAACCTCTCTTCTCCTTGATCTAGGGCAGGTTGATCTTCTCTTCCCCTTTCTTCCTGTACTTCTACCTCTTCATCGCTCACATCATCAACTAATCGACCTCTCCTCTGGGTTGTTTCAATTGCATATAATCTAGCAAAAATTCCTCTCAACATCTCCATCATAGTTGGGTCTACATTTCCATGCACTCCAATTCCTCTACCATTTCTTCTTCCCGCCATCTTTGCATAATTCCACTATTGTTGCAAGTTAGATCTCTAATCTGCCACCCTAAAAAAAAATCTTCAATAGGACTCCACAAAATCTGGTGATCTCTCAAGGGACAAGCCTCACTCTGACACCAATCTAGCACAATCATGGTAGGAGGGTCCTTAAAGAGAAAAAACTAAACCATGTAGCAAGAGTTACACAACATAATCAACACAAAAAATAGAGGAAAATCCAGATTTAAACATTCTTATTATCAGAAAATTCAATTACAAAAAACTAGGAACATCCAGGCTTATAGATCTAGCTCACAGTCCTGATATAACATTCTCAAAAATACAACATTCCTATATGCTCCTATATGTGAGCTCAAATTTTACATATCAAATCCAATATTCATCATATTCTACTTAGTTATACTTCCTAATGATTTGTTACAATGATTTAAATCATATCCACAGTTCTAGAATCTTCTGCATTGACCAAAGTTCATTACAATCTTAAATGAAGAAAATGTAATGTGTGCATGAAATAGTTTGGCATTAAATTTGAATTTCTCATCGACAGGTGCATAGAATGAAGTGTGGACCCATAATTAAGGCTGGGGACACTCCATGGAATGATTTGAAACACATCACGAGGATCCACAAGTTAGAGGAAAGATCCACAAGAGATCAAACTAACCATTAGGATTGAAACTTATTTTGGTGCCAGTTCAAGAAACTACAACTTATTCTGGAACCAATAACTTGTTGGAAAAAAGATCCAATCATGCTAAAATCTTGGAATAAGGAAAAAGAACATGTCCACGATGAAGACATAGATCCATAGGGTTTGGTGAGAAAATATGATGATACGCTGAAATTGCCAACTTGAACTGAACAAGAACAAAACTGAAATGAAAATATTTTTGGTTGATAAAGGATTGCAAAGAACCAAGGATGCCCCTGCATCAGGAACTTAGGTTCTATTCTTGTCTCATTTTTAGGATGTAAGTAACCAAACATCTTAGGTGGGTGTTGTTAGCTCTCAAAAATGTAGGAAAAATGCCTCAAGAGGTTGCCAATCTCTTGGTAGGTTTTAGGGTAGCAGACAAGGTCGAATGGTTTAGACATTCTACTCTTCGGGTGTTACTAGACCTAGGCAGGTGTACCTATATGAATAAAGCATAATTAAGGTTTTCTGACTTGATTCAATTGATGGATCTATTACGATAGCACAAATGTAATAGATAAAAGATTGCAAACTACTCCTACTCCTAATATTAAACTTGAAATGTGAATGTTTTAATAAGACTTTATAAAATTCTAAGGTGTGAATGGTGTGAATAGTGCCTACTTCTGTTGGGCCAATGGAGTCAAGATTTGTATAATGGGTGACTTGCTTAATTGCTATAATTCAAATTGCTTGGCACTTGTGACTTTTTACAGCTTGTGTAAACGTGCAAGAGTGTAATTTCCAAGTTCTTCTTAATGATCCAAATGTCCTTTTCCAAATTACTATGATTAATCAAAAGGATTTAATCCTATCTTGCAAGAACCAATTAATTGAACCACACAAGAGAAGCAAATGTGCTTTGATAAATTGAAGAACATCCTTGATATTTCAATTTAAATAATCAGGAAATGACAACCTTTGAGACAACCAGATAATGTTTTCAATAAATTTGACAAACAATTGACACCATAATTGGATCACTAGATGAATACATTCTTCTCCATTATATAATTTTAAAATATTTTACAATACATATCATGATGTTTTATTTCAGCAACTGTTCAAACTACCAGCTATCTAACCTACTGCTTATTTCTCCTAACTCTAATATCTCTTTATTTTTATAACTTTATTATGCATATATACAATACACATTTTAGGGTTATGACCCTTCACATCCGTCTACAATGCTTCAGTATTCCTCTTCTTTTTGAAAAAATATTTAATTAATTTCCCTTGGAAAATTAAAAATTTTAATCTTCAACCTTTTGTTCTTTGAAGGATAATAATCATTATAATCTTCATTATTCCTTTCGCTGGAAAATATTTCACTTATATCTAGCTTGGTTAGAATATTTCACCAAGTTTATTACTCCCTTGCGTAAAAGAATTACCCATCACCTACTCTTGTAATTTCTCTCGTAAAATATTCTCCATTTAGGTCTCTTTGAAAGATTTCACCAATAAATTATTTCTTCGGGAATAACTACCCATCCTTTTATTCTCATGGTGAAAAAATCCACCTCTACGTACAAGTATTTCATAAGTTTTATCCTTTGTGCATTGATGGGTAAAATGATTATTTCACCTTATACTTCCTTTAGCTTCGTGAAAATAATTTACTAAGGAAAATATTTTATGTTTTCATCTTTATTCAACAAGTCCGCAATCTCATATTTAAATCTCTTTTTACCTTTTACCCATATAGTACTTTAAATTATTTTTATCTACTTCAAACCTTCGGTGTAATATGTAACATCAAAGAGACTTTCCACCAATCTCACACCTCTCTCTGACAAATTTTTCTATCGGCGTGACTAACACAATTGGAAAGACTCACTCCGACCATCTTTCTCTGGCCGATGTAATACTTATTTTAGGGTTTTCACATCTATTCTTTCTACATATCAGATTTCCTGCTCACCGTCCATCATCCACTCCTTATGATTTTTCTATGCTTACAAGTACCACTTCTCTATAGTTTTCTAGTTGATCTACAACATGATTTAGCATCTTTCTCTTTTCTGGCATAAATTGTACCTCTCTGTTGCTTTAATTTTATCCATATGTTTTGCTTATTAGAAGCATTTGTATCTCTTTATTCAATTATCATTCCCCATTCCAAAAACTATTTAGAATTGCATTCAGCAAAACAACATTCAAGCCTTCACACCGAGCATTCAAATTATATTAAATGGGAGTTTTATTCTTGAGTTTACACCTTCCTGTTCAAACAAATTCTTCATCAATAGAGCTTTTATAGGTGTATGTTCAGAACGTTGGATCTCTACTTCAATTTTGGCCAATGCTATGTTATTATGGATCCATTTCTTATATGTATTCCCATTAGCAATCTGATAAATGTAGTTTCTATTTGAGTGACAAACATATTCAGTGTAACTTTGAAATTTCACTCTGATCATTGTTCTTTTGCCAATATTCCTTTGCCACGTTTTTTTAGGGTTTCTTGTTCTGTTTCTCTCTATACTTCCATTATGCATGCACCAACATTTGAATTAGATAGCATCGTTATAATGATGAAAAGAATATTTTCATTGGGTGGTTGCTTCTCACAGGTAAGCTCCTGGTGTTTTAAGAATAGTTCAAAACACATCCTCTCTCCTAATCATTTGGTTTCCATATTGTATTGTGCAACCTTGACAAAAGGCTTTCAACTTATTTTAGGATTGAATTCAGGCTTCAAGTCTCGAACCTGTGCAAGTGCAGGTTAACTTTCTAAATAAATTTTGGAGAGACAGCCCGAACATGTGCACATAGTGCACTAACTGTATCATAAGGGAGCGCATCACCACATATTTCAGATAGGGATCTAAGAATTTTCCAATCATCCCTAGAATCACCAACTGTGGGTACTATAAGATTGGTTTGTTGGGTACAACTTGCCATATTTTCATATGTTTCTTCCTTTTCACTAAGAGCTACAAATTATATTAGCACAGTAAACACTTCAATCATCTGATATCCCTAATAAACAACAAACACATCATTTAAAATTTTATCGAATTCAATCTCATCTGTCCCTAGTAAGTAAATGAATTTTATAGATTCCATGAGTCTTTGAACCAGCACCATGAATAAGGCCAAGATCCAGCCCATGTATGCCACTAGACCAAGGCTCCATCTTCGAGATGCCTTAGTTTTCCATTGCATTGATCTGCACCCCATTTTGATAAACCTGAGCCATATTTACTCTTGAGGTAGCATTTAAGGCTAATGTATGAAAAGTTCAAGCTCTCAAAACAATGTCACAACTGTTCTCTTCGAAAACATCTTTTAGCACACTTCAAAGTAAAACCTCTATCCTCTACTCTTAACGTTGATCTTCTTTTGAACTTTGTAAGGACTTGAAATTGATGGCCAGCCTGAAGGTGAGGGGTAAAAAAATGTTTCAAAAAACAAGGTACAAAAACTCCATCATGCACCTTCAATGTCACGTTTATATTTGAGATAGAAAAATGATTTACATGTCCTTTCCTGATACATGAATCAGACTCCATGTTTTCTTATGCCTCAACAACAAAATCATTATATGGATCATTGACAACCACTCAATAAAGCCATGACTTTGTGAAAT
Organism: Sequoia sempervirens; assembly: GCA_007258455.2. NCBI lineage: Eukaryota > Viridiplantae > Streptophyta > Pinopsida > Cupressales > Cupressaceae > Sequoia > Sequoia sempervirens. Next base: position 490,817,885 of record VDFB02000015.1, read on the forward strand.
CAAAGTATGGTCTACAAGCACAAGCAAAGAGAAACTTCAAAAGTGGTCGGTGAATTAGATCAGTCTCTTGAAGTTGAAAGATAAGTGAGAAAATTTGTTCCTCTGACATACAACATTTTCTTTAGAGTTTTGAGCATTGAACCCAACTGTTGTTGGTGCAATTATAGGTTCACATGATCCTTGTTCTTTGCACAGAATTATAACTGACAATGTGGCATCAAGTATTTCAATCAGTGGAAAGTCAATATGGCATTCATCATTCCTTTGCATTCCTTGTTTACCATTGTTCATTGAAGAAAATGACAGTGACAACTGACTGCCAACAATATTAATAGTACTGCAACCAAGCTTTTCATCATGCAAGCCTTAAATTTTGTCAAAATTATTGTTGAAATTTTAGGCTCCAATAGTGGCTCTTTCTGGGGATGAATGATTGTGAGATCATTGCAAGAATCTAGATCTCTAGAAGAGCAAACTGAGTTTTATTCATTTGAACAACAAACTTGAAACCTTTTTCTGTCATTAACTGATATGATCTTCAAAAATATCCACATCACAGCTAATGGCACAAGGCCACCAAAAAATAGAGGTCCCTATTTTCCTCTATCAAACACCTTGCTCTAATATGAATTCATCAAAGTATTCTTGAGAACACTCATGCAATCAATCCTGCTACTATCATTAAATATTTTTCAGAAAATTATTGTGCTTGTCATGACCCAAGTTTCTTTCACCATTCTGTTGTTTGTATTCTTCATCATCATGTGATAAATCTCCTTTATCTTCAACATACAATGTGCATGCATATTTAGTGCAAATTTTCTCATTATTTTTCTCATTATCATGTACTGCAAAATAGTCTCCCAGCTGCACTGAGAATTCATTATTAGAATGATTCTTATGTAAATTTGAGAATTCTATCATATCAATATTTTTTGAAATAATCAAATCTGAAAGATCTTTTACTTCTTGCATATCACTGATTGGCAGTGACACAAAACTATGATCCACACAACCATCATCATGTATATTTGAATCAATTGATGCTGGAGATAAATTTTCTGAATCTTGATGTGTATATTTTTTATATTCTAATGTTGGAAAATCTGAAATTTTCTCACTGTTAAGTGAACATGTTTCTATATTTACATCACTACAATTGTATTCTTCACTTTTGTCATCATCAAAAAGAGGTTCAAGATCATCAAAGAATGAAAAATTAGAAACATTACCAACACAGTCATTTGTTCCATAATTTGACATATCACTTTGTTTGTCTGAAAATATCTCTTCCTCACCATAAAGTGGATTTGAAAACTCAAAGAAATCAATCTCTTCTTCATCAAATGTGTCTTCATGGCATTCAACTACAATTGGAAGTATTATTTGTTCATTGTCAAATGAATTTGCATTTTCCATTGTTTCTTCATCTTGATCATCACAAGAACTACAAGAATCACCTTGTTGTAAATCAAAATCCGAATACTCAATAGATCCCTCATAACATACACTATCACAATCTGTTATGCAAGAAAAATCTATTGTATCTTCATCTTCCTTATGTAGGCTATCATATGAATCATATTGACTTGCACATGTCTCATCTTCTATCAGATGCATAATCTGGTCAATGTCTCCATCTTCATCAATGATGTCAACATTGTCTTCATACTATTTCTTATCTACAATATTAGTCCAGTCATCTAGTTGATCAAGAGAAAATGGTATCCATGATTTATGCCAATAAATTGGGTTTGGCGCATATACTTTCATGAACTGTTGAATGATCTCAGACCTACTAGGTGGGAATTTAATAAGTATTTTCCTGCAAATATCCATCATTCTGTAGAGCAAAGAGTGCCTAGATTCTCATCTATATATCCTTATGTCAAGAAAGGAATCCAAAATATTTATAAAATATTCATCTCTAGATTGTTGGTTTCGATATGTACCTTGTTGCAGATTTTGACTGATATCTCCAAGTGGACTAGAATTGTGTTGCACTTGACATTGATCACATTGACAACCTTGATAACTTGCTAATCTTTGTCTAGGAGGGACTGGATAAGAATTTACTTTCTTTGATGGTTGTGATGAATAAATGTTCTATTGTGCATGATATGTATCGCCTCCATTGTAAAAATTTCCAATTGTATTATTAGGCGCTTGAGGGGCCCAATGCCTTCCTGCATTTGTGTATTCATCCTTATTATAGAATTCTCCTAATTGTAATAGTTGTTGGTCCAATTGTAGCTTTTTCTTTTTCAATTCTTCAATTCCTCTTATCAACTGTTGCTTCTCAAAATATTCTTTTGTTCCATACACAAATTCCATTCTTCATCAATTTTTTTCCAGAGTTGCCACCTACTTTTCCAAAAGTAGGAAAATGATTCTTTTTTATCTTCTCCCCAGCGGAATCACTTTTTCTAGAACTTTTCAAATTATAAATCTTTCTTCAATGACTATATAATCGTCTTAAACTGGATATTCTGAAATAACTCCCCAACAGAGTCACCAATTCGTTAAGTGCGTGACTCGAATGGGGAATGCAAATGAAACAATTGAGAACCTTTTGTTAAAGACTGATTTTAGAACTTTATTGAATCTATGGATAGATGGGCTGGAATTGGATTTTTTGATGTTTATCACCAGTAGAGTCACCAATTTGTTAGCTCTCAAAAACCTAGGCAAAATGCCTCTAGAGGTTGCCAATCTCTTGGTACGTCTTAGGGTAACAGACAAGGCCAAATGGTTTAGACCTTCTACTCTCCAGGTGCTACTAGACCTAGGCGGGTGTACCTATATGAATAAAACAGACTTAAGGTTATATGACTTAATTGAATTTATGGATCCATTATGATGGTACAAATGTAATAGATAAAAGCTTGCAAACTACTCCTACTCCTAATATTAAACTTGAAATGTGAATGTTTTAATAAGACTTTATAAAATTCTACGGTGTGAATTGTGTGACCAATGCCTACTTTTGTTGGGCTAATGGAGTCAAGATTTGTATGATGGGTGACTTTCTTAATGGCTATAATTCAAATTTCTTGGCACTTGTGATTGTTTATAGCTTGTGTAAACATGCAAGAGTGTAATTACCAAGTTCTTCTTAATGATCCAAATGTCCTTTTCCAAATTACTGTGATTAATCAAAAGGATTTAATCATGTCTTGCAAGAACCAATTAATTGAACCACACAAAAGAAGCAAATGTGCTTTGATAAATTGAAGAATATCCTTGATATTTTAAATTAAATAATTAGGAAATGACAACTTTCGAGACAACTTTCGAGACAACCAGATAATGTTTTCAATAAATTTGACAAACAATTGACACCATAATTGGATCACCAGATGAATACATTCTTCTCCATTATATAATTTTAAAAATTTTTACAATACATATCATTATGTTTTATTTCAAAAACTGTTCAAACTACCAACTATCTAACCTACTACTTATTTTTCCTAAATCTAATATCTCTTTTTTTTATAACTTTATTTTGCATATATACAATACACATTTTAGGGTTATGACCCTTGACATCCGTCCAGTACAATGCTTCAGTATTCCTCTTCTTTTTGACAAAAATATTTAATTAATTTTCCTTGGAAAATCAAACATTTTAATGTTCAACTTTTTGTTCTTTCAAGGATAATAATCATTATAATCTTCATTATTCCTTTTGCTGGAAAATATTTTGCTTATTTCTAGCTTCGTTAGAATATTTCACCAAGTTTATTACTTCCTTGCATAAAAGAATTACCCATTACCTGCTCTTGTAATTTCTCTGGTAAAATATTCTCCATTTAGGTCTCTTTGAAAGATTTCACCAATAAATTATTTCTTCAAGAATAACTACCCATCCTTTTATTCTCATGGTAAAAAACTCCACCTCAACGTACAAGTATTTCATAAGTTTTACCCTTTTTGCATTGATGGGTAAAATGATTATTTCACCTTATACTTCCTTTAGCTTCGTGAAAATAATTTACTAAGGAAAATATTTTATGTTTTCATCTTTATTCAACAAGTCTACAATCTCATATTTAATCTCTTTTTACCTTTTACCCATATAGTACTTCAAATAATTTTTATCTACTTCAAACCTTCGGTGTAACATGTAACATCGAAGAGACTTTCCACCGATCTCACACATCTATCCCCGACGAAGTTTTCCATCGGCGTGACTAACACAATAGAAAAGACTCACTCCGACCATCTTTCTCTTGCCGATGCAATACTTATTTTAGGGTTTTCACATCTATTCTTTCTACATATCAGATTTCCTGCTCACCGTCCATCATCCACTCCTTATGATTTTTCTATGCTTACAAGTACCACTTCTTTGTAGTGTTGCAATTGATCTGCAACGTGATTTAGCATCTTTCCCTTTTCTGGCATAAATTGTACCTCTTTGTTGCTTTAATTTTATCCATATGTTTTTCTTATTAGAAGCATTTGTATCTCTTTATTCAATTATCATTCCCCATTCCAAAACTGTTTAGATTTGCATTCAACAAAACAACATTCAAGCCTTCACACCGAGCATTCAAATTATATTAATTGGAAGTTTTATTCTTGAGTTTACACCTTCCTTTTCAAACAAATTCTTCATCAATAGAGCTTTTATAGGTGTATGTTCACAATGTTGGATCTCTACTTCAATTTTGGCCAGCGTTATGTTATCATGGATCCATTTCTTATATCTATTCCCATTAGCAATCTAATAAATGTAGTTTCTATTCGAGTGACAAACATATTTGGTGTAACTTTGAAATTTCGCTCTGATCATTGTTCTTTTGCCAATATTCCTTTGCCACGTGTTTTTAGGGTTTCTTGATGTGTTTCGCTCTATACTTCCATTACGTGTGCACCAACATTTGAATTAGATAGCATTGTTATAATGATGAAAATAATATTTTCATTGTGTGGTCACTTCTCACAGGGAAGCTCATGGTGTGTTAAGAATAGTTCAAAACACATCCTCTCTGCTAATCATTTGGTTGCCATATTGTATTGTGCAACCTTAGCAAAAGGCTTTCAACTTATTTGAGGATTGAATTTAGGGTTCAAGTCTCGAACCTATGTAGATGCAAGTTCCCTTTCTAAACAAATTTTGGAGAGACTGCCCAAACGCATGCGCGTAGTGCACTAACTGTATCATAAGGGAGCACATCACCACATATTTCAGATAGGGCTCTAAGAATTTTCCAATCATCCCTAGAATCACCAACTATGGGTACTGTAAGATTGGTTTGTTGGGTACAACCTGCCATATTTTCATATGTTTCTTCTTTTTCACTAAGAGCTATAGATTACATTAGCACGGTTAACACTTCAGTCACCATGATATCCCTAATAAACAACAAACACATCATTTAAAATTTTATCGAACTCAATCTCATCTGTTCCTAGTAAGTAAATGAATTTTATAGATTCCATGAGAGTCTTTGAGCCAGCACCAGGAATAAGGCATAGATTCAGCCCATGTATGCCACTAGACCAAGACTCCATCTTTGAGATGCCCTGGTTTTCCATTGCATTGATTTGCACCCCATTTTGACAAACCTGAGCCATATTTACTCTTGATTTAGATATCCTTTCCTGATACATGAATCAGACTCCATTTTGTTTTATGCCTCAACAACGAACTCGTTATATGGATCATTGATAGCCACTCGATAAAGCCATGACTTTGTGAAATCAAAGTATGTTCTACAAGCACAAGCAAAGAGAAACTTTAGTAGTGGTCGGTGAATTGGATCAGTCTCCTAAAGTTGAAACATAAGTGATAAAATTTGTTCCTCTGACATACAACATTTTCTTTAAAGTTTTTAGCATTGAACACAACTGTTGTTGGTGCAATTATAGGTTCACATGATCCTTTTTCTTTGCATGGAATTGTAACTGACAATGTGTCATCTAGTATTTCAATCAGTGGAAAGTCAAGATGGCATTCATCATTCCTTTTCATTTCTTGTTTACCATTGTTCATTGAAGAAAATGATAGTGACAACTGGCTGCCAACAATATTAATAGTACTGCAACAAAGCTTTTCATCATGGGAGCCTTAAATTTTGTCAAAATTATTGTTGAGATTTTAGGCTCCAACAGGTGTATTATAGGGGGTATTGTTTGTTTCATTGATGGATAAAAGGATGCATTAGCTTCAGGGTTTTTAAGGCATTCATTTGGGAATTTATTCATCTTTCCATCATCTTTTCCAATGATGTCAACATCGTGAGGAGGACATGCATTAGGAGTTGAGTGAGCATGAGTGAGTTCAATTTCATTATGTTCACTTCCAAAATAATAGTTTGACACATCCACTAAGGATTTCAAGGACATCTAAAGCTTACCCAAACACATATCCATGATGGAATGTAAATTTTAGACTATGCAACAATGTGAAATGAAATGTTCTATATGCAATTAAGAAATGCACAAGATTAACCAATTTAAACTAAATGCAATGAATTGAATGAAACAAAAAGTTATCAACAACAAACATAAGCTTAGAAACAATGTTTTAATTTTTGGAAAATGTAGTTTAGAATCAACACTAGGAATAAATCACCCAAAGCAGTGTATGAGTCTTAGTGAGTTTTTTTCAAAAATTTCAAAAAAAATTAACTGATTTTTATGCTTTTTAGTTTGTATAATCTGTAACCTAAGTGAAAATGTAGATTTTATATGATTTTAAATGATTTGATATGCAAATATGTAACCTACATGCACTTTCACTAATTCAAAATTGGAAACCCTACAATGCCAATTAACTAATGCAAACCCTTATGCAATGTTAATGCAAGCAAAATCTAGGATGATAATGCACTCCAAATCAGAATTATGATGTTCTAAATGAAGGTTCACCAAAATGAAATAATAGAAAATGGATTTTCTTTCTTATAGTTTAGAACATAGAGAAAACATATTTCCCACTCATTTCATTGAAATGAAACCCTATAGATCTCAATCTAAGATATGGAAAGGAGCAAGATATCCTATAATAGGGTTGTCTTAGGGTTGGATAGTAAACTAATGAGAGATTCACCACCAAGATAGGGCTTGGAAAGATAAATGAAGTGAAAGTCCAAATGATTAAACCTAATGTAATGCAATATTTCACTAAATGACCTAGAAAAGTATGTAAAATAGAATAGAGAACTGCAACATGGAATGTGTGCTCCTCAAAACCTGATGAAGACTAGATGAAGACTTGAAATGACCAAAGCACTAATTTTAAAGCCTGTTGGGACTCATATGCCAGTTTGGGTGATTTAGTCCCAAATTAAGGCTTCTGGGAAGAACTTGAAATATAGAAAGAGGGTGTCTGGAACTGTAAAATTCTCAAATATGACCTAAGAGAGTTTCCAAAATTTCTATAAAATTTCAAGTAAATTATGATTTGGATCATGAATTTAAGCCTTTTTACAAATGGGGTGAATTAGGGGTGTGATCTAAAAACCCTTACCTTACAAATTTTATCATAAACCCTTTGGTATTTTAATTTTTAGTTGACTAGTTTTATCTGGTCATCGGTCGTATAAGTTACAAATAAGGCTAGTGAATGTGTGTAATCAATGACCCCCTTTGTTTAGGTTTGTCAGTCACCCCAAGCCTTTTACCTTGTAAATTTTTCTCAAGGCTGGAAAAATGTATTAGTAGAAGACTTATGTCTTTTTCCCGAGGGTCATAATCTAGTTGGCCTAGTCATGGCCCCACTTTAAGACTAACCTTTTTGGTATGTGTAGAAATACCACCCATTGGATATGAATATTAGATCACAACCGTTGATCGGACACTTTTCAAGAGTTAAAGGATGGTCTTCAAAGATGTTGTGAGGTCCTCGATTGATTAATGTGTGTCCTTGCCATGGTGGGGACTGATTCTTTTCCAAGCACCTAATGATCACTGGTTTTGAGATCAAAAACTATCATGTAGTGTGAGAGTTAAATCTTGGTCATCCATCAAACACCTCATGACATTTAATTGATGCCCAATAGAAACTTGCAAGGTACGTGATTGAAGGACATGTGGAATCCTTGAATGTTGTGAAGAGTATGGTAAAGCATGTGGATGGAATGATGTGGATCCCAATGAACAAGTTTTCATTGGCCAAAATTTGGCAAGCCATGGTCTCTAGAATTCAAACTTGATTGACTTAATCTAGGTCATTTGATTCTCCACCTCATTGGGAAATTAGAACCCAACATTCAAAACCAGAAAATATGAATGTGATAGTCAGTTTACTCTATGAAAAGAGCATTAATGGCATGAGCTCTATAGGAGTGATCAATTTGATCTTGGTGCATGTGAGGAATTAATTTCCTATCATCATTAAGAATGATGCATGAATTTTTTATGTACCTGGGTAATTAATGGTGACTATATGGTTGCCACTAGTCAATCACCTACTCACTCATGTAGTTTTGACCAAGCATTGATGATTAGCATGCCTAATTTTCTGATTAAATGAAGATTGATGGCCTTTGTTTTCACTATTGCAATTGAGAGTTCAAAATTTTGATTTTGTAAGAGGCATGATCTGTGTTCATGAAGATACATTTTCAAAGAATATGAGTAATCTTGTTGCTTTTGTGTTACTTGTGTGGAGGTCTCCACAACTAAAGGTTCAAGAATCTCATACTAAAATTTTGAGGAACGACCAGAGTGTACCAGAAATTGTTGTAACCCCTATGAAAGAGTGTAGGAAGGAGGCCCATGGTAAAAGGTTTGCACCAAATGTTGTGAGAGGCAACTATATGCTAAGGAATTGACTTGTGTCTCAAGATATAACATAGACTAAAGGAAAATAGCCTATGGGATTAGTAAGAGGGATAATTATTTAAGTGGATCTTGAGAACCTAAAAATTGAATTATGCTATATGTCCTTGAAATCAGAACCATGATAAGGTTCTTGAAAAATTGGACTCAATAGAACTTGAACGGGCGAAAAAAGGAGTTCATATGTTTGAGTTATGGCTAGTCAAAGTCTTGTCAGACTAGGTACAGAGGCCAACCAGAAAGGAAAAAAATTGACCAACTCATAATCAGTCAAAAATGATGTCAAATTGAAGGGAGCGACAATAAAAACCCATCAATGTTTATTTCATCAAAATCTGAGCTCATACACGAAAATTATTATGAGTCAAAGTCCAGTCAAACCTTGAAACTAGGTAGGTATTTTTAGGTGAAAACTTGCTCATCTCAAAATTCATTGAAATCGGTGTCAAAATTAAGAGCTCATCACCATGATCCTGATGCCACTTGTTTCATTGAAAACAAAGCACATACACGAAAGATATGGTCAGCCAATGTTTGCAATTGACTAAGTTAACCAGGGTACCATTGCTGACATTAGCATGATGTGAGCATGTTGATGAGGTAGAGTCGGCATGTGACATGTGGAAAGCTAATGTCAGTAGGTTTGTACCATATAGAAGATGGATTGGACCAATCAGTGAGTGACATGTGGCAAGTTTGAACATGTTGAGTCAATAGGTGACATGGCATAGTTGATGTGGTATGATGAATTGGTGAAGTGTACATGACATGGAGGTGACACATGTCATCCATGGTGTCTCTGGTAGTAAATTAGGTTTTGACACATGGTGGTCTTTGATAAATTTTTGGATGCCACATGGACCATTAGAAGGATGCCATGTGGCACTCATAATCTTCATCCATAGTTGCAATTGTGGTATATCCATTTTTTTATCCACCAAAATTGTGGTGGGGGTCAAACCTGCAACCCCCACATTGGAAATCATCCACCCTTCCCATTATACCATACGCCATTTCTTTGCAAAGTATGTGTGCCAGTTAGTTTTGTCATATTCAATGTTTCTAATCAGTGAATAAAAACAAAGCGGCGGGGGTTGAACCCCCAACCACCCTCCACCCAAAATACTAAACCATTGATGTACCACGCATGGTGCTTAGTATATATCAGTGCTTGGTTTTTTTTAAATACTACTCTAAGCCAAAAACCTTTAACTAAATAACCAAATTTTTATTAGTTGGGTTTTAAAATAAAACAAAGACAAAACAAAAGAAGCCCAAACTTAGAAGATGATAAGGGCATTAAACCAAATTATGGTGGATATTATTGTTCTCATTTGTAAGTGGGGAAATTGGTTTTGATTCCTTCCTTAAAAGGGGAATAGGCCAAAAAAAATTATTATAACCAAATAGGCCAAATTTTTGTACAAAAAGAGGATGCAAGGGGATCATTTGGCATCCAATTTATCCATTGATCAAGTTCATTAAGGATCCAAGCATCCTTTCACCAATTTCATTCATAATTCAGAATCCAAGTGATGAAGTTTTGTAGAGTGGCCTAAGAGAAGGATTGGGACTCCAAAACTTCATGGAGACGATGTCCAAAGGTTGTGCTTGAAGGAATATTGTATGAAGTCCAATTTGAAGACTTTCCTCTTACAAAGTTTAAGAAGATTCATGCATATCCAACATTAGGTATAATCAGAATGTTTTAATACTTGGCTTTAGTATGGAATGATGAATTAAGAACTAGATCTACATTTGTTGTTATTGTTGGAAGCACTAGTACAGTGTGGATTGAGAAAGTGCTTGTATGGTCTTGGAACTTCCTATGTAGTGACAGCTTTATCTACATAGTCAAAAGACTAGATATTGTAAGCAATTTGTAGGTTCAACATTAATGGAAAATTGATCATGCTTATTGAGTGGATCTAGATATGTAGCCCTGAGAGGTGAACTCAATAATCAACTGTGTCTTACTCTCTTGGTTTTTCTTGGATGTTGATCATTTCTCTTTATTCCACATTTAAACAAGGTTAAATTTGTTAAGTGAAAAGGAACTAATAAGTGCGATCAATATATTGATGGATTGAGTTTACACATTGGATTAAAACCATTAATTAAAGATCTTGGCACAAATTTGAGATTAAGTAGGTTAAGCAACTGATTTCAAATTTGATAAATGAAGAACTTAGTTGAGTGAGCACAATGTAGAGTTTTTTAGATCAAGTGGTATCAAAGTGGTTTCTAAGCTCAAGTTTGGTTAAGTTACCAGCTTGTGCAAGTTAGTCATTTTGATCAGTTTGACAGTTGCTGGTTTGCAAGTCTGCAAGTTTAATAGGTGTACATCCAAGAGGAAGATTTCATCAAAACAAGGGGAACCGTCCAATGTGACAATGTCTACATCTATGATGGAAGAATTATTTTCCATGAAAAGGATGATTGAATAACTCCACCAAGATAAGTTTGAGAGGCTTCAAGAACTTGAGGAAAACAATCAACATGTCCAAATGGAAAATACTAAGTTGAGAAGTTTCCTTGAATACTTGGAAGATGAAAATAGGAAATTACACCTAGTGTTGTAGAAGAGTAGATGGGAGAAAGTTATGTTGTAAAGAGTCCTAGGATTTAAGATCCTAGCATTTGTAATTTTATTCCACACCCATAAGTTTACTCATATGTACCCCTCACATAGCTTAACAGTTTGGAGGATTCATCTACAACAGTTCAGAAGGATCCATTGGCAAATAATTAGAAATTTGATAAAGTGAAAGAGAAGGTAATAAATGATGTAATTTCAATTCCTTCCTTTAACCATAATCATTCTTTTGCAACGTTTGAAAAACATACAAAGGGTATCAGTATGAAGCTATTGAAGAAGATGGGATATAGTGGGAAAGCTATTGAAGAAGATGGGATATAGTGGGAAAGGCCTTGGAATTCATGGCCAAGGAATAGCTAGTCCCATAAAGGTGATAGTAGTGCAAGAGCACCAAATAAAGTTGATTTACCTCTAATTGGAATTTTTTGTGAAATTTGAAGTTCATGATGTAATGAATGTACAAAGAAGGTCGTGTTTAGTCCATTTTTAAATGTAATAAACTCTCCATTTGGTTTATAGGAGGTCTAATTGGGAAAAGTTCTCATTTGTTGTCAAAATGCGAAAAAAATGTAAAAATGCAAAATGTACAAAAACCAAGAATGTGAAGAGTCATGAGGGAAAGAGGAAGGTTTAGTCGATTGGGAAATGAAGAGGAAATTTCTATGACTAATGTAAACATCACTATAAAGCATGGAGAAGGAAAGAAAAAGGCAATCATTGTATCGTGTAACCAATTTTGCAATAAAAAGTACCTTGTTAACCTGAAACAACGTTTCCTTTGTGAGTTTTTAAGATTTTTGGGTCCATATAGCATCCTTAAAACAAAAATCTATTTTTTTGAATTGATTAAGGTTGAGGCTCTTCAAATATAGTGGTTTTGAGAAGATTTAAGTGACTCAAAAGGTTGTTGGAAAACTTCTTTCCTTAAACAGTTTGTAACCCTTAAACAGGGGTTTGAGAGTCTTAAGTTTTTAGCCACCATTCCATCGATGGAAGTTAGTTAGATAGGTGGAATGGGACATTATAGGTTTCTTTTCAATTTGTGTATGTGTGTAGGTGCAGGGGAAGCCAAAGTGGAAGGTTTCAATGTTCTCTGTAATAGAAATTATGAGTTTTTCCCTTGAAAGTTGATGGTTACAAGCAAGGTTATGGTGAAACAACATGTGTAAGGGATTGGTGATGGTATATTAAGCTTTTGACAGTCATATTCTAACATTTTTGGAGAGTTGGCAGGGTTTCATGAGGTTTGCAACATTCCTTCTCAATAAACCCTCAACCATTTAAGCATTGTTGAGCGTACCATCAAGGGTTTTGTTGTTTAGCGCTCTATTGGGCCTTTTAGTCCCTAAAAGTTGTTGAATCTCAAGTTTTGTGACCTAATATAAGACTTTTTAGGTCTATTTGGTGTTTTGATGGTGATTTAAGAACACTTGGTTTGTATTTTTGGCCTAATTGGGGCTTATTGGCTAGAGTACAATCAAGTTTTTAGATATACTTTTTAAAACAATAGTATTTGAGTTTGTGATATGTTAAAGTTGGAAATAATGGGTTCATGAAACAATAAATATTTTATGGATATTCAATGTGGGTTGGTTGGTATACCCATTTTAGCCATGTTGTACTATTAGCATTTGAGTTTTAAATGTAAGAAATTATGAATCTAATAAAATAAAGTTGTGAGGAAGAACATTTGGTTTGTTTCTATCAAGGTAAAGATGGTTAAAGGTGTTTCAAGGCCTAGTAAGAGTTTGAAAGCAATATTTGGTGATTGGTTGTCTTTTTCCCTTGTTTTGAATATAGTTGCAAGGAAGTGTGATTGGTGAATGTTGATTGGTTAATGGTTTTCTAACAAAGTTATTTCTTGGTTTCAATCAATATGAAGATGTTTAAGGTGTATTAAGGCTTGATGAGAATTTGGAATATTGATTTGTTGATTCTATGTTTGATAGCCTTGTGATTTCAAGTGAAAATGGATGGATTTTGTTGAAAGGATAAATTAAGTTTTTTGTGATTGTTTGAATGGATCTTCTCAAGTTGTTTTTAGGGTTATAATTACCCTTAAAGGTTTGTTGATTTTGGTATATTCTCTACATCAATTGGTATTAGAGCTAGCTAATTAGGTGTTTATTAAGTTGTTGAAGTTGGTTGCATGTGCTTGATCCATCTTAAAGTTGTAGAGAGGAAGAGTTTTGCAAAGTTGTTTGTTGGAAGACAAGGAAAGGTCTATGTTGTCCACCTCCAATGGAGATTAAGTTGGGTAGAAGGTGCACAGAGAGAATGAGGCATCTTCTATGATCTATTGTTGGGTAAGATGGATGGTTTGTTGAATTTGTGTGGTGAAGCGGTGAGGGAGATGGATACCTATCTGAGAAGCACTTGAGTTTGTAGGAATTTGAAGAGTTAAAAGTCAATTTGAGAGTACTCCAATAATGGGAGTAAATGAGAAGATTAAGACAAGAAGGTTAGAGAAGGTCAAAGATGAATTAGTTGAAAAGAGGAAAGATTGCTTAGAAAGTCAATGTGAAAGGAAAGTCGTGTGTCCTTTGCTTGAGAAAGAGTTAGAGAGAAGTTTAGTGTTGAGAAAGGAAAGTCTTGTGTCCTTTTGAATGAGAAGAGTGATTGTGAACTTGATGGGTAGAGAAAGAGATGGTCGAAGGCAAAGAAAAGACAAGTGAAGACAAGAGAAGTCAAAAATGAAACAAATGAAGGCAAAGGATGAAACCAAGACAAAGATAAGAGAAATATTCAAGATTAAAGAAACAAGAAGCAATTCAAGACAAGATTGAAAAATGTATGAAGAATCAAGGTTCATACAACATGTTTCCAAAGGGACTTGGAAAGCTTTTTAGGCTAAGAATGTTGTTTTTCCTCAATTGGATTTTTTTGTAAAATTTTAAGTTCATCATGCAAAAATCAAGTAATAGTCTCCAAGTTTATAAGGTCAAGGTTTCATTTGTTGTCAAAATGCAAAACATGTAAAGTGTACAAAAAACAAGAATGTGAAGAGTCATGAGGGAAAGAGGAAGGTCTAGTTGACTAGGAAATGAAGACGTAATTTCTATAACTGATGTAAACATCACTATAAAGCATGGAGAAGGTGAGAAAAGTGAATTCATTGTATCTTGTAACCAATTTTGCAATAAAAAGTACCCTGTTTTCCTGAAACAATGTTTCCTTTATGATTTTTCAAGATTTTTGGGTTTGTACAACATCATCAAGCTTTGTTTTCTCTTCAAATAATGTGGTTTTGAGAAGATTTAATTTACTCAAACAATTGTTTGTAGATGTCTTTCCTAAAATAGTCTGTAACCCTTAAACAAAAGTTTGAGATTCTTTTAAGTTTTTTGCCACCATTCAATTGATGGAGGTTAGTTATATTAGTGGAATGGGATGCTATAGGATTCTTCTCAATTTGTGTATGTGTATAGGTGTAGGGGAAGCCAAGGTGCCAGGTTTTGGTGCTGTCTATAAAAGAAATTTTGAGTTTTTCCCTTGAAAATTGATGGTTACAAGCAAGGTTATGGTGAAACAACATGTGTAAGGGCTTGGTGATGGTATATTAAGCTTGGTAAGTCATAGTCTAACATGTTTTGAGTGGTGGAAAGGTTTCATGAGGTTTACAACACTCCTTTTCAATAAACCCTCAACCATTTAAGCATTATTGATCCTACAATCAAGGGTTTTGTTGTTTAGTGCTTTATTGGACCTTTCAATCCCTAAAAGTTGTTGAATCTCAAGTTTTGTGACCTAATGTACAAATTTTTAGGGTTATTTGGTGTTTTGATGGTGATTTAAGAACACTTGCTTTTTCTATTTTTGGCCTAATTAGGGCTTATTGGTTGTGGTACAGTCAGGTTTCTAGATATACTTTCTAATTAATAGTATTTGATTTTTCTATATGTTAAATTTTGCAATAATGGGTTCCTCAAACAATAAATAGTTTATGGAGATTCAATGTGGGTTGGTTGGTATACCCGTTTTAGCCATGTTGTTGTATTAATAGAGTTTGAGTTTTGAATGCAAGAAATTATAAATTTGATAAAATAAAGTTGTGAGGTAGAGTATTTGGTTTTTTTCTATCAAGTTAAATATGGTTAAAGGTGTTTCAGGGCCTAGTAAGAGTTTGAAATCAATATTTGGTGATTGGTTGTCTTTTTTCCTTGTTTGGAATATAGTTGCAAGGAAGTGTGATTGGTGAATGTTGATTAGTTCAGGTTTTTCTAACAAAGTTATTTATTGGATTCAATCAATATGAATATGTTTAAGGTTTATTAAGGATTGATGAGAATTTGGAATACTGATTTGGTGATTTGATGTTTGATAGCCTTTTGATTTCAAGTGAAAATGGATGGATTTTGTTGAAAGGATAAATGAGTTTTTTGGTGATTGTTTGAATGGATCTTCTCAAGTTGTGTTTAGGTTCAGAAGTACCCTCAAAGGTTTTTTAATTTTTTTAGATGCTCTACATCAGGTATAGTGACCTCATTATATAGGACTGGGTTACAATAGTGAAGAAATTGGAGAATGTTCCAAAACCACATTTGTGAGAGGTCAGACTGAAGTTGAACCACACCATGGTAACTATACTGAATACAAACCTTGTCTAGAAAAATTCACCTAATGGAGGATATTCTAAGGTAGATCACCTTCAATAGTTGGGAACAAAACATAACAAAGGAAAAGCTAGTTCTCCTAAGCAAAGCAGTGCTCAAGCTGGTCAAGAGAAATTCAAAGGTGATGAATACTTTAACTCTATTGTTGATTTTAGAAGTTGTAATTATTTTGTACTAGCCTTATGGAATATGCAATCATGCAAAAATTTTCATGCACCTAACTACTATGTAGCAAAGTGTTGCAAGAAGTAGAGGCTTTATAGAAAGTTAGTCATGCAAGCTAGGGAGACAGTGAGGCATGCATCACACCATCAATGTTCCTCTCTAAAGAAGGAAATGGAAAATGTAGGAAAAAGCCCAAAATTATTGTACTTACTACAAAATCAGTGGGAATTGGGTTGAGAAATGCTGGAAGCTGCACCCAGAGCTTTGACATTCACCGAAAGAACCTAGACAATAGGATGTTATAGAGGTAAAGGAAGAACTTGCGATTACCATCCCTGAGGTAGTCCATGAATAACCTCAAGAAAAACAAGAGTAGTTGGAAAAGGAAAGTTCTTTTGTTTAGCTCCATAAGAGATGGGAAAAAATGTTGACTATATAGTTGTGTCAACTTTGTTTTATGTTATCTTTTGGATTGTGGTACTATGTTAGCTGATGTAAAACTAGTATGGTTTTCTAGTGGAAGATTCTAAATGAAATTGTTTCCAAGTGTTTGTATAAGTTGTATTACTCTAAGATTGAGATTTTGTAAGGCTTTTGAATCCATATCTCTTGTAATCCAAAGCAGAATACTTAAATACTTCTTTATGTAGGTTAAAGATTTGTTGCTTGCAGATTTCTTGTAGTACTCAAATGGCTGACATTAATTCTCGAGGTGAGCATGTGTCACTAGCTTCTATTGAAGAAGAACAAAATCTTGTACAAGATGGATAGACCATCTACACATCCAAGCTCAAAGTTGTGGTTTATGGTCAATGGTGACCTATATATTCTAGCTTCAAGACTCAATCAAATGATGATTGCAAAGGCCTACAAGGGGTAGTGCTTTTCAATGAACTTATTGCTATGATAGGAATGGATAGAGCTAAATGGTGAATCCTTGAATTAGCCATTCTGAAGTACAAAGGTGAAATAATGTATCAATCTAAGGCATAGTTTTCCATTGTTCAAATAGTTCATGAGTAAGGAGGTGCTATGCCAAAATCTTCCTTGTTACTATTAAGTCCCTATTGATCTACATAATGCAAAGAGGGAAATGCTTCAAAGGAATAGTACACTTTTGAAGAGAAAAATTTCTTCAATGGGGAGGTCTGATCCAGGTGGATCTTGAGAACCTAAAAATTGAACTATTCTAGATGACCTAAAAAATGCACCATGACAAAGTGCTCAAAAAATTGGAATCACGACAACATGAATAAGAAAAAAAGGAGTTCATACATCTAAGTTACGGGCAGTTAGAAAGGAAAAAAATTTGACCAACTCATAATCAATAAAAAAAAAATGTCAAATCAAAGGGCTTAACGACACAAACCCAATGATGTTCGTTTCGTTGAAATCTGAGCTCGTACATGAAAATTATCACAAGTCAAAGTCTAGTCAAACATTGCAACTAGGCAAGTACTTTTAGGTGAAAAATTAATCATCTCAAAATTCATCAAAATTAGCATCAAAATGAAGAGCTCATTTCCACGATCTCGATGTTGCTCGTTTCATTGAAAACAAATCATGTATGTGAAAGATATGGTTAGTCAAAGTTTGTAGTTGACTAAGTTGACCACGGTACCATTGTTGACATGGTAGAGGTGATGCGTGACATGTAGCAAGGTGATGTCAGTAGGTCCATACTATACAAAAGATGGGTTGGACCAATCAGGGAGTGACACATTGCAAGTCCCTACATGTTGAGTCAACAAGTGACATGGCATAGGTGATGTGACATGATGAGTTCATAGAGCATACATGACATGGAGGTGACACATGTCATCCATGGTGTCTCTGGTAGAAAATTAGGTTCTAACACATGGTGGTCTTCAACTAATCATTGGATGTGACATGGACCATTGGAAGGTTTCCATGTCGCACCTGTACTCTTCATCGGTAGTTTTAGTCATGGGTATATCTATTGTTTTATACACCAAAATTATGGTGAGGGCAAAACTCATGACCTCCACATTAACAACCATCTGCCCTTGCCAATATACCATGCACCATATCTTTGCAAAGTATGTGCACCCATTAGTTTTATCATATTCAAATGTTTTAATTAGTGAATAAAAAACAAAGTGGTGGGAGTTGAACCCCCAACCACCTGCCGCCCTAAATACTAAACCACTAATGCATTGTGTATGGTGCTTATGATATATCGGTGCTTGGTTTTGTTCAAATACTATTCTAAGCTGAAATTTTTTAACTAAATCACCAAATTTTTATTAGTTGTGTTTTAAAATAAAACAAAGATAAAACAAAAGAATCCCAAACTTGAAAGATGATAAGGGTATTAGACTAAATTATGGTGGAGATTATTGTTTTCATTTGTAAATGGGGAAATTGGTTTTAATTCCTTCCTTACAAGGGGAATAGGCTAGATTTTTTGGTTATAACCAAATAGGCCAAGTTTTTGTATAAAAAGAGGATGCAAGGGAAGCATTGGGCATCCAATTTATCCATTAATCAAGTTCAATAAGGATCCAAGCATCCTTTCACCAATTTCATTCAGAATTCAAAATCCAAGTGATGAAGTTTTGTAGAGTTGCCTAAGAGAAGGATTGGGACTTTGAAACTCCGTGCAGACGATGCCTGAAGGATGTGCTTGAAGGAGTATTGTATGAAGTCTAGTTTGAAGACTTCCCTCTTAAAAGGTTGAAGAACATTCTTGCATAGCCAGTGTCAAGTATAATCATAATGTTTAAATACTTGGCTTCATTCTAGAATGGTCAATTAAGAACTAGGGCTACATTTGTTGTTATTTTTGGATGCACTAGTATAGTGTGGATTCAAGAAGTGCTTGTAGGGGTTTGGAACTTCCTGTGTAGTGACAAATCTATCTATGCATTCAAAAGACCAAACGTTGTAATCCATTTGCAAGTTCAACATTAATGGAAAATTGATCACAATTATTGAGTGTATCTAGAGACATACACTTGAGAGGTGAACTCCATAATCAAATGTGTCTTGCTCTCATGGTTTTTCTTGGATGTTGATCATTGTTCTTTATTGCACATTTAAACAAGGTTAAATTGGTTAAGTGAAAAGGCACTAATCAGTGAACTCAGTAGATTGATGGATTGAGTTTACACATTGGATTCAAACCATTAATTAAAGATCTTGGCACATATTTGAGATTAAGTAGTTTAAGTAGCTGATTTTGAATCTAGTAAATGAAGAACTTAGTTGAGTAAGCACACTCTAGATTTTTTTAGTTTAGATAAGCAAAAAGATAAGGTATGGTTGAGCTACTTTGGTATGGCATAATTCTCCAATTAACATCACTAACAACCCCTCAGATAGTGAAACAAAGATGGACTCGGTTTATCATTGGTACCTCATGGTTTTAAATGAATTTTCCAACTTAGAGGATGAGGTGGTAGCCATAGCCCCAATTTTAGTGAAGATGCCTAGTGGGCATAGCTATTATGTTGTTGGTAACGATGGTAAATATGAAGAAGTAGCGGTCTCTTCCTCGGCCTGTTCCAAGACACGAAGTGGGCATGTGTACTGTGGTTCTAGTTTTGGTGTTGGTTCTAGTTCTAGTTAATGAAGATGTTGTTTGGGTCCTAAATTTTTGTGTTATGATATCAATATTGTTGTGGTGGCTTTTCTTATACTCTGCATATGAGGGTTTTTGTCTTTTATACTAACTAAGAATGCCTTTATTTAGTATGATGGAAAATTTTTGGCTCGATGCAGGCATTGAATGTAAAGTTATAGTGTGTCAATAAAGATATTTTTTGGTGGAATTGGCTAGCTCCTTTTTGGTGAAAATGTTGTGAATTTTGTTTCCCCCTATTCATCAAATGATTATTGGCAACTGTTGAAGGAATTTCTAAAATTAAATTGAAATGTATGTTGAAATGAAATGCAATCAAAATGTAACTGTAATGAGCTTGATGCTTGTTTCTCCCTTAGTCTATAAAAGGGATTTCAAGGCTCATTATAGAGGGTTGGATTTTGAGTTTAGAAAATGGTCCAAGTAGGAGATAAGTACATGAAGAAGATACTATAGGAATCCTAATGAATAGAATAGTAGAATTGTCTTGGGTATGAGTCTTGTATGTAGTAATCTTGAATTAGTTTTATATAAGCTATAATTATCAAAAAAAATATTGTTTTTGAAATGTATACTCTCTCCTTGCAAATTTTTGCAATTTATAAATGAAAATATCTAGGGAATTCTCGTTTATCTTCAAATGTTCAATTGAATGTGTGTCATTGTTTTTCACTTTAACTCAAAGAGTTAATTAAATTCTTAAAGAGGGTCACAAATTTGTAAAAATTTGCATAGGATTTGATAAGAAGTTATGTTGTAGATATTATGAATTTTCACATTACAAAGCACTGTGAAAATAGTACACCATTATCTAGATTCAATAGCTTGTGTATTACTGGTTATTGCATATTTTACCTTTTATGCCTAATTGATGAAGAACTAGTCTAATTATTAATATTTCTTACAATTAAATGAATTGGTGATATTCCTGGATGTGGATTCAAAATGAGAACAATTTTTTTTTTTAAATATTTCAATTATGAAGTATGAATTTAAATATTCCCAGATCCCAAGCAAATGAATGATTATTTACTCAAAGGTCTACCAAATATTCAATGAATTGTGTTTATTTGCATTCAATTTGAATCAATCTATGTCTAAATGTGTCCCTAACTAGAAATACTTCCCTTAGACACAATCAAGAATACTCTCTTAGATCCCATAGAGCCTAAAGTGAAGGAGTAAAGACCTTAGAGTCCTTTACTCATTATGCTGGCCTCTCACCTTGAGGATTCTTGACCATAGGGGTTGGTTATCCTTTAGAGAATTCCAAGGGTGTGCTAGAAAAAACACCAACAAAATGGTGAGTCTACTATGGAGAAGAAAAGAGATGTCCATTTGCATAAAGTCAATTGTTTGGTGGATCTAAATATCTTGTTCAGATGATTGAGAAATTATTGGACATGGAAAATATTGGATTGCAAAAAATATCAAAGGATTTGAATGTGACTCCACTATTGGAGAAAGCCCAAAATGAGATTTACTCCTAAATGAACTTCATGTTGTTTGAAATTCATTCCTATATGAAAAGAGGTGGCGAATTTGTCTAAAGAACCTATTAAAATGTGAAGAAAAATTCCAAATCAGAAGAATTTGTGGTTAGGAAGAAGGGTAAAGGTCTACTACAAGTTTCTAGGAATTCTCATAAATCTAAAGAAAGCATCATTCTATCAGAAAGAAAATTATGAGAAGTCTTTTGTACTAGAGATGTAAATGATTCCTTATTATGTGAAGTAGCACTAGATGAGGGGATAATAATGGTAATTTAGCATGCTTTTAGAATGTGAATTGAAATTTGTGCATTACCATGAAGAAGAATGTTATATTTTAAGATCCTAAAGAAAATATATAAGAGGTTTGCATTGTAAAGGCTTAAGGTTGTAATTGCAAAGGGAATTTGAGTTGTCTTTTGTAATTATAAGGTAGTGTAGAAATATATTTTGTGAAATGTATCAATTAGGGTTGAATACCCTACCAAAGGATTTGAAGCCTTAGGGTTTAAGCAAAGTGATTGACTAGATAAAAGTTGTAGAGGAATTTAGGTGTGATTATTTATCATAATTGATGCCTTAGAATGTTAGTGATGGCTTCCTTGTGGAGGAGTATCAGATAAAACTACAAATAGATGGAGAGAGTGTATTATAACATGAACATCCACCTTGTTGTCTTGGAGAATATAATGATTGCAATTGATTTACAAATGACATATCTATAGATCACTATAGTAGTGATGAAGATGAAGATACACAAATGAAAACAAAAGGGATGTGCCTAATTTGCATCCTTGGGATGTCTTGGATGGTGAAGGAATATAATAGATAAAAGATATCTTCATGTCCCATGATTTAATTAGTAAAAATGGTGCTAATGTTGATGATGCTCTATTACTAACCAATAATCAAGGCATCAAAAATAAAGGTTCAAAAATTCAACTTGAAGAACCTGAGTGTAGTCTTAGTATTGGTGGGTTTTCATGCTATGGAAGTTGTGATGGCATTGAGTCATATCACTTAGCTATTAAATATGACTACCCTTACGAAATGGACATTGAGTCTTTTTAATTCATCAGATATGCAGATAATAATGAGAATTTTTGTTTGCATGGGAGGAGAAAATTTCTTTCATGTGAAGATTTCATAGAATGCAAAGCAATGTTGTCGACTAAAAATGAAGAGGTTGAGAGTGATTATATATGCTCTTCAACTAAATACAATGATTTTGATTATGATGATGAGTTACAAGATTTAGATAATCATGCTAAGAAGGAAGTATTTTCTATGACATTAGTGAAGATAATAGATAATCCTTTATTTGATGATCCCCATCCCCACCAGTTAATGGAAGTAAGGATCTTTATTGGTGTAGAGATAATCCAATTTTTGAGAATTCTAATGATCCATTGGATGTATGGTTAAGATATAGTTGTGAGAAAGAAGATCAGTACGCTTCCAATTTCTTTGATGGAGATGCTAATGAGTCCTTCACATTTGATACTGATGTTGAGGGTGAAACTAAGGATCATGAGGATATTAGATTTTTTGAATCTTTTCCCCAGGAATGTAATTATCGTTACAATAATGATCTAGAAGTGTTGTAGTCATATGAGGGATACAATGGTGCAAATAATTGTGATAATAATTTTTCACCAAGGGATGAACAAATTGCACTTGAAGGATATTGGAAATGAGATTTAGGTTTGTCATCAACGAAGCATGTTACTAGAGTGAATGATGAAGAATATGAAAACAAGAAAGTTAATATCTAAAGTGTGGGTTTTGAACCCAATGTTAAACATCATGAAGGTGCCAATAGACATGTTGATATTCTATCTAACCATGGATGTTTGTGTGAGGTAGGGTTGGAAGGTTCAATTACACAAGAGAAGGATAATGTGTGCATTGATGAAAAGAGATATGTGCTATTGAATATCCCAATTATGCTTCATAATACATACATGGATCATGGGTTAATTCTACTACCTAATAACAATGAAAGACAATTTGGTTCATGTGTATGGTAGTCAAATGATGTAGACAACATGGAGTATGATGTTAATCAATATGAATGTGTAGTTGAATTATTTCTTGATGCTCCCCATCTTCTTGGCAATGTTTTTTTTTAATTTAATGAGGATAACATTCATGTAAACTAAAATGAAGATGTTCTTGAATATGAACTTTCCTTTCTAATACATCAAGGGATTGTTGGCCTAACATGCAGTAAAGTTTCTATGAATAATTCTAGTTTGATGTGAAATTTGAATGTGGTGTTGAAGTTCGTGATCAAGTGGACTATGAATGTTTTACTTTTGCAATTCAATTCAATAATACTATGGTGGGATAAGTTAGTGAATGGGGTAGCTATACAATATGTGGGATTGATGGTGTCAACTATGATGACGTTGATTATTTAGAAATGCTTAATACACATTTTGATCCATTACAAATAGCACAGGGAGAATTATTTGATAGAGGAAAGAGTTAATCTTGGATTTTTAGGGGCCATGGGCCTCCAATTTGATGATTGAATCCAATTGAATGAAAGGGGCTTCTGAGAGAAGATATATTACATTGTATAGCTTTGTAAAAAATGTATATAGGTTCAGTGTGTTGTTTTCTATTGTGTCTGCTTGTCTTTTCCAGGTAAGCTCCTAGGTTTTTGTGCTTCCTTAGTGGTCTAATTCAACTTGCGATGTAGATTCCCACCATACACGGCAAGGGTATGTGTCCCTGAGCATGAGCCACTGATAAAGCTTCCAAAATTTATGAATTTTTTTTATTAAATTATGACTTGGATCATGATTGTGAGCCTTTGTGTAAATGGGGTGAATTAGGGGTGTGATCTAACAACCCTTTCCTTACAAATTTTATCATAAACCCTTTGGAATTTTGATTTTTTCTTTGACCTATTTTACTTAGTCGTCAGTTGCATAAGTTACAACTAAGGCTAGCGAATGCATGCTATCATTGGCCCTCGTTTTTTAGGTCTGTTGGTCACCCCAAGCCTTTTACCTTTTAAAATTTTCCCAAGGTTGGGTGAAACATTTTAGCAGAAGACTTGTGTTATAAGTCTCTTTCTTGAGGGTCATAATCATGTTTTCCTAGTCATGGCCCCACTTTAAGACTAACCTTTTTGGCATGTGTAGAAATCCTTCTCATTGGATATGAAGGTTATATCACAACCATTGATCGCACACTTCACAAGAGTTAAATTTTTGTCTTCAAATATATTGTGAGTTCTATGATTGATCGACGCATGCCCTTGCCATGGTGAGTCCCAATTCTTGTCCAAGCACCTAATGATCAGTGATTTTGAGATTGGTAGCTATCATGTAGTTTGAGAATTAAATCTTGGTGATCCATCACAAACCTTGTGACATTTAATTGATGCGCACTAGAAACTAGTGCGGTACATGATTGAGGGATGTGTGGACTCCTCAATTGTTGTGGAGATTATGGTAAAGGTTGTGGATGGAATAATGTGGCTCCCAATCAACAAGTTTTCATTGGCTAAAAATTGGCAAGCCATTGTCTTGGGAATTCAAATATAACTGACTTAATTTGGGTCATTTGATTCTCCACCTCATTAGGAAATCAACAGCCAACATTCAAAACCAAAAAAATATGAATATGATAGCCATTTTTCTCTGCGAAAAGAGCATTAATAGCATGAGATCTATAGGAGTGATCAATTTGATCCTGGTGCATGTGATGAATTAATTTCCTATCATCATTGAGAATGATGCATGGATTTTTATGTACCCAAGTAATTAATGGTGATTATATGGATTCCATTGGTTAATCACCATTAATTACCTAGGTACATACTAGAAATCCTATCACCATTAATTGCAACAATTTCTGGTATGCTCTGCTCATTCCTAGTGCATGTGATGAATTATAGGAAGCTACATTTTTAGAGAAGAGGAGTAAGCTTGTTGCTTTTGTGTTACTTGTGTGGAGGTTTCCATGACTCAAGGTCTAGGAATCTCATAGTAACATTTTGAGGAATGAGCAGAGCATACCAAAAATTGTTGCAACCTTGACAAAAGATTGTAGCAAAGAGGCCCATGGTAAAAGGTCTACACTAGTTGCTATGAGAAGAAATTCCATGATAATGAATTCACTTGTGTCTCAAGATACAACATAGACTAAAGTAAAAGATCTTGCAAGTTTCATAAGAGGGATAATGAGGAAGATAACTTATGGAGGAGCTACATTGGGATGGAATAATTCTCCAATTGACATCACTAATAACCCCTTAGATAGTGAAACAGAGATGGACTTGGGTTATCATCGGTACCACATGGTTTTAAATGAATTGGAAGACTTAGAGGAGGAGGTGGTAGTTGTAACCCCAATTTTAGTGAGGAAACCTAGTGGGCATACCTATTCTACAACTGGTAAAGATGCTAAAGATGAAGTCGTGGTCTCTTCCTCAGCCTTCACTAAGACATGAAGTGGGTGTGTGTATTGTGATTTTGGTTTTGGTTAATGGAGTTGGTGTTTGGGTCTTAAATTTTTGTGTTATGATATTGATATTGCTATGGTGGCTTTTATTACACTCTCTACATATGAGATTTTTTGTCTTTTATACTAATTAAGAATGCCTTGAGATAGTATAATGAAATTTTTTTGACTCAACACAGGCATAGAACATAAAGAGCTTGTTTTTCAATAAAGATATTTGTTGGCAGCATTGGCTAGCTCCTTTTTGGTGAAAATATTGTGAATTTTGTTTCCCCCTATTCAGCAAATGATTACTAGTAACTATTCAAGGAATTTCTAAAATGAAATTGAAATGTGTGTTGAAATGAAATGCATTTGAAATATAACTATAATGAGCTTGATGCTTGTTCCTCCTTTAGTCCATGAAAGGTATTTCAAGGCTCATTACAAAGGGTTGGATTTGGAGTCTAGTAAATGGTCTAGGTAGGAGTTAAGTATAGGAAGAAGATATTGTAGGAAGCCTAATGAATAGAATAGTAGAGTTGTCTTAGGTATGAGTCTTGTATGTAGTAATCTTGAATTAGTTTTATATAAGCTACATATATTAAAAAACATACTAGTTTTGAAATGCATACTCTCCCCTTCTAATTTTTTACAAGTTATAAATGAAAATATCAAGGGTACTCTCGTTTATCTTCAAAATATTCAATTGAACATGTGTACTTGTTTTTTTCTTTAACTCAAAGAGTTAATTAAATGCTTAAAGAGGGTGATGAATTTGTAAAAGTTTGCATAGGATCTGATCTAAAGTTATGTTTTCAATATTGTGATCTTTCAGATTGCAAAACACTGTGAAAACAGTCCACCGTTATCTAAATTAAATATCTTGTGTATTACTGGTTATTGCATATTTGACCTTGTATCCCCAATTGATGAATCACTAGTCTAATAGTTAATATTTATTATAATTAAATGAATTGGTGATATGCCT
Source organism: Sequoia sempervirens (assembly GCA_007258455.2). Classification (NCBI taxonomy): domain Eukaryota; kingdom Viridiplantae; phylum Streptophyta; class Pinopsida; order Cupressales; family Cupressaceae; genus Sequoia; species Sequoia sempervirens. The sequence continues at coordinate 490,844,601 of VDFB02000015.1, forward strand.
AGTTGTGGATTCAAAATGAGAAAAAAATTCATTTAAAAAATATTTCAATTATAAAGTATGAATTTGAATATTCCCAAATTCCAAACAAACGAATGATTATTTACTCAAAGTTTCATCAAATCTTTAGCGAATTGCATTTATTTGCAATCAATTAGAATCAATCAGTGTGTAAATGTGTCCCCAACTAGACATACTTCCCTTGGACAAAATCGGGAATACCCTCCTCGGTCCCACAAAGCCTAAACTAAAGGAGTAAAGACCTTAGATTCCTTTACTCATTATGTTGGTCTCTCAAATTGAGGATTCTTGACCATAGGGGTTGGCTATCCTCTAGAGAATTCCATGGGTGTGTTGGAAAAAACACCAATGTGACCTATACTAAGACTGATACACTAGAACTAGCATATTAGTCCAGTTAGGGTTTTCTAGAACTTTAAAGTGTGAATTTGGTCTTCAATTTCTACTTTTTCCTTTCCAATTGATTTTCGGACTTGAAACCCTAATTTGCAACCTATAGAAGTCTTCCAATGATACTCAATGCAAGGTGAAAACTTTGAAAACTTTAAACACTTTGAAAAATTCCTTGAAACTTTATCTCCAATGTTTCTTCAACCTAAACCTACAAATCACACACTTAAGAGAGTGAATTTTATTTTGTTAGTAGATAGGGGTTTTTCTTGGACAAACCCTATTTTGGTAATCAAACCTTGTAATAAGATGAAGTATGAAAATAAAATTATTAATGAACAAAATGCAATGCTACAACTTACCAATCCCTAGCAATAAAGTAATGCAAACATGTATGAAATGGCTCCAATGGATGTAGATCATGAATCTTTTTTGAATAGGATAGATCTTGAATAGAATGCTAGCTTGAATCATGAAACCCTACATCACAATTGTTAGATAAAAAATAAGCATGATGCATGATGACTTTGAAATGATGCTTGATGCTTGAATAGTGCCCTAAATCACTTGATAATCTTCTCTTAAATGCTCATTCAACTTGCTAGGTGTAAAAAGAGTGAAAGAAACTTGTATTTATACTTAATTATGCAAAAATTCCTTAAATTACAACAGTACAAGCTGACATCAGATCTAGGAGGATAAAATTCCACCAAGAACTTGAATTAATTTTTATTTTGAGCCATAGAAGACTCATACACCCAAGGTGTTGTATGAGTCCCATTAGGCATAAATTATGGGACTATTTTCAAAAATTCTTACAAAGGTGTAAAATCCAAATTGGGACCCAAAACCCTAGGTGGGACTCATATGCCAAAGGTGGCATATGAGTCCCAAATCACTAAATATTGGCCACACAACTTGAAAACATTTTAATTATGATTGGATGTTGGCTTATGATAGGATTATCATCAAAAGATGCATTAAATGAGGCTTTTGGATGAAAAATAAAGTCAACTAAAGTATAAAGAAGCCCAATTATTTAATAAAACCCTAGAAAAATGTGAAAGTGTGTTTCAACACTTTACAACACCTTAAATATGGTATAATTAGGTTCATTTAGTTTACAAGGATCTAAGACCTAATGTGAATATGTCAGACATATTACAACACTAAATCAAGGCCATGTTAGGGAGTACTTTTTTTGTCATTATAAGAATATATCTATGAAGTCAGCAAATGCCATGTCTATAGCTCTTTGAAAAGTAGCCCTTGCATTTGTTAATCTGAATGGTATCCTCACATAGATATTAGTGCCCCATGGAGTTATGAAATTTTTTTTATACTACTTAGATTCTTTGGCCACCACTTGATTATAACTTGATAATCCATCCATTATGGATAACAACTCATAGATAGTTACCCTTTGTAACATGGCTTCCATGTTTGGCAAAGGATAATTATCCTTCAATGATGATACATTCAAATTCTTCAAGTCAATGCAGAGTCTAATGTCACCATTTTTCTTCTTGATTGGAAAAATATTTGAAACCCAAGTAGAATGCTTGATAGGCTTAATGATCACAACATCCCTCAACTTTACAATTTCTTCCTACATCTTAGGTTGCAAAGTAGGATTAATTGGCCTTTGATTTTTCCAAAAGGGCTTAACATTTGGTTTCAAAGGAATTTCATGTTGGAATAGCTCTTCTCTATATTCCTTCAAGTCATCATATGACCATGCAAACACATGTTTATACTTCATCAATAAATAAATCAACATTGATTTGACGTGAGGTTTTATTTTTTTCCCAATATATAACTTCTTCGGAACATTTTATGTTCCAAGGTTCACTTCCTCCAAATCCTCTTTGTGTGGGGATGTTTTCTTAGCATTAATTCTATCAAGTCCATCAAACACCCTTTCTAATGCTACTAGTCCTTTATGGAAATTTTTTAGTCTTCAATTGGATAATCTCATTCCCAAATATAGTTTCCATACCATCCACTTCCTCCACAAAGGATCTAAAGTCAATTTCCTAACCTTCATATTCATCAATACACTATAAGCATCTCAAGATTCCATAATCATCATTAAACACCTACCAGTTCTTTATATTATCAAGAACTGAAGGTCTAACTTGCACTTCAACCTTTGAAATGCTAGAAAATTTAATATAATTTGGAAATAGGGAAATGTTAGAAAGTAAATCTACCACTCTATCATTTCCCCTATCAAACTAATCAATTCCAAATGCATCAAACTACTCGATTGAAACCTAAACAACATTTCTATACTGTCTTAATCTAATATTCTTTGATGCATATTTTCCTCTAACTTGAGAAACTACAATTTATGAGTTTCCAATTACTCTCAACTTCTTATTACCATGTTTCTCAACTAACCTCAACCCTAGTAACAAGGCTTCATACTCAGCTACATTATTTGTGCAAGAAAAACATAATTGAAATGAGGATTTGATGGTTTTACTACTGGAACAAATAAGTATTATCCTTGGACCAGCTCCATCTTTTGAATAAGCACCATCAAAATGCATATTCCATAGATCATCATTGTTAGCTTGTTGCATTACTTCTTTCTCTAGTGGTGTAGGCTAGTTTTCCTTCTCTTCTTGTAACTTTTCAATTCTAAAGTTGTCCATACTAGTTTCTACAAAATGAATTCTATTTTATTCTCCCACAAACTCAATGATACGTGGTGCTCTTTGTTCCTACATAAGTTTGATTTCATTTCCCTCAATTGGAAAAGTTACAAAGGACATGCCACATTGCATGCTACCTCCCATGGAGGCACTCTACTTTCTTGACAACAACATGCCATAGTTTGGTGGGATTTCCACCACAACTATGCTCATGACAAACTCTTTATCTAGAAAGGTAGCCAATTTGTATGTAACATCCTTGATGACTCCAATAACTAGGATTTATATGGAATCTATGGCATAACACTTTCCTTATGCACAATTAATTTTCAAACCCATTTCCTTCATTATCTCCACTAGCATGATGTAATATGAAGCCCCATAATAAATCATACAATTCTTTAGTATCTTACCATCTACAATTAGGGTTACATAAAAAGGATCAGTATTGTCTGGGAAAGTAATGATGATGATACCCAAATAAATCTGAGGGATCTCACCAATGTCTCCCTCCATTACTTCATCACTGAATTGATTCCCACTCACTTCAAGCTAAGAAGACACCATTTCATTTTCACAAGCCTAAGTGACACCATTAATAAGGTCCACTACCTTCTACTCATGTTCATCAATTCTCATCATCTCCATCAATGGAATAGTCACCTTTACTTGAGACAATAGTTGAAACATGTCAACTATATTATATGTTTGTAACTCATAAGGGACTACACTCTATTCTTTGACTTGAACATTTTGAACATTTTTCTAATCCAAATTATTTTTAGTCTCTTTCTTATCATGCTTCTTTTATTGACCAGCTCATGACTTTTGTGTATTGACTTTAACAATTGAAACAACCACTTCATTAGGCTTCTTGGTTGCACTATCTTTTTTTGCCCAAATCTAAGGTGTTTTTTTTCCCTTAGTCTTGGCTTCTCCTTTCTTAATTTTGGCCAATTCTTTTGTTTTAGTCCCCTTCTTCCCTACATTTTTTCCCTTCATAAAAATACTACCAGGCCTAGTTTCATCACAATTAACAACTTTGCTTCTTAAGTCACAAGTATTCCTAGCTTTCTCCACTAATGTTGCTATCATCTACTTATACTCATCATCAAAAGGTCTTCTTAGAGAAATCTATTTCTTCTATCCCCATAGCACAAATATTATCCTCTAGATCTACATCTTCATTGGGGAAATTTTTTTTATGGTATGAGTCTAACTTTTGTCTTTGATAGCCAATGTCAACTTCTTGTGATTCTTCGCCTAAAGAAAACTCCTCATTAGAAAATTATGATCTATGCATAAGCACATTCACTTCAACATGATTTTATTTCATTGGATCACAATCATTTTATTGTGCTTGTTCTTCTTCAAACTTTATTTCCACCAAACATGTATACAAAGCAGATGATAACTAGTAGATAACACATGGTTAGGGTGTGTCATCAACAATATTAAATAAAATATTTTGCAAAGGATTAGTAGTAACTTTATTTTGTGTGTTCTTCTGATTGTTGGGAATTGGATTTCAATTATGCCAATTGGTATTATATGAATGGTCTTGTTTCCAAGGAGGTCTCTCATTCTTCTAGAAATTTGGATGTTCACTTGCAAGGCCCTTTTCTTTCCTATATAGCTAATATCCTTCATGGAAGTTGAAACATTATCAATCTTGTCTTCAAGAAAAGATCCTTTTGCTCCAAAGTGTTTTCCCTCTTTCTTGGGGTTCTTAAATTTTTTTACATCATCTCTTCTCCCAACTTTACCAATTTCTCTGCTAATATTCTCAATGTGGTTTTACATCTTGAAATACTCTCTTAAGGTTTGAGGATTCTTGTCCAACAAGCGGTAACTCATTTTTGCATCTAATGCATTACTATAGTTCACTAAGTATAAATTTTCATTTAGTCTCAAATGTGGAGGTAATATTTTCATGGCCTTCTAAAACCTTACATTGGAGTCAACAATTGCTTCATTTGAACCTTTAGAAATGTTGTTCAATTGGTTGAGGAGGAACCTTGAGTTAGTCTTGTCACCATACTATTCCATAAATAACCTCTTGAACTCTTCCTAGGAACCATTCAGAATCCTTAGTAAGTGATTGCATGAAAAGCCTCATCACCACATCTTCATCATCCACTTCAAAGTCATCTAGTACATTAGAAAAATCCTTCAAGTGATCTTCACCACTTATTGCATTGTTACAATAGAATTTTCCCAATCCAGGCCTAATGTCTTCAAGGAACTAATTTGGATAACTGAAAATTCTATTGAAACACAACTATTGGTACTTATCTACTTGCATTGGCCTCCTGGTGAAAATATCTCTATTTGTATTGGTGTTTGCGAAACAATGAAAAATGGGGTTAGGAGTGCTATTGTATCATTGCTTAGGACATAGAGCACACCCACATTCCAATTATTTCATTGAAGGATGACCCTAGAGATCTCAATGCAAAGGAGAAAGAGATATTGCAATAGAGTTTTCCTAGAGGATGAATGTAAACTAATGAGGGGTTCACCGCCAAGTTAGAATCTAGAGTGAAAAATGAACTATAAGATGTAATGTTAAACCCTAATATGATGCAATCTTTCACTAAATGACCTAGAAATGTAAGTAAAATAGAAAAACAATTTGTAAGATGAAATGTGTGCACCCATAAAACTGGAGATGGTTATATGAGGCTTTGAAATGCTATAAATTCTAAGTTTAATGTTAACTAGGACTCATACACTAGGCTAGGAAAATCAGTCAAAAATTTGGGTTTCTGTGCAAGAACTGAAACATGGAAAATGGGAGTCCTAATCTGTAGAAATATGAATTTTGACCTAAAATACACTCATTCACCAGAACTGGTGAATCAATCTAGTTAGGGTTTTCTAAAATTTTATGGTCTAAATCTAGTCTTCAAGGTCTCCTCTGTGCTTCCCAACTAATTTCTAGATTCAAAACATTGATTTGCACCCTGTAGAAGTCTTCCAAGTATCTCCAATGCAATGTGACAACTTTGAAAACGTTAAGCACTTTGAAAAATTTCTCCAAAATTTCTCTTCAATGTATCTTCAATATAATCCTACAAATCACATAGTAAAGAGGGGAAAAAATGATGTTTTGTTAGTGGATAGGGGTTTCCTTGGTCAAACCCCATTTTGGTAATCAAACAATGAAATGAAATGAAATACAAATGGAGAATGACGAATGAATAAAACAAGATGTTGCAACTCACCAAACCATAGAAATGAAGTGTTGCAAACATGTATGAAATGGTTCCAATGGATGTAGATCTTGAATAAAATTCTAGCTTAAATCATAAAACTCTACATCACAATTGTTAGCTAAAAAACAAACATGATGCATGAAGTCTTCGACATGATACTTGATGCTTGAATATTGCACTAAAATACTTGATAATCTTCTCTTGAATGCTCTAGTAAATGCTTGAATTCTCTTGTGAACTCAAAATTTCTATGATGAATTATCATTCAACTTGCTAGGTGTAAAATGTGTGAAAGAAACTTGTATTTATACCTAATTATGCAAGAATTCTTGAAATTACAACACTACAAGCCAACATCAGATCTAGGGGGATAAAATATTGCCAATAATTTGAATTCATTTTAATATAGGGCCACACGGGACTCATTCACACAAGGTGGAAAATGAGTCCCATTAGGCATAATTTATGGGACCAAATTAAAAAATTCTTAGAAAGGTGTGAAACCAGGATTGAGACCCAAAATCCTCGGTGGGACTCATACGCCTAGGGTGGAAAATGAGTCCCAAATCACTAAATCTTAGCCACCCAACCTAAAAACACTAGAATTGTGATTGGATGTTGATTTGTGTCGGGATAATCCTCAAAAAGATGCATTAAATGAGGCTTGTGGATGCAAAATAAGGCCAATTAAAGCATAAAGAAGCCCAATTACTTAATAAAACCCTACAAAAGTGTGAAAATGTGTCACAACACTTTAGAACAGTCTAAATAAGTCATGATTAAGGTTAAAAAGATATTTATTAGGTTAGTTAATTAAGCAAACCTCATAAAAGTGTGATAGTATGTTACAACACTTTAGCAAGGTACCATTTTAAGTTCATTAGTTCAGAAGATCCCAAGACCTAATCTGAATGTGTCAAACCCATTACAACACTAAATCAAGGCACCATTAAGCCTAGTTAACAAGGACAACAAAAATAAGAAGGAAAAAGGTATATCTTTTCATTGGCACAGTTTGTACTAGGGATGGTTTTTTGATGTTGATCAATAGGTCTCTTCCCATCATCCAAAGTCTTCTTAGTACGAAATGGATTTGTGACTTTAGTAGCAGTAACATAAGTGGTGTAAGTACTAGAAGCAAAGGTTCCCATAGGAATAATCAACTTATGAGGATCAGGGATTGTCTTAGCAACAAATTTAGAGGTATTCTTGGGGATTGACTTATGTTTTACTACATCTTTCAACTTTTAAACTCTTCTTCTCTAGGCATCCCTTTCAAGTATTTTTTCTTTAATCCTCTCATCATTTTCCTTCAAATATTTCTCTTCCAACTCCCTTTCTTTTTTATCCTCCAACTCCTTAATTCTAAGTTCTTCCTCTTCTAAGGCTTTCATATCATTTTCTATATCATCTTCGTCTTCCAAGGAAACTTCAGACTCACTAGGCTTAGGAGTATAGAAAGTAAAGTTAGTTGGTTCTCACTCAGGGGAATGATGTGAAGGTATACTATGGGATCTACCACTTAGTTTGAATTTACCATCATTAAAGAAAAATTTAGATACCAAGAGTTGAAAGATCTAAGAACTTCTTATACTTTTCCCATAATTCCCACCTCTCTTCTTCCCTTGAAATTTCAAGGTTACTATCAAAATCTTCTCTAGTGGGAAAACCTCCCTCATTTACTTTGGGAATCTCAACATCATGTGCCTCTTCATGTACATTTTCATTATGCATAGTATCATTTAAAATAGGAGATGCATTAGTAGAATTTTTAGTAAACTTACTCAGTTCAACATTCTTCTTTATCCATGGCGGTAGCTTGTCCTTTGAAGGCTCGGGATCTAGCTTTTGCTTAGGGTGTTTCTTCATGAAGCTTATGCTTATTCTCATGATGACAAACTTCTCCTCATATTTCTCCTTCTCCTTCCTTCTTTGAGGATCTAAACTTGTAATTGGACAAGAGACTTCAAAGTATCCACCCACTATACTGGGAAATAGAAATTAATTACACTTAGGAGATGCACTCACAATCTCAAAGAAGAATTTTAACTTAACCTAACATGAAATAGAAAATGGAATAAAAATCAAAGAATAAAATTGGGCTTGAGAAATTTATGATAATTTGAACAAATTATTCTTCAATCAGTGAAGAACATTGGAAATAATTGACTCTAACTATACCAGATCTGACCTAGAGACTTTGGATTAGCAGTGTTTCTAGTAGAGTTGGCAATTTGTTGGTTATTATTTAAGAACCAAACTTAATCTCAACTATTATCTATGAATTTTCTAAAATTGAATAGTCAACAATGGTGATGATTGGCCAACAAATAGGTAGAATCTTGTTAGACTTTACCTTCCCACTTCAGGCTCTATATGACCTAGGAGGGTGATCCTTACAATGTTTTAAATGATACTCTTGTGCCAAATTACCATGAACATTGTGAATAATAGATACATTCATATAAGCTACTAATTAGATATAATCCTTCAAGAATCTGGCTGATCCTTTAAAAAATTACTATCTAAAGAAAGGAATGGGTAGTTTCTCATAAAAATTACTAACAATTTAAGGTGTGTAAGTGATTTTCATAAAGATTGTGTTCTTTGATAGGCATGGGATGACTCAAATACATCAAAGATAGCCAAATTAATAGATCAATTTCTTGTCCATGGGTGGTAGATTCATATTTGCAACAAATTGTAATACATTAGTAATTAAACCTAGCATTCATAGACTATTATGACATTATTTTGCAATACAATAATTCAAGATCTTCTAGAACAAAAACTACTTAGTAATCCTTATACTTGTTCACATCAAATTATGATCTCATCAAAGCATTTAACTAATTGTTTGAATTAAAGAAGAGACAACACCATACACTGAAGAAAAACAATTGAAGACAAATAAAATATCCTTGATCATTTTATTCATAAGTCATGTGTCAAAATACATAGGAGAGAAATTGTTCCAGAGTATTCAATTCTCATTTAGATGCAATTAATGCTATAAAAATATTATTCCTATCACAAACTAGAATTCATATGTAAGACTCAAAACTATTCTATTCCTTTGTGCTTGGAATAAAAAAAATCTCAATACATGAGTTCAAACTACACCAACCAAAGACCCATGCAATTGGCCCTTAATTCCCATTTATAGAACATGAGAGCAACAAGCTTCAAGCGAAATTACACTTACATTCATATTTTTTATTTGGCATTGTAGTGTAGCAAAATTCATACCCTCGCATTTTCACACTTTTTTGGGCCTGCCTTGCTTAATTTATGCATCTTTATGGCTTAATTGGTCCTATTGTACATGCACAAGCCCTATAAACTATATATTTTTATGGAAAATCCTTACAAAAATCATAAGATAAATGATGGTTTAATTTTTTTATTTGTGTGTCCCTGATTTGTGGACTAGGACTAAAATGCCACCTAGGTTGTATTTTTCCTCCATGGGTCTTGGGACCTTGATTTTGAAAACACCTGAAAAGGTCCCTTTAGGAGTCTATGTCTCAAGATTTGAGCCTTGGGACTAAAATGCCACCTAGGGTGTCTTAGTACTCCATGATTTATTTTCAATATTCAATTTCAAATCATGGCGAGATTTAGCCTTCTTTAATTAATGATTTCATTTATCGGCTTGTTGTTGTGTAATTTTAGAATATTAAGCATGAATAAGTATAAATACAAGGCTCCTTCACTCATTTTTCATATAAAAACATAGCATACACTTGAGTATTCATTCCTAAGGAAAGTTTATTCATTAAAGATAATTTCATTAAACATTTGAATCCATCATCAAGATTCAAGCATCATATCAAGGGTTTAGTGCATCAATTCATGTTATTGAGCCAATATTGTGGATGTACCATTCAATATCTATTTGTAACAATTGTTGACATCATATACAAGGATCTAATATCTACATTCTTCATGGCCACTACATGGTAGATTGCATTTTTTCTTTAAAAGACATCATACAAGGGGATATCATTTACATATTTCATATTTCATGCTTCATTTCATTCATTTCATAATTTGGTTTAATTACCTACAAGTGGTTTCACTAAGGAAAACCCACATTGAATAACAATCAAAAAGTTTTCCTTCTCTTGTGTGTTTGTATTTGTAGATCTAGTTTGAAGAAACAAAGATAATTTGGAGTGAAATATTTAAAAGTTGCAAAAGTTGCATTGCAAAGTTGTCATCTTCACGAAAACTCACCTACAGGCTAGATCTGGAAGTTTCAAGACCTGAGATCAAGGGAGAAGAAATTGAAAACCTTGGAGATTAGGACCACTTCCAAAGATTTTAGAAATTTAGAATGGGACTAATATGCCACCTAGGGCATCTTAATTCTCCATAGGTTATTTTTCAGAGATTCTTCTAGATTTTTTTTTGGCACCCAAAGACTCCATATTTTCCTTGAAAAATAACAATGAGACTAATACACCACTCTTGGCATCTTAGTTCTCCATAACACTTTTTGATAACTTCTTTTTATTTCCAGAATCCTTGTTACACCTCCAAAATTTTCAGGTGCACATACCCTAACTTGGTGTAGATTAATTTCATCATTTGCACTCATTTGGCTTACATTACTAGGTTTTGTGAGTTTAAAGTTAAGTTGTCTTTTCCAAACATTTTCTTGGTGGTGAACCCCATTAGAACTCAAAGAAACCTCTCCTAGGTCCTCCTCATTGTGAATTGACTTCCCTTGTGAGGTTGTTAGTCAATCCAATTAGGGCTCCTAGGACTTCCTTGAATGATTAGTGGAGAAAGAGTGATATCTCTAAAGGTATCCATTTTTCCGCCAATCATACATTCATTTGAATTTGAATTTCAAAACTTCCCTAAGTGGTTAGATTTTCCTTTCATGAGGGAAAAATCATATAAGAAAAAAACTCTTTCCATTTTTTGAAGAAAATTTTCCCACCTTCTAAAATCCATCTTTCATCATTTTAGAATCATCAAAACATCTTGTTTGTGATGTTAGTGTAGGTTTTTTAATATTTTTCCTACACATTATTCAGCATACCTTAGGTTATAGGAGATGTGGTTTATGTGAGGACACATGGCGTAATCCATCGGTTACATGTGTTACTCCCACTCACACTTAGGTGGTTGAGTTTCACACCCTCTTTTGGCCTTATATGCCACCTCACAAAACCACTCATTTGTCTCTTTCTGAGTAGGTTATGCCACCTATTTGGCATTTTCCAAGTAGGCATAACTCCCACCTAATTTGGTTATTTGGGAGTTATTACCCCTCTTGGAATTATTTTCCCATATTGTGCTATATAATCAGCACTCACCTCTCCCTCCTATCTAGTCAAGATGAGTTCATATTAACTCAATCAATTCAAAGGAGAGTTGAGGCATATTGTATCATTTAGTGTGTGATAATAACATCATTTTGTTATTGCACTATATTCCTGCATTTTATCTCTTGCTGCTCTCATGTGGAAGGTTTATCTTGGTTTTGCAGGTGATCCTAGGTGCTCGAGTTCATCAACTCTTACATGGTATCAAAGCGTCAGATCTGCAAGCCCCTTCTCAAATTTGAGAGATTTGTGAGTTTTTAATCAATATTGCAGGTTGCAACATGCATTTTCTTGTCTTAAGTAGATGATTCTACTTTTTCATTCTGTTTTTTGGTTGTTGGGATCGTTTTATGTTGCTAAAGACATTTTTTTTACACTACATCCACATTTTCTGTATATTTTAAAGAAAATCAGCCATCTAGGTTTTGTTCGTAGCAGAAGAAAACCATCTGGGTCATTGCTAGTTTCTGCATACAGGTCAGATATTTTGCAGAATCTAAATCAGAACATTTCTGCAGACCCCCTCTCCAATTGCATTTTTGATTTTGCAGTCAATCTTTGGAGGGCCATAATTCAGTCATACAAGCTCTCTTTCTAGAGATTTTTTTTTTGATTTGGGGTAGAATTTCACAAGATTTGCAGTGGTGCGATCCATTTTTTTCTCAAGTGATCCAGAGTTTCCAGAAAATCAGTTTTATCAGCAGATCTGAAGGACGGTTCTCATTTTTTTAACTTCAAATTGATGTAACTTTCACATACAACCTTGTATTGAGGTGATTCTTTTTTTGAAAGTGAATATTTTTTTGAGCACTACACATTGGTACTATTTTGAGGTTCTAATTCTAAGATTTGATTGTACTTTCAGTATTTGGGTCTATTTTAGACATTTGTAAAACTCTGGAAAATAACTCCAGCATTGTAAACGCACTGATTTATAAAGTGAAAAATTATTTTTTGTTGGGGTGGATTCTTGATTGAGTGAAAAAGGGGGGGTCTCTCTTTGTGTGTGTGTGTTTTTTGATCTGTTCACTTGTGCTTTTCTTTTCCTTCACACATGGATCATTCTAAGGTTCCTTTGCTAACACCTTATAATTATGCAACATGGCATCAACATGCATGGAATGCCTTAATGCAACTTGGGTATACTCCATATGTTGAAAACAAGGTAGCTGAACCTGAAGATGATAAGGAAAAGATAAAATGGATGCTTGAACATACAAAAGCTCTTGGATGTCTTCGTAGCTTTGTTTCCCTTGATCTTATGTTTCAGATTGAATCTTGTACAAATTCACATGATGCTTGGGAAAAGTTAAAATCTTTGTATGGTACAACAGATGAAGTCAAAGGCTATTAGATTGAAAATGAATTGATGAGCCTTGATCCAAAGAACTTTGGCAACATCCAAGGATTATATTACTAAGGTCAATGATCTGAGAGCACAATGTAAAGCTTGTGGTATTGATAAAAAGGACATTCAGTTAATCTATAATACACTGAATAAACTTGGTCCTGAATTTGTAGCTTTTGTTTCTAGCTTTCATACTCATAGACTGACTATGGGATCTGCATACACTATGCCTTCATTTGCATCTTTTTCTGAGATGTTAATGCATGAACAACAAAAGCTTCTTTCTATGGGTCTCATAAAGCCATCACAGAATCAAGCCTTGTTGGCTAGTCAGCCTAAGGGACATAAAGAGTTAGGACAATCTGACAAGAAACAAAAGAAATCTAAGAAAAATCCACACACAGATCAAGCACAACACAAATCCTCTACAAGGGAGGACTCATCTAAGAAGGAGAAGTCTACTTGTTCATATTGCAAGAGGATTGGACATGAAGAACATTCTTGTTATAAGAAGGATATTGATGAACTGAAACATCTTCTTAAGAAGAACAACATTGATCTACCTTCTAGAATGTCTGAGTCTACTTCTTCTTCTTCACATTCCAAACAGTTAGGATCTAGTAAGGATAAAGGTCATGTAGAATTTGCTTCTGAGTCTAAGAAAAATAAAGGTAAAGCTCTTTGTGCTTCTACAAGTCATGAATAAGGGAAATGGCTGCTAGATTCTAGAGCTTCTCATCATATGGCTTCTTCACAGTCTATGTTCTCTTCTTTTGAGGCTTGTGCTATGCCACCTATTCTAATGGGAAACAACACTTACATGAGTGTAATTGGGAAGGGTTCTGTTGATATTGGGGATGGCACCTTCAATGATGTTTTGTGTGTACCTCACTTGACAAATAATCTTCTTTCCATCTATCAGATCACTCATGGTTGAGCAAGCAAGACTGTGGAATTCACACCTGATTCAGTTATCATCAGAGATTTGGAGAGCACAAAGATAATTGCTACTAGGATAGTTGATAATGAATCTCGGTTGTATACCTTTTCAGACTTTGCACCTGATGACGGTTTTGATTCTTTGGCTATTGATCACACTCCTTGTGTGACATTTGATTTTGAGGAGAATTTTGGCTATTTGAATCTTGGTATTCTCACATCAGATCCAGTTATTGAGCCTTACATTCCTTCTCCTCTAACGATTGTTCCTTCTGAAGATACTTGTGTTACTTTCATTCCTACTTGTGATTCAGTGCAACAGGATCGACATCATCTTCTAGATATAGTTGCTTGGGATGACTACTTGACAGACATTGCAGGTTTGTTCATAGAGTCTCATATTTCAAACTTGGGAGACACTATTCATGACATCCATCTTCTCTTTAATGAAGTTGATTCTTCTTCAGTTGTTATGGAGGAACGTGTGGATCCTCTTGTTCATTCTCCACATGATCATTCATCACAGTTTGACATGAGTGTGGATACTTTTGAGCAACATTTGGAGGAGGCATCTTTGTTTTCAGAGGAGGTAGTTGAGTCTTTGAATTTTGTTCTACACACATCTCTACTAGGTTTTGGATTGTCATCTTCATCAGTGTGGCCTATAACACTCAAGTTGGTGGTGGCAACTTTCGGCATCGACGTGGAGATAGATGAGCAGTTTTCAAAGACTTCATACATTTTGAGCTTTCTTCCCTCATATCCATTTCAGGAATGGGAAGATATTCCTCATACACCTTTGGTTTTGTTTCTTCCTAAGAGGAGGAACATTGTTCAATGATCATGGACCATGTTCTACATTCAATTTTGAGCTTCAACCATTGGCATAGTTGACTACTTTGGGGAAGACTACATGGTCTTTCCCATCCTTTCTATTTTGGAGGGGACTTCTTATTGTATGGGATTTTTCTTGTGTTGGGAAACTTGTTTTCTTTTCTCTCTTTTGGGGAGGAGTTTTGTCCCACTAGGTTTTCTCCTTTACTTCATTTGTGAGAAAGTATTTTGTACATGGGTACCTAACATGGCCTAGTAGCCGGGACCCATATTTGCATCTTTGTGTCTTCTCACCCACCTAAGCTATGCTTAAGGGGGGGTGTTAGTGTAGGTTTTTTAATATTTTTCCTACACATTATTCAACATACCTTAGGTTATAGGAGATGTGGTTAATGTGAGGACACATGGCATAATCCATCGGTTACATGTGTTGCTCCCACTCACACTTAGGTGGTTGAGTTTCACACCCTCTTTTGGCCTTATATGCCACCTCACAAAACCACTCATTTGTCTCTTTCTGAGTAGGTTATGCCACCTATTTGGCATTTTCCAAGTAGGCATAACTCCCACCTAATTTGGTTATTTGGGAGTTATTACCCCTCTTGGAATTATTTTCCCATATTGTGCTATATAATCAGCACTCACCTCTCCCTCCTATCTAGTCAAGATGAGTTCATATTAACTCAATCAATTCAAGGGAGAGTTGAGGCATATTGTATCATTTAGTGTGTGATAATAACATCATTTTGTTATTGCACTATATTCTTGTATTTTATCTCTTGCTGCTCTCATGTGGAAGGTTTATCTTGGTTTTGTAGGTGATCCTGGGTGCTCGAGTTCATCAACAACTCTTACATGTGAGCCAAAAATATCTTGCACATGTACATCCAATCAACAGAAACTTTTAAAATAATAAATCAATTAAAAGGAGAGAAGTAGAACCATCCACATTACCACATTTTTCATCAATCTTCATCACTAGGAGGAGATAACATTTTCAATGCTTCATCAAATGCTTAATCTGTAAACCTTTCAAGTCATGTGTTAGACTCCTCAGTTGACCACTGCATATCAAGCAATTTTTGCACTTTTTATTATATTGGTTATATATTTCATCAATTAGTATCCTATCTCCTTGACAAATGTATCCATTCCTACCTCTATCATTGTCATGTCATCAATAGTTGCATTTAACACAGTGGAAATAGTAAGACCTTAAAATGTGGGAGCATACCTCCCAACTCATCTTTCCAAGCAGAAAACTCTTTCAACCCTTTGTCATCCAAATTATTTGGCATACCACTCCTTTCCATGTCTCTAAAAATTTTCAACTTTTTATGTAACTGCAAACCCAACTTGTCATTGAATATTGTAATTTCACTTAATAAATAAATAAATTTTAACAAATCAAGAATATTTGTGGGAGCCTCATGGTATTCTTGCATATGAGGCATCATTTATTTGAGTGAAAATGCCCTATACTCCACTTGCTCTATAAATTTTGGAATGCATACTAAACTTGCACACATTCTTTATTTGCTTCATGAATGTTATTGTATACATCACACATAATATCAACCTTATTCAACAATTTTCTAACCCTATGTTTTATAACATCATCAAAAATATTGTTTTCCACCTTGGCTGTCTCCTCTTTAGCTTTCATGACATTGTCTTTTTCTATTTGGAAACTCCTTAAAACTTTGAATCCTCAATGCCAAGGTTTCCCTATCTTGAGTTGAAAAATCTGAAGAAGATGAGGAGGGTGAAGGAAATGCTCTTATTAACAAACTAGCCTAAGTTGTGGCTCTCATTTTATTGCATTCATCAAAAAGAATATTATAATATTTTAACAATGCATCATATTTCTTCTGTGAGATTTGTGCAGTGTCAACACTTAGCATGGTAGTGTGCATATTCAGTTTTATAGCTTGAATTGGGGTTGTGTTTGTTGCTCTTTTTACAAAAACTAATCCAAGAACCTCCTCAATTGACTTGACAACCTCAAGTTTTCTAGTGTTAGGATCCATAGACCAAACTACAAGAGAATACAATTTTGGACTAAAACCTAGTCAAAATACACAATTGTCAAAGTGCTCTTCTGATATAGAGGTTTGAGGATCCTTCTTTATTGCATCAAGTGCAATAGATAAGGTAAGAGTGCGCCCTAGAAGTAGCATTACTCCACTCTCTACAACAATTTGCTTGGCTTCAATAGGGGTAATCACTACTATCTTAGTCATTATCTTCTCTTCTTCTACTTTCTCTACTTGCTGAGAAGGTTGCACACTAGCTCTAACCTACTCAATTTTCTTTTTTATGTCTTTGTTCTATGCTATATGATGAATTCATTAAAATATTGAGTTTTCACAAAGGCATCATATCCAAGAAATTAATCACAAGCCTTGATTCTTGGATCATCATCGAACTTCTCATCATACTGCCACTTTACAATCCTATCCTAGGGAAAGTCTATGTCAAGATCACCATTAATTTTAGGGAAAGTGAATCTCATCTCCATCTCCTCATCATCTATCACATGCTCTACATATTGTTCATGTCCAGTGATTTTAGTGTCTCCTTGAATCTTTGAAGGTTGCTCTGGAACATCAATTACTTCATTTTGTTTCTCTAAGAGGGCTTGTGCTTTTTCAACAGCCTCTGTAACTTTCACCTTAAATTCACCATTTTGATAATCATTCAATTTTTTCATATCCCTTTCCAAAGGGCTCCAAATTTCATCATATGGGCTCACATAGAATGCATTCCTCTTCATTATATCCTTTTTAATGCTACAAATGGCATTCAGTTCCTTCTTTCATGATACAACTACTCCATCAGATGTCAAATTTCTTATTACATCATCAGTATATAAAAAATTATGAGAAAATCTATACAAACCTTTCTTTCTCTTCATATCATTCACAAAACCTTTAGGATCAAAATTTCTAACCTCATCAACTGGAAACCTAAGGTTATTAAGTATCATTCCAAATTTCTAATACAATTCATTAGTAGTGGCCTTGAAATAAAAAAATCCATAGTATGGCACTAGACCATAAATTTTTGGTTCATATGGACTTCTCTTTCTCTTCTAGGCTTTTTCACCTAAAAGGAGAGAGATAGGACCCAAAAATGCTAAGGGTTCATTCAAATTATGTTATGTGAGATTTTGTCTAAGGTAAATGAAGTGATTTAAATGCAAATGAATGATTTAAGTGTGATTTTGAATGCAAAACTAAGATTTATGCTATGTTTGAAAACACACTATGATATGGAAACAATGAACTAAAAGATGAAATTATGCAGAACAAAAAGAAATGGTAAGAAACAAAGTGCACCTAGAGGCTTGATCAAGAATCTAGAATCTATAGAAGGCTTTGTGAAATTACTAAAATTCCACAGTGGGACTCATTTATCTAGGGTGGTGAATCAGTCCTACTACTAGTGAAAAAGTGTCAGAAGCAGGTTTCTAACTGTTGGGATCTTGAATTTGACAAAATCTAGATTTTTAGTCCTAGGGTGGGACTCATTCATCATTGATGTTGAATCAGTCCTCTCCCAAGATTTTGAGAAATCAGGAGACAACTCTGCAACACTAGATCTGATAATATCTGCTTGTCAAGCTGTCCAAGTCAACTTTATGGGAAACAGACAGAAAACCTTCTCCAAGCTTGAAATAGAATTGATTTGACTTCAAGCACCTAGTTGACTTGTTGACCAATCTTCAACACCAAATTTTTTGCTAAATCTATATACCTAGAGGTCTGTAAACACACATGCAAGAGGGGGGAAATGGTTGATGGTCAGCAAACAGTGGTTTTCCTTTGTCAAACCCCACTTTTGGTAATCAAACCCTTAATGAAATAATTAAATGCAAGAGAATGATAAACTAACAACATGCAAATTATATCAACTTACCAAACCCTTGATGATGCAAATCTAAAGTAATGTCAATGGATGCTTCAAAGTGCTTTAATGCTTGAGATTGCTTGAATATGATACTTGAATGTTGGAGGATGTAAAATGATGTGAATATTACATATTTATATAATATTGTGCCTCAATAACCTGTTCATACCTCATCACAAGCAAACATTAACTGTTTTTGAATAAAAACCCAAAAGAAAATTTTTAAAATTTTGAATTTGGAGCCAAGGAGCACTCATTCACCACCTAGGAACTAAAAATGGGTGTCAATAATTATATTGCATTTAATTAAGCCTTATAAGGGCATAAAGGGGTCAAATAAGTCATAAACAAGGGATAAATGGTGAATTTGTGCCTAGAAAAGCATGAAATCTTGTTACAAGACTTTACAAAACTTCAAAATAGGACTTGATTAGTGATGAAAAGGTGATTTTTAGGTCAATTGTAATGAGTAGAGTCTAGAAGAGTGTAGAAATGTTTTAAAAAACTTCACAACACCTTCAGAAGATGACATTATTTGAATTTTAGTACCTAAATATTTTTGCTCAAGCCATGTTACATCATAAAATCAGAGAAAAATAAATCAAACACCATGAAGCAAAACCTAAAAGGCCATGAAAATGACAAGGGGGCATTTTTCTATGACACATTTAGCCCCCACTTTAGTGAGAGGATGAACTTGCTTCAAACTCACACTAAAGTAGCCATGAACATTGAGAGGAGGGTTTGAATTCACTTACGTTTCCAAGATGGAATAACAATGATCAAGAGAGATGATCAAGCCCCCAGGATGAAGATCCCATGGAAAACTAAGCATAAGAACAAAGAAACACACAAGTGTTTAGAATCAGATGAAGCTTCAACATCAATCCAACTAGTTGTGGATTGGATCTAGGCTAAAAGATAATGTATATTCACTCTAGGGTGACAAAACACATGATTGTCCATCGGGTGAGAAGGCCCAAATGTACTCACTCTAGGGCCATGGAACTTCTGACTATCCATGAGGTGAGAAAGCCCAAAAAGGTAAGATACATATGCTAGTTGGTATGTACTTACAAACAAAAAGGTTGCTATGGGGAAAATGCATGCCACTAGGTGGGCTTCGTGCTCAACCATATCAAAGTTATACATCCTGATAACTGTAACAAGGAGCCACAAAGAAAATTAATGTTTATGAACAAAAAGTAAGGGTACCACA
Organism: Sequoia sempervirens; assembly: GCA_007258455.2. Lineage (NCBI taxonomy): Eukaryota > Viridiplantae > Streptophyta > Pinopsida > Cupressales > Cupressaceae > Sequoia > Sequoia sempervirens. The sequence continues at coordinate 490,864,478 of VDFB02000015.1, forward strand.
AGCATGCAAGTTGTTTATGCAAGATGGAAAAATGGTGCAAAATGCAAAATGTAAAATGTAAGGTGAGATATTCAAAGGAGTCTTGTTATGTTTATGCAAGGTTAGTCACTTAGGGAACATTGTGTGTAATGTCTCCAAGATAGGACCAATTGAAGAATAGTATATTTACAACTTAGGGGATGCAGTGCATCACATCAAGCCACTAAGAGGAATGTAATATTCCAATATAGAATGTGCTTATGAAGGAAATTACACCCAATGTCATCCACAAAGTGACAAATGCATCACATAAATGGAAAGGATACAATAAGAACCAAGAACACAAATGAATTATGGTAATGTATTCCCCCAACTTTAAAAGAATTGCTACACATTGTTCTATGAGAAATTAGTTTAAAGTAGAAAAGGAAATCAAATTCAAAAGGAAAACAAGACATGAGAGCCAACTAGGAAATCCCTATGCCAAGTCATATGTTTTGGAGTTAGGCTATGCCATGTAAAGGAAAATGAAAAACAAAGAAAGGGAGTTTCCCCCCAGAAAAGAGCACACCAAACACATAATTGATCTATAAATTTGGAGTCAGTATGTCCATTACTACAATGTTTTTATGAAAGAGCTTGGAACTGTCATCATTTCCCAAAGCACACATAATTGGAAAAATGACACAAAGAGAGAAAAACAAAAGAAAAGGAAAGTTCATTTTGATTCAACATGGAAGAGACATTGTAGTCTCAACACCTTGCATAATCCCCAAAAGGAAAGCACAAGAAAAAATGAAACAAGAATGAAAAAGGAGAAAGAAAATGAAAAATATTTTGGGTCAACATGAAGGAGACATTTTAGTCTCAATGCTTTACATTGTCCCCAAAAGGAAAGCACAAGAAAAATACAAAAAGAAAAAGGGACCAATTGGGTCAACATGGAAGAGACATAGGGCATCTCAACACTTTCTGTCATCCCCAAAAGGAAAAAAAAAAGAAAAATACAAGGAGCTTTTGGGCCAACATGGAAGAGACATAGGGAATCTCAACACTTTGCATCATCCCCAAAATGAAAAAATGTAACAAAAAAAGAGAAAAAGACAAGGAAATTGTGGGTCAACATGGAAGGGACATAGGGCATCTCAATGCTTTGCATCATCCCCAAAAGGAAAAAAAAAAAAAAGAACAAGTGAAGATGCATGACAAATAGAAGAATAGAGATACAAATAGAAGAAGTGTACAATGAGAGAGAAACATCAAACACATGTTAAGGGGGAACATGATACACACATGAAAGAAAAAAGGAACAAGTAATGAAAATGTAAGTCAACAATTAACTAAGTTATTGGTTTCTCAATCTTATAAGTGTAAGCATAAAATGAATAACATAGTTAAGGGACAAAGACAAGTGCATTACAAGGAAAAAAAACTAACAACTGCTTGTTTCCACAAAGGTCAAAACAGGTATGAGCCAAGGTTGATGATGGAAAGGATCATGTGATAGTGAGATTGAAAGATTCTACAACTATGGCATGATAAGGGAATGGTTTTTTAAGGGATGATAGGAAATTAGTCGATATCAGCAAAGTGATACTTGTCTAGTATATTGTTCAATATCTAGCATTCTTCACTTTGATGTCCCAAAACACTATGATATTTGAAATATGGTATGTGAGAATATTTAGGATGAATGAAAAAACTATTTGATGGTGGTAAGAGTATAATTCCTTTGTTTAAAAGTAATTGAAGTATCCTTTCACATTCAGGTGTAGGATGTGTAGGAAACTTGAGTTTCTTCAGTTTGTAAGGTCATTTTTGCTTGCTAGATTCTCCTTCTTCATGAATAGGAGCAAAGGACCCATGCAGATCCTAGTATCCTTATCATTAGAAGGAGAATGTTCAAGTCAAGAGGAGCATCAAAGATCACTGTACCAACATCCCGAAGTCTCCTAGGTTGAAAAGGAGGTCTATCAAGATGAGAAGAATCTTGATATCCTAGTCCTGTTGTCTTTTATTTTGTTGGTTTTTGTTCAAGAATTTGATGTATGGCATGTTCATGTTTTTTTGCATAACCTTGTTTACTTAAAATATTATAGCCTTTACCATATCTTTCTTAAAGGTTTATGGAAGTGTTTGTGACTTTGTGATTGTAAGATGGTTGTGAGTGTGTTTGTTTAGAGGGACTAGGTCCACTTGAGGGAGGAAACTTAGGTCCTTCATTTATTTTAGTATGTAAATATGAAAAGTGATCAAGAGGTGCAACAATAAGAAGATCTTGTGACTTCATGGAGGGATAGAAGGTTGCATGTTGGCTTCTAAGTTATCAAGGCAGTCATTGTAGAACTTGTTCATGCTAACATCATCTTCTCCAGTGATGTCTACATCACTAGGAGGACAATCATGAGAAGTTGACAAAGCATGAGGCAACTCAATGTCATTAGGGTCAGAGCCAAAGGAACAATTTGACATGTCTACCAATGATTTTAATGAATTCCAAAACTTATTGAAATAAAATTCCATGATGCAAATAAACTAAGATGAAATAAATGATGAAAAACAAAGATTCTTGAAATTAAAACAACATGCAAGAACAAAAAAGTGTAATGTAGGAAAGTGATAGAAAAATGTCAGAAATGTTGTTTAGAAAGTGCAGAGGGACTGATTCACCCAGAGTAGTGAATGAGTCCCAATATGATTTTTTTTTTGTGTTTTGAAAAAAATTTAAGATTATTCTAATGCTTTTTAGAATGTAATTAAGGATTCAAAATGCAGATTTTCTATTTTTTCAATGCAAGAATGAAATCTAAACAAAGCTTTCACTAATGCAATATAAAAAGTCCTGGAATGCAAAAACAAAACAATGTGCTAATTGAATGTTGATGAAAATTTAATCTAGGATGCAATATGTGAATAAAATCATAAATGAAAAGTGTTAAAAATGTAGGTTAATGAAAATGAACCATAATTTTTTGGTTCCTATGGACTTCTCTTGCTCTTCTAGGGTTTTTCACCTAAAAGGAGAGAGATAGGGCCCAAAAATGCTAAGGGTTCATTCAAATTATGTAATGTGAGATGTTTTCTAAGCTAAATGAAGTGATTTGAATGCAAATTAATGATTTAAGTGAATGAATTTGAATACAAAACTAAGATTTATGCCATGTTTGAAAACACACTATGATATGCACACAATTAACTAAAAGATGAAATTATGCATAATAGAAAGAAATGGGAAGAAATAGAAAGCACCTAGAGGCCTAATGAAGAATCTAGAATCTGTAGAAGGTTGTTTGAAATTACTAAAATTCCATAGTGGGACTCATTCACCCAAGGTGGTGAATTAGTATTGCTATTGGTGAAAATGTGTCAAAAGTAGGTTTATGACTGTCAGGATCTAGAATCTAACAAAATTCTATATTTTTAGTCCTAAGGTGGGACTCATTCACCACTAATTTCAAATCAGTCCTCTCCCAAAAATTCTGAGAAATTAGGAGACAACTTTGCAACACTAGATCTAGAAATATTTGCTTGTCGGGTTGTTGAAGTCAATTCTATAAGAAATAGACAGAAAACCTTCTCCAAGCTTGAAATAGAATTGATTTGACTTTAAGCAACTAGTTGACTTGTTGACCAATCTTTAACACCAAAATTTTTGTTAAATTTGCATACCTGGGTCTGCAAACACACATGCAAGAGGGGAAAATGGTTGAGGGCTAGAAAATTGGGGTTTTCCTTGGTCAAACCCCACTTTTGGTAATCAAACCCTTAATGAAATAATGAAATGCAAGAGAATGATAAACTAACAACATGCAAATGCTATTTACTTACCAAACCCTTGATGATACAAATTTGAAGTAATGTCAAAGGATACTTCAAAGTGCTTGAATAATGCATGATAAGATGTTGTAAGATGCTTGAATGCTTGAGATTGCTTGAATATGATATGTGAATGTTGGAGGATGTAAAATGAGGTGAAAATCACATATTTATACAATCTTATGCCTTAGTAACTCGTTCTTACCTCATCATAGGCTGACATCAAGTGTTTTTGAATAAAAATCTGAAAGGAAATTAATTTTTTTGAATTTGGAGCCAAGGAGGTGTTTCTATATGCTTTCCTAGGAACAAATTCACTATTTATCATTTTCTTATGAATTATTTAACCCGTTTATGCCCCTATAAGGCTTAACTAAGTGTATTTTTTAATGTAATCCCAACAAACAACATTAAATGCATATAGAAAATAATCCCATCGACTATGTGGTTGAGAAACCTCTCCAATTGTAGAAGTATGATCAATCAACCTTCTAGTTACCACAACTTTCCCTATTATTCTTGTTGATGGCCAATGTAACACACCAATGATAAAATAAAATATTTCTACTCTATTTCACCAGAAAAAGATAAATAATCTAAAACTACCTATCATCCAAAGTCTCTATACTTGGTTCTCAACTATGTTGGTGTCATTTAGTGGCCTACGCAACTATAATGTTCAAGGGGCTTACTGGTAAAGGGATGAAAAATGTATGGTACAAATTAATCTAATGTTTCAGGGTGTAAATAAATATCAAAAGATAGAACAGAGCCCAGGACAACAAAACATAAACATAGATTTCCCTTAATTTATACATACAAAATTCATAATGAGCATTTCTTTAAAACAACTAAAACCTAAAATGATACAATACATAGAAAAATCTACACCATTTCATTCATTCATAGTGAAAATTCAAGACATTCAATCATTCATCATCACTAAACTCAAAAATAAACAAGAACACATCAAAAGCTCATCATTAAAATTCATAGATCAATAAACAAAAAGAAATATCATTCACAAATAACTCAATGAAAATAGCCTCAAATTCATTACCTTCTATTGGATTTCATCAAATAAGAGACATTTATTCATAGCATTCATTGGCATACAAATGACTATTTTTCATCAACATCACCATTAAAACTAAAACTTGGAAAATAAAATGAACTATATTAAAACTATTAAAAGTGTAAGTATCTTTGCATTAAACTATAACAACTTATAATAACTATGAAAATTATCCTAAATATCCTTAGGAAACTAATATTTCTTCAATTAGCTGACCTTTACAACTTGGAGAGAAAATATACATATAGAAAACCTTAACACTAATTCCTCTCATCAAAATTTTAGATCCACAAATCAAGAAGCAATTAGAGTTGCATGAGGTAACTCTCCATTCTGATCTTTAGTTAACAATTGATGACTCTATATCAAAATATGGATGTAAAAGGAGAAGGTCGAACTACTGGGAATCCTTATTTAAGCTTTTGTTGCAATCCTAAAAAATAGGAGAGAGCTACCCAACTGGTCATGTCATATGATGCTTCATTCAAAAGAATATTTCATAATAACTTCACTCCTGTATCTTCTTCTCAAGAAAATATTCATCACAACTATCCAATAATTGTTTAAGTATATCCATATCTGGCCCATCTACCCAATTATCCTCAAATTTTATTCTCCCCATTTTAGGAGAGCTAAATTTGTACATATAATCCAACTTAGCAAGCTCTTTCCAAGAAATCTTTACTACTTCCTTTATATCCATAAACCTATCAATTATAAAATCATCACCATCATCTCCCTTCTGCATTGCCTCTTGGAATCTATGATCCCATTTGTTCCTTAGTTCATCAAGAGAGAAACTATCCTTTACAAGGACATCTTCATTCACAATCATGGCTATAATTGCCTCTAACTCAACAATTTGATCTGTCAAATCTTTCCCAGCCTATTGTACTACATTCCTATGTGAAAAAATAAATGAAGTCTAGAATTTGATAATGTTAATAATTTTATCAATAAAATCCTCATTACCTTCTTCAAGGATGGATTGTTCTAGGAGTATTTGTTGAGGTATCTTATTAATTTCCTTCAATTTCTTAACATGTTCCCTATACTCTTCCTCTTGCTTCTAGAGAGTCTCAACATATGCAATCATGTCATTAACTAATTCCCATGCACTTTCATGAGCCTTATGGATTTCAACAAGCAATTCCTCCACCTTTTGTTTCAACTAATCAATCCATCTATCCAACATCCCAACTTTTCTTCTCATTTCAACAAGGTCATTGGCTTCTTTCTTACTTAAAAAAATTGGTGTCATAGGAGCAAAATATTGTAGAGAAATAGGAGAGGATAGGTCCTTTAAGAAGATATGCAATTGATCCAATTGATCTTAGAGCTCATCCTTTCTATGTTTATCCTTTATCATTCTTTACTTAATGGAAGATGCTGCAATATTAATCAGGTCCATTTGTTGGTTCCTTGTAGCTCTTTTGAAGTTTACAGTGCCTAGTTAATAATCACTCAACTACATCTCTTCTTTCTCCTTGTCCACCATGGGAATGCCACATTTAGCTACAATCTCTCCAACATCTATTAATTTTTTGGAATGAAGGACTCAAGCCTTTTTCTTAGGCCTCTCCTTCTTAATTTCTTTCATCATATCATCCTAGTTTAGGAGTTGGGTCTAGAATATTGATTTTCTCTCAAATTTGAGCTTTAACCATGTTGGCGCAGCAAGAGGAGTAACCACTTGTTGTGAAGAATAAGTGGTAGAAGAGATGGGTTGTAGAAGTGTTACCTTAGGTTTGGAATCAATCTCTTGTTGCTAATTTTTTGCCATTTATTTAGCAAGCCTATCAACTTCATCTTTCTCTCTTTCTTCCTCCAGTCTCCTCTCTTCTAACATGTCATCTCATTTTTTTTCCAATTGCTTAACCCTCTCCCACATTTTGGCTACTTCTTGCTCCTGATTGGATTGTTCCTTTGCCTCCTTCAATAAGAGCTCTTCATCTTTCTTTCTTTGGGCCTCCTCTACAACGTTGTCCTTGGCCTCAAGGTCTTCCTTTTCTCTCCTCTACTAGGCCTTTTCCTCTTTGAGTTCATTAATCTTTTGTAGGAGGGCCAACTACTCCCTCTATGCATTAGTTTTCCATTCACTTTTCTTTTACTGTTGTGGAAGGTTCTCATTTTCCTTATGTTGCCTTGCAAGCTCTTTAGTCTTTGCTCTAGATTTAGCCTCTTGTTGCTTTGAAAGTGCATCAACTTGTGCTTTGGTATCAACCTCCTTCTTTTCATCCTCAAATATTTTCCACTAGTCTTCTAGAGTTGGGATATGTTCAGTTCCAACATATTGAATGTCCCCAGTAGATGCAATTACAAGAAACTCATGGTCTAATTGTGTGGCCTTTGAATCCATGTCTACATTATGAATTTCAATCTCCTTTTGCTTATCTTTCTCATCCTACTCATGGAGGCTTCCTATAGGTACTTCTCTATTAGACTCCTCCAGGAGAGAAGGTTGAGATGAAGCTCATTTTCTAGTTGTTGTAGTTTCTACACCTTTTGATTCATGGGTTTCTAGACTAGGTATTTCCAAGTCAAGATCTCCTCCAGAGCTAGAAGGATAGTACTCCAATTGTTCTTTAGTATTTTTTCTCCTCTTTGTTCTTCTATATCCTTGGGTACCTATTGCTTTCCTCTTCTTTTAGGATTGAGCTTTGAGCTCCTTTATCCTCATGACCACCCATTGGATGCTTGTATCTATTACAGTCTTGGAATTTTTTTTAATGTCAATCAATTCTTCCTCATCCCAATTTATTGGGTCAAAGCCTATCGTACCTATATTTTATGCTTCATACCTGGGGTCCAAAACTACACTATCATCTAATAGTGTGTTAGGAATGTCCTCCTTCACCCCATATTCAATCCTTAGAGGGATGGTAAGCCTTTCATAACCTCTTTTCCTTGCATCATAATCATCTTACAAATCTATCCAAAAATTCTCTAACAAGCTAAAATTCTTATAAAAAATGGTAGGATCTAAGCCATTCATCTAGCGCTTTAGGTCAAAAATTTTCTTGGTTGTATACAATCCCAACTTTAAATAACTTAATTCTTCACAAACTGCCTTTGCGGCCAATTTGTGAACACAACAATATTCTCCCAATTTCATGGGAAATTTGTGGCATCCTAGCTTGTGTTTGTTGGAAAAATTTGTATTGACTCCCATATCCTCATATATGAATTCCATAAGAACAATCCTATCACTGCAACATCTTGGCAGTCGATGAGGATGTCCATCAAAACCTACCAATATAAAATAAGAGAAATTGGGGTGTTGGATGTACCAATGTCCCCATTAAACAATGAAATCCATGGCCTCCCTATTCATCCTATATCCAACATCCCTTGTCAACTAGTCGATGACATAAAGGAATGCATCATTAACCCTTCTATAATGTAGTTTAAAATTTTGTAGGGTCAGTTGATCATAATGAGCCCATGCCTTGTTTTGTCCAAGAGCCTCCACTAAAATGCACATTGCATTCAATCCAAGGAATATGCCCACTCTTGTAGCTGAATATATGACATAAGAGGTCTTGAAGAAGTTCTTTGTTTGCCCTACCTTGATTATCTAGTTTTGCAAGTTATCTAATAAGATCATGCCCCAATCAAACTATTGCCTGCCATCTAAAATAGTTTCAATGAATGGAAAAATCCATTCCTTAAAGTATGTAGAGTCTTTCTTCCCAATCACATTGGAAAGCATCATGATTAGGTCATCTATTTCCTTCTTGAAGTCTCCCCTCTTGGGATATTTAGGAACCTTGTTCAAGGACTTCTTTTTAGTTCTTAACCACTTCTTATTTAAGTGGGACCTATTATCTCCCTTTTCCTTGTTTAATAACCACAATTCCTCTACTTCAGTAAATTGCTTGGGGTTCTTGGGGGTAGATGCATTAAACAAGAACCACACCATCTATAGTGATAGATCAATGATCACATTCCCCTAGAGGTCCATACATTGTATTGATGAAGGATTATATGCCATTGTTGTTGTGAGTATGAGTTCTAGGCATTGGACTAATATAAGGAAGAATGTAACATGTGCCATCCTAGATTGGGCTATTCTAACAATCCTCCCAATCACATCTTTTGAAAATTTGTCTACAATTAGCTCCTCACAATTGATTGGGCCCAGATTAGTGTCTGTGATGTCTTACCACTCTAAATATAACTTTCTAGTTGTAAGGGTGGCATCTTGGTATTTATATCTCAAGGTGTAAGGAAATTGCTCCACCTTTATCTTCTTTGGCTTTACTCCCTTAGAACTTTTTGCAACTTTCCAATCCTTCAGTGAGACTTTCTTAGATGCTCTTGAAATTGTTTACTCCTACAAGACAACCTTGGATTAGACCAACAAAAGGTATGAAAATCATCATTACAAGTGATATCTTTTCACACTTCTCCTTTCTTCCCTAGGTAACCCTCTATACTTAGTGAGATTTTAAACTTTCTAGGAGTGGGAATAGGAGAAAATCAAGAAATAGAGAGCTAAAAAAAATAACATAATCAAAACTAGGAATGGGACTAGATTAGAAACTAAAACTCTCAAAGTTTCAATACCTCATAACATTTGATGACCTGATCTTGACAAGTTGGAAGGATCAAGATAAGAATCAAAACCCATCTGAGGTAGAATCAATTTTGGAATTGAACTCTCATGTAAAATTTCAATGGATGAGTTCATCTTCAGCTCTGGTTCTACCATTTACTAGCAAAGTTAAGTAGATTCTCCTCAAACACCGACACTAGTTTGGACCTAAGTTAAAAAAAGGACACGGGGAGGCATAAATCAATCTCGAGTCTACCCAGAAAAATGGGACTAGATCAAGTGAGCTAGGGAAATTATGCAAAAAGGGCATGAAACACAAACCCTAATTTGTACAACCCAATAAATTACATTACAATTACGGCATCAAAACCCGGTCAATTAAAACTTGTAAGATGTTCAAAAATACAAGATCAAAGGGTTCTGAGGAAATATTTAAAATAAATTTGAGCACCAGAGCCGCTCAAAAGAATCCCTAATCAAAACTAGGGCACGACAAAATAGAACTGCCACTAAAAACAATGAAAATGATAGTAGACAAGTGGAAAAAATAGTGAAAATAAAAATAAAAATGAAAAATGGAAGAGGAAACCAAAGAAAAATGAAAAACAAAACAAAACACCAACAAAAAGAATGGAAACACACGAAGATTAGCAGGAAAAGTCATGTAAATGCATGAAAGAAAACAAAGAAAAAAAATGAACAAGAAGAGACAAAACAGAACATGAGAGATGCTCCTAACTCAAAACGTGACTAAAAAAGTGTTGAAAATTGATAGGTATTCACTCATGAATCCACATCCACAATCAATTCATTCTTATCCTTGAGTTCCTTCAACTCTTGCTTGTTAAAACACTTTCGGTAATTATAATAAGCCAAATAACCTTGATTAAGGTTTTAAAAATCATTTCACATGTTTGAGGAGGCTGCAATTAATGCATTTAATGTAGTTGGTCAGAGGTGGAACTAGAGCGAAAGTGAGTATACAACCACTGTGTACATTAGAGGAAAAATGGGAGCAGAAGTAGAGTCAAGAGAGAAGCAAGAACTTTGTCAAAGTTCCAAATTTCATTCCCGATCTGACTCCAGTCCAATTGTAGGGAAAGGACAATAAAGGAATCGTAGAAGACTCATTACCAAATCAAGATCTAGAACTTGGAAAATTTCCAAGTTTGGATCTAGCTTTGGTTCCAATCCCAAAAAGGGAGAGAAAACTGATAAGGGAAAACAAAAGAATGAAGGGAAGCGGGACTCAAGGAAAAATCCCATTCCAAAACAAGATACAAAACAAGATAAAGCACAAGGAAAACAAATGGGAGTGGGATAAAAAAAAAACCCAAACTTAGAACTTCTACAAATTTTAGGTCCAGTTTCCATTTCAGTTTAGCTTCCACACAAAGAGAAAAGAAATGAAAAAAGGAAGAAAGAAAAATAAAACCCAAGGGAGGAAACAAAACCAAGAGCATGAGACAAGAAAAAAAACAAAAAAAACAAGGAAATGGGGCGGAGACTAGAACAAAAATTCGACCAAGAACTTTGCAAAAGTTTCAAGTTTGGGTTCGGCCAATGTTCCTAACCCACAAAAACAAAGGGAACAAGGAATTAGGAGGAAAAACAAAATCCTAAGACCCAAGCAAGAACACCAAGGACAAAAAAAGGCAAGGGGAACCCTTTTTTATCAAAAAAAAAATGGGGTGGTTATGCAAGGCATAACAATTGGTCACTTGGCTAGGAAAATGGCTTACTCATTTTCAAAATACTAAAAAATTTAGTCACCAAGAACCTCTTGTTCATGTAAGTTTTAAACTTGAGTATGATCAGTTATGGCAAACAAGGTTGAGCTGGAATCTCAAATGTAAACAAGAAATAACCACATAGAATTTGAGTGCATGCATGTATGGTGTATCTATTTCTATAAAGATTCTTCCCATCCCAAAAATAACTATATTAAAGATTTAGGTTACGTGAGTTGAATCCTTATGACTGTTGTGCAATGATATCCTAGGTATTGCTCTACTGCCAGACAAGTGTCCATAGCCCCAATGGAGATACCTCTAGTTCTCTCAAAGCATCGCTCTACTACTAGCTAGGTATCCATAGCCCTAGTAGAGATACTCAAATTACTCATCTCATATTGAGCTTTTCCATTAGTTAATGGTTCTCTTTTCTTTTCTTTTATATAGGCTTACTTAAATAATTTCTCTTTCATCTTTTCCTCAATACTCAAATGTATCCTCCTAAAATTTTGGTTGAGAACTACAATGGATTTCATAACAGTGTCAGGCCTCACATTTTTTGCCTAAATCAAGAATAAAATTATCCTGAGACAAATAGGCCTTCATGTAAACATATTTTTTTATCTATTCCATGACAAATTTAGACGTGGTCTATGAGATTACTTACAATACACCTATTTGTTCTTAACCTTTTAGTCTATTATTTAAAAAAAACATGACATAGGTCTTGAAATGAAAAATTTCCATAGAAATATCTAAAAATACCTAAACCAACTTCTCTCTTAGTACCTTCAACATTTAGTGAATAACTACTCTGAATTCCGAAATAGAGTCAAATGAAGGTCATCCAAAAACAAAGAATGGAAACAAAAACAACAACACAAAACAAACACAACAAAACAAACAAACAAAAGAAAAAACAATCTAATTACATATATACATCCAAATAGAACATCAAACACTCATGGGAAAAAATAATGTTTGAGAACTTTCCCATTGACAGGCAATGTAATAGACTCTCCTATTAAAGTAGTCAATTGGAAATAATTTTTTCCAAGGATCTTGCCAATTTGATAAGGACCCAACCAAAGTTGGTCAAACTTTTGATGTCCCCTTTCCTTTCCCTAGCTTTATCTGATAGTAGTACAAGCTCAGATATTCTAAACACTTTGGTTTTCTCTCTTTTTTCAAACCAATGTTTGACAACAACATGATGTTTAGAATTTTTTTGTAAAGTAGCATCTCTTTGTTCTTCTAGATTCAATAAACTAGTTAGCCTAACTTCTATCCTATAACCATTTGAGTAAAATTATTGTATAAACCTAAGAATAGGTTTATGTAGATGGATAAGAAAGATTGGGTCTTGGCTATAGACTAACTTGAATGGTGAGTTTCCTAAGGTGGCCTTGATTCGAGTTCTATCTTCCCATAAGGAAAATTTGAGTTGAGTATGCCAATCCCTTGGATTAATTTTTAACATCTTAATTACTTCCAATAGATTTTTGTTCGTAGACTCAGCTACTCCATCCCTAGTGGACAGTAATTAGAAGAATATTTAACAAACTTTTATGCTCATATGCCTATTGAATAAATTCTATAGAAGAGAAAGTAGGGCCATTATCACATACCATGGCGAAAGGTACTCTAAACCTAGAAGTAATGCATCCATTATGAATTTGATGAAACCTTGGTGGTGCTACTCTTACAAAGCTGATCTTCAGTCCAACATGTACAGTAATTAGTTGTCATCAAAATAAATTTGTGACCTATAAAACAATTGGGGTTAATTGCACCTACAAAGTCTAATACCCATTGGTCAAATTGTCTTACCTCGTATACTGACTATAAGGGAATTGTTGGATTGTGTTCGCTATATGTGGAAGTATAACATGTATGACATGTCCTTGCATGTTGGTGAGCATCATGGAATACATGAGGCCGATAGTAACCTAATCTTAGAATTTGGTGTGCCATGGAATCAGCAGAACCATGTCCAGTACCATATCTACCATGAAATTTTGTTATGGCTTGTTTCACTTGCTACTAATCAAGGTAGCATAGATAGACACCCTCAAATTTTCTTTGATATAAATCTCACCCTTTGAGAATATAGTGGGAACTCTTCAGCCTGATTTCTGTTCTTTGAGTGGTGTTCATCCCATTTGGACATTTATTATTTAGTAACAAAAATATCAAACTAGCATACCAAGGATTGCCTATAAATAATTATACCATATATTGTTGATAGGTAATATTAGCATCAACATCTGCCATTTCCTTGGATAGGCCTTGTCCTTAGAATAACTTCATTGGATGGATTTCAAGGTCAAATTCTTGTAATATTACCATCCACTTTCCTCATCTCTCCCCTAGTTCACTCTACATAAGAAAGGACTTTACAGCAAGGTCAGGAAATATGATAGTGGTTTGACTATAGAGGATATAGTGCTAGAACTTCTTGAAAGCCCTCACAAGTGCAAAATCCTATTTCTCTAGAGGTGGATATCTAACTTCAACATTCTTGAATGGATAACTCATCAAAGCAATTGGCCTTTGATCCTCTTCACCTTTTCACTGTGTCAAAACAACACCACACGAATGGATAGATGCAAAAGAATATATATAAAAAGGTTTCAAATAATCAAGGATAGTTAGAACTAGTGCCTATGAAATACACTTTTTATCTATGAGAATGAAGATTTAGCCTCATTGCTCCACTCAATCTTAGCATCCTTCATCATCATTTTGTTGAGGGGTTTGACAATCTCTACAAACCCAGTTATGAATTTCCACACAAAGTTTATCTTCTTGAAAAATGACCTCATCTCCTTTTTGCTACAAGGCATGGCCAGTTTCAAAATGGATTCCACTCTATCTGGGTCAATTGAAATTCCCTTTTTTGATATTATGTGGCCTAGTAATTTTCCTTCTAAAACTTTGAACACACACTTTTTGGGATTGAGCAAGACTCCATAACTTATTCACTTTTCAAGGACCTTCAACACATCTACAACATGGTTTTCTCTATTCTTTGAAAACACCATCAACTCATCCATATATATAATAATGAACTTACCTACCAAATCCTTGAATTCGACTTCCATCACTCACTAAAAGGTAGCTCTAGTGTTGATAAGACCAAATGGTATCCTTTAATAAGAAAATTTCCCCCATTTAATAGTGAAGGTGGTCTTCATCCTATCCTCATAGTTGACCATTACCTAATTGTATCCTAAATATCCATCCAGGAATGACATCATTTGTGAACCATTTATTATTTGTAGCACCTCATCTAGAGAAGGAAGACGATAATTTTCTTTCTCTGATGCTTTGTTAGGGTTTCTAAAGTGAGCACATAACCTGATCTATCCACTCTTTTTATGAATAGGAACCAAGTTAGTGACCCAAGTTGAATGTCTCACTCGAAAGCTTATCCTTCTAGAAAACAACTTTTGCACTTTCTTTTGAATTAAGGGCTTGATTAGGGAATTAAATAGGCACTATTTTTGGTGGAAAGGATTTTCTTCATGTTTCAAGGGGATAGTATGTGTTATTATCGACATATCAAAGGTATTCAAGTCTCCATACCCCCAAACAATTGTTGCTATATCTGCTTTTAATAATGTCAGTATTTTCTCTCGAATGTGTTTGGGACAAGCTTTTAAAATGAACACATTCTTCTTAGGGCTTGAATACACCAAGTTAACTATCTCATACTTCCCTCCATTAGTGTCAGTAGGAATTTTTTCATGGGCTCAAGGATCAGCGATGAGAGGCTTAGTTATACTTTCATATAAATCATTTTATATTTAAAAGACTTGTTATTTTTGTTAATTAACATGACTAGTGGTAAACTATAGACTAATATATTTATTTACTTTACTTTATGTTTGGCTAATTTGGTAGATATATTTGATGTAATAATTTATGTTAAATGTGTCACTTTATGATGACATTAATGAGTTAATTATGCAGTGTTAATCTTTTACTACAATAATTGTTATCCTTTTCTTAAGGGTTTTATTCAGGGTATTTAAAAAACTGACGATGAAGCTAAATTCCCTATTTAATCAAGGAAGATAATCACACCATTGATTATCCTAGCTAGATGATGAATCACTCAAGTCCAAATTTGCTTCTTTTTAGTCAGTTTTGGAACTTCTACTCCTAGTGTTGATCTAGAATATTTCTCTATGTCTATTCTCAGTCCCATTTTAGTTCTATTTTAAGTTCCGCTTTAATCTTTAGTTTAGATGCCTTGAATCTTGGCAGTTAAATGCCATGTTGTGAATTCAATAAGGATATGGTTATGAATATCCATGTTTCATTTTTATATAGGAGTTAGATAATTTCATTCAAAATTTTGTAATGATAGCAATACTTTGTTTTGCATCCCACTTTGATCAATTGGAATGAGAGCAAGAAGTTAACTCAAATCACCATGTTAAATATCTACTGCTGGAAGAGTAGGGCCTACTAAACCAAAGTGATTGATCTTGTGTTGTTATTTTACTGAGTTATGTTATTTATGTTGATTGATATTAAATTTGAATTATTAGATGTTAAATATGGAATGTTAAGTTAGTTTGAAACACTTTCAACAATTGTGTTTGAACCACTCTAAGTTTAGTTTATTATAATTAGAATGTTTTGTTAGATTCATTGTGAATTTTATTAAGTTAATTGGGTTGAGATGTTGTTTGTGAGAATTAATTTTAGTAATTATCAAGTGCTTAGTTTAATTGAATCAATAATGGGAACTTATGGAACGATGGAATTCAAGATTGTTGGAAATCTTTTCATGAAAACTAGTATTTATGTTTTCTAGATTAATTCTCATTTCCTTGTCATTTATTTTTGTTCTTAAAATAACAATTAATATCCAAAAATTCTTAAGATAGATTTCTTTTCAATAAAAATAGAATTAATTTGGATTTCATATTTTAGCTTAAGAATTAAAGTAAATGTTAGTCTCTTCCAAGAATCAGTCTCAATCAAGTCAAATGAAGTCAAAAATAATTCAATAGAACTTTAGATTAGGAAATAAGATAGAATTAATCCTTAGGAATTAGTCACTATAGTTCAACTCTTGAAAGCTCATGAAGGAGTTAAACCAAAACTAGAAGTCACTATTTATAGTGCAAAACCAGGCCCAAAAATCCGTGACAACAATCCTTGTCACATATAGCTCTGAGACACACCCAGTACGATAAATAATTGACTAAATGATGAAGATGTGACATCAATGACCATGCCCATCAATCATAGTTGAAGAACCTCTCTAATGCTACCATTCCCTTAGGAATTTTTTTCATTTTTAGGTTCGTTATCCCTTTTTTGTCACATGCTTTTGGATCCCACTTTCCTTGATCTCTATATGATTCATCAATAAACTTTCCTTCAAAGAATCCCAAACTTGCCAAGAAGGAAAGTATATGTTGGTCATCATCAAATAAATAAATATTTTGAACATTATCTAGAATTGATCTGCTTGAGAATAACTCCATTGAAAATCTCTTCAACTTATAATCTTGCATGGGTTCTAAAGTACTAGCAACAACAACAAGTGCATCTACAATCTGGTTATCTTCTCTGAGAATCAATTTGATCCCAAAGGCATCAATGTCTTGTATTAGATTACTGCGGTATGTATCTAACCTCTTGTTATAGCATGTGTATTGAATGAAAACCTACTTGATAATGACCTTAGAATCTCCCATGATTTTTAGAGTTGTAACCTTTTTCTAATACACAAACATCAGTCCTCTAGTGAGCACTTCATAATCTACCACATTATTGGTACAATCGAACTACAATCTATGAGAAGAAAAGTATGTTTTCCCTTTCAAGTTTTTTAGTTCAACTCTTGCTTCACTCTCTAATTTAGACTAAGAAACATTGAATTTGAGGACCCACAATTGATCTGGGGTGAGTATTTATTTCTTGGGATGAGTTGGGGGTAATTGTTCACAAGAAATAGGTGGTGACTCAAACTAGTTTAATACTTCTAGACATGGGGAGTGATGTTAATGATGATCGTTAGAGATTTCACTTAGATTTAGGACCTATGTGGGCACTTCTTCCCAAATTTGATCTTGATTAGTGGGTTTACAATTGGTTATAGGTTTCAGCAACCCCCTTGGAATTGGAAGATTGGCAGGGGTTGGTGTGTCAAACAACTCTTGAGATTCTACAATCTCATTTCCCAAGGAAAAACATGAATCTTGAGTCTATCTGATTAGGGAAAGGACTTATTCCTATGTATTATTGGTCCTTTTCAATATAATGGCATATCTAGCCTCAAAGGAAAAATAATTTGAGGGTGTTTTGGGTTGGCACTCACAAGTTTCTACTGACTGACATACATGGTTTAGTGTATCCACACAAGGTTGACATGTCAATTCAAAATGAATTTTATAATGAATTTTGTACCAGTTAGGGAGCAACAAACTCCATAGATCAACCTCTTCTCCTAGAACCAAACTATCCTGTTGTAACTTTCTAATTAAAACCTACTAGTTGATAGTGCTCATTAGGTCACTATGCTCTAAAGGTTGTAGGTTATCAGGATTGAACATTGAAAAGGTCATGATTTCCTCTCTCTTATATACTCCTATCTTAGTTTCAAAATAAGCTACCTTGTTAGGATAGTCGTACTCAATGATCATATGTTTGAGACGAGGCTCATTTTCAATCCTTTTTTTTTTTGCTACCCCTTTCCATGAAACACACATGTGTGAAAATTCTAACAATAGATAACCCCCCATGCTTTTCATTAGGTCTCAACTTAGAAGCATGCCATATGTCTTGGAAATATCAAATACTTGAATATCCATATAGGTCTGGATTTGTGGGTCTGATCCAACTTGTAAATGAATATTTTTTAGTTCACCTACCATATTGACCTCTGTTTTTTCCAAATGTATCACTTTCTTATGAGTCTAAACCAGATTTAAACCTAGCTTTTTACAAATAGAAAAGGGTATGACATTACCTGATGCTCTAGAATCCAAGAGGTAGTTATGCAAATTATTTATAAAGATTCTTAGGCTTAGAAGGAATGGTTGGGTCCCTATCTTACCTTTGTACAAGGTCGCATTCATTTCATTCATTGGAGTCACCTTATTCTTTCCTTTTGACCAATCTACTTCTTCCAAAGCCCTCAACACGATATTACATTGGGTAGGGAACAACTTTAAAATATCAAAGAATGACAATGAAGTTTTTTGTTTTTGCATCTTTAAAAAAAAATCATATTCAATGTCATTTTTCAACTAATATTTAGGAACAAAAGATGAGTTACCTTTATTTTGAAATTCAGGTGGGCCTTTTGGTAAAGGCAGGTTCATATTCTGATTGGGTGGAACTATAGTGTTTGGAGGAGAAAATGTGGTTAATAGGCCTTTATTCTAATTACTCAGGAAATGACCTCCTTTGGATTAGAAGGCTTGAGCATCAAATACATCTTCTTTTGGTTCATTTTCTTCTTGTCTAGGGAATGAAGATTCTTCATCAAAGAGTTCATAAGCCATGGCTATATTTGTGGATCCACCATTCTTGTTGGGAGAACCTTGTAATGGGGCATCAACTTGTGCAATCTTAACCATTTTTTCCATCTCTGGATAGTTAACCTCAGAATGTGTTGCAGTGTCATGCAACCTACACTAGTTTGTCATGAAATTAAGATCTACAAAATTTATAGTATGTGGTTTATCCTCACCAACTTGATAGTTATGGGGGACTCTCCATTGTTTGGTCCAATGTTCCATTGTCTGTTATTATTAGATCTCTAGTTGTATCCCGTATTTTTTGTTCTGGTAATTTTGATTTGGGGAATTTTGGTTTTGGAAACTCCATTGGTTTTGATTAAAATTCTGGTTGGAATAATCACCCTGATTAGAATACCCTCCCTATTTTTGGTAATTATAATTTTGGTTTTGAAGGGGGTTGTACTTGAGTTGTGCCATCTCATTAGTCACCTGAGGTAATTTTTTCATAAGGGTCTCCAATTCTATTGTCAGGTGAGTAGTGCGTTCACTTTCTGTAGTGGTTGTAGTGATGTATGTGTTATGGGGTTATTTCCTCCAACTTGATTATGGGAATTTTGAACTTATTGTGAGGGGTCGAGAGTTGGGCCACTAAATAATAATTGATGATGGAGATTGTAACTTAGCTAAGGGTCCATATGCAGAATGATACATTCTCGAGACTGTATTAAATAGTGGGGTAGGATTAGGCACTTAGGAGTATCCTAGAGGAGGGAAAACTCCTCCTAGATCTCTTGCTTATGAACTAATTTGTTGTTGCAGTTTACTAGCAAGGTGGTAAACTTTGGAAAGAGAATTAATGTCACTTCTGCTGTATGTTCTCTATAAAAAAAGGTCAATCAAGGGACCTATGTCCTTCAGGTAAGCTTGGATAGAAATATTTTTAGCCACTAAGTATAGGTCTTGTAACCTCCAATACATCCTCTAAAATCTAGTATTAAATAGGGGTAAAGGTTTGTGTGGCTCTTTCCTGATAGTGGTGGATTGATGGTATAATATTTTGAGATCAACATAAACCTAAAATTGGTTAATGAAGGAATTTTCTAATTTCATCTAGCTCAAGATTGATCCAATAGGCATATTCAAATACTAGTTATAAGCCATGTTTCCCAAAAAATAAAGAAACAACCTACATTGAACATCATGGTGGGAAATTTTAGTGTGGGTACAAGAATCTTTCAATGCCTGTATGTGCTCTTTAGAAATTCATGACTCACCATGAGCATACCTGGGGTAGAATTTCTATGGGTTCTTAGGTATTTCGTGTATACCACTAGGAATGACTCCTAGTGGTGAAGAATTGTTGGAAAATAATGCCATAGGTGGTGGTGGTGGTGGATTTGGTTGTGCCACTTGTTGTATCGATGGAAACTTGGGTAGAGTACATGGTGGTGCTAATGGTGGTGGCATCAAAACCCTATAGGCTTTGGGCCTAATAGGGGTATAGAGTTCAACTAATGGTTCTAGATTTTTGGAAATTTTGAGAGCTCTTTCAAACCTTTCTAGTCAAAAGAACCTGATTCGAACTAGTTTGTTCCTCTAGGTCCTCCTTCTAGCACTACATCTGTTGAAACATAATATTTCTACTCTATTTCTCATGAAAAGGATAAACAATCTAAAACTACCTATCTTCAAAGGTCTTTATAGTTGGTTGTCAACTATTTTGGTGTCATTCAGTGGCCTATGCAATTGTAATGTTCAATGGAACTGTTCGTAAAGGGATACAAACTACATTGTACATATTAATCTAACATTTGAGGGTGCAAATAAACATCAAAAGATAGAACAAAGCTTAAGATAACAAAACATAAACATAGATTTCCTTTAATTTACACATAAAAACTTCATAATGATCTTTTCTTACAGACAACTAAAACCATAAAATGATACAATCCACAAAGAAATCTATACCATCACATTCTTTCATAGTGAAAATTCAAGACATTCAATCATTCACTATCACTAAACTCCAAAATCAACAACACATCACCAACTCATCATTAAAATTCATAGATCAATAAACACAAAGAAATCTCATTCAAAAATAACTCAATGAAAATAAAATTAGATTTAGAATCTTCTATTGACTTTCAGCAAATAAGAGACATTTATGCATGACATTCATTGGCATAAAAATGACTATTGCTGATCAGCATCACCATTAAAAATTGTAAAAATTTCTAAGTATCTTTACATAAAACTATAACAACTTATAATAATTGTGAAAATTATCCAAAATCTCCTTACGTAGCTAATATTTCTTCAATTATCCAACCTTTGCAACATGGAGAGAAAATCTACATATAGAAAAGCTTCACACTAATTCCTCTCATCAAAATTTGAGATCCATAAATCATGGAGCAACTCGAGCTACATGAGGTAACTGTCCATTCTAATCTTCATTTAACAATTGATGAATTTGTATCAAAATATGGATGCAAAAGGAGAAGGTCAAACTATTGGGGATCCTTAGTTGAGCTTGTGTTATGATCCCAAAAAATAGGAGAGATCTACCCATCTCATTGTGTCATCTAATGCTTCATTCAAAAGGATATTCCATAACCACTTCACTTCTCTATCCTCCACTCAAGCAAATATTCATCATAACTTTCCAATTTACTTTTTTAAGTATATCCATATTCAACCCATCTACCCAACTATCTTCAAATTTTATTCTCCTCAATTCAAGAAAGGTGAATTTTTGCATATCATCCAACTTAGCAAGATCCTTCCAAGCAATCTTTACTACCTCCTTTATATACATAAACCTATCAATTAGAAAATCATCCCCATCATCTCCCTTCTACATTTCCTCTTTGAATATATTATCCCATTTGTTCCTTAGTTCATCAAGAGGGAAACCATCCTTTATAGGGACATCTTCCTTCACAATCATGGCTATAATTGCCTCTAACTCCATAATTTGATCTATCAAATCTTTCCCATCCTGTTGTACTTCATTCCTATGTGCAAAAAAAATGAAGTCCAAATTTTGATAATGTTAATATTTTTATCAATAAAAACCACATTACCTTGTTCAAGGATGGATTGTTCCAAGAGTGTTTGTTGAGGCAGATTATTAATTTCCTTCAATTTCTTAACATGTTCCCTATACTCTTCCTATTGCTTCTAGAGGGTCTTAGCATATGTAATCATGTAATTAACTGATTCCCATGCACTTTCATGAGCCTTATGGCTTTCAACAAGCAATTCCTACACCTCTTAGTTCAACCAATCAATCCATCTATCCAACATCCCTACTTTGCTTCTCAATTCAACAAGGTCATCAACTTCTTTCTTACTTAACAAAATTGGTGTCATAGGAGTAGTAGATTGTAGTGAAATAGAAGAGGATACTAAACCATATAAAAATGGTCCATTGTCATTTTCATGGTCTTTTAGACCTTTCTTCATGATGTTTTTCCTATTTTGCTCTAATGTAATATTGTAATATGACTTGAACATCCATATTTATGTACTAAAATTCAAATAATGACATATTTTGAAGGTGTTGTGAAGTGTTTTAAAACATTTCTACATTATTTTAGACTCTATTGCTTACAATACAACTAAAAATCACCATTTCATCACTAAACAAGTCCTATTTTGAAGTGTTGTAAAGTCTTGTAAGAAGATTTCACACTTTTCTAGGCATAACTTCACTATTTACACCTTTCTTAATCTTCATTTAACCCCTTTATGCCCTTATAAGCTTTAATTAAGTGTATTTTTGAATGTAAACCCGACAAATGACATTAAATGTGAGTTTATTCCCAACACCCATTTTCATGTCCTAGGTGGGACCCACTTACCATGGGTGGTGAATGAGTCCCCCTTGGCTCCAAATTTAAAATATTTTAAATTTTCCTTTAGATTTTTATTCAAAAATAACTTGATGTCATCATGTGATGAGGTATCAAGGGATTACTAAGGCACAAGATTGTATAAATAAGTGATCTCCTCATTTTACATCCCCCATAATCGCATAAGACATTCAAATAATATTTTCATTCACTCAAGCATTCAAGCACGTTACAACATCAAATCAAGCATTTTGAAGCATCCATTAACATAACTTTATATTTTCTTCAATAAGGGTTTGGTAAGTTGATATCATTTTCATGTTATTTATTTATCATTCTCTTTCATTTCATTATTTCATTAAGGGTTTGATTACCAAAGCATGGTTTGACCAAGGAAAACCCCTATTTGCTAACCCTCAACCATTTCTCCCCTCTTGCATGTGTGTTTGTAGACCTTTTTATGCAAATTTAACAAGTATTTAGGTGTTGAAGAGTGGTCAAAAAGTCAACAAGGTGTTTCAAGTCAAATCAACCTTATTTCAAGCTTGAAGAAGGTATTTTGTGTGTTTCCTATAGAATTGAGTTTGGCAACCCGACAAGCAGACATCCTTAGATCTGGTGTTGTAGAGTTGTCTCCTAATTTCTCAAAATTTTGGGAGAGGACTGATTCACCACCAGTGGTGAATCAGTCCCACATTAAGGTTGGAAATCTAAGTTTTGTCAGATTTTGGATCCCAACATTCAGAAACCTATTCTTGATAGTTTTCATTAGAAGCATGACTGATTAGCCACCCTAGGTGAATGAGTTCCACTCATGATTTTTTGTAATTCTAGATAGCATCCAAAACATTCTAGAATCTTCATCAGACCTCTAGGTGCACACTGATTCAACTCATTTCTTTATGTTATGTACTTATTCATTCATAGATCTTTTTTTTCATATCACATTGTGTTTTCCAACATAACATAAATCTTAATTTTTTCATACATAAATCAATCATTTAGATCACTTAATTGCATTTACTTCATTTTATTTAGTCTTAATAACATCTGGAATTACATAATTTGAGTGAACTTGGCTAGCATTTTTGGCCTACCTCTCTCTTTTTAGGTGCAAAACCGTAGAAGAGTTAGAGAGCCTTGTGGTGCCAAAAATATATGGTTCATTTTGGTGAAACTACATTCTAAATGCTTTACATTTCTGATTTCAATTGCAGCTTGCATCTTAAGCTTCATTTGCATCAACATTCAATTAGTATATTTTTTTGTTTTTGCATCCTAGGGATTCTTAACTTGATTAGTGAAAGAATCATTTAGAGTTCTTTTTTCCATTGCCTGTCATTGAAAAAATTTAAAATCTACATCTACATCCTTAATTGACATCTGTAAAACATTAAAATCACCTTAAATTTTTGAAAAACACAAAAAACAATTATATTAGTACTCATTTTCCACCCTAAGCGAATCAGTCCACCCGCACTTTTTAAACAACAATTTTTGATATTTTTTTGGCATTTTCATGCATTTATGTTTTCTTTTACAGTTAGTAGAATTTCTATTATTTGCATTCAAAACTCCTAGATTAACTTGAATTTACATTCACCCCATCTTTTGTGATACTTGTATGAGTGTTTAGTTCCCCATTGATAATACTTTAGCGAGATGAAGTTCTAGACTCATGGCCTCCAACAATAGCACTTTCATTGTGGACCTTGGGATCTCAAGAGTTCCTACTCCTAGTATGGAAAATGGTCTATTAGGTATGGAAAATACCACTTCTATGCCTTTACATTTCCATCCAATGAATGTTGACACACAAAACAATTCCATCCCACAAGAAAAAGTCATTAATATTCATGAAGATTTTGCACACTTACAACAAGAATTTTCCCTTAAAAACATTTCCACCACTCCCATACTCGCCATTCAGAACCTCCATCATTTGATTGAAAGTGATGATGTTTTACAAGTTATGAAAATAATTACTAAGATTTACAATAAGCATGATTCTTCTAATTCCCAATCAACAAACATAGTTGCAAGCCAAGGAGGGCCTCACATTCCCCCCCCTTCAACTATAGCATATATACCAACTTATACCACTCCTCAGGCTACAAAAACTATGCAAAAGGTTAGTCTTGTGGCTCATTTCACAATTCCAACTAGAATTCATAGTTCTCTTGTGGCATCACAAGTCCCCTCCACTACCTTCACCCCTCTTTGTGTTCCTTTCTCTTCCCCTAACATTACATATACTCAATCACCATTTTCTCTTCCACCTCAAACCACCTACCCTGATCCCATCATTACACAACTCCTTAATACTATTTCATCCATGCAACAAATTTCCAAGGTCAAACTGCTCCACCCACATATCATGTTCATACTATCCCCTTATCCTTAGAAATATTATGCATAGAGATGCCACAAGGGATATGAATTCCTAGGTTTGAGAAATGTGGAGGTAAAGGAGAGCCTATTAACCATGTCAATGCTTATAAAACTTTATACAATGATTTTTTCCTTGATGATAAACTCTTACATAAACTTTTTCCTATGACCCTAAAAGGTACTACATTGGATTGGTTTTCCAATTTTCCCAATCATTCCATCTAATCGTTTAATGAGCTTTTGGATACCTTCATAAGTCACTTCCAAGTTCATATAACCTTGAAAAAAATAATGGCTGACCTAATGTGCTATAGACAAAATCCCAATGAGAAATTCACTAATTTCATTTCATGTTATCAATCATTGTATGCTCAAGTGGATGCTGAAATTCCTTTTTCACATCTCTAGAAAATGTTAATCAAAAAAATTCACACAAACCATCAGGATAAGTTAACTATGATGAAATTCCCTTCATTCATGCACTTATGTACAACCCTGTGTGAATATCAAACTCTATTTCAAGTTGTCATTCAAAATCCACTTCTAATTGAGCTAAGAATCCTAAGAAAAACAATCAAAACAACACAAAAAAAAATTTCAAACCAAATAGAGCCTTTTTACAATTCAATTTTCCTCCTCAATCACAACCAAATCCACCTATTCCAAGTCAAGTGGTATTTTTTAAAGTTGTGGTTCCTTCTACCTATGGGGAGTTGAAGAGATAATTTACTCCATTACCTGATACCCTCCATAATACAATGAACCAATTGTTGTAGCAACAAATGATCACCTTTCCAATTGTCAAACTTCTTGACACCACCAAACCTTTACTGCCCACCTTTAAACCTAATGCTCATTTCCATTTTCATCACCAAAATGACCATGAAATTGAACAATGTAAGCATCTCAAACACTTCAAGACCTTATTGATTTAGGTTGTTTGTCCATTGTGGGTGTTAATGATCAAGGCAATAAATTTGTTGCACCCCCTAACCATAATTTACAAATTTTCACCAACACCATGCCTAAAAACAACATTTCATTTGTCAAAGATAGTGAACCTTCAAACATTGATGTAATGAATCTTGATACAAATAGTGGCCAACATGATATAATTATAAATGTTACCCAAGTTAATCCTATAGATGAAATTGTGGGTGTGATAGACATTATTCCTCATAAGGGCCCAACCAACAAAATATATTGATATCACTTTTTCTTCTAAAGATATAGTTCAAAAACTTCTTGATGGTCCTCTTTACATAGCTGGAAGAATCTATGATAATCTCACCAATGGGATATTAATAGATCTCGCCTATGGTGAAAATATGATCATGGAAGAGTTTCTAGTATTGCATGATCTTTATCAAGATGACTATAATAAACCAACTGCATGGATTAAAACACATATTGGTTTTATGTGCCCTATGATCGGATCAATCACACTCCCCTTACAAATAGGACCCTAAAATTTGGAGGTAACATTTTATATTATTCCCCAATCAGATCAATTTTGTTTATGGCTAGGCCACCCTTGGCTTTGCTCAATGAAAGCAGTCCCTTCATTCATTCAAAAATGTTTCAAGTTTCCACATGGAAATGAAATATTTACCATACACCATACTGGCTTTAATCTAATATCTTCTAAAATTAATTTTTCCTTAGAATCCTTTTGGCCTGCACATATGAAACCCATCACCTCTCATAAATATTTCCTTTTCATAACTTATCAAAAATTCAAAGCCAAATGGATAACTAAGTTGTCTCTTTCTAACATGTCCCTACCAACTTCCACCCTAGATATCCTAGATGAAACCATGCTTCAACCTAGGTCAAACATTACACAAACCATACAACTTCATGAATAACCATTGTTAGACACTTCCCCACCATGGTTTAAATGACCAAGAGAAAGTGAAACCAATCTAGTCATACCTTCCTGCATTAAACAAGTGTACAAAGCTAAAGAGAAAATGATTGACCCATCCTCTTTAGTTTCTTTTGTTCTCCCCCTCTAGAAGAGAAGGAACCTATGATGAATCAACCCACTCCTACACCTCAAGAAATTCAAAATAAAATTAAACACAACCACAGTGCTAGAGAGCATAGGCATCGTCGTTGACTCCTTACTCGTCAATCTAGAATGGAAGAAAATAAAGAAAACCAATCTCCACCTTTTTCCAAATCAATTGATGAGCACCCGCTTTCTCTTGATCCACCAATAGATAACATAGTCCAACCCTCACAACAAAATGAACAAATCCAACAACCACAAGTTTTAATACATCCTTCCTTGGAAATAACTCTTCATCCTCCGATTGTAATCAATATTGATGATGATGATGATGAAGTGCATAATGATTTGAACTATTTATTTTCATCCACCATGAGCTTAAATGATAAATATTTTCAACCAAGTGAGGAACTTGGCATGTCTCCTGGTTTGACACTTGTAATTCTTCCTTTGGATAGTCAACCACCCTTGCAATATACTAAACATGATTGGGAGGTAGATGACTTGTTAGATGGTTAACTTGCATTTTCCTTACTCTCCTTTTTGCATTTATTTTCCTTTCACTTTTTATTTTAGCTTGATTGTATGTGTGTATTTTTTTCCCCTATATCATGGACTTTCTTTTTCCTTTTTTTTCACTCTCTTTGTTTCTTTCTTCTAGTTCTATGTGCTTTGGGGAATGTTGATAGTTTTGAACTCATTACAAAACATTGCAACAATGAACTTACTGACCCCAAATCCATAGATCCCTTATGTGTTTAGTGTGTTCCTTTCTAGGGGGAAACACCCTTTTCTTTTGTTCTCTTTTTTGTTTAAATGAAGCAGCCTAACTTAGAAACATATGACTTGTCATAAGGGATTTCCAAGTTGGCTTTCATGTCTTGTTTCCTTTTTCCATTTTCTTTTATTTGCTACTTTAAAGTAATTGCTCGTAGAATGATGTGTAGTGATTCCTTTAAAGTGGGGGGCATACATTGGCATAATTTCATTTTAATTATTGGTTCTTAGTGAAGCCTTGTTGTTCATATGATGCGTTCATCACTTTGAGGACAACATTAGGTATGATGTCCTTCATAAGTGTGATCTATCTTAGCATAATACATTCCTCTTAGTGGCCTAATGTGATGCACTGCATCCCCTAAGTCATGAATATTTTATTCTTTGATCAATCCTCTCTTTGAGACATTAGACACAATATTCCCTAAGTGGTAGACCTCACATAAACTTAACAAGACTCCTTTGAACATCCTTTTACATTTTACACTTTGCACTTTTTGCCACCTTGCATAATACAACTTGCATGCCTGTGGTACCTTCCTCTTTGTTCATGAGTTCTAATAATATAAAGCTTTTCTTGGCTCATGAAGCATGAACTGACATTTTCCTTTGTGGTGCCTTGTTAAAGTTATCAAGAGGTATAACTTTGATATGGTTGAGTGGGAAACCCATTCAATAGTACGAATTTCCCCATAGCCACCTTTGTGTTTGTGAGTTCATACCAACTAGAGTACATATCTTACCTTTTGGGTTTTCTCATCTAGTGGAAAACTATGAGCACCCTAGAGTGGGTATGCATTCTTTCTTTCAAACAATCATCCTAGATCTAATCCACAACTAGTTGGATAGATGATCAAAGCTCAATTTAATGTCCCTTTCAACATGTGTGTTCAATTGTCCTTATGCTTTTCTTGCCATGGGATCTTCATTCTGGGGGCTTGATCATCCCTCTTGATTGTTGTTATTCCATCTTCTAATGTAAGTACATAAGGACCTCTCTCTCGATATCCATGGCTACTTTAGTGTGAGTTTGAATCAAGTTCATCCTCTCACTAAAGTGGGGGCTAAATGCGCTATAGAAAAATGGCCCCTTATCATTTTCATGGTCTTTTAGGCCTTTCTTCACCATGTTTTTTCTATTTTTCTTTAAGTTAACGTTGTAATATGACTTGAACATGCATATTTAGCTAGTAAAATTCAAATAATTACATCTTTTGAAGGGTTCTGAAGTGTTGTAAGACATTTCTACACTCTTCTAGACTCTATTCATTACAATACACCTAAAAATCACCCTTTCACCACTAAACAAGTCCTATTTTGAAGTGTTGTAAAGTCTTGAAACAAGATTTCATGCTTTTCTAGGCATAAATTCACTATTTACACCTTTCTTATGCTTTATTTGACCCCTTTATGCCCTTATAAGCTTTGATTAAGTGTATTTTTAAATGTAAACTCGACAAATAACATTAAATGTGACTTAATTCCTGAAACCCATTTTCAGGTCCTAGGTGGGACCCATTCACCATGGGTGGTGAATGAGTCCCCCTTGGCTCCAAATTCAAAATATTCTAAATTTTCTTTTAGTTTTTTAGTCAAAAATCACTTGATGTCAGTCTATGATGAGGTATCAACAATTTACTAAGGCACAATATTGTATAAATAAGTGATATTATCATTTTACAACCCCCACAATCTCATAACACATTCAAGCAATATTTTCATTCACTCAAGAATTCAAGCACTTTACAATAGAAAATCAAGCATTCATCAAGCATTTTGAAGCATCCATTAACATAACTTTATATTTTCTTCAATAAGGGTTTGGTAAGTTGATAGCATTTGCATGTTATTTGTTTATCATTCTCTTTCATTTCATTATTTGATTAAGGGTTTGATTACCAAAGTGGGGTTTGACCAATGTGAACCCCTATTTGCTAACCCTCAACCATTTCTCCCCACTTGCATGTGTGTTTGTAGGCCTTTCTGATGGAACCCTAAAAAAAATTTCTTGTTTCATGTTAAAACCATTATTGCATTTGGACATTGGATTTTTATCTGCAAAATCTTGTATTATTATATGGGGTCGTTGACTCCCTATTACTCGTGGCTAGTTATTTTAATGTATCTTTAATCATTCATTGTCACCTAGTAATTGGCCCTTTTTAGCCTAGGTTCTGACCTTTCTATTTTATAAAATTAGGTAAGGATCCTTAAACCCTTACACCTTTTTCATTTTATAACTTATAGGTTTTCAAGCTAATTTTTTTCCTAGTGAATCCCATTCATAAGAACAACTTATGAGCACATGCCTAAAACTTTCAGTTAAGTCCTGATGGCCCTTGTAACTATATCATTCATCATTGATTTATTCTTAGGTTTACACCATGAAATAACAATGAGAGATGAGCGGTACTTTCCTTTGATATCACACATTGCTAGTGGAATCTAATCCCTCAAATTTGTAATAGTGATGAGTGATGTTCTCAGCTTTATGCTCTTATCACCCATTGTTGATGGCCATTGAAGATAAAATTTGTAATAGCGATGAGTGATGTGTTGTCACACCATATGATTGTGGATATGTTGTGAAATGTAGTTTTCACATTAGCCATGTGCGATGAACCCTATAAATAATGTAAACCATTCATCCCTAATTTCTTGTACAATATATGAGGAGAATTAGTGATGAATGGAGGTCTTGTCACTCATCATAGATTTATCTCAAAAATTAAGTTCTAAACTAGTGATAAGTGATGGGTGCCTTCTAAAAGGGTTTTTCTTTCGCTAATTTGATATGATCTTATGGGTGATGTCTTTGGTGCCATTTTTTTAATCAGGTACACATGTCCAAGATCTGATGTTTCCATAATATCTCTCATCACTAATGGGATGCTAGGGATGAAGTTTGAATTGGAAATG
Source organism: Sequoia sempervirens (assembly GCA_007258455.2). Taxonomy (NCBI): domain Eukaryota; kingdom Viridiplantae; phylum Streptophyta; class Pinopsida; order Cupressales; family Cupressaceae; genus Sequoia; species Sequoia sempervirens. Next base: position 490,895,090 of record VDFB02000015.1, read on the forward strand.
CATGATGAAGGGAAAGATATGACTAAAACTCAGGCCATAGAATCAAGGGTCAAAGGCCATCTCAAGGATTTTTTCATTGTTGATAAAGCCAGATAAAGATAAAGTGGATTGGTGATGGGAAATAACCATTAATGGAGGGAGCAAATGCATCATGATCTTGGGGTTTTCAAATATATTAGAAAAGGAATCGACAAAAGAACTAGAGGACCATCGATAAAGCTTTAAATTAGGACAATCTAGTGATCAAAAAGCCATAGCATAAGTAACTTCATCACTAATCATCATCTCAGGATTAGGGAAAGATCAATGATGAAGCAAAAAAGCATGCAGGGAAATTTTCTCTCTAAACTGGCCTTATGTAATTCACCAATATTAATGAAGAGAATAGATTAGGTTAGCGATACATGTTGATTGAAAGATTGCAACACTTGAGCTGGCATTACTTTTTCCCATGGATGAAGTTTTAATTTCTTTAAAATCAATGAATTAGATTCAATCTTGCGCTGTAAGTTACCAACTTGCTCACATAAGGAGATTTCATGTCATTAACCCTGCATGCTCCAAATGGCCTATAAAATGAAGATTACTTGAGTAATTTTCCATGTCATAATTCATTTTGTAATGAATGAGGGTCGAAGGTTGATAAAGAAGTGTGTTGGAATTGAATTCTCCTTAGAAGTGTGTAGACATTCTAAGCAAGTAGGCCTCTCATGATAATTCAAGAATCTAAGGGGTTGTGTTTGTTTGAGCCTAAGGGAGGTCTTGGGAATACAACTAGAATGCATGGAGCTCCTGATATGCCAAAAGGAAGAATAGAATCAAGGAAATTCAAGGAGTATAGTACCAAGGGAAATTATCATCCAAAAGAGAAAATAGTTTAAGAAGAATTAGTCAAACATAGAGAGAAGAGGAAGGTAAAATATGAAAAGAGGGCATGGATGGAGAGTGAACATTATAAGGCCTATCCAAAGGAATTAAATTATCCATGTGAGTTTCTTAATAACCCTTTACACAGTGAAGGTGACACTAAATCATAGGGAAAATATTTTCCCCTCTCCCTAGTACTATGAAGGAATCCTGACAATGAGGTGGTGATAGTTTCTCCAATCCCACCATGAATAAAACATGGGCGAATATTCATTGATGTTGATAAATCAGAGTGATGGTTATACCCCTTTTTTTTAATGATACCATGCCCTTTCTATTAGGATTGTCCTATTCAACACTCATGCATTTCTTGTTTCATGTGCTAAGGTGGAATGTTTCTGGGCTAGTATGTAGGAGAAGTGCCAAACTAGCTCACCTTGGTGGCATGGATATTTTATCTAGATGATATATAGGTTTGTGTTGGAGCTACCATTAGAGAATCTTCTTTCGTCAACAAGGATGAGGATTCAACACGGTTACAAAAAAATCTACTTTTCAAGAAGCTAGTGTGTATTCATTTAGGGAATGTGGAATACGGTCTTTTACTCTTCCATTTTCCTCAAATGATTACATGTAAAAAATTAATAATATCTCAAATTCTGGTGCAAATGAAATGAAATGTAAATGTAATTAACCCTAATTCTTTTTTCTCCCTTATCCTATAAAAGTGTATTTCAGGGCTTATTTCAGAGGTTAGATTCTAAAGTCTTAATAGGGTTCTAGGTAAAAGCTAAGTTCAGAAAGGGCCCTTAGGATATAGTCGTAAAGTAGGCCAATATTGTTTCTTGGATAAGAAGTCATTTATGTAACGATCTTAAATTAGTTTTATAGAAATTACTGATATCAAAACAAAATATCAATTAAGGAATTGATACTCTCCTATGTATGTTCATTTCAAAGTCATCAATGAGAAATACTAATGGTGTTATCGTTTGTCTTCAAATATTTCATTTGAATGTATTACTATATTTTCAGCTTTAATTCAAAGAATTGATTAAAATTCTCGAATAGGGTCATAAACTTTGTAAGGAATGGCTTAGGAATTCTAAGTAAATTTTTCTTGCATAGTGAGTTTTCGTAAATGCAAAGAAATATGAAAAGTATCATGTTTCTCTTCTAAACAAGTAATTTGTATATTACTAATCCTCTTCTGTACTTGAATCTACTACTCGAATTGATTAGAAACTAGTCATTTTGTTAGAAAATATTCAATGAGATGAACAAATAGTGTTCATGGCTCTAAAATTTTGAGAAGATAATACTTAAATAGAAAATCTCTCTAAGGATAGTAGAAGTGAAATTATTTTCAATTCCTAGCAGATGGATAATCCTTCATTTGAAAATCTTATAAATCTTCAATGAAATTGATTTCATTTGATAAAAAAGAATTAATCTGTGTATAAATTTGTTACTAATTGGTTATATTGCATGAAAACGCAAATGGGATTACCCTCCTTGGTTTCACAAAGCTTGAAGTGAAGGAGTATAGACTTTAAAATCCTATGCTCATTGTGTTGGCCAGTAACCTAACAATTCATCATAGAAGTTGACTACTTCTTAGAGGATTGTTTGGTTTTTCCAGAAAAGTCACCAATAGAAATGGAAAATCCATTGGTGATATACTATGAATCTCCTGTTGTAGACTAACAGTTTTAGGAAATTGGTGAGTATGAACATCTATTTTAGATACTAAGGAATTACTAAACTTGGAAATGTTCCTATTGAGGAAATTTCAAAATATATATCTGTGACTCTATTGTGGGAGAAATTCCAAAAGGATATTCATATTTGAAGGAGCTTAATATTGCTTAAATTTTAGTCCTCTGAAAAGAGGTGGCGATTTTTCCAAAGAACCTACTAAATATTTGAAGAAAGTCTTGGATCTACAAAAAAATCAGTCAAGAAGAAAGGTTAGCAGTTGCTCCATGTCTCTAGGTATTCTTGAGTTTTGGTTTTCAAGAAATTCAAACTTGTATATGAAAACCATACTTGCAATTCTTGTAAAAATGTGATTCCCTATTCAGTGATTAAGCACTAAGGAAGGGAATAATAGTGAATTTTATTGCATACTTCTATGTTACTAGATCTTAGTATCTATTATGAAGAGAAGTATTAAATTTTTTTGAAGAAACCCATTTAGAAGATATTAAGCAAGTTGAGATAGAATTTTGAAATATTAAAGCTTAAGGTCATCTTGTGAAAGAAGTTTGAGTTTCCCAGTGTAACCAAAAAAGTTGATATAAAAAGGCTTGTAGATAATGTATCATCAACCTATACATCCTAGTGTGTAGCCCCTCTCATGTAATAAAAGAAATTTCAACATCAAAAGGTATATGGCCATAAATTTTGATGTTATTTCTGGTTACCCAAATGATATTCCATTTGAAATCATAAATGAGCTACCAAAGTTTAGTGGTACAAAGAGTGAGTTAGCAAGTAAGCATTTGCAAGAATTCAGTAATTTAATGGATGAATATGAGATATATTATGAGGACGTGATAATGAGGTTATTTTTTCAGTCCCTAAAGGGAGATTCAAGAAAATGGTTCTCTGATTTACTAGCATGCTCTATTTTTATTGGAGTGAGTTCAAAGTAGTGTTCATGGAGAAATTCAGTGAAAGAATCACTATTGTCTATTTTCTAAATAAATTTATGAACATTGAGAAAGAAGATGATGAGCTAGTCCCAAAATTTAACTGAAGATTTGCTCAAACATTAAGGGGTATTCCTAATGTTTTATATCTAAGTGATGCAGTATGTTTGGTTGTTTATTTAGGGGCTTTTGGTAAAAAGATGAGTTATTTGTTGAAAGATAAAGACCCCAAAACCTTACATCAGTACAATGGGATAGCCATGAACATTGAAAACAACTTGAAATACGGCATGCAAATGAATCACTTAGATATAAGTCTCCACTACCATAGAATGCCAAATGTTGATAAATGGTGTAAACTAGGATTCAAAAATGAATATAAGAGTATTTGCACCCAAATTTTTTTATCTTGCACAACATTTTGTAATATTGATCTCATAAAGCCCTAGGCACATCATCAAGAAGCAATCAGGTCTTCAAATTATAATGATAATAATTTTATTGCTCTATATAAATCGAGTAGTGAGATATCGGATGATGAGGAAGATAACAAAGTAATGGCTAAAGATATATACTGCAATGAAGCAAAATAAGGGTTTGATTCTAGTTTTGTCGAAAGGGCCACTACCTATGCTCCTATGGATGACATAAGACTAAGCACTTAGTCTAATTTTTTTTAACATAGTTGCAATATTAATGATTCCTCTTGCTATAATAATGATGATAGCATTGAGTATGGTCAAATCTCTATTGATTATGATTTTCCTCTTGAAGAGGAAATAGAATCATTTTTCATGAATGAGAAATGTGCTAATAATGATGTAAGTGCATTAGAAAATGTGTATGTTTGCTCTTGTAATAACTACAATGATTTTGGATGTTGTAATTACTTGGAGGAATTAGACATCCATGTTGAGAAAAATGAGGCTCCTATATCAGCAATAAGTGTAATAGAAAATCCATTGTATGATGAATCTCCATCTTCACTAGAGATAAGAAATAATGATCCTTATTGGCATAGATATAATCCACTATTTTCTAAGAATGCTAACGATACATCTAATATAGGGTAGGAATATGGTCTTGATTATACAAAGAAACACATTGATGTGCTCCTTCAGGGCATTGTTTATGAATGTGTAACCTTTGATATAGGTGATGAAGATAAAGTCAAGTGTTAAAGTGTTAATTACTTGGGAGAGTATGAATTTCTTCAATTTCCAGTTCAGTGGGAGGGAAATTGGACAAAGAATAACAATGAGATGAATAGTAAGGAATTTTATGTTTAGAATAAACATGTTTTATATTATGAATATAACACATATGTGTAATGTGACGATGAAAATTTGCATGTTATGCCTAACTCTACTCTACAGGATGATGAAAGTTACACTGGTAGTTTTATACTCAGAAAGGTTGTGAGAAACAGTGATAACAAAGATTATAATCAGCTAGACTCTCACTTGTTAAAAGAATGCCTAACATTTTTTCTAATAGAATTAAAACTGCTCTTACTTCAGTGGTACAATAAGGACAAATGTGAATGGAAAAACATCAGCTCCATTAGAAGGCTAGTTTCTAATAGAGGCAAGAGCTTATTTAGTGTTTTTGTGGCTTAGTGCCACCAATCAAGAGGGTAAAACCTGGTTGAATTGAGGGATGCATAGTATAGTTTTCATCTTTGAATTTTTGTGTTGGTTGGATGGAGATTGAATCTCCTTTTTTAGGGCTCCTTTTCCTGTGTCAATTTTTTGCATATGTTGTTTCTCTTGTTTTTTTTGTGTCTAGCCTACTTCACCTAAAATTTTGACATCTCACCCTGCCTACAAGAGGCATGTGTCCCTAGTCCGAGCCACTGATGGAACCCTCAAAAAAATTTCCTTCTTCCATGTTATAACCCTTATTGCATTTGGACATAGGGTTACTATCTGTAAAAGCTTGTATTATTCTATTGGGCCATTGAATCCCTATTACCCATGGCCAGTTATTTTAATGTATCTTTAATCATTCATTGTCACCTGGTAATCAACCCTTTCTAGCCTAGGTTCAAACTTTTCTATTTTATAAAATTACATAATGATCCTTAAGCCTTGATGCCTTTTGTATTTTATAACTTAGATGTTTTCAAGTTAATTTTTTTCCTAGGGATTCCCCTTCATAAGAACAACTTATGAGCATGTGCCTAAGACTTTCACTTAAGTCCTGATGGCCCTTGTAACTATATCACTCATCGCCAATTTATTCTTAGGTTCACACCTTGAAATAGTGATGAGTGATGAGCAGTACTTTCCTTTGATATTGCTCATCATTAATGGCATCTAATCCCTCAAATTTGTAATAGTGATGAGTGATGTTCTCATCCTTATGATCTTATCACCCATCACAAATGGCTATTGAAGAGAAAATTTGTAATAGTGATGAGTGATGTTCTCATCCTTATGATCTTATCAGCCATCACAAATGGCTATTGAAGAGAAAATTTGTAATAGTGATGAGCAATGTGTTGTTGCACCGTATGATCATGCATATGTTGTAAAGGTAGTTTTCAAAATAGCGATGTGCAATGAAACCTATAAATAATGTAAATTTTTCATCACTAATTACATGCACAATATATAAGGAGAATCAACAATGAATGTAGGTCTTATTGCTCATCGCGGATTTATCTTAGAACTTAAGTTCTAGACTAGCGATAAGTGATGGGTGCCTTCTAAAAGGGTTTTTCTTTCACTAATTTGATATGATATTGTGGGAAATTTCTTTGTCACCATTTATTTTATGTAGGTACACATGTCCAAGATCTGATGTTTCGACAATATCTCTCATCGCCAATGTGATCCTAGAGATGAAGTTTGAATTGGTTATGCATGATGAAGGGACAGATGTGATTGGAAGTTAGGCCATAGAATCAAGGGTCAAAGGCCATCTCAGGGATGTTTTCATTGTTGATAGATTCAGGAAAAGATAAAGTGGATTGGCGATGAGCAATAACCATTACTGGAGGGAGAAAATGTGTCATGATCCTAGGGATTCCACATAGATCATAAAAGGAATATGCGAAAGAACTAGAGGACCATTGATAAAGATTTAAATCAAGATAATCGAGTGAACAAAAAACCATACCATAAGTAACTTCATCACTAATGAGCACCTTAGGATTAAGGAAAGATCAACAATGAAGCAAGGGAGCATGCAGGGAAAATTTCTCTCAAAATTGGCCTTATGCAATTTTTCAATATTAATGAAGAGCACAAATTATGTTAGTGACACATGTTGATTGATAGATCACAACACTTGAGATAGAATTGTTGTTTCTCATGGATAAAGTTTTAATTTCTTGAAAAACAACGACTTAGATTCAATCTTGAGCTATAAGTTACCAACTTTCTTGCATAAGGAGATTTCAAGTCACTAATATTGCATGCTTCAAATGGCTTATTTAATGAAGATTACTTGAGTAATTTTCCATGTCATAATTCATTTTTCAATGAATGAGGGTTGAAGATTGATAAATAAGTGTGTAAACATTCTAGGCAAGAAGGTTTGTCATGATGATTCAAAAATCTAAGATGTTGTGTTTGTTTGAGCCTAAGGGAGGTCTTGGTAATATATATGGAATGCATGGAGCACCTAATACGCCAAAAGGAAGAATAGGATTAGGTAAATTCAAGGATTATAGTACTAGGGAAAATTACCATCCACAAGACCTAGATAGTTTAAGAAGAATTAGTCAAACACAAAGAGAAGATGATGGTAAAATATGAAAAGAGGGCATGGATGGAGAGTGACCATTATAAGGCCTATCCAAAGTAATGAAATTATCCATGTGAGGTTCTTAATAACCCTTTATATAGTGAGGGTGGCACTAAATTAGAAGGAAAATATTTTCCCCTTTCCTTGGTACTATCGAGGAATCTTGATAATGAGGTGGTGATAGTTTCTCTAGTCCCACCATGAATAAAATGTGGGTAAATATCCTCTGAGGTTGAGGTATGTGAAGGATCATCCTGGAAAAAAAAATCCCTTAAGTGAAAATATTCAGAAAAATCAGAGTTAGGCAGCTTGACATAAAAATTTGAATAACTTATATGTATTATTTCAAAAATATGTAAGAATAGAATCTGTGGAAAATTGAATATAGTTTCTAAACTACTAGGTTTATTTTATTTTTTTAAATTATTTCGTGAAAATTTGAAATTCCAATGCAGTAGTACGTAAATTTCAGGGAAAAAATAAGAAGTAGGTGTCTGTCTAACCACCCTAACCACAATAAAATGATAATATTTTTTTATAATATTCTAGACATAAGTAGAGGACTCATGTTCGGATGTGTTGCATATTTATTTATAATTTTTTTCCAAGTAAATAATTAATTATGAATTTTTAATTACAACTTTTAAAAAATATAAAAACTTGTATGCCTGACCACCTTAACTTGGTCAAAACTTCATGAAATTCAATTTTTCTTTTTTTAATCCTATAGTATGAAAAGCATAGAATGTGATGCATGTTTTGGATTCAAAAAATGTGATACCATTTGAAAGCTATAAATGTTTTTCAATCAACCTATCAATCAACACCTTAGTCGTAATTCAAATAGAAAATGAATACTAATTATTTATTAAATTCCAAGTAAAGCATAATTTATATTGGTGGAAATTTGAGAATATCCTTTAAAAACCCCTTTCATTTCATCAATTATAGGTTAAAAAGAAGTTATCGGCCACATACCCTACAAATACCCATCATATTGCCTATTTTTGGCTCATCATGATCTTGCACATACCCGTTGATAACTCAGAATTATGATTGCACCCTATTTTTGTTTTTGATGATACCATGCCCTTTCTATTAGGATTGTCCTATTCAACACTCATGTGATTTCTTGTTTCATGTGCTAAGGTGGAATTCTTTCGTGCTGGTATGTAGGAGAAGTGCTAGTCTAGGTCACCTTGGTGGTGTGTATATTGTATCCAAAAGATATACAGGTTTGTGTTGGAGCTGCTATTGGAGAATCTTCTTTGGTCAAAAAGGATGAGGATTCAACATGGTTACAAAAAACTCTACTTTTCAAGAAGCTAGCGTGTCTTCATTTAGGGAATGTGGAATGTGGTGTTTTACTCTTCCATTTTCCTCAAATGATTGCATGTGACAAATTAATAATATCTCAAATTCTAGTACAAATGAAATGAAATGCAAATGTAATTAAGCATGATGCGTGTTTCTCCCTTATCCTATAAAAGGGGATTTTAGGGCTTATTACAGCGGTCAGATTCTGAAGTCTTAATAGGGTTCTAGGTGAAAGCTAAGTTCAAAAAGGGAACTTAGGATAGAATTCTGAAGTAGGCCAGCAGTTTGTCTTTGATGAGAAGTCATGTATGTAACTATCTTAAATGAGATTTATAGAAATTATTGATATCGAAACAAAATATTTGTGAAGGAATTGATACTCTCCTATATGTACGTTCATTTCGAAGTCATGAATGAGAAATACTAATGGTTTTATCATTTTTTCTCAAATATTTCATTTGAATGTATTGTACTCTATTTTCAGCTTTAATTCAAAGAATTAATTAAAATGCTTGAATACGATCATAAACTTTGTAGGGAGTGGCTTAGGATTGCTAAGAACTAAATTTTTCTTACACTGTGAGTTTTTGTAAATGCAAATTAGTACGAAAAATAGTCCATTTCTCTTCTAAATAAGTAATTTGTATATTATTTCTCCTCTTGTGTACTTGACTCCATTGCTCCAATTGATTAGACACTATTCATTTTGTAAAAAAATATTGCATGAGATGAACAAATAGTGTTCCTAGCTCTAGAATTTTGAGAAGATAATACTTAAATAGAAAATCTCTCCAAGGATAGTAGAAGTGGAATTATTTTCAATTCCTAGAAAATGGATAATCCTTCATTTGAAAATCTACCAAATCTTAAATTAAATTGATTTTATCTACTACAAAAGGAATTAATATGTGTATAAATGTGTTACTGATTGATTATATTGCATGAAAATGCAATCGATATTACCCTCCTAGGTTTCAAAAAGCATGAAGTGGAGTACAAATTTTAAAATCCTATGCTCATTGTGTTGGCCACTACCCTAATAGTTCTCAATCATAGGCATTGGCTACTTCTTAGAGGATTGTTCAGTTCAGCTATAAAAATCACCAACACTTTGTATGCATATTTAACAAGTATTTAGGTGTTGAAGAGTGATAAAAAAGAAAAGTTTTTTCAAGTCAAATCAACCTCATTTCAAGCTTGGAGAAGGTATTTTGTCTATTTCCTACAAAATTGACTTCACTAACTCGACAAGCAATGATCCTTAGATCTGGTGTTGCAGAGTTGTCTCCTGATTTCTCATAATTTTGGGATAGGACGGATTCACCACTAGTGGTGAATGAGTCCCACATTGAGGTTGTAAATCTATTTTTTTTTAAATTCTGAATCCTGACACTTAGAAACATGTTCCCAAAAGTTTTCATCAGAAGTAGGACTGATTCACCACCCTAGGTGAATGAGTTCCACTGGTGATTTTTTGTAATTCCAAATAGCATTCAAAAAATTCTAGAATGTTTATCAAACCTCTAGGTGCACACCGATTAAGCTCATTTCTTTCTATTATGCACTTACTCATTCATAGCTCTCTATTTGCATATCACAATGTGTTTTCCAACATAACATAAATCTTAAGCTTTGCATACATAAATCGATCATTTAGATCACTTAATTTCATTTAGTTCATTTCATTTATTCTTAATAGAATCCTACATTACATAATTTGAGTGAACCTAGCTAGCATTTTTGGCCTAGCTCTCTCCTTTTAGGTGCAATACCCTAGAAGAGTTAGAGAGCCTTGTGGTGCCAAAAAATACGGTTCAAATACATCATTTGAGAACCTATGCAATTAATCCAATTGAGCTTTTAGATCATCCTTTATTTGTTTATCCATTATTCAATTAGTGGAAGATGCTAGAATATCAATCAGGTCCATTTTTTGGATCCTTGTAGGTCTTCCCAAGTTCACAGTGCCCAGTTGATAATCACTCAACTGCATCTGTTGTTTTTACTTGTCCACCATGGGAATGGAACATTCAGCTACACTATCTCTAACATCTATCAATTTGGTGGAATGAATAACTTGAGCCTTTTTCTTAGGACTCCTTTCAATTTCTTTCATCACATCATCCTAGTTTAAGGGTTGGTGTTGGACTATTTATTTTTTCTCCAAGTTGAGCTTTAACCATGTTGGGGAAACAAGAGGAGTAACCACTTTTTGTGAAGAAGAAGAGGTACAAGAGAGGGGTTGTAGAAGTGTTACATTAGGTTAGGAATCAACCACTTGTTTCCCCCTTTCTACCATGTCTTTAGTAGGCCTATCAGCTTCATATTTCTCTCTTTCTTCCTCCAATCTCCTCTCTTCTAACATGTCATCTCTTTTTTTTTTTCAAATTTCTTAACCCTCTCACACATTTTTTCTGCTTCTTTCTCCTTTTTGTCTTGTTCATTTTCCTCCTTCTTCATCTTTCTTTCTTTGGGCCTCCTCTATAGCCTTGGCCTTGGCCTCAAGGTCTTCCTTTTCTCTCCTCTATCGGGCCTTTTCCTCTTCAAAGTCATGAATATTTTGTAGGAGGTCCAAATTTTCCCTCTCTACATTATATTTATGTTCACTTTCATTTTGTTTCCATAGGAGGTCCTCCTTTTCCTTCTACTACCTTGCAAGCTCTTCAGTCTTTGCTCTAGCTTCATCCACTTCTTGCTTTGCAAGTGCATCAACTTGTGCTTTGGCATCAACCTCATTCTTTGCATCCTCAAATAGTTTCCAATGGTCTTCTGGAGTTAGGACATGTTTAGTTCCAACATATTAAATGTCCTCAACAAATGTAGTTACAAGAGGCTCATGGTCTGATTGTGTGGCCTCTAAATTAGTATCTACATCATGAATTTCAATCTCCTTTTTCTTATATTTCTCAACCTGCTCATGGAGCCAACCTATAGGTACTTCTCTAGTAGATTCCTTTGGGAGAGAATGTTGAGATGAAGCTCCTCTAGTTGTTGTAGTTTCTACAACTTGTAATTCATGAGTTTTTGGAGTAGGTACTCCCAAGTCAACATCTCCTCCATAACAAGGAGGATAGTACTCCAATTGTTCATTAGGAGTTGTTATCCTCTTTATTCTTTGAGGATTGAGCTTATAGCTCCTTTTCCCCCATGACCACCCTTGCTCTGAGTCAAATTTTTTCCTAGTTGTATACAACCCTGACATTAAATAACTTAATTCTTCACAAACTGCTTGTGTAGCCAAACTGTGAACACAATAATATTCTCCCAATTTCATTAGAAATTTGTGGAATCCTAGCATTTTTTTGTTGGAAAATTTTGTATTTACTCCCATAGCCTCATATATGAATTCCATAAGAACAATCCTATCACTGCAACATCTTGGTAGTCAATGAGGATGTCCATCAAAACCCACCAATCTAAAATAAGAGAACTTGGGGTACTTGATGTACCAATGTCCCCATTCAACAATGAAATCCATGACCTCCCTACTCATCCTATATCCCACATCCCCTATCCACCTATTAATGATGACATAAAGGAATGAATCATTAACCCTTCTATAATATAGTTTAGAATTTTGTAGGGCCAATTGATCATAATGTTCCCATTCCCTTTTTTATCAAGAAGCCTCCAAGGAATATGCCCATTCTTGTAGCTGAATATATGACATAAGAGGTCGTGAAGAAATTATTTGTTTTCCATACCTTGAGAATCTAATTGAGCAAGTTATCTAATAAGATCATGCCCCAATCAAAATTTTTCCTACCATGCAAAATGGTTTCACTGAATGAAAACATCCATTCCTTAAAGTATGCAGAGTCTTTCTTCCCAAATACCCTAGAAAGCATCATGATTAGGTCATCTATTTCCTTCTTGAAGTCTCCCTTTTTGGACTTTTCTAAAACCTTGGTCAAGGACTTCTTTTCAGTTGTTATCCAATTCATGTGGGACCTATTAGCTTCCTTGTCCCTATTGAATAACTACAATGCCCTTGCTTTAGTCAATTGCTAGGGGTTCTTGGGGGTAGGTGCATTAAACAAGAACCTCACCATCTGCAGGGGTAGATCAATGATCACATTCCCCTAGATTTCCATACATTGTATCGATGAAGGATTATATGCCCCTACTGCTATGAGTAAGAGTTCTGGGCATTGGACTAATAGAGGGAAGAGTGTGACATGTGCCAGCCTAGATTGGCCTATTCTAACTATTCTCTCAATAACATCTTCTAAAAATAGTGTCTACAATAATCTCCTCATAATTGAATGGGCCCATATTAGTGTCTGTGATTTCTTCCCACTCCAAATTAAACTTGCTAGTTGTAGGGTGGCATCTTGGTGTTTATATCTCAAGGTCTAAGGCAATTGCTACAACTTTTTCTTCTTTGGTTTTACTCCCTTTGAACTTTCTACAACTTGCCCTTCCTTTTGTGAGACTTCCTCAGATTCTCCTGACATTGTGACACTTCTTTATTCTTCCCTAGGTAGCCCTCCATACTTAGTGAAATTTAAACCTGTTAGGAGAAGGACTGGGGAAAATAAGGAACTAGAGGGATTAAACAAATAAAGTAATTGAAACCGAGACTAGGACCAGATTAGAAACTGAATCTCTCAAAGTTTCAATACCTTGTAACATTTGATGACCCAATCCTAGGAAGTTGGTAGGATTGGGATCAAAATCGGAACCCATCAAAGGTGGACTCATTTTTGGAACCAAATTCTCATGCGAAATTTCAATGGATGAGTTCATCTCTAGCTTTGGTTCTGCCATATACTACTAGAGTTAAGTGGATTCTCCTCATGCACACCAACATCATTTTGGACCTAAGTTAAAAATAGGGTGTAGGGAGGAAAAAATCAAGCTTGACTCTACCGAACAAAATGGGACTGGATCAAACAAGCTAGGGAAATTACACAAAAAGGGCACAAAACAAAAACCATAATTCATATGGCCCATCAACTTACATTACAATTAGGGCATCAAAACCAAATTGATCAAAACCCATAAGATCAAAAAACTACAAGATCAAAGGGGTCTATGGAAAGATTTAAAACAAATTTGTGCACCAAAACCCCTCAAAAAAAGCCCTAAACAAAACTAGGCACGGTGAAATGGAACCACCACCGAAAATGGTGAAAACGACAATAGACAACTATAAAACAAATGAGGAAAAGAAAGAAAATGGAAAACATAAGAGGAAACCAAACAAAAATGAGAAACAAAAGAAAATACCAATAAAAAGAATGAAAACATGTGAATATCTAAAGGAAAATCCCTACAAATGCGTGAAAGACAACAAAGCAACAAAACGAATGAGAAGAGACAAAACATAATGGGAGAGACCCAACTACCTCAAAACGCTTCCAGAAAAGGGTTGAAAATCAATAGGTATTCTCTCATGAATGTGCACCCATAATAAAAATCATGCTCATCCTCGAGTTCCTTCAGATCTTTCTTGTTAAAAAACTTTGGGTAATTGTAATGAGTAGAATAACCTTGACTAAGGTTTTAAAACCCATTTCATGTGTGTGAGGAGGTTTTAATTAATTCATTTAATGTAGTTAGTTAGGGGTGGAACCGTAGAAAAAGAAAGTATACAACAACCATGTACATCAAAGGAAAAATGAGAGTGGAAGAAGAATCTAGATAGAAGCAGGAAATTTTTCAAAGTTACACATTTCATTCTAGATCCAACTCTAGTCCTGCAACAAGGAAAGGACAACAAAGGAATAGGGATAGAATTGGAACCAGATCCAGATGTGGAACTTGGAAAAGTTCCTAGTTTGGATCCGATTCTAGTTCTCCTCCTGACAAAGGGAGAGAAAAATGATAGGAGGAAAACAAAAGAAGGAATGGAAGTGACACTAGGGAAAAATCCCATCCCAAAATAGGACACAAAACAAGACAAAACAAAAGGTAAACAAACAAGAGTTGAATCAGAACAAAACTTGAACTCAAAATGTTTACAAAGTTCTAGGTCCAGTTTCTGTTCTAATTTTGCTTCTGCAAAAAGGGAAAAGAAATAGAAAGAGGAAGTAAACAAAACAAAATATAAGGGAGGAAACAAACCAAAGAGCATGAGACAAGAAAAACAACAAATTAGGAAATGAATTCAAGACCAGAACAAAAAATGGACTAGGAACTTTGTAAAAGTTCCAAGTCTAGGTTTGGCCCACATTCTAAACCCACAAGAACAAAAGGAACAAAAACTTAGGAGGAAAGAAAACAAATCCTAAGACCCAAGCAAGGACACCAAGGACAAAAAAATGCAAGCGAAGCCCATTTTGACCAAAAAAAATGGGGTGGTTATGCAAGGCATAACAAGTCTTTTTCCAATTTGTAATCCTCCCTCATTGATATCTTTGGATTCACCCTCCATGAATCTAGCATGAGTTCTCTTTTCTCTTTTTTACTTTGTTGATTCCTTAGGAACATCTAGCTTATATGTGTGTTTTTCATCTTGATGTTTATGTCTCTTGACCCTTTTTTGCTTAGGTTTCCTTTCTGGTTTGGTGGAAAATTCACTAGGTTCACTCATTTTGACAATATAACAAAAATAAGCTATCAAATTTCAACTTATGGAAAGGACCTTTAGGTTTTTTTTCTCAATAAAAAAATTTGCAGAATAAAAACCCTCCCATACCTCGCACAATTCACACCAACCCAATCAAACTTACATGATATATAAACCCCTCCAAACCCTAAGAGCCTAAGGCTTTCATAATTTTCACTAAATCCCTAGACTAGCTTAAGTCAATCTTAATTGACACAAAAGGTTGTAATTACTTGCTTACCTAAGATTAAACTTGTTTTCAATTCCTTTGCAACTATTCATCGAAGATCTTCATGCCTTCTTCTCAAACTTGACCAATTCCTCTACACTTGAAATGTGCAATTGTGAGACGAATTGAGCCAACAACCTTCTTTATGGCCAAAGAAAGGAGCATATTTACCATTAATTTCTAATAGAAATATTGTGTGAGAAAAATAACACTTAGTCATTTGAGTTCAAATTCTAGTCGTTGATATTTTTTTCCCAAAACATCATCGATGGCTCTCCTTCATTCTCGTGTTTTGACATTTTACTTTTAGCAATGCCATCAAGCTATTTCCATATCATTAATATTTTCCTTAGTCACCTTTTACTAGAAAGCAATCACACATCGCTACTTTGATCTTCATTTCTTTGGATGAATCCACGATGCCTTAAAACCTAGTGATGAGGGGAATTTTCCATCAAATATTCCATCACTCATTGCTAATATGTTATTTAGAACTCCATCTGTAACCATGATATCTTTAGGTGGCATAAGTAGAAGAATTAACAATTTATTTTTCATCGCCTATGTCCCTTTTCCTTTATGTACTCTATCAGTGATATGAACCATATGCGTGACATAATCTAAATTGTTAGATCTAGGTACTTCTTTGACTTTATTCTTCACCCATCTCTCATAACTGATTTATATCTCAACAATTGAATCACAATATTGATGAGATAAAATTGGTGATAGAGCATGATCTAGCCACATGTCCATATTACAAAATCAAGGGTAATAAAAGCATCGCTCTTAGTAGCACCTCAAACTAGAGATGGAACATTAGGATAATAAAATTCATCACTCATCACTAATTTGAAAAGGCCAAGCAAGTAGCTATCTGTAATGAGTGATGAGATAGTAAATGCAAGAGGCCATTAGGTTATCACACATTGCTAATTTAGTACTTAGAACTTTTGGTCAATTAGAAATAGAAAGGTAGCCAACAATAACAAAGAAAACCTTGCACATCATGCATTGCTAATAGGAGACCCATGTTTTAAAACCTATCTTCAATGAGTGATATAAAGGTAAATTCCCATCACACATCACTAATTTAGGGTAAGTGGTTGGGAAAAGAGATAAGTGAGAAATTAAGTGAAGCAATTTTGCACATGCTCACATGTTTTAAAATAGAGACCAATTAGGAGTAACATAGGACAACACCTTAAAAAGACCTAAAAACCATTTTGGAAAAGGATGTAAAGGCCAAACAAGGCCAAAATACCAACCTTATAAAAGATTTGGGTCCCCATACCTATGTGACATGAAAATATTAGGGAATAAGTAAATGAGGAACCATAGCCAAAAGGGGCTAGTCATTTCATGAACATAAAAGACTTAAGCTATTTTAATTTGACTGGAGATAGACCATAGTAGGGTCAAAAAAGGATTAGATCAAAGGAAAATGGTTTAGACAAGAAGAAAATATTCTAAGTAAACAAAATCCTCAACCTAAAACCTTAAACCCTATTCATATTAGACCAAGAAGGCACTCAAGTAAAGGAATTTTAGACAAGTGGAAGAGGAGAATTTTGAAGGTTCTACCATCACCAAAAAATGGTTTTGATACCTACTAAAGGATTGGTTCACCCATAGGAAAATGGGTCCTTGTTAGGGCTTCTAAAAACACTTTTGACAATCCTCTGATGTTGGATTTTAGCTTTTTTCTGGCATAGTTCCCATTGTTGACAACAATGCAAACTTTTAGATTTCTTCAATCCTTCTTCAATCTAAATTTTGTGCATACACAAAGAGAAAAAAAAAAATTATTTGAATAAGGGTTTACCTTAATCAATCCCAAAGTTTGGTAATTAAACCTTGATAGAAAGATAGTGACAATGGAGAAGGAAATGATGAATGAACACTTGCTTGTTACAACTCACCAACCCTTCAATGTCTCCCCTTAGAGGGTGGAAGAAAAAAATGTCTCTTCAAGGAATCTAATATTTCTTTCCTTGATGGATTTTAATATTGAAATTCTTGGATGCTTTAGGATCAACAATGTGTATTATCCTTCACAATATAACATGAACACACATAAGCTTTAACATGATGCTATGACCTTGATTTCTGCAATAAATGATTGATAAATCCACTCTTGAATTCTTGACAATAATATTTTCTCATAGGATTGATCTCATAAGTTTACTTCATGTGTGCTAGATTTCAAATGATAAAAAGACTATTTATTTATAGGTTTTTATCTAATTTCCCAAAATAAGATTCAAAAAGATGACAATTACAAGTTGAATTGGAATCAATAAAATTCCACCATAAACATATTTTAAAATGGGTCTTATGACTTAAAAGGGAATCAATTTCCCTTGGGTGAATCTTTCTTGGCCTATAATTTTATGACACATATGCTCCAATGTGATTTAATTATGAAACACAACTATAGAAGCCAATAGTGATCATTTCTCATTTTTCCCTTAGATGAGATTTATCACGTTCATTCTATTGCCACATTATTTTTATAAAGAAATTATATTAGGAATAATCCTATGAAGGATTTGAGGCTCCACCTAAGCTCCATATATTCTAATTAGCACTCTATATGAGTGGAGAAACCATTCTCCCCAATAATGATGAATGCAAACCTCATGAATTATTTCCTTAGGTATCAAAAAGTTCATTACTCTCTTTAAGAATCTTGTGACACTAGTGAATCCAAAATTTTATATTACTAAGTGTACAAAACTATTAACTAGGAAAAGGAGATCCTAAAGGGAAATTCGGTTCATCTTGGAAATATCATACGAGATTAGTAAGTTTCTTTGATAACATTCATTTCTACAAATTGCCTCAAAAACACATACTACTATGCCATAAAGTGGAATCAAACATAGTTTATTTCCCACCATTAATCCTTAGAGGAGAGTTAATGCAATTTTATATCATGCAAGATGAACAAATTTCAACAACATGCATTAAATCTATTCAATAAACAAAATCATTAAACATGAAAGATAGAACAGAAGATGTGAACACAAAGATTTACTTGGTGAAAACCCTTCTTAGTAAAAAACCACACTCTCCAAAATAATAGATACATTATATTATTCAACAAAAAATACATAGTTACAATACAATTATAGGCTCTAAGCCTTTACACAAAGAATTACATCAAGTTCCATCTAGAGAAAAATTGGTAGTGTAACTCCTCTGGATCCTATCTCCTCTCTCACCATCCAATGCACTACAACATTACATACATAATTTACAAACATTACAAGAGACTCGTTGTTTCATCTTCCAAACCAACTGAATGGTCAAAAATAACCTTAATTGATTCTACTGTAATACTACAAAGTCCAACTTGAATAGTCATGGTGTTAGACTTAACGTTCATCACCTTGCTAGTTACCACCATAGTCATCCCCACTGACCATCATGGGTTTTTAGGCGACCACTATACCACAACCTACCACCATACTATAGACCCCTTCATCTAACTATCATGGGTTCGTAGGTTAGAACTCCTCCTGCACTATCACACACCTCCTCATGGATTGTTGTGAGTTGATGGGATACAACTCCTCTTTCACTATTG
Organism: Sequoia sempervirens; assembly: GCA_007258455.2. Classification (NCBI taxonomy): domain Eukaryota; kingdom Viridiplantae; phylum Streptophyta; class Pinopsida; order Cupressales; family Cupressaceae; genus Sequoia; species Sequoia sempervirens. The sequence goes on from VDFB02000015.1 coordinate 490,914,055, forward strand.
TAAGCCTCCTCATGGACTATTGTGGGATAGTGGGCTATCTCACACTACCACAAGCCTTAAGCCTCATTCATTAGACTGTCCATAAAATTTTGGGAATCAAGGATCTAACATAATCCATACTTCTTCGATCTCAAGAAAGTAGACCAACAACCACACCTCCAAACAACAAACAAAAAAGTCCTTTCATGGATTGGGATTTGAGGTTTCTCAATACCGATATCGTAGACTTCACAAGTAAATCATACAATGGAACTCTGAAGTCCAATTTCCAAAAAACTTCAAATTTTCTAAGTCTTTTTACCATGGAATTTGGTAAGAAATAAGTCTAAAGCTCAAACTCTAAAACCTATGGTGTAGAGTATTTTGACTCAGCTAAGTGTTTTCCTAATTTCAGAGAGCCTTAACTAGTAAGTTAAAGCCACATTTTTCTCAACATTCTCCAACTTGGAAAAGAACTTACTGGTTCCCAATCAATGCTTGAAGTCATTATGTCACTCAAAACACCTCCAACAACATTCAAGTTTTCCACCATCTTAGGCAACAATTCTAGCCATCCTTCAAAGGAAGGGAACAAGCCATTGTGTATATGCATAGTCTAAAGGACACAAGCATCATATCCAACTGATAGAAAAGGGTACAAAATATTTTCACCACTCTATTGTGCTCACAAGCTATACAAAATCATCAACAACATAAACTTCAAAGCTTAAACCTAAACAAAATTGTGAAGACATCCTCCAAAAAACAAGATAGAATATTAGTTAGAACAACAAATAGGAAACTTAATACTCCCATTCAGCTAACCAACCCATGCGACTAAAAATAGAACCCACAACAAGTGCTAATCCACCCAATCACTCATACCTTGAAGGTATCCACATCAAAAAACTCATGCCACCTACATAATCAACCCATCAATTGCAAATACAAGCTCCATGTGCCAACTAGTTGAAGAAGACCAAACACATCCACAAACTCCAACTTCATGGGTAATGCCAAATCTAAAAAGATCAAAGGCATAACGATTCTACTAGTCACAACACATAGAAAGTGTATACATGTAGTACCAAGGACCATCCATAATGATCAACAAATCCTAAAACCAACTATTGCAAGAAACATCTCTCTCAACAATCTTCCACAACTCTCTCATGTTCTTCATATCCAAAAAAAAAGAGATACAATAACCTCCATTTCATCACCCAAGTGACAACACATGACCAGCAACTAGTGATCACCATAGCACCACATATAAATATCACATCTAAAGTCATATGAATTTGAAAATATAGGAAGAAGAACTAGACTAAAGAGAAAAATATACAAATCATAAACATGTAGCATTCCATTTTACATACAAATGTAAATTACAACTATGTCAAGTAAGATCTCCTTCACAAACCCAAGATAAAATTTATAACAACATCCAAAACCATTCAACCTCAAGAGATAAAACATAAAACATGCATCATGTATCTACATGGATGTAATATTCTCAAAGAAGATCAAACTACATAATTTACCATCTTAGGAAATTATCCCACTACCATCCCCTATGATCATCATAAATGAAAATGAAAACCCAAGGAGATAACCATGTTGTCCATCTCTCACAATCAATCCTCAAGAACCATCTAATAGGAGCTCAAGATCCATATATATGAAAGAAAGCATAAGTCACATGAGAGAACAAATGGGAACTACCTCTGAAGTGATAAGTCATCAAGTAGACCAAGAGTGGGGAATGAGAATGCTCTTCCAAGATATGCATTTCTTCATGACTCATCCAAGATAAATATCCTCATAGGTCTCTGTATAACTCATATCCAACCAAGGTGTAGGATCCTTGGATTTCTATTGAGATCTCATCAAGAGTAACCATCTCAACAACACTTCTCTCATCTCAAGAGAAATTCATCCTAACCTCATTCTCCATGTATCCATGAGCACATGTAATCAATCATTTCATGCTAAAATATAAATGTATTACTACACTATCATGATGCTCTCAAGCATATGATCAATACACCAAAAACATAGAGAATTTCTAGACCGCTATCAAAGCTCCAATAATCTCAATTAGGAACTTATCATGATATCATGATCTTACTATCCCCCTTAGGAGATCCCATACTCCAAGTGAACATACCATGGTATCAAGAGAAATGCATCATGCCAAAACTCTAATTGCAATCAAGATTATATCATGACATAAAACATACAAACTCTAAAAAAACATCACTTGTCAAGCACCACCAACACCTCAACCAAAGACTACAAGAGTCCATGAAAATGCAAAAGAACCCTTCTACAACAACAAAAAGATCTAAGAGCTCCTCCTAGTAACATCTACAACACTAAAGAAGATCATTCATCCATAGTCACTACTAAAGCTCCCACTGGACTATGACAATAGAGCTCTCCAAGCATCATGACCAAACATCTCCTAATCTAAAAATCCTCTAGTTCCACATATATACATATCCATCTAAAACAATACCAAGTGGCACCAAGATGTCCAAACTAATCAAAAATACCATGAATGTCAAAAACTTACACAAAGTTGTGTATCCAAACTATTTATGAAATCATGATACACATGCTATAGGTCCCCATAACTAACTATCCAGGTACTCAACATAATCCATTCTCTAATCTCAAATCAACTACACCAATGCACAAGTGACCATAGACAAGGCTAGCTAACAAGTCTGTGTCAACACTGAATCAACCTCGTGGATATAGAAAATCAACTTCCAAGTTATCCCACTACAATTAGTAGGTTGCACACACCTAAAAAACTACATAACTCATAGATCCAATAAATATAACACACAAAACCACTATTGTACTGAAAACTACAAAACTAATATCTCAAAGAGAATAATCATGTAGACAACATAACTCAAACACCAAATCAGGCTCAAATACAATTTTTCAATCAATTACACAATGAACACCGTAGTCAAGGAATCTGCCAAGCATCACCACATAAATGTTGAATGACTAATCACATACCAACACTCCCATGTAGAAAAATAATCTCAATATAACATGCAAACCCACTATAGCACCAGAAAGTGCAAAACTAAGATCTCAAAGAGAATAATCATGTATACAACATAACTCAAACACCAATTCAAGCTCAAATACGATTTTCCAATCAATTCCACAACAAGCACCATAGTCAAGGAATCCACCAAGAATCACCACATAAATGTTGAGTGACTAATCATGTACCAACACTCCCATGCAAAGAAATAATCTCACCTCCTCATACCATACATGAAGCATACATGCAAAACTATAACTATCTTATCCAGTAACAACCCAAAAGCTAGGGTCTAGAAAATAGATTATCCAAAGCCCCACAAAACCACAATTTTTTCTTGACCATGTAAAACCCACAACACCACTCTATTTTGAAAAACACCCATGTGCATCCACACTCACTTCACATATGGAAGACTCAAAATATTGAAACAAAAAAAACTATAATGGTTAACCAAAATAATAGATTATCATAGATGAGCATAAACACAGGTTTTTTATGAAAATCTATAAAACCCTTAGATCCAAGGAGCATGAACCAAAGCCATGCAAGTACAAAGCATCCACAAAAGGAAAAAGTAGTTCAAGAACTCTAGGCCTATTTCAAACCAACTCCACAACTACCAACAAGCACATGCATCTAAGGGAGACAAGTTATGGAAGAAGCTTGTAGATCATCCAATGATCAACTCTATAGCCTACATGCAATTGGAGTAACAAAAAAAATTCTTTCCAATACCAAAAAAAACACCTAGCATAAGCACATTACTCCATAGCTAAAAAACAACCCAAGCTTCTCCATATCATCAAGAAACCTCTCACACAGACACCTAATATGTAAGCTTTGCTACAACACAACCACAAAGAGAAAAATCCCACCCCATGCATCAAGATTACTCTACTATGAACTATCAGTTTCATATCACATCATTTCAATATGACCAACTCCATTTTCTTTATCTTCACCATCTTTTAAGCTATGTATTATCTCCTAAAACTAAAAAATAAAATAAAAATAACTTCCACTCACTAAAGGATCAATATTTAGCCGATTTCTTTAGATTTCCTCAAGCTTTCTAGACTTAGAAATCTTCATAGAAGGAATACCCAAAACCAAAAGTTCACTAGGAATAAGAAAATCCCAAAGGAAATCTTTGATACCAATTGAAGGGAAATTTGGTTCATCTTAGAAAGATCATCTGAGATTAGTAAGTTTCTTTGGTAAAATTCATTTCTATAGATTGCCTGAAAAACATGTACTACTATTCGATAAAGAAAAATCAATCATAGTTTATTTCCCACCATTAATCCTTAGAGGAAATTCCATGCAATTTTAGATCATGCAAGATCAACCAATTGCAACAACATGCATTAAACAAATTTAAAAAACAAAATAATTAAGCATGAAATATAGAACAAAAGACATGAACACAAATATTTATATGGGGGAAACCCATTCAAGTAAAAACTGCCACCCTCCAAAAGCATACATCCATTATAATATTCAACCAAAAATACATACTTACAATACAATTTTTTGATCTAAGCCTTTACATGAAGAATTATATCCTATTGCATCTAGACAAAATTCAGCAACATAACCCCTCTAAATCCAATCTCCTCTCTCACCATTCCACTGCACTACAACATTACATACATAATTTATAGGCATTAAAAGAGACTCATTGTTTCATCTTCCAAACCAACTAAATGGTCACAAACAAACTTAACCAATTTTATTGCAATATCACGAAGACCAACTTGAACAATCACGGTGTTGCACTGAAGCTTCATCACCTTGCCATTTACTGCCATATTGCATGATACCACTCCACTACAATCATATCCATTAACCGTCATAGGTTCAAGGGTCACCACTATACTACAGCCTACCACCATACTGTAAACCCCCTCATCTGACTATCATGGGGTTGTAGGTTAGAACTCCTCCTATACTATCACATTCCTCCTCTTGGAATATCATAGGACAACAAGATATGACTCCTCCTACACTACCATAAGCCTCCTCATAGATTGTAGTAGGACGATGAGATATCCTGCACTACCACAAGCCTCAAGCCTCATTCATTAGACTATCCATCGCCTGTCAGGGATCTAGAATCCTGCATACTCCATACTACTTAAAGATTAAGAAAGTAGACCAACAACCACACCTCTAAATAGTGAAGAAATGATAAAGGTGGATCTTCAAAAACCCTAAAAATTTGACCATTGTAAATGCTCAATAAATAAGCATCATTGTGTAGAGCTCATTGAGAATTATCCCATGCAACCTGAATTGGCACAAACGAAGATCGTATGCAAAAGTTATGGTTGGTCAAAGTTTGGTCAACATGTGGTCAAAGATGGTCAACTAGAAAAATTAATGATCATGTAAAATTTATCTACCAGTTCTATCATGTAGATCTTAGTGAGAGATTTCAGATGCATTTTGAATGGACCAAATTTGAGTCCATATGTGGAAGTTATGACTAGTAAAATTACAATCAAACTTGGTCAAAGTGATGGTGTGGCATCATCAAAGACACTTGGGAGGACATGTGGTGGATGATATGGTAGGATCAGTGAGTTGGCACTGACATGGACGAACTAAGTGATAAAATAAGGATTAAACCATATTTATTAAAGAAAAAAAACATTTGGTCTAAAATTTAAGCAAAGAGGATTTGGTGGGATTTGATCCCTTGACATGTTCCTTAAAATCCTCTTGCACCACATGCCTTATTAGAGATATAAGGAGAGCTCTTCCCTATATAAAAACCTTAAATAAACATAAGAATTATTTTATTTTATGTAAACCATAAAATAAGGAAAAAATTAAGGGGGGCCTTAGGACAAATATAAAGTCAGATCCTTTTTAAAAGGATTTTCATTGGTTTTTAAAATTAAATAGACTAATTTAGGAAAAGATTAAAAAAATATTCCTAAGCCCAAATTATGATATTCTAAAGGGTTATTAAAAGGATTATCAAGGCTTTAAATATTTTTTATGATAATTGTAAAAAAAAAAATAAGGGAATTTCATAAAAATAAGGGGTAGATTATCTATATTTTCAAGATTTGTAATCTTGAAATGGAGATATAGAAAATATTTGTAAATATTATTATTGCAACCCCTTATTATCATATGAGCATGTATATAAGGGGGTATTATTTCTTTGTAAAAACAATGCTTAGACAATGCTTAGAGACAATTCTCATAGAAGAATTCTCTTGGAAGGAGAATTAGTAAAATTCCTCATTGGCTTTGTAATAGAGGCTTGATGCCTTAGTATTTTTTTCTCATGTTTTGAGAGAGTGATTTGTATTATTATCTCTTTGGGAAGCATTGTAAAAGCAAAAAATAAGCTAGGAATGAACATGTTGCTAGGAAGTTTCTATCAATGCGATGTGGAAGCAAGAAGAGATTGAAGAGCAATAATCTTCATTGAAAGTGGAATAATAGAAAATGGTGGCGTAGTTGAGTGAGCCTAGAGATATAGCCCAAACATTGGGTGAAACCCATTATCAAATCTTGTTTCTTTCATTCTTCTTTATATATTTTGAATTCTCATTTCTATGCTCTTTCTTACAAGAAATTTTTCAACGATCAATAATAATAAAATATGTGATCCATAGGTGAATCCAAAAAATTGTTTAAAGTAATTCATTAGTAGGGTTTTTATAGATCATGTCGTATCAAAGCTAGTTTGCATTTGCAAGGTGTTAAAATGGAAAAGGATTGAAGCATGCAAAAATCTGAGAGTTAGAAGAAATCAATCATTGCATTCAACTGAAGAATGTTGAACACAAGATATTTGTTGAGAAAGTCCAAATCTCCTCAAAAATTTGGCGGTAGAAAAAATCCACTAAGATATAAACCTGATTTCTCCAAAGTGTTTTTGAATTATGGTACTATTGGTAGTGCAATAAGTAGCATATGGAATTCTTTTCCTTGTTCTTTTTGTGGCATGGATAACCATTGTGTTTCCAAGTGTCAAAAATAGAAGGAACTGTATCGAAAGGTCTTGTTGATTAGTGGAGAAATTAGACATGAAAACCATCATGTGCACTAGAAGAAGGAGAATAGAAAGAAGGATTCAAAGATGAAAATATTTTGCACTCATTGTAACATGAGTGGACACTAGGAAGCAAAGTGTTGGAAGCTACATTAGAGCTTCATCAGTCACTAGAAAAGAAAACCTATGCAATAACCTATACAAAAGAAGGTTTCAAAGGAGAAAGTGGAACATGAAATCATGATCTTAGGAAAAGACCCTAAAGAAGATTAGGTGCAGAAGGAGAATCCATTAGCCTCAGTAGGTTAAAAAAAATGATTTATTATCTCCATAAATGATTTTTATTGTAAATTTACATGTTGCTAAAGAATGTAAAAGTGATGACCTACTATAATGTCACTTGCAACATTATGTTTAAATCTTTTGTTGGGAGTCTAAGTATTTAGTAAGATGAGTCAAATATTGTAATAAAATTTTTGAGTCCAAAAGTTCTTTTAGTGGGAAGGATTGATCCAGGTGTATCTTCAAAAAATCTAAAAATTTGGCTATTCCAAATGCTCAATAAATTACAATCATTGTGTAGAGCTCGTTGAGATATGGGTATGTGCAGGATCATGATGGGCCAAAAAGTGGCAATATGATGGGTATGTGGCTGACAAATTTTTTTTACCTAAAATTGATGAAACGAAAAGGGTTTTTAAAGGAGATTCTCATCTTTCCACCAATATAAATTATGCTTTAGTTTGAATTTAATAACCAATTATTATTCATTTTCTATTCAAATTACGACTAAAGTCCTAATTGATAGACTAATTGAAAAACATATATAGCTTTCAAACGGTGCCACATTTTTTGAATCCAAAACATGCATCACATTCTATGCTTCACATAATATAGGATTAAAAAACTAAAAATTGAATTTCATGAAGTTTTGACCAAGTTAAGGTGGTCAGACATATGAGTTTTTTTATATTTTTCAAAAGTTGTAATAAAAAATTTATAATTAATTGTTTACTTGGGAAAAAATTACAAAAAAATATGCATCAAATATGGACATGATTCCTCTACTTATATCTAAAATCTTATAAACAAATATTATCATTTTATTGTGGTTAGGGTGGTCAGACAGACACCTACTTCTTATTTTTTCCCTGAAATTTAAGTGCTACTGCATCAAAACTTTGAATTTTCACCAGATGTATTTTTTTGTTTTTTAGACAAACCTAGTAGTTTAGAAACTACATTAAATTTTCTATAGATTCTATTCTTACATATTTTTGAAATAATATAGATAACTTATTCAAAATATTACGTCAAGTTTCCTAACTCTAATTTTTCTACTTTTTTTGCAACTTAAGGGCCTGTTTTTTCCATGATGATCCTGCACATACCCATATCTCCAACACAACTTCAATGGGCTCAAACAAAGACCTTATGCCAAAGTTATGGTTGGTCAAATTTTGGTCAACATGTAGTCAAAGTTGGTCAACTAAAAAATTAATGATCATGGAACATTTATCTAATAGTTCCATCATGTAGATCTTAATGAGAGGTTTCTGATGCATTTTGAATGAACCAAATTTGAGTCCATATGTTGAAGTTATGACTAGTAAAACTTGCAGTCAAAATTGGTCAAAATGATGACATGGCATCATCAAAGCCTAAGACTTGGTAGGACACATGGCAGATGATGTGGCAGGAGTAGTGAGTTTGCACTGACATGGACCAACTAAGTGATAAAATAAACATTAAACTATATTTATTAAAGAATTTTTTTTTTTGGTCTTGATGGAACCTTAATTCTCATGTCCCATCTTAAACCCTTGTTGCATTTAGGAGGGTTTTAGCTTTTTTTTCCTTGAATTCACTTTAGTGTTCTATTTTTTTGTTGACTCCCTATTGCCCATTGTCGGTCATTATTTTAAATTTTCTATTTTGGCAACCAGTCCCCTCATCATGGCTTCAAATAGCTTTGTTATAATGATTTTAGGGTTTTTAAGTATTTTTCTACCTATCGTATCATCCTAGGAAGTCCCCTTTGTTAAAACAACTTATGAGCACATGCCTAAAAGTTTTCACTTAAGTTTAGTCAGACTTATATCCTTATCACTTATCACTGATCACTTTTGAAAGATATGTTCTAAATCAGCAATGAGAGACGAGATGATATTTCTTCGATATAGCTCATCATGAATTGTTCTTTGAACTTTTGATTGCAAATAACAATGAGTGAGGTTCTTAAGGGATCGCTCATCAATAATAATTTTTGAATTCTTAGAGTTGTAATAGTGATAAGTGATGACCCCTTAATTTATGATCCTAGTTTCATCGCTCATCACCAATATATTGTGAAGAGATTGTTTGCAATTATCGATGAGTGAGAAGATGAATGTCTAATTACATCACATTTCACATAATTTTTTTTAGCACTAAGGTTATGATTAGCAATGTTCAATATGGTCCCTTCCTAAGGATTTTTTTCTCACTAACTTGATTGCACCCTATTTGCAATACCCTTTTTTCCATTGATTGTTATGCAAGTGTATGTGTCAAAATATGGTGCTTACATCTCTTCTTGCTAATAGAAATCAATATGTAAAGTTTATTTAGCAAGGAGCAATGGGGATGGATGAGATTGGAAAATTGGCCTTAGATCTAAGGGATGAGATTTATTCACATAAGGGACTTGCATCACTAATAAAGATGGATGAGAACAAAGTGGATCAACAATTGGCGACAACTGCTACATGAAGATGCAACATGGTGAAATCCTAAAGATTTCGTATAAAGAAAAAGGGAAGGTGGTGAGGTGGATTGATAACCATTGATATGGTTTTAAAGTTGAAGGATCAATGTTCAAGGTTTAAAACTAAACAACTAATTGTCAATTCACTCACGTGAGCTTACTATCAAGTGTTAATGGTGACATGCTCCCCTCTCAGTTGTAACAAAAAGTAGATATCTAGTTTATCATGCATCTTAGTTCACTGGCTAGTAGAAAGAATACTAGAGATTGAAGAATTTGCAAGGAAAGCTACAAAATTATCTACAACCATAGTGACACTACTTTCACCCAAGTAAGCAACACTGATACTTCCTTTTAATTATGGTAGTAGGATGAATTCCCATGAAATTTGATGAGAAAATTGATGGAAAGTAAAATTTAGTCTTTTTCTAGTGATTGCAATTTAATAATTGAGCACTATCTAAATTGTAAAGAGGGGTATCCTATTTAAATAATAGTGTTTTATCCTATCATAGTTGCGAAGGGTTTTGTTTTGCCGTAAGAAGTTGTAAACCCTATCTCCATTTGTGTTACAAGCATGAGTGACCCAAAGCCTAGTGAATCCAATATTAGATCGGAAAGGAGACCAAAGAAAAAGAGGGTCAAAAGACTTAAAACTTAGCATGCTTCAACTGAAGTTGAGCCCAAACTAGTAGCTATGTCTAACCCTTTTCCTAGTACCCCTGTAGCTTCCGCAAGATCCAAAAGTACAAAGAAGGAAACATAAAAGTTTATGAAAGAAAATTCTAGAGGTATTAAAGAGGGAGGGTCACGAATTGGTAAAAGTCCCACATGACAAGTTGTTGTTACTAGTAGGTTGATTGACAATGCCGATGAGATTAGTGAGAAACCTCGGCCCCATAGTAGATGGAAATTGTTTAAGTATGATTTCAATAGGAAAAATTATAGTAAGCTTGCATGATATTTGTTTGGGTTGAACCTAGGAAAGTTAGTGGTTCCAAATGTGTTTGTGGAAGTTGATTTAATGATGGAGTTAGCAAGGCATTATAACCCTACTGATAGGAAAATCAAGAGTAACAGGGGTGATACGATTCTAGAGGTGACAAAGGATAAAATATTGGATGTATTTGGGTTAAATCCCAATCACACTACCAAGTTCAGGCATCCTGACTAATATGCTAAATATGAAGGGAGAAAATTTTCATATATAGAAGCAATACTTGTGCGACATAGAAGGAATAGGAAAAAATTCACTGTTCAAGATGCTGAGCCTTTTGAGTGTGAATAATTTGAAGATTATTTCAAAAACACTTATTATTGTCTGAACCAAGTGCTAGCTTGGTATTTTGAGGTTAGAATAGCCCCTAATTTTTTGGTGATGGTGGCAGATATACAAGAATATAATTGAAACATTGGTTTTGATTATGCCAATTTTTTTGCTTAGCAAATGCATGAGGATTTTCTCAATTTGAAAATGGAAGTGCTCCCTTTATCTTTCCCTCATTATTCTTTATTGATGCACATACTCTTGTGGGAAGGAGATTATGAGTGGAAAAGGAAACTAAATTTGAGGGTTATGGACAGTGAAAATAAGGCTATCCCTATGCAAATGTGGACATATATTTGGGATCAAGATTGCTCCAATTCCAATTACATCTTACTTTCCAATGTTATAAGACATGATATCTTAGAGTCATTGGGTGGCACCTAAATGAAGAATTTCTCTAGGAATTAGAAGTCTCATGTTCCCTAAGGATGTACCATGATCTAAAACAACCCATAATTGGGCTAACTAGTTTCTACATTTTGAATATACTTTGATCATGGTTTATGGAGCTAAGGTGGCACCCCATTTTTTACCTTTGTAAGTCTCAGACAGATTGGCTTTCATGGAGGTCATGTCACAAATGCATGTTATGGACTATGAGATGTTTAGAAAGGACAAAAAAGGATTTGTAGTACATCCCCAATGTACTTTTCCTTATTTTAAAGTCATTTCCCTTGAAGGGTATGAAAAATTGGGCATTATGGTGAATAATATTAGAATCCTTATCAATTAGGTTAGAGTTTTTGATCTGGAAAGATTTGTGGCTATAGAAAGAAGACAAAAGAACATAGGCATCATACATCATGAATTGCTATATAGAGATGATGTACTAAGGAATATGACAAGTGATGAGGCTACCATGACTAGGAAAAGGGATTGGATATCTATGACAAACCCATAGGAAAAGAAATCTTATGAAAATGAATACCTTCTACATTAGCCCATTTAATGAAATTGAAAACCCCTTGGAGAGGGCCTTTGCCATGATAAGGGACTATCAATTTGGTGAGTTTAAGATAAATGTAAAGGAGGCTATAGGTAAAGCCCAGGTCCTCTTAGAACAACAATGACAACAACAAAATATGGATGTACCAAGATAGATTGAAGATGTTTAAGAGGTCCGGGAAGAGTAGATGGAAAACATGTGCAAGGAAATGAGGAAGTCGAGTAGAAATTCCCCCTTCCTCATATTGAGGAGACTCACAGTTCAAATGTTCCTCCTAACAGGATTGTCTAGTAGCATTATGATATAGAAAATGATGATGATCCCAAAATTAGGGAGTGTGATGATTTTTTGGCTGATGATAAGTTTGTGCAGAATAAAGAATTTTAGGAGTTTGTAATTTAGTAGTGAAGTAAAGAAATAAAAGAGAGACTTGAATCAGCTCGAGTCAATGTTGAACCTTCTCATCATGAGGAAGTTGAGAAATTAGAGGAAGAGAAGATTAGGGATGATATTAGAGCTATTACTACCATTGAAGCTCAAAGAATTGTCAAAGATAGTTGAATCATGTTAGTAGGATCTACAATCATAGCTTCCATAGCATATGATGTAGTTAGGAGAGATCCTCAAGCTTTGATATCCAAAGATCAATCTGAGAATAAAGTATTTGGTTTCAGATATAGTCCAAAGTTGCATTCTCTTGCAATTTGTTCTATGGCTCCAAATGCTAGCAAACATGAAGTAGCTAGGCCTATTGAATAAGTCATTCATTCAATAGTGGTCAAAGTAGCTACTGACATAACTCCAATCCAAGTAGTTGAGTTAACTACACATGCTCAATGCTTAGTGTGGATACTGCACATATTTCTCAGAAGAAGTATGAATCTCTGGTTAAAAGGAATATAATAAGGATTTGAACAAACTAAGACAAATGAGGGATACCATTCAAGCTACTCAAAGAATAGTGATGCAACCTTCTTCTTCTCCATTTGATATGTTTTCACAAGATAGGGAGACTTTGGCCTTTAGAATTGATGACTTGAGAGAAAATTTCACTGCTGAAAAGGAGAATGTCAGGTAAGCCAAATTGGAGACAATTAGGGTGGCCAATGAAATTTTTGGGGATGTACTTAAGCATAGGGCGACCAAGTTGGTCTACAAGGCTAATGATGTATAGGCCACATATAAAATCATTCATGAGGAAAATATAAAGTATTTGCAAGTATAGTCCTAGGCCTTTAGGAATGAATGGAATAACTAGATTGCTAGGGTAAGTCAATTTAAAGAGATGATACCAAAAATGAAGGAGGATCTTGAAGCACCCACAAATATTTCTGACCTCTTGAAAACTATAGACTCAATCAATGAGGTAACTACTTTCCATGGAAAGTTGGGGATACAACTCTAGGGTAAATTGAAAATTTTTAAGGAGATGGAGAATCATGGTATGCCTCAAATATTGATTTCAAAAGGTAAATTTCATCTATTTGACACCTAGAAGGAAGATTTCAGAGGATTGATTGAAGCAAATATGATGCATTTTTCTATCACTGATTACATCTTACTCAATTTAGACATTGATATGATGGTGGAGATTGAATTAAAAATGGATATATTTGGTAAGAAATCTAGGATTTTAATTGATGTGAGGTACTCCCAGTATACTACTTAGGTGCAGGATTTATCGAATGTTAAATGGCCAACTGAAGAGGAATACAATGTTTGGTTGGAGAAGTATACATAGTGAGTTAAGAAAATGATGTACAAGAGATGAATAATACATAGCTTGAATACAGTATAGATTAGGCTTTTGATATAACATGGTAAAATATTATTCTCTCCTCAATGCTCAAAGTGATTAGCATGTGGTGCTAATGTGGATTAACAAATTTTTGCCTTTTTTTTTGCTTTCTTTGCCTTGCTTCATAAGTTTTTTTGTTTTGATTTTCTTACAATAGGAATTTTGAGCACATGGAGAATATCTTGTAACTGTTGTAGCAAACTAATGATGTCTTTTAAGGTGGGACCTATTTTCCACAAAGATTTCAGGATAATTCTGCCTCATGTTTATTTGCTCCACCTGAAGACTCAAGCCTAACTAAGAAGGGAATATTTTTCTAAACTGTCCTATGGGATCATGACATGTGTGCTTTCTAGTCTAAGGCTTGTTTTCTCCTTCATCTCTATAAGAATGAATTTAGGACTAGAAGCACAAGAGTTATAAAAAAATTTAATTGATACTATTAGTGTTCCCAAGACAAATATGAAGCAAGTTTTAGAGTTTTTGTTTTAAGTTTCTTTTAGATTTCATAATTATCCATGTAATACTAATAATGATATAGCACTTATAATAAAGATTAATATCGGTTTCATGGTTATTCTCTCTCCTTGTATGTGTGATATGGGTTATGATTGAAAGAAATCAAGGATTTATTTCACTTGTCTCTATCATTATATGATGGATTTTTTGTTTCACATTTGCTTATTGATCCAATGAATTGTTGTAAATGCTTATATGAGATTGATAACTTATAATTATTGTTTTCTAGGATATCTATAATAAGTGATAATCCTGAACGTTATAGATGTTGGAAAAATGAGGATAGACAATTGAGAGGGGGGGTTGAATTAGTTGTCATAGAAACTAAAACTTTTCTAACTTAACTTTAATCTTAGATATGATGAATAAGAAATTAACCACAAGCAACTAACACATCAGAGAGACAAATAACACCAAGATTTTTTACGTGGAAACCTTGTTAGGGGAAAAGCCATGGTGTATGTTAGTCCAAAAGATTATACTCTATTAAAAGTATAAAGAGAAATAATAAGGGGAATGCACATGCATTCAGGCACACTGCCTAGAGCTCACTATTCAAATAAAAAAGAAAACTCATTGTCCAACAATACAGAACTATGGATTAGATCCAAAGAGTATGAACTAAAAAAATAGCTTTTGTACAAGCCCAATTAAAATTACAATTAAGTTTAGAAAACATTCTTCACACTTTCCTCAATATTCTCCACTTTCTACTCAGTAATCAAATGATAGAAACACTAT
Organism: Sequoia sempervirens; assembly: GCA_007258455.2. Taxonomy (NCBI): domain Eukaryota; kingdom Viridiplantae; phylum Streptophyta; class Pinopsida; order Cupressales; family Cupressaceae; genus Sequoia; species Sequoia sempervirens. The sequence goes on from VDFB02000015.1 coordinate 490,929,202, forward strand.
TCAGAGATTTACACTTCCTCTGGCATACATTCACACACTAAATTTTCTCAACCAAACACTCTTATATGTCTACTACATTGGATTTCATCACAACTTAGTCGGAAAAAAAAAAACATATTTTCAATGTTGGCCAAAATTTACAAATAAATTTCCAATGCAAATCCACCAAGGTCATCCACAACATAGTGGGGACAAAAATTAATATCTCCAATAGAAAAATGCTTTAATTAATTTCGCCACAAAGATCCACAACACACTACCTTCAACATGTTGGCCAAGAACATGAAAAAAAAGAATGCACAAGAAAGATATTCAACCAAGAGATCTCTGAGTAATATGGACATACCACCAAGATAGAGAATGATCTAGAGACATCCAAGAGTACCAAGAATCAACAAAGAAGCATCCACAAAAACAAAGATTACTAAAATCACACAATCTTCATTCAAGAACACTGATAGAGACCACAAAAAACTTTGTCAGACCACAACATACTCAAAACTTCACACAGACCTCTGAAACTTCTGATATATGATCTAGAAACATTCAACAATAACCCTTTAATCCACATCAACTAATATTTAATATACAGAAAAAAGCACCTTCATGACCTACACAGTTCCACAGGGAACCTAGAACACTTCCTTTTATAATTTTCTCAATATCCTCAACATATACAACCTCTAGTACACCAAATGCTAATAGTGTTGACATCAATGACAACCACATATCAACAACCATATCCACAACATCCAACAATCTCCCCCTTTGGAATTAATGGAAAAACATGATGTGAAAATACCATCAACCCAACACACTTACTTCTCCTGCACTTCTCCTCTTGAAAATATTTTTGACATTACACTTCTTCCCCTTTCACATCAATGGAAAAGGTGACAATTAATTTTACAAATACATGCTCTTAACCACATATCTTCACATTTGACTACTCCCCATGAGTAGTAGCCATGAAAACATCAATCTGGGCGAGAATACAACAATGTAGATCATGGATTGATACAAGCAAATGCATCTTTTAGTTCTTATCAATAGGAGTGATTACCCCTAGCATTCCTTTGGCATACTAAAAAGTATCCTTTGGAAAAGGATTAGTAAATATATCTAAAATGTACTCTTTGGTAGGCACATACTCTAGTCTAATTTCTTTCTCATTTACTTTCTCTCTTAGGAAATGAAGCTTGATTGATATATGTTTAGTCTTGGAGTGTAGCATCAAATTCCTTGAGATATTTATTGCTATGGGAGTAGCCTCATCTAAAATATTTTGAACTAGAGTTTGATATACCATTTAGAGAGCTTCGTTTTCATGGAGTTCCTTTCAAAGCCTCTGCTAGTGATTTTGATTCTAATAATTCAGAAGAGTCAGATCAAGGATATGAACCCTCTAATGTAGAAGAGGAATGCGAATCACTCTTCATGTTGCAGGTACTAACTTTAATACCAACTACAGTGGCAAAATTGAAATTCCTTACCAGTATTTATGTAAAGTAAATTTCCTTTAGATGCAAGGATTCAAAGCACATCAAACATGTGGTACAGATGATTAAATCCAAGAGACAATTTGTAGCAATGAAAGATTCTGAAAAGGAAAAGAGAGCTACATTGGTGACTCAGGAGAAACTTCAGCTTTCAAAAACAAAGCCAATTGGGCTAGAAGACGTGTGGATTAGGCCAGCATTTGGTGGAAGAGGAATAAAGATGATTGGAACTCTAGAGGCCCACCATACTAGATTTCAATATTCAACCATGAGAGAAAAAGAGGGAGTTGATATCATATATAAAAACATTAAGCATGCATTCTTCTAGCTAGTAGAGAAGGAGATGATTACTTTGCTTCATTTTCATTTGCATAACCATATCAAGGCATGGGAACCAAGAAGACCAAGGATGTCGAGTTTTATGTGGATGTAATGGATGTGGTCCAAAATTTAGGAGGGGAAAGAAGGTTATATTGTTTTTACTGTTGCTACCTACTTTCATAGTGTTCTTGGATTGAAGGCTTTCATGATATAATTTGACCCATTCCACTTTTTGTGCCTACTATAACTTGTGGAATGGGTCCTCTAACTTGTAAAATACATGCCTAACTTGATTAGAATGTTGTGGAGTCAAGGTTGGGTGTTTGGGATGATGTTATAGGGCTACAGTGAGGTATTTTCATGATGAAAATGAGGGTTTGAAGTGGTGTTTTGACAAAATTTGAGAAGGACTATCCATGTAATGTATTATTTACCACATGTGCAGGGTTTGGTAAGTATGTTTGGTGCTTTTTTTGGGTATTGAAGGTGCGGGAGATAGGAGTTTCATTAAAAACCTAAGTATTTTTCTTAAAATAGAGGGTTTGGTGTATTAGGGGTGTAGAGGTCTTGGACCTAGAAAAAAATCATGGAATTGGAGGTTTTGACACATAACATACTATTTTTTTAGGAGTTTGAGTGAAGATCTAGTGTTTAAAAGGTTGTCTCTTTGTAAATAGGGCTAATTTAGTAGCCTTTATGCAAGGTGGTCTATTGGATCTTAATGATGGTACAAAGAAACATGGTATGATCTCTTGGGAATTTATCTTAGGGTATATTTTAAAGTTTTATTGATGTTTGTTTGGCCATTGGATGACCTTCTCTAAAAGATAAGCCCATTTGATGAGATTTGGAGACTATAAGTAAGGAAAGGGTTTGTTGAAAATCCATACTTGAAACTTCCCACAGCTAACCAAATCCTAAAACATCTTAAAAAATGTCTACACAAGCTTAAAATTTCAAGAGATATCATTGCCCCCAAATATTTCTTCAAAACCTAGTAGTAAACCACCATTTTTCACTAAAAAATGCACCATTTGACATCTAGGGCATCACCTAAAAACCCTCTATTCACCTCCCTTGCACACAAAACTATGAACACATGTTTTATAACCATAAATAAGCATTTCCATTGAGTTATAGAAGCATATAGTGGGTGAAAGGCTTAATATGAAATTTTAATGCACTCAAAACCCTTAAAACAAGGTATGCAAACCAACCCTCAATAATTGGCTTCTAAAATGCACAAAATCACTTGAAACCCAACCAAACAAAAACTAAAATGGAGTTAAGTCTACTTCCCACAAAATTCCAATGGAAACAAAGCACAATCACCCTGTACAGAACCGTACAGTTCAATGAAACATGAAATCCTAAAGTGCAAAACGACATCAATCTTTGACGGGGTATTACTCAGATACCATGGAACTTATGAAATATTTGTCTGAACCTATGGGATCGTGTTGGGGCCATCTACAATAACCTCTCTTGGTTTTGTTATCTCGGAGTGGTTTTCTCGTGGTTTCCAATTTTTAGTTGATGGAAAAAGTGTCAAATGCAAGTAGTGAAAAGTTGCAAAGTGGTGCAACTTTCGTTCTACAAATTTTGTGACCAAATGGACTATTTCAATGCATCCAGATAGGTATTTTTATGCTAGGAATGGTACTCTTTCACACCCAAACACGCATAATCAATCTGAGCTACGTTCAACCGGATCGATCCGTTAAGGGTCCAAAGGAAAAAATGGCTGCAAACTTCAACATGAGGTTACTTAGACATCGTGATGCTTAGAAAATTATCGTCTAACCTTATGGGATCATGTTGGGCCCCTCTAAAATAACCTCATTTTTTTTTCATTATCTTAGAGTGGTTTTCCCATGGTGTCCAAATTTCAAGTCATGGAAAAAGCATCAAATGCAAGCAGTGGAAAGTTGCAAGGTGGTGCAACTTTCATTCTGCAGCACATGTGACCAGATGAACTATTCCAAAATTTCTAAATAGGAATTTTTATGCTAGGCATGGTAATATTTCACACCCAAACATGCGGAATCACTCTAAGCTACATTCAATCGGATAGATTTGTTAAGGGTCCAAAGGGAAAAATGGTTGCAAACTTCAGCATGAGGTTACTCGGACACTCTGATGCTTAGAAACTTTTCATCTAATCCTATGGGATCATGTTGAGACCCTCTACAATAACCTCTCTCAGTTTTTTTTATCTTAGAGTGGTTTTCCTGTGGTGTCTAGTTTTCAATTGATGGAAAAAGTGTCAAATGCAAGTAGTGGAAAGTTGCAAGGTGGTGCAACTTTTGTTCTGCAACTCATGTGACCAGATAGACTATTCCAATGCATCTGAATAGGCATTTTTACACTAATCATGGTCCTCTTTCACACTCAAACACACGGAATTTCTCTGAGCTACATTCTACCGGATCGATCCCTTAAGGGTCCAAAGGGAAAAATGGCTGCAAAATTCAGTATGAGGTTACTTAGACAGCGTGATACTTAGAAACTTCTAATCTGATCCTATGGGATCATGTTGAGCCCCTCTACAATAACCTCTCTTGGTTTTCACTATCTCGGAGTGGTTTTTCCGTGGTGTCCAGTTTTTAGTTGATTGAAAAAGTGTCAAATGCAGGCAGTGGAAAGTTTCAAAGTGGTGCAACTTTCGTTCTACAACTCGTGTCACCAAATAGACTATTCCAACACCTTAAAATAGGCATTTTTACACTAGGAATGGTCCTCTTTCTCACCCAAACATGCAGAATCTCTCCAAGCTATGTTCAACCGGATCGATCCCTTAATGGTTCAAATGGAAAAATGGCTACAAACTTCAGCATGGGATTACTCAGACACCATGATGATTAGAAACTTCTCATCTAATCCCATGGGATTGCATTGGGCCCCTCTACAATAACCTCTCTTTGTTTTCATTTTCTTGGAGTGGTTTTCCTACACGGTGTTTGGAGTTTTTAGTTGATGGAAAAGGTGTCAAATGGAAGCAAAGGAAAGTTGCAAAGTGGTCCAACTTTCATTCTGCAACTCATGTGACCAAATGGATTGTTCCAACACATCTGAATAGGAATTCTTACGCTAGCCATGGTCCTCTTTCTCACCCAAACATGCGGAATCACTTTGAGCTACGTTCAACCAAATCGATCCCTTAAGGGTTTGAGTGTAGTATGTTGAAATAGGCCATTCCACCTATTGTTCAAGCTATGTCTCAGTGATATGGGCCTAATGTAAGTAGGAATAAGAAAATATAATTAGTAAGGGAATTGGAAGAGATTACTAACACTTCCCCTATTGAAAATTTAAAATTGAGCCCCTTAAAAGCAAGGCTAGAAGAGGTGAAAAGAAGAAATTTCTTGAAAATAAGTTAGAATAGGTTGTAAATAGGGCGAGATTCTGGATTTTGATGTGTTCAAAATGTCTACAAGGACAAGGGAGGTCAAAAGTATGTTATGGCATGACATTCCGTAGTTGGGAAAACAGGGGTTTTGAATAAAAAGAGAGGTTTGAGGGAGTAAATGTGGGTAAAGTCAAGGGGAAACATAATTTGGTTGTCAATCAAGTTTGTATAGAAAGAATGAAGAGTGTTGGAATAGGTTTTGAGGTTCAGATTTGGGGGTTCGGTTTGCCGGTTTAGCCAAAAAAATTTGGAGGGGGGTTTAGTTCGTTTTGGGTTCATTGGTACAAAAAACATGTAAAAATAGAATATATATCTATAAAACCTAGAAGCATGAATTAGGATTAGAATATCATGTATCATCATATAAACAAAAAAACCACCATAAACTTGCATTTCATTTAAAACAACAAAATTGCCAAAAAAAATGTTTTTATAACCTGCAAAAAAATGTGAATAAAATCACATTGATTTTCGCATGAAAAAAAACCATGAGACCATAGCTTGTTGCTTACTATTATGCTTTGATATATTTTTTCCAAGCATCCATAGCTTGTTCAAAAGTACTTTATTTAGGATTTTAGCCATAGTAGCAAGGCAGTGAATTGTTTGATAAAATGCTTTGGTAGACATGTATGAAAAATGTGGTAGCACAAACAAGGCAGTGAACTATTTGAAAAAATGCCTCAAAGAAATGTGGTTTCATGGTGATGGAATTGCATGACAAATGCTATGAAAAGAAAATTTCTATGGATTGTCATGGCATTCCATCACCATTGAGACCACATTTCTTTGAGGATTTTTTTCAAACAATTCGCTGCCTTGTCTATGCTATTGCTTATTATTATGCTTTGATAGATTTTTTCCAAGCATCCATAGCTTGTTTGGAAGCACCTATTTTAGGCTTTTAGCCATAGTAGCAAGGAAGTGAATTGTTTGATAAAATGCTTTGGTAAACATGTATGAAAAATGTGGTAGCATAGACAAGGTAGTAAACTATTTGAAAAAATGCCTCAAAGAAATGTGGTCTCATGGTGATGGAATGCCATGACAATCCATAGCAATTTTCTTGTCATGGAATTCCATCACCATGAGACCACATTTATTTGAGGCATTTTTTTCATATAGTTCATTACCCTGTCTATGCTATTGCTTACTATTATTCTATGATATATTTTTTCCAAGCATCCATAGCTTGTTTGAAAGCACCTATTTTAGGATTTTAGCCATAGCAGCAAGGAAATGAACTATTTGATAAAAAAAATTGATAGACATGTATGAAATTTTTTGAGCATAGACAAGGCAGTGAACTCTTTGAAAAACCACCTCAAAGAAATGAGGTCTCATGGTGATGGAATGCCATGACAATCAAATGCTTTTGATTGTCATGGCATTCTATCACCATGAGACCTCATTTCTTTGAGGCATTTTTTCAAAGAGTTCACTGCCTTGTCTATGATATTGCCTACTATTATGCTTTTGATAGATTTTTTCCAAGCATCCATAGCTTGTTCGAAAGCACTTGTTTTAGGATTTTAGCCATAGCAACAAGGCAGTGAACTATTTGAAAAAATGCTTTGGTAGACATGTATCAAAAATGTGGTAGTATAGACAAGGAAGTGAACTATTTGAAAAAAATCCTCAAAGAAATGTGGTCTCATAGAATGCCATGACAAGCAAATGCAATTGGTAGCTGCTCCTAGTTATTAGTTATGCAATGTAAAGTAATTGCATAACTGCTTAGGTTGACTTTGTAAAAACAATATTGTAATTGAAATTTTGTCATCTATGAGCATCTAGTTATTAGTTATATAATGTGAAGCAATTCTATGAGTTTGAAAGATGTGCAATGCAATGTAATCAACAATATGAATATAAACTACAAAAACCTATTTTTTACAATTTATTAGTTAAACTCTTTATTTTATTTACTATCTATATCTCTATGCTATGAAAATTCCTTTAATTTTTTTTTTATTTTTTTTAATCTCTTGTTCTACTTTTTTTACCTTTCTTTTTAAATCTTATTCTTTTCCGATTTTTTCAAAAAATCTTATACTTTTGGTTTGCCAATTTTTTCCCCAAAAGATTTTTGCTGCTATGGTATAAACACATATCGTTTTTCTAATATCAAGGATACTTTTTGAAACTTCCATGCATTGCTAATCTAAAAGGAAAATTATTTTTCCTAATCTATATGCAGCCATGCTTTTGACATTGTCAAAAAGAACAAAACTTCTTGAATGATGCAAAGGCATGGACAAGTAGTTCTAACTCTTCGTATGAGAGAAGAGAGATGTTGGAGAGTACATCAAGTCAGTGAGAACAAAAGTGTAATGTGTTTTAGTTTGTAGTATTCCTCTATTTCTCTATAGATGTGTGATAAATTCTCAGTTCAATTATGCAAAACAATTTTTGAAAAAAGAAAGTTGTGTCACAATCCGCTTTCAATCTAGCAAGAAAAAATGAAAGCTCAGCCTCTTGGAATTAAAATGCTTGTTTGCAAAAAAAATGAATAAGAATGAGGTAGTTAAGGTGTTTTAAGTGATTTATATGTCACTTTTAGGGTTCCCTTGGGTGTGGGTCAAAGTTAAACTCCATAAAACATTAAAAAAATGTTCAAAAAAAGACTTTTTTGGATGCCTAGACATGCAGGTTTTGTCTTAGTTTTCTTGGGTTCTATCTAGGTTCTACTTGGGTGAACCAAACCCAAAAATGAAGGACCCTAGTTGAACCCATAGGTGAACCGAACCATAACCCACACCACCTGAGCGAACCAGAACCAAAACCAAGGCTAAAATAGAAGAACCTGGTAACATAGATAATGTGTCAAGAAGTTGACTACTTCATCTACTCTAAATATTATGTTTTGCAAGTGTTACATAAAGATTATATATCCTTTGCTTAATTTAGTTGTTCCAATCAAAGGATTAAATATAAATTGGAATCTTTTTATCAATCATTTCATGGAATACCAATTGAAAACATATTTTTTGCTTTTAGATACTTAGTTGTTTACTATCAATCAATTAATTTATTCAAGACAAACCATGAAGGACAACAATGATCAATGCTAGGGCTAACCAATTAATATGTATACACGTGAAAAATTCAAGCATGTACATGTATAAGGGAAGAACAAGTAGTCACAAACACTTATGTCTTGAAGTATACACATGAATACATGGTATACACAACTTAGTACAAAGTATATGCACAAATACAAGGTATACACATGAAAACGCGTAAGTTACAAAGTATACATTGGAACACACGTAAGTCATAAAGTATACATGTAAGTTGTAAAGTATACACTTGAATACACATAACTCATATCTATTAAACCATGAATTTATAATGCAAATATGGACACCATCAATAAAAAATATTTGTATATAGCCATGTATGCATACATCAATATATGTCGATATAAGTATAAAATATAGTTACAAAATAGCCATATAGGCTTACGAGAATTCCATATAGGCATACAATGTCAAATATATCCAATACAAAATATGTACAAAATTGCCATGTCTAGGCATACAATAAAGGGCTCTGGAATCAAAATTCATTTCTCTACATGCTCTAGAAATAAATTCTTTCCCTTTTCTTGGTGATCCGATGGCGATAATTCCATCACTCATTTTTTCTATGCTTGAGGAGTGCTCTTGTTGCTCCTCCTAGAGTTTAGCTCTTGGGGAAGTTTTAACTGTTACAATAAGAAGTAAAGACATTAATATATAGAAATTACATTATAAAAAATGATATATTTAACAAAATAATCACTTATGGCCATCTCATGATCACTCTCCACGATGGAAATATTTGCACACCAATGTTGAGGTGTGCTTAAGCCCTGTATAAACAATCCAAATAAGAATTAAACTACAAATCAATAATGGTTTCATTTTTCACTAGAACTAACATCTATAGCAACGAATGTTAATTGAAATTTAGTAATTTTCCTCATACCTCCCCTATCAGAGCCATCGAGGATTGTATAGTGGATGAAACACTGATATCCATTTCCCTCGTAACATTTGGAGGTGTTTCCACAAGTTCCAACATCTAAAATTAAAACAAAAAATAATTCAATCACAAAAAAGTTACAATAGCAATCCACGTCATGACTTATAATGTATGAGATCTAATGAACAAAATTTTGAGTACAAGTATTAAACTATATATTTTTTATTATCATGCTTACTATTTTCCCTATCCATATCTTGTTCAAAAGGATGTGTTTTTAGGCTTTTACCCATAGCAGCAAGCAGCTGAACCATTTGATTAAATGCTTTCATAGACATGTATGATAACTATGGTGGAATAGAGAAGGCATTGAACTATTTCAAAAAATGCCTTAAAAGAAATGGGGTCTCATGGTGACGGCATGCCATTACAAACAAATGCACGTCATGGCATTCCATCACCATAAGACTGCATTTCTTTCAGGAATTTTTTCAAAAATTTCATTGCCTTCTCTATGGTATTATTGCTTACTATTATGGTTTGATAGATATTTTTCCAAGAATCCATAGATTTTGTTGGAAAGCACCTATTTTATGCTTTTAGCCATAGCAACAACTACAAGGAAGTGAGTAGTTTGATAAAATGCTTCGGTGAACATGTATGAAAAATGTGGTATCATAGGAAAGGTGGTGATCAATTTGAAGAAATTCTTAGAAGAAATGCGGTCTCATGTGGTGATGGAATGGAATTCCATCACCATGACATTGCATTTCTTTGAGGCATTTTTTCAAACTACTAACTGCCTTGTCTATACTATGGCTTACTATTATGGTTTCATAGATTTTTTACAAGCATCCATAGTTTGTTGTTCTAGTGCACCTTTGCAAGCACATGCCTCCATGTGAAGTAATTGAATCATGCTACTTATGTTGAATTTCTAAACAACTATATTGTACAGTTGAAATTTTGTCATGTATCAACATCTAGTTATTAGTTATGGAATTTGAAGTAATGATTTGAGTTTGAATGATGTTTAATGCAACATAACAAACAATATGAATATAAAATACATAATTATATTAAGTAGAACTCATTAGTTAAGTTCTCTTTATTCTATTACCTTTGTGTACATTTGAGTAAATCCACTAGCACTAGGAGGTGTTTGCTTGAAACCTCCAATATTAGCATGTTCAACATCCAAAATCACATATTCAAATACCATTCGTAAAACAATGCTATTAACATGCAATAAATTTATAATTGTTTACTAGTTACATACCCCACTGATAGGTGTACTGCAAAAATAAGTAGGTGGAGGATCGGTGTATCCAATCTCAACACTGTGACCCTACAATTTTATTAAAATAATAAAACTAAATTAGTTAATCTTGCATTTCATAATCAAAATTTAATAAATTAAATTCAATGAACATGTTGACTTTTACCTGACTATCAATGCCATATGCATGATGCAAAATGTCAATTGTCCTCTCCATCCCTGTGGATGCATATGGATCTTGTGTAGCAGCATAAAAATTATGTGTAGCATCTTCTTGAGTGTCAATGGGGTCATATGAACAAGTCACCCTACAAGATTAACCCACATGGGTTCAAAGGCCACCATCCAAAGACTACCCTCGATGGCACTATATAATAGGGATAGTATGATCTATGACACTCTAGTTCAAAGTGTTGATCACCAGCAATGTCTCTACATCGACACTCTCCTTTGCAATGGCAGGCATAACAATGTGCTCACGAAGGATCTGGATGTGCACCGGGCCTATCCTAAGCCGACCCCTCACCTCTCCCTTAGAACTCCCTCATATCAAAATAATTTGGGATCTGGTTTAATACGAACTCACTGTATATTTTTCTAAGAAAATATTGGGGGACTTCAAAATTGTTGTAGAGTGGGTAATCAGAGACCAAGTACCACCTATCATAAAAACGGTTCCTAATCTCTTGGTGGTGGCACCAATGAATAGGAAACCTCTTCACATTGAGCCTAAGATTTTGATGTGTTCTAGGGTCAATGAATAAAGAGCACAAATCACCTTTAGTAATTTTTAAATCTTTTACTTGTTTATATGGTAGTTTATCTGCATAATATGCCCTAGCTACCTACCTCCTATCTTGCCATCTAGTTATTTATTCGGCAATTGAATCTACAATTTTTAACATCTCTTTCAGTGAATTTGCTAGGGTCATTATTTTTGTGGTTGAAGCATTTGGATCACTCAACCTATTGTTAAAATCCTCAATTTGGTTTTTGTTGTTCTCAATTTCACTCCTCAAATTTTGTTGAGTGCCAGGAAGGCATTGAGTGATTGGTGGGGGAGGTTGATTTTGTTGAGGATTTGCTTGCTTTTCTTGTTGAGGATTTTGAGGATTTGTAGGATCATTGCTATCTCCTACAATTTTTATTTTTTTAAAATAAATTCTAACCTAAAACAAACAAAATCAACTTGAAACTAAGAAATTCATAACAAATAGCAAACAATACTTACCTCCTACAACTCTTCATCATCGTGGCGCCATCTTTGCAAAGAAAAAGCAATTGTTGTTGATGAATTTTGTAGAATGCCTCCTCCTAGAACGCGAGTGCGAAAATGAGGGTTTTTGGCCATGAGCAAAGGAGAAAAATAGACAATAGAAAATGAATCACTTTCACTTTTTTTTTTGCTTTTAAAATGACATAATGCGAGCGTGTTATAACGCACTCGTGTTATGTCATTTTCAAGTTTTTTTTGGAATTGGCCACAAAAGTGTAACCCAACTTCATGCACCCACCTAGTTATGGCTTCATTATAAGAAAATAAATGGTAAATTGTAGAATAATTTAGTTCTATAGGATTGAATTAAATTCATGACTCAAATTTAGATGAAGGTGTAAGAAGAAAGTTAGAAATAATGCATATGATTAAAGACATTTAGTGCTATAAATGGAGAAGAAAATAAATGGCATATTGTAGGCTCATTTAGTGCTATAGGATTTAATTTTATTCAAAACTCAAATTTAGATGTAGGTGTAAGAATAAAGTTAGAAATAATGCATATGCAAACAAGACATTATGTAAACTAAGAAGTTACCTAGATATACACATGCACCACAACCAATGTTTCTTGCCATATTTTGTATTGTGTCATGCATCTATATAGGTAAATACATTTCACTTTGCATTTAATGATTTTAGGAAACACACAAAGTTGCAGGTTGAAATAAGCATCGTGTTGTTTAGCCTGCACAAGTATAGTTCATGTTATATAAGATATGTTTTTACTGCACATTTTGAGTAACGTCAAATGAATGGTTGGACTAGACAACATTTTTTTGTAGGTATAATATTTTTTTCCAACTAAAATAAATTGAACTCTTCATTTGATGTTGATGTACGGTTGTGATTTTTCTTTCATTATGTATGTTCTCTGGCACTTTGAACTACATAATGTGTCTTTTAGCCTACAAAATTTTAAATCATGGTTTATAGGATGTGTTTATGCCTAAGCAAATTCATTCAACTACTAGTTCATTATTTTCTCAATAGATGCAAACATGTTATTTGATTGATGCTCATGGGAGAAAAGCAAGCGTATTCTTTGTCATTGGACGTTATCACCAAGTTTTTATTTGACTTCTTAACCTTTCTTCTAGCACAAGAGATACATGCATCCAACATAACAATTGTGTCTCATGATATTCTTTAAGTTTACATGTGTATGTACAAGTAATTGCATATCAATATGCAAGATAAATTTTTTGAACATCTTGATTTGTGCATCCAAATTCAAGTTTCATTGATTTCATGATGTAAGCAAAGGAAGAAAACTCACTCTCTCAATCTCCTTTGAAAAAACCCAAAACATTCCTTGTTTGTCCTTGTAACTAGGACTCAACTTTCCCTTACAAATTCCTTGATTTCAAGCATCCAGACAGAGATTAAGGCATATGAATTGTTATAGATTCTTAAAAACTCTTAAACAAAATTAGAATAATATCCTCAAACCCAATTCTAAAACTTGACAGTTCAATTAAAAGAACTCTCAAAATGGACTGTCCTAACCAACCTTAATGGGCTTTTTATCACCATTCAATTTGACAAGCAACCATATAGAACTCTCTAGGATTCACAAATTAATTTAATGTATTTAAAGACTCCTCAAAGAAACCCTTTACAAATGATTCCAATATTTTTCAAGATACATGTCAACAACATCTGCAAACTCTACCCTCAATAGGACTATCCCCCAAACTATCATAACAAGATAGTTTATAAAACATTGGCCTCAAACTTGTCAAAACACCAAACCAAATCAAGAAAAAGATTCAAATACACTCATACACCTTTTTGAAAAAATATTATATGAGATGGACTCAAATACCACAGTCAAGACTCATAAAATTGCACTGTACACATAAATTCCCTAATTTTATTCATTTTCCTAACCTAGGGCTTCTTAGTTCAGTCCCAAAACCTTTACCAATGACTCTGTAACTTTTGCGACCTCTAGATCACTTATCAAACACACTACTCACCAATTTTCAGAAGATTTCCATGATGGAAATAAGAGATACAAAAAATTGATTACTCTCTGCATACCCTAAAATAGGGTTTTACCCGTATGGCTTTAAATTGCAATAACTTCCTTAAAACTGAATCCAGTTTCAAATGAAATTAGAAGCATATTAAAGAGGATTCACAAGACTACAACATACAATGGAGGAGGAAAGGTCTTATGCATAGATATGGTCGTACAGTGGCCTGAAACCAATAAAAAAGTTGGTAAACAACAAAAAACTGTGTATTCTCATTTATTTTCTAATTTTTACATCTAAGCCAAACCTTCCTCGAAGTAAATGAGGCTCCAAGATGCCTTTTTAAACCAAATCAAATTCCTAAAACTATCTCTATAACTACTTGAAATTTCATCTTCCTTCATTTTACAATTTGTTGCATTTTTGCATTATTGCAATGACAACTTTAGCAATTTGTTTTACTTTTTACATTTATGCCCAAAATGACCCAAATTAACTCACTAGGACCCATTACATTTCCTAAATCTAAAACTTAAAGGTGCCTCATGGAGGCATGTTCTTCCAAGGGTGCACTGGTACCATTCTCTCCGGCCAAAAATAATTCCAAGTCCTCTTAGATTGAATGCAACAAGCCTTCATTATTCATGCTCCTCCTTATGATCTTTTATGCCCCGCTTCTTTCATCTTCACTTTTGGTTTGAGTTGGTTTATGCCAACTTGCTTGCATTTAAAATAATAAATGGTAATCTCCCCCTTTTGTGCCCCATTTCAATCCTTTACAAATTATCAAACATATGTGACATTTCCTATTAATTTATCTCTTTGCAAGTAATTTTATTACTAACCACATTGATAATTGCAAAGTATTTTACGAAGTGACATGAAGATTTCTATTACAATGCAATTGAGCCAGTTCTTCAATATTGTTATAGAAAATCCAAAGGTTCATATTTAAGAAAGGTTGTGCAACCTCATAATAGCTACAACACTTTGATGCAACTAATGTAATGTAAGACATATTTTGTTAGATTTCCAATGCTAAATTAAGGGTTGTATGTGGTTACACCTATATTTACCAAAACCAAGAAATGATAAATGAAACTTGAAAAAATGTGCATAAAAAACAAGGATATCTATTATACTTTTGAAAATATATGATTAAAATTTTATATACAAATAATTATATTAACTTTATTTATTATTAGTACTATAAAAATAATATTATTATATCAATTAAAATATAATAATTTATAATTAAAATTAAATTTTAAATAAATATTAAAATATTGATTAATTATATAGTCAAATTAAATTAAATGATGATAAATTTAAAATCAATATTAATATATTTAATCCAAATGAAAATGATATTTTATATATAGAAAGGGCAGTGATATTTTATGAGAGATCAAAACGTAAAAAAAAATTATATAATCAGAAAATATTTAAGTAAAAAATGGAGCGAAACATGAGTTTTTTTTTTACCGTGCGATTCCTCGAAACGACTGTGAAAAACGGAAATGGTATATTATCCGTTTTTACGGGAAACGGTGGCCTCCCCTTACGTTTCTGATAACAACAAATTATACTATATCTAATTATAGGTGTAAATTTTGAATGAATTCTAAAAGTATGTCCATTGCTTATCATTTATTTAACTATCTAAATTATTCAAAGTCGAAAAATGGACTATTTTTAAATTCTTATTCATGCTTTCTCATTTCTAGCCATGAATATATCATCCTTCATATGGCATCCAAATTTCTCTCATGTTTTTCTAGCTTGGAGACTAATGAATATTGAGGATCGAAAGAAAAACAATTCTTAAACTTTTGCACATTATGAGAGGAAATCCTATAAATAGGACAATATTTTAACACAATTTGCATTGTTTCAGTAAGTATGTATTGACAACATCATACTTTCTCAAGCTAGTGTAATGAAAACACATAAATTGGAACAACATACAAGCACACAGAACTAGAATTTAACTTAAGGTGGATTTGACAGGAAAAATACTAGCTTGTGATAGAAGACAAACTTGAAACTATCAAACATGGAGGACTGATACTTCTTAATGGAATTTATAAACATCTAATATGAAGAACTGTCAGATGCCAATATTTCTGTGTGATTGTTATTGGCCAGGAGTTCTGATATGGTAGATGTTAAATTGGAGGCAGCTGCATCTCCCATCAATGATGTCTTGAGGCTCTCCAAGGCTTTGGCTACATCTCTCATGGAAGGACGCTCTCTTGGTGATTCACTAGCACAAAGCAAACTGAGATGAATGAAAGAAATAAGAGATTTATTGTCTTCCATGTTTTCATTCATATCTCTCAATAGCTCGCTATCAACAATTTCTGCCAGTCTGTTTGGAAAAGCTGATCTCACCCACTTTTGCAAGCTCATGTCTCCCACAAACATTTCATCACTTGGCCTCTTCCTTGTAACCATCTCTAATATCAGAATTCCGTAACCATAAGCATCTCCCTTAATAGAAACATTCCCACCCAATCCATACTCTGCAATCAATTTTATTCACAAAATTATTAAAAAGCTAATAAAGAAAATGATAATGTCAAACATAAAGAAAAAACAAAAACTGTTACCTGGAGCAATATATCCAATGGATCCTTTGAGTGCAAATGTTGTTGTACTCAGTGAATCTATGGAATTTGTAGTAGTTAAACGGGATATACCAAAATCAGTCACAAGAGCTGTCATGTTGGCATCCAAGAGCACATTGCTAGGTTTTAAATCACAGTGCACAATTTGTAGAGGACAGTCATGATGTAAATATTCCATGCCATGGGCTACATCTACGGCAATGCTCAAACACTCACTCAACCCCAATTTACAAAAGCCTTGATCATCCCTACCAGGGTGCAAATGTTTTTCCAAGCTCCCATTACATGCAAATTCAAGAACCAGACCTTTGAAGTCAGGGTAGAAAAATGCACTTATGATTCTCATGAGGTTACGGTGCCGAATCCTCCCTAACAATCTGCACTCTCTCTTAAAACTCTTGAGAGATTCTTCAGTTTGCAAATTAAGAGCTTTGATGGCAACTACCTTACCATCCCTCAAAATGCCTCTATAGACTGATCCAAAATTACCCACTCCAAGCAAGTTTGACTCATCAAATCCAGAGGTTGCAGTGACAAGATCTTGATAAGAAAATTTTGGATAGCTGAGCTTTCGAAAAGTAAAGTTTGAGGGATGGACTAGGTGCCTTGAAAGATTTTGTCTCCATAGAAATCCTATAACAAAGCAACATAATACAAATCCAATGGTTCCAACAACTGAGAAAACTATTTTTTTGAGCAGGGGATGTTTTCGCTGGGTCTGATTTGGGCATGGAGGCAATGAATAATTTTTTGGGCCACAAAGACCAGGGTTCCCCATAAAGAACGTTACAACAGTTCTATTTGGAAACAACCCTCCTTCTCGAATCTGCCCTGACAAATTATTGAAAGAAAGATCCATTTCTTGGAGATTTTTTAGTTTGGAGAGTGAATCTGGTATTGGACCTTCAAAGGCGTTGTGGGACAGATTTAGACGCTCTAGTGTTGTGCAATCTCCTAAGATTTTGGAATGACCCAGTAAGTCAATTTCCAGATATATCTATGGCTTGAGCCATTACAATTTTACTCATCTCCTGTGGCAACGACCCTTCCAGAGAATTCCATGAAAGATTGAGGTAGAATTGCAGATTTTTAAGGCTTCTAATGACTTCACCAGGTATTCTTCCCCCCCAGTTTATTGTGAGATAAGTCAAAGAGCTCCAACTTCTGACATCCCTCCAAACTAACAGGGATCTTCCCTGATAACTTGTTGTGCTGAAGAAAAACACGTCTTAACTGCTGGCTGCTACAAATAGAATCTGGTATTTTTCCAGATAACTGGTTGTGAGCAAGATATAAGAGTCTGCGATGTTTCATTTGACCTATCTCACCTGGAATACTTCCTTCTAATTTGTTCGCACCCAAATACAATATTTCCAACTCATGGAATCTTTTAATTCCAGATGGAATACTGCCGCTTAAAAGATTATCGCCTAAATCTAAGAAAGTTAAGTTTGTCAGATTTACAATCTGTTGTGGTATGCTTCCGCTGATCATGTTGGCTGCTAAGCCCAAGAAATTGAGGTTGGATGACAGTTGGCCTATGGATGGGGGCAACATACCAGTGAAATGATTGTTTGACATTTCTATTTGATTCAAGTGGGAGCAATTTGTGAGAGCCGTCGGAAAGGCCAATGTGTTACTACTGTCACTAACAAGTTGATTGGTGTGTACGTTAAGCCTGGTGAGAAGGTTCAACTTACCCAGCTCCTTTGGAACCGTCCCACCGAGTTGGTTTCTATTTAAATTTTTTTTTTGGAGACTGGAACAATTCCCCAAGGAGTTTGGTATGTTTCCACTAAGCTGATTTCCCCATAAACTAAGGAGTACCAAATTGGAGAGCTTGGTACCAATTTCCCATGGAATATTTCCAGTTAGCCAGTTTTTAGATAAATCTAACATACTCAATTTTGAAAGATTTGTTGAAGAGCCAGGAATGATGCCTGATAAGTTATTTTCATTAAGGGCGAGAATCTCTAGGCGAGTAAGAATGCAGAGTTCAGGAGGAATGGTGCCCGATAAGTTATTATTTTCCAAACCCAATACAGCTAAGGTGGACAGGTTTTTGAAAGAGGGTGGAATGGTACCCGTGAGACTGTTTGAGCCCAAGGCGAGGTAGTTCAAACTTGTGAGAAGACTCAGCTCAGGCGGAATATTGCCATGCAGTTGGTTATAGGAGAGTTCCAGAAAATACAAACTGCGGCAAGTGGAGAGAGCGGGCGGAATGGTTCCTTGTAAATGATTGTTGAACAACAAGAGTATCTGTAGATGTGGGAGTTGGCAGTGTTGGGGTGGAATGGTAGCAGTGAGGTAATTGATGGAGAGATTTAGGGATCAAAGAGAGGAGAGATTCCCTAGCAAAGGAGAAATGGTTCCTTGTAATTGATTGTTGTTTAGCCAGAGTATCCGTAGATGTGGGAGTTGGCACAGTTGAGGTGGAATAGTAGCAGTGAGGTAATTGTAGGAGAGATCAAGGGATCGAAGAGATGAGAGATTCCCCAGTACAGGAGAAATGGTGCCGTGTAAACTCATTTGGGTTAAATTGATGGCACAGACAGAGTGAGAAGAGGAATGACAGATAAGACCAGTCCAGTTGCAGAGGGGGTTAAGGGGAGTCCAGTCGGGCAGAGACGTGGCGTTGTTGGAAACAGCAGCAGCTTTGAACCGCAAAAGCAGTTGTTGTTGTCGATGATGAGAGAGGCTATTGAGAGAATGAGGAAGCGTGGAGATTAAAAAGACGGAAAGCATTAAAACTAACAACAAAAGAGCAGCCATGGAAGACCAAACTTCTCTGAGGCAGGGGAAACACACAAGGCAATTGAAGAGAATACAGTGGACTAAATCAGTCTTATACATTTCCACTTCTATTGATTTTAAAGTTGATGTGAGTTGAATTGACAAAATTAATTTCATTGTTATGGTAAAAGTAATTAATTTTAAGTAATGACGTCCACTAAGCAAGGACTTAGTTATGTCATGGGACCATTTACTTTAACCCTCTCTAAATTATTGTTTAATAAACTAATTATTTAGAAATTGTTTTTATATTTTTATTTTTTCTTTTATTTTTAAGTAATAAATTAAAAATCATAATGAAGATAATTTCTTAACAAATAAATATTAGTTTCTATTATTTTAAAAAAGTTAATATTGGATAATAATTTTTTTAAGAATATTTATTAAATTTTGTAGAATTTTTAATCTTAGTAATTTAATTTTTAAAGAAAAATTTGTTTATTTTAAGATAAATATTTTTCATATTTAATAATTTTTTTTTCTTTTTTGTTATTATTGATTTGTGCTTTCCTTCCATTTTTGTAGTGCTATGTTACATTAAGTGAATAAATAAATAAATATGTTGTTATAAATTTTACTAGTTTTATCACTAATAAGCAAAAATATAATATTGTTACATTAAACAAAAAACTACTCTTCAAAATTAACAATTATTTCTTCTCTATTGTTATATAGTTTAAATTTGTTCTTAAATTAGCAAGTTTTTTATCATAGTTAAGGAAAAATGAATAAATGCTAATAAAAATTACTACCTACATATTGCAACATGAAGAGTTGGTTATTAGATAAATAGTATTTAATAATTTCATACAAATTATACTTTATTTATGTTTATTTTTAATCACTTAAGTTTCAAGAAGTAGGCATCATAAGACAACTTATCTCTTTAATCATTATGTTTTCTATCCTTCCACATGAATAGTAAAAAAGAGATCATATCAACACATTTTGTGTAATACCCCAGTTTCTACCTAAGACATTAACATATGACAACTAGACAATTTTTTTATTTCTTATTGCATTACACACTTCACATACTCAATATGTCAAAACCAATGCATCTTGCAAGGTGGTGCATGCAAAATAATTCACACAAAAAGGGACTAGTCATCATGAAAAACCCATGAGAGGATAGAACCTCCTCTACAATGAAGATAAAAAATTAATCCATGATCTCAATTTGTCACAAACACAAGGATATGATGAGTGTGAAGATACATGACACATTCCATGATGAAATAAATCAACATTCAAACACTTATGAATACTTACACAAGAAGTAAGTTCATTGGTAGGTATAAGCCCTCGACTAATATGATAATCAAACAATCAATTTAACATTATGAAAGATACCCCAATACGAAATAAATTATAAATTAAAAAACAATATTTCACAAAAGTGAGATGATAGGAATTTTGAATAGATAAAGGGGAACAACTTTCATTTACATTTTTTTCTCAAAATGTTTTGAGAAGTTCCTACTACTTGAAGGAATCTAGATTATAGTTTGGACCATGTTCAAACAACACATAGTATACACTCCAATGCATGCAAAAGACTCTAGTAGGTTAAGTAGACGCTAGTGCACCAATGGACACTAGTGTGCTAGTAAAGTAGTCATAAATTCTTGTCATAGAAAGCAATACTAACTTAATATATCAAATATATAAAACTTAAACAATTTTTTCTACCATTACTCTCCATTATTTGATAAAGTATGAAAGTAGAACAACCTAACTCACCAAAGGCTACTCATCCTAATACTTGGCATGAATCACAAATCTAAAAGAGGTAACATTCACAAGAATCAAAAGGAAAGAAGAAATAATTTTGATTCTATCATGTAATTAATGTAATATTCATCTTAATATCATAATCATCATATCAAAAAAAGTAAATTATTCTACATAGCATATCAAGATGAGCATAACATAAGATTCCATTCTAAAATATAATATTTGCACATAACATAATATTTGTTATTATTGATTTGTGTTTTCCTTCCATTTTTGTAGTTCTATTTACATTAAGTGAATAAATAAATAAATGTGTTGTTATAAACTATACTAGTTTTCTCACTAAAAATCAAAACTATAATATTGTCACATTAAACAAAAAAATATTCTTCAAATTAACAATTATTTCTCCTCTATTGTCATATATTTTAAATTTATTATTAAGTTAACAATTTTTTTTATCATAGTTAAGGAGAAATGAATGAATGCTAATAGAAATCACTACCTACATATTGCAACATTAAGAGTTGGTTATTACATACATAATATTTTGTAATTTCACACAAATTATATTTTATTTATGTTTATTTTTAATCACTTAAGTTTCAAGAAGTAGGCATCATAAGACCACTTATCTCTTTAATCATTCTATTTTGGATCCTTCCACATGAATAGTAAAAAAGTGATCATCTCAAAAAACACATGAGAGGACAAGTCATGATGAAAAACACGTGAGAAGACAAAGCCTCCTTTACAATGAAGATAAAAAATTAATCCATGATCTCATATATCGCAAACACAAGGATATGATGAGTGCGACAATACACAACACATTCCAAGATGAAACAAATCAACATTCAAACACTTAGGAATACTTTCACAAGAAGTAATTTGATTGGTAGGTATAAGCCCTCAACTAATATGATAATGAAATCATCAATTTCACTGTATGAAACACATCCCAATAGGAAATAAAGTATAAAGTAAAAAAATAACATACCAAGAAACATATGCATTGCAATCAATTCCACAATTACATGCAAGGGTTGTGGCATCCAACCAATAATACACAAGAGAGAATGTACTAGCATCCACCAATATAAAGCAATGAGTTTACGAACCATCCATACTCATGTAAGGAAATCACAAGGACATATTAGGTACCAATGACTTAATGAGCAAAGGGAAATGAACTATTATGTGTGTCATAATTATCTTGCATTATTTCATATTTTCCTTCAAAGAAAATAATGACATTATTATTATCTTGCATGATTCCATATAGGACTTAAGTTAAAACAATTTCCATAGTATTATCTTGCATGATTCCATATAGGCCTTCAATACAAGTCATGTATATAGTACTCTATCTTATGGTTCTATATAGAACTTTAGAGAAAATAGTCTATATAATTCTTAATTAAGTACATTTCATTAATTTTTGATTCCCCATTCATTTCATCTCATTAATGTTACCCCATATTTTTCTTTGCATGGGCCATCCCCATTTTTGAATAGCAAGTAGGGGTCCACTCTACTCCTAACTCTAGTATCCAATCCTAATTTCGAAAGTCAAATGAACCAAAAAATTCAAGGCACAAAAAGCAAGGTCAAAATACATAACACTTGTATCCAAATGGTCCAAAAACACATATCCAACATGAGACCTTTCATGTCACAAAATATGAACAATTCACATGTCTTATATTTTGAATTTCATAAAATCATGTTGCAATCACCAAACACTATTCACATTCACCATTGATGAAAGCTTGAAAATTATCTTTCACAAAAGTGAGATGATAGGAATTTTGAATAGATAAAGGGGAAAATTTTTCATTTAAATTTTTTTTATCAAAAATGTTTGAGAAGCACCTGCTACTTGAAGGAATCTAGAGTATAGTTTGGACCATGTTCAAACAACATATAGTCTACACTCCAATGCATCCAACAGACTCTAGTAGGTTAAATAGATGCTAGTGCACTAATGGACACTAGTGTGCGGGTATAGTAGTCATATGTTCTTGTCATCGAAAGCAATACTAACTTAATATATCAAATATATAAAAATTAATCAAGTTTTTCTAGTATTGCTATCAATTATTTGATAATCTATGAAAGTAGAACAACCTAACTCACCAAAGGACACTCATCCTAATACTAGGCATTAATCACAACATTCAAAAGAGGTAACATTCACAAGAATCAAAAGGAAAGAAGAAATATTTTTGATTCTAGCATGTAATTAAAGTAATATTTATCTTAAGGGTATGTGTAGGATCATGATGAGCCAAAAAGTGGTGATATGATAGGTATGTCGCTGACGACTTTTTTTTTTACCCAAAATTGATGAAATGAAAAGGGTTTTTAAAAGATATTCTCAGCTTTCCACCAATATAAATTATGCTTTACTTTGAATTTAATAAATTATTATTATTCATTTTCTATTTGAATTACGACTAAAGTCCTGATTGATAGGTTGATTGAAAAACATCTATAGCTTTCAAACGGTATCACATATTTTGAATCCAAAACATACGCCACATACTATAAGATTAAAAATAAAAAATTGAATTCCATGAATAAAAGATCAAGTTAAGGTGGTCAGACATACAAGTTTTATATTTTTTAAAAGTTGTAATAAAAAATTCATAATTAATTATTTACTTGGAAAAAAATAAAAAAGATGCATCACATCGGACATGAGTCCTCTACTTATATCTAAAATATTATAAAAAAATATTATCATTTTATTGTGGTTAGGGTGGTCAGATAGACACCCACTTCTTATTTTTTCCCAAAAATTTAAAAATTATTGCATTGAAATTTCAAATTTTTACCAAATAGATATATATATATATTTAAATAAACGTAGTAGTTTAGAAAATACGTTGTATTTTCTATAGATTCTATTCTTACATATTTTTCAAATAGTATAGATAACTTATTCAAATTTTTACGTCAAGTTGCCTAACTCTAATATTTTTGAATTTTTTGCCACTAAGGACCTATTTTTTCCCTGATGATCCTGTACATACCTTTAACATCATAATAATCATAGAAAAAAAAATAAACTATTCTACATAGTATATCAAGATGAGCATAACATAAGATTCCATTCTAAAATAGTAATATTTGCACATAGCATAAAACAATAATTGAACGAAGAAAAATGAATCGACCATCCCATAAGTGGATATTTTACCATGGATTACAAGGTTCAATTATGACTCCAATGAATGTTGGAGAGATGAGTGATAAAAATGTGAATTATACATTTCTCATCAAATGGTACCAAAATCTATACAATAAGGAAGGTAAGGTAGTGGAAAAACTTCCTACACTAATCTTAAGAGGAGAATAATGCAAAAATTTTACAGATCTTTAACAGTTACAAAAACTGAAGCAGAAAGAAACACAAATATCATGCATACCACAACACAATTATTTACATGGGGAAAACCCTTTCGGGCGAAAAATCCCACACTCCAAAATCCACTCAATATATTATTCAGAAACAACAAAGACTACAACATACTTGTAGACTAAGCTTCTCATAGGAGTATCACAAACCAGATATCTAGAGGTAACACAACCACCATCAGACTCTCAGAATACATCACACCACACAACCATAATGCAATGCCCCAATAAAATAGGGTTTTATTTTAGGGAAAGTCAAAACAACAAAAATATAGGGGTAAGTGCACCAAGATGGTTCCCAAAAAGGGGGCTTAAGTGGCAACTTTTTTTCTGAAATCAGGAAATACTAACCTTGGACATGAAATTGAGGATAGCTACACTCAAAATTTTGAGATGGAACAAAAACAAGGATCGAAGTGCTATGAGTCTACTTTCTAAACTACTAATTTATTTTGAAAATGGTTGAGATTAAGGGGTTCAACAGAGGGATGTACACAAATTGTTGTTGCTTTTGTCAGAAAAACATAACACATAAACTCTTGTACGACCCTAGAATGGTGAAATTTTTGGTAGTTTTTTAAAAATCACTATGGTCAAAAGTTAGCTAATAGTATGTAGTTGATACATGATTTTTATGATAATTTTTTAATCAATATTTTATTTTTTACTAATTTTCTAAGTGGGAACTTCCTAAGAAGAAAAATATTAGCCGTGCTCCCACTAGAAATTTTTGAAAGTAGTAGATTATTTATTTATTTAAAAAAAAAATATTGTAGAATGGAGTCTAGTTTCTAAAAATGTAATTTATTTCAAATTTCGATGAACGGTTAATTTATAACGAAAAAAACACCAAACGATGCTTTTTGATGAAAAACAGACATACAAAAAAAATAAATTATGGATGAAAAGCTTAACATTTTCAAAAAGTGAAAAAAATTAAATCATTGGAAAGCTAAGAGAGAACCTAGCATTACCCATGTGTTCAATTTTGTCAATATTGAACCAGATGCAATCTTGACGGTGAGTACGAACCCGATTATGTGAAAAATTGTAGAATTTTACAAAAACACGTCTCTGGTCTTTGGGAATGCCCTCCAAGCCTTTGGGTTGGTATTCCAAGGAAAATACCAAACCTAAGGCTTGGGGATTCCCAAAGAAAAATATA